>CM052702.1:21394568-21412363 GCA_028551405.1 Uromys caudimaculatus | reverse complement strand
ATCTGAGAGGGATCTTTGTCCCGGCGCTGATTAGCTGTGGAGCCCTGTGGCCCCTCATTAATTCTTTGAAAATAAATAAATGCATAAAAATCCAACCCTCTCTGCTTAATTAGCTCTTGACTTGAGGAACACTCACCTTACTTTGCATCCCCCCTTCTGTCAATAAACTTTTGGTATTGCCTCCTCTCCCTATTATGTATTCTGCTCCTGAATTATTTCCCATCCAAACCATTCTACTGAATTTATAACTATTAATTTTAGGCATTTCAATTTTTCCTTGTTCATCCCATTACCTTACTTTCCTGAGCTTTAGAAGTAGAGTCCACATGATACTGTGACACCTACTAATTAAGGAGCTCAGCTTTACTTTTCTTCATAAAAAGAGAGTGGGGCACATCCAGGTGAGAAAAGGCAGGAGATGAGGACTCTAACTGTCCAATAAAACACAGAGACGTTCAAGCGAAATGACACTCCTTGGAATTCAGCGGTCTAAATGAGAATTTCCAGGAAAGAAGAGTAGGCCTTTATATTTTCCCTTATGTAACTGATCATCCATTTAACAGTGCTTACTCTGGTGTTCACTCTATGCCAGACACAGTGCTAGGCTCCAAGTTCAGAAAAGTTCTTCTAAACAATTCCTTTGATGGCCATCTTATCCCAAAGTTCCAGGTACCATTCGATTCAGGATTATTTTCAAACTGAGGGCTCTTTTCTTTGTTTTGGGTCCCACATGCTTTCTTCCAAGTACCTACAGCTCTATCTAGTTGTTTTTCTGCAGGTCCTAAACTCAACATGCATTTATTATACACACAGAATTTGATAGATACAATGCATATGTGAATTATCTCCATCCGTAATGTTCACCTCATTCAACAGTAAGTGCTTAGCATGCAACTATGAAAATTGATTACAGTCCTCACAATTTATAAACTTCTATCTGGACCACTGCTATGGTCCAGCATTCATTGGAGTTCCTTGCCTGCATTCAGAGCTATCTCCTAATTGTTCTAAACTAAATAGACTGCCTAAAAGACAGCAGGAGCAAAGACTGCCTTGGTTGAAAAGATTATTCTCACCCCTGCTACACACCACCACACACACACAATTTGTTGTCCTGCAAATGCTTGGATGCTCCAAAGACTTTGCAGCTACTGCTCTGCCTAGGAATTTCCTCACTACTGCATTTTCATGACCAGTCCAACCATGTTCCAGCTCAAATCAGAGAAGACTGCAGTAAAGCTTGTCACCCCTCCATACTTAGAGTAGGTTCCTTCCAACGGTGTTGCAATGGTTTCTTTAAACTCTTCTTCATTCGCAATTGTATCTCCATCTTCTTTTTCCCACCCAACATCTGAAATAAGAATAAGTACAAAAACTAGTCTTGAAAAGGCAAATAGTGCTTTTATCTCTTTCTCTTGCCTCTCTCTTAATCTCTTATCTCTTACCTCTCCCCATTCCCTTTCCCCCTCTTTCCACTTGGTCATGGCCAGCCTCCACTCCTCTACTTCTCTACTCTCTTCTCTTGCCTTTCTCTGCCTCTACTACCCTCTTAACACCCCTCCCCATGCCCTAAATAAACTCTATTTCTATACTATTAAAAAAAAAAAAGAAAGAAAAGAAAAAATAAAAGAAAAGGCAAATAGTGTCAGGAGCTTGACCCACCCAGCTTTCTGTTAATGTCATTTGGGGACACAATATTTTATGGTGAACACAGTGATCTAAAAAGACTCAGCCACTTCCTTTGCTGTGGGTTATCTTTTCCTCAGAGAAACCAGAATGAGTTTTTTTTTTTTTAATAAAATGATTGAAAAGGTACACTGAATCTCCGATTTAATTATTCCAATTCTCGCACAAAGGTCTTTCACAGAGGCTGCTGCTTGGCAAATGTGATAAAGTTCAAATGCATTCTTTAAAAATTGCAAATTAATTTATAAATTTCCATTCAAAGTTTGAGCTTGCTACTTTCAAATATGAAAACTCATAGAGTTACTTCCTATTGATTTAGTATCTCTCCATCTAGAGTTTAAGTTAACAATTAATCACTTTCTGGAAGTTTCCAGGGGTGTGCGATACATACCAGAGGGAAGGACTGCTGTCCATGATTGGAGTTCGGTTAAAGTTCCTTCCCTTGGGAGTCAGGCTTCTGATTTACGTTTCACATTCGATTGCTCTCAGCTTTTGTGTTTTCATACAGGAAGTCACTTCCCATGCTCTTCCTGGGCTTTTCTGGATTTTGTTTGTCTCTGGTGTGTTGCCTGATTTCCCTTCCATATCCCATTACTGGCCTCTCCTCTGCTGTCACACCAAGTGCTACTGTCTCCTGAAACTCTCCCCTGGGGTATATAAGGCAGCCTAAGGTGTTTTTCCTCATATTCCATGGTGCACTTGGTGACTCCTAATGGATCATCTTTCATGTGTACCATCCCATTTCTTTGAGCTGGATAAAAGGCCTCTGAGTAAGTATCATGGTGTCCAGTTAATCTCTAAGGCTCTTGCAATACCTGGCACAGTTTCTTCAATATAGAAACTTCAATAATTATTAATTTAGCTGAGCTAAATTAATGTCAAACCACTTTCTTGTTACTGTGTATTGACAAAAGAATTATAACAAGTTCATAACAATGGTAAGCAGTAGAGATAGGATTTGAATACAGGCACACACAGTTCACTACA
This sequence comes from Uromys caudimaculatus, assembly GCA_028551405.1. NCBI lineage: Eukaryota > Metazoa > Chordata > Mammalia > Rodentia > Muridae > Uromys > Uromys caudimaculatus. Next base: position 21,409,690 of record CM052702.1, on the reverse strand, counting down.
CTTTGAACCTCTACTCTTTGTTGCCTTGGCAACAGACAAGATATATTGTCAAACTGTTTGTGCAGTCATATAAATTGGCTATAGTTGCAAAAATATAAAAATTGCCCTAATAAAGCTTAACCGTGTGTGTGTGTGGGGGGGGTGGTGGTGTGGTGTGTGTATGTGTGTGAGTGTGTGTGCGTGTACGTGTGTGTGCGTGTGTGTGTGTGTGTGTGTGTGTGTGTGTGTGTGTGTGTGTGTGTTGTTGCAGAGATGGCTTTGGCTCAGTGGTTTAGAGCACTCATTGCTTTTACAAAGGTCTTGGGTTCAGTACTCAGCCACATGGTGTCTCACAAAAGTCTGGAACTTCAGGTCCAGGAGATCTGATGCCCTTTCTGGTGATCTCTCAAGGTTCCTGAAGATATCTGTATGTATGTATGTATGTATGTATGTATGTATGTATGTATACATGTATATATGCATACATTTTTATGGTGCTGGCTATCAAACCTGGGACCTGTTACTTAAGCATTCTACTATTGAACTACAATGCCTACTGTTTGCTAAATGTTGTCAGTTTGTGACATCAATTTATTTATTAAGACTTTCTTATCTCCTATCTACTTTAATTCCTTTTTTAAAATAAACTTTATAATGAAACTCATAAATAATATACAGTACACACTGCAAATCAACAGGCACAAAGTCTGTACATCTCAGTGAACTACAGTTAGAATAGCCATTCTAAGGCTGGGTTTTCACACTGATTTTAGACTTTTACCACTGAATATATGTCTATGCATTTACCCATCCTGAAAACAAGAAACTCCATGGCAGAATTAGAACTTGACAAACAATTTGCTTTGCATCTTCTTTCATAACTAGTGTCCATTACCTGTGCTCAGTCCTTCTCCATCCCCTAATGTTTACCCATTTCTGTCCCTTTTTCTACATGTTATACTGAACCTTATTGTATATTTGTTACAAATATTACTCATTACATCCTGCATATGGAAGAGAGCATGCAGGTTATTTTTTCTTTCTGAGATTGTTTCTTTTCCCTTAATATTATTCTAATTCCTTCCATTTTGCTGAAAATTTTGTGATTACATTTTTCTCTAGAGCTGAATAGTATTCATAGATATTTTCTATTTTTCATTTCTCTGTTGATGAACTAATAGAATGATTCTAAATCTTTGCTATAGTAAATAAAGCACAATATCTCTATGGTTGACTATTTAATTCTCTGGGTATGTACCAAGGAGTGAAATAGATGTGTCAGATAGTATTTCTACTATTTTTTTTTAGAAATCTCCAAACTGATCTCCACAATGACTGTATTAATTTACAACCCTTACCAACAGTTAATAGGGGTCCTATCCAGCCATATAACTTACAACATTTGTTGTCAGACTTCTTGATAATAGCTATTCTGACTGAGGTAAAAGCAGTTTTAATCTGCATTCTCTGATGCCTAAGGATTTTTAGCACTTTTAAAAACAGATATTGGCCATTTGTGGGTTTTTAAAAATTGAAATATGTCCAATCTAATTGCTCATTTGTTGACTAGCAGTTTTATTTCCTTGGTATTTAAGTTCTGCAACTCTTTGTAAATTCTTGGTATGAGTTTCTTGCCTGAAATGTTGCTAGTAAAGATTACTCCCATTCTGTGCACTCTGCTGATTGTTTCCTTTGTCTTACAGAAATCAAAACAAAATGAAAAGCCAAAAACACAAACAAACAAACAAACAAACAAAAACAATCCTGAACACTAAATGAACTCCCGGAGGGCTCATCATTCCCAATTTCAAGTTGCACTACAGAGCTTCAGTAATAAAACAAACAAACAAACAAACAAAACAAAAAACAAAAGAAATAAAGAAACAAATAAAAAACAAAAATCATATGGTATTGGCATAAAGAGAAAAATTGGTCAATGGAATCTAATTGAAGACCCAGACATATACCCACACAGCTAACTATGGACATGCGATTTTGATTTAAAAGAAAAATTAAAAAGCCAAAAATATACTCTGAAGAAAGACAGCATCTTCAACCAATGATGCTGGTCAAAGTGGATGTCTGCATGTAGAATAACGCAAATTGATCTATATTTACTACTCTACACAAAACTCAAATTCAAGTGGATTGAAGACTTCAACATAAAACTAGATACACTGAAACTAATACAAGAGAATATGGGAGTAGCCTTAAACAAATTAGTTCAGGAGAAGACTTTCTGAATAGAACACCAATAGTATAGGCACTAAAGTCAACAATTAATAAATAAAACCTCAAGAAACTAAAAGGTTTCTGTAAGGTGAAGGGCACCATCAATCAGAAAAAGAGGCAGTCTACAGAATGGGAAAAGATTTTTTTTTCCAACTACACATCTGATAGAGGATCAATATTCAAAATATATCAAGAACTTAAGAAACTAGATATCAAAAAATAAAAAACCAAATAATCCAATTGAAACATGGTGTACAGATCTAAACAAAGAACTCTCAATAGAGAAAACGCAAATGGCCAAGAAACACTTAAATGAGTGTTCAACATCCTTAACCACCTGGGAAATGCAAATCAAAAGAACTCTGAGATTCCATCTTACTCTGTCAGAAGTGCTAAGATCAATAACACAGGTGACAGCTCATGCTGGTGAGGATATGAAGCAAGGGGAACACTCTTTCAATCCTGATGAGAGTACCAACTTATACAGCCACTATGAAAATCAATATGCTGGTTCCTCAGAAAGTTGGGAACCGATCTACATCATCATTCAGCTATACCACTTTTGGGCATATTCCCAAAGGAAATTCTACAGCAAGGACCCTTGATCAACTATGTTCATTGCTGCTCCATTCATAATAGCTAGAGACTGAAAACAGCCTAGATGTTCCTCAGCAGAAGAATGAATAAAGAAATTGTGCTATATTTACACAATGGAGTATTGTTCTACTGCTAAAAAGAAAAAAACAGCAACAACATAAATGGATAAAACTAGAGAAAAATCATCTTGAGTAAGGTAAACCAGACTCAGAAAAATAAATATTATATTTCTTCATGTATATGTGGATATTAGTTAACAAATAAATGTTAACCAATCAACAATCCATAGATTGAGAGAGGTTAGGTATACAGGAAGGAATTTGGGTAGGGGGTGGCACATGAAATAGAATATATTTTACCAGTGTGCTTGATGGAGGTGGAAACTGGAGCAGGAAGGGGTGAGAGATAAGGTGGAGGGAGACAATGTGGAGAAATAAAAGGAATTGAGGGTAATTGTGGGATAAAATAAAAATCTAGTGTATTGGAAACTTCCTAAAATATGTGAAGGCAATCCAGATTAGGTCTTCTAATAATGGGGGATATGAAGTAGCAACTGGGCATCTCTCATCACCAACCAAGACTTTCAGGGCTATGCCTGGTTTATATTCAGTTGATCTATTGGCACAAGGAGGTCCCATGGAAATCCCTGAAAAATCCAGGTTGTTGCTAAGACAATGGGTTGCTCTTTGCAAACTGACAGCAATGTGTGTGTGTGTGTGTGTGTGTGTGTGTGTGTGTGTGTGTGTGTGTGGCATTGTTGAGGATAACACCCATACAGCTCATTAAACATGGAGAAGTAAAAATGGTGCCTACTTGGAGTCTTCACCCCTGTGTTCTGGTGTTTTTGGTGTGGGAAGGTACTCTGAAGTATACCAAAATAGAAATGTAAACACCAACTCAGCCCTAAAATCTTTGACCTACAGTCAATTTGTCCTGCTTAAAAGATATGCTAGAGCAATGGTGGTACAAAGCTTGTGGAAGTAGTCAACCAATGTCTGATTTGACTTAAGGCTCATTCCATGAAATGGAGCCCATACCTAACAATGCTTGGCTATCCAAGAACTAGAGATGAGATACCCTGAAACCAAACACCACTGGTCTTAAAAAATAAGGTTGAAACCAGACAGTGGTATAGTGCATGCCTTTAATTCCAGCATTTGGGAGACAGAGGCAGGTGAATTTCTGAGTTCAAGGCCAGCCTGGTCTACAGAGTGAGTTCCAGGACAGCCTGAGCTATACAAAGAAACCCTATTTCGAAAAAAAACTAAAAACCAACAACAACAACAAAAGAATGAATAAAATGACTCCTAATGACACTCTGCTACATTCACAGATCTGTGCCTCATTCAGCCATTATCAGAGAAGCTTCTTCCCGAAGCATACAGAAACAAATGCTGAGACCCACAGTCAGACATTGCACAAAGAGAGTTCTTGGAACACACAACTTTAAATGGGATGACTCCAGCAAATCTCTCCCCTCAGACTTCAGAAAACCCAACAGAATTGGAAGCCAAAATAATGTAAGAGCAAGAGGGGATGGAAGACAACAGGAGAATAAGGCCTTGTGAATCAACTAAGTAAGGCCAATATGAGGCTGATCCAGCAATCAAAAGGCCTACATGGGTCTTCTGTGTGAATACACTAGGTCCTCAGTGTAAAGATATATATATATATATATTGGGACTCCTGGTTGTGTGAATGAGTGGTTTTTTTTGTGCCTGATCCTTAGGCTCTTTTTCTTCTCTTAGATGACCTCATTCAGCCTTAATGTGGTACTTTTTGTTTTATCCTATTATTATTTTATTTTGCCATATTTGGCTGTTAACTCTTAGTCTGTTGTTTTCTAATGAGAGACAGAGAGGAAGTGAATCTTGCAGGAGGGGAAGTAGAGATAAACTGGGAGGACTAGCTGGAGGAAAGCCTGTAATCAGGATATATTGCACGAGAAAAGAATCTATTTTCAATAGTAGGAAAAAAATGAAAAGAAAAGATGTGCAGGTTTGTTTTTGGTTCGTGTTATGTAGCATAGAGCTTTTCATAGACTACACCAGTATTCTACCACTAAGCCTCTTCTTCCAGGATCACCATAAACACTGCTCACTTTGTCAAGGCCCTCCCTCCATACATCTCCACCCAGCCGGGACAGAGTTTTTTGTCACGATGTCTTCCATAGGATACCATGAACTGTTATCCACACATGGCATCATTGCCAGGCAATGTAGAGATTGATCTCAAGCACTGGAATTCTGCCTTGCCTTTCATGGCATCTCCTGTAGACAGGTGCTCATTAAGAAAGGGGAAAATGTAAGCCATTTACAAAGCCAGTGTTCCCAGAAACCAATTCAAAATAAACTGATGGAAAAGAAAAAAAAAAACTGCAGCCTAAACAGCAATGTATTCTGATCCATAACTTACAAATAAATTTTAATGAACAGTAAGAGAGCAAATATTGTCTTGAAATTAAAGGGCACAGTCAACTTACTAAAAAGTAAATGAGTCTATTCCCATCATTTTAAATGTATAAATGAAAACTTTAAAAAATTATTCCCTGACTCCCCACCCCACCTCTATACATAGAAAAAGTGAAAGGGAAAAATGGATATTCTGTGCGGAGCATAAACGGTTAAGAGAAAGTCAGAAAACATCTTTTATGTGTAAGCATGTTAGCATTTAACTAGCTAGGGCTTTCATTAATGTTCCTGGCACAGTAGATTGCGATTACCTTTTACACTTTTGGACATTGTGATTTCCGTACTCACATTTCTGCAGGCTTTGCTTTCTGAAACCTTCTTGTCTTGAAGTTGAACCTCACATGGTCTTCTATTTGTGTTGAGACCATGTTCAAATATATCCTTATATTGGATGATGACATATCCTAAGAACCTCATTTATCAGAAATATTCCTTGATATATATACCATTCTGAGTACTAGGTTTAAAACTTAGTATGTGAAATTTTGAAAACTGCAATCCGGTTCAGAATTGTGACTGGTAATGGTCACCAATAAATAACCAAATAAGGAATAAATTAGTGTGTGTGTTATGAACAACCCAATTAGATAAAACGTATTATTGGAAATTCTAGGGGTTATACTGGTTAAATAGGAAACATGTTTGCTTATACAATCTTGAAAGTTTTGGTATTACGGTTTGTTCCTTGTAGAGTTATTCAGGAGTTTTCAAGTCATAACAAAGATAATAGAAGCATTACATGCAGAAAACATACAAGCATCAGAAGCAGAAATTGACCAGATGTTCCTCTACTTGAACACACAAGGAAACTGTTTTCTAGCTCGTCTTACAGGAAGATCGAAGCTTCTTGAGTTTGGGCTGAGGGATAGAGGCAGAAAAAAATAAGCCACTTCAAAGTCTGGCCTTAAAATAACTTTCATTTTGTTTTGAATTCCACATCTCTCTCTCTTTTCTTGGCAGTTTATCAAGTGCAAGGGATATAGTGAAAAGAACCCTAGGCCACTCCCAAGATGTGGTAAAAAACATGGTATCCAAAATTGTCTTTGTACAGTCCCTGAATGGAGCAAGGCTAGCTACAGTTACCTAGCCTGCATTCGATGTCCCATGTGCTAAGCCACTGGGTTCTAGGGTTATTGTGCCATCACTTAGAATTAATTTTTATGGCAAACATATTACCACAATTAGCTCCAACCTAGAAAGTAAATTGTATCATCAAAATGAAAAATGTGTGCATCCTTTGAAACAGACATTTTTCTTCCAGGAAACAACTTAACATCTGATTATGAGTGCAGAAGACAAGCTTGTAAGCAGGCAATGGCAGTAGGAAAAAGAGTCAAGTGTATTCTCATCCATAAGAAAAAATGTAAATAAGTTATGGCACATTGGTTTATTAAGCCTACAGAGCTATAGAAAGCAGGAAAAGCTCTGTGTAGTGACCTGGAAGGATGCTAGTTACATACAGTAATTTGTTCAGGAAACCTGCAGGCAGGCAAACATTTATAGCACAATTAATATCTTTTATTGAGGTCACATGCACAAATGTTAATGAAATTTTGTTAAGGCAGAATTAAGAAGAAAAAGCGTATATCTTTATTCAAAGTAACTACGTTAAGCCAGTAGTTTTTAAGTAGCTCGATTTGTGCTTCACTTTCTTACAGAAATTCCTTGCAACGGGACTTGGGTTTTTTGCCTTAGGAAATAGAATCCACTTCTCTTACATCTGAATTGGAACAGGAACTTGCAGAGCAACAGAAAAATGGCAGGAAACATGATCTCTGAGTCACATTTGAAGCTGAAAGACAGCTGGCTTGGGACCCAGCCTCTTCTCTTCCTGGGCAATGTCAGTCACAGGGAGGGCAAGCTGAGAGTGGCATGGTGGGTGAGAGCAGTCAAGATCAGAAAATGACCTTGGCAAGAGATGGCAAGCCTACCTGAAACCAGAGGGGCAACCAGCCACCTGCACAGCATCCCTCCGCTACTCTCTCTGCTCCTCCCTCCCCTCCCTCTCTCCTCCCTCTCCAGTACCCCTCTTTCCCTCCTTCCCATCCCTTCCTCTCCCTCTCCCCTCCACTTTCTTCTTTCCTGTGCTCCCTTCCCTTCCATTTCCTCTCCTCTCCTTCTGTCTTTCTTCTCCTTCCTTCCCAACCCTCCCCTCCTCTGTCCTTCCTTCTCTCCCTCCTCCCCATCTCTCTTCTCTCCCTCTCCTCCCTTCACCCCATCTCTCTTCTTTCCCTCTCTTCTTTCACTTTCCAACCCTCCCCTCTCCTCTCCTTCCCTCCCATCTCTGCTCCTCCTCTCCCCTCTCCCTTCCCCATCTCTCTTCTCTCCCTCTCTTCTCTCCCTTCCCTTTCCTCCCCTCCCCTCTCCACCTCTCCCCTCTTCTCTTCATTCTTTCCTCTCTTTGGCTTTTCCTTGAGCATTTCTTCAAGCAATGATTAGCAGATCCCTGTTATCTTCTTCATTCTCTTGCTTCTCATACTTTCTGCTCAGGACTTCATCTGCATGAAACAAACTCTTCCAGGGCTTCATCTGTGTGAGGTAAGCTCTCTCCCACTGAGCTCATGCTCAGCCCTTCTCTCTCTCTCTCTCTCTCTCTCTCTCTCTCTCTCTCTCTCTCTCTTCCAGTAAATACAATATTTTTCTTAAAAGTCTCTATAATGGTGTTAAGAACTTCAATAGCCTATCATATTACCCTGAAGTGGTTGACACTAGGAAACTAAAGGGTGAATGACCCCTTCATCAAGCCATTATCCTGGCAAATGTAATGTAAAAATTACCACAGCAAGGCAAAACGATTCTCTAGATCAAAATGTTTTTAGTAGTTCAATTTTTCACTGCAGTAACTTTCTAATGTTTTTATGTTTTAAGTTCAAGAGTATAAATGTATATAAATATATAAATATTTTGAAATAGAAGCATATGTATATGTGTAATGCACATTAAATATGCCATTAATACATGCAATATAAAATACATGTGCATGTATTATACATTATAATTTTTTGTTGTCCTTTGGTGTTGTTCTTTGAGAAAAATGCCTTGTGTGTGTGTGTGTGTGTGTGTGTGTGTGTGTGTGTGTGTGTGTTTATCCTTGCCTGCAGCATGTGTGCTCAACTGACTGCTCTTCCTGGCTGTAAAGAAATGCAAAAGTATACAACTCTATTTGGAGTAGTGGACAATTTCACTGGGATGGCCACATTTCCACATGAGTGGTCCTCACACAAGAAGTATTATGAAGAGCTATGACAGTGATGGGAAGACGAATGAATAGCTGTCCCATGGGCGCAGCACAAGGATAAGATGTTTTCCAGAAGGAAGAGGCTGAATTCATATTTATGCAGTGAATGATACTAAGAGAAGCTGATAGTCTTGCCAGTTGTATTAAATTGAGGCCAGTCTTCACATAGTCGGTCAGCATTTCTTCAAACTCTGATTAGCAGATGCTTTCCCAAAGATGATGGAAACATTCAATGTATAGAACAGTGTTTTGATACAGAAAATAAGAGCTGAATGGTTTCCAAACAGCCCTGCAATGGAAGAACAATAGTAATGCCAGTGTTTTTTAAAAAGCTGAATAAAAAAGTCATTGAAAATCAGACTTCAATATGGTATTTTTCTTTTTAATAAAAACCATGGAATTTTTCTCAGGCTCATTGCAATTCTTTAGAATGGTAAAATGGGAGTCTTTTATTTGGTACAATGTTGTGTTTGCTGAGCAGAAATGGTCATTTGCTGCTATGTTTGCCTAGCATCATTATTAATAATCCGCTTGTCTGCCAGTTAGTCCACAGGCATTGAAGGGCGCTGTGCTCAGGAGCTAACCCTTCTCTTTAACACAGGGCTACAAACTGATAAAGATTCACAAATACCATGTAGGAAGAGGTGAACACAGCCAAAATCTGGATGACTAAAGCCACTCACTACTCCTACATGTTAATAAGTTAAGCATCACATAACGTGTTCACGGTCACCCTCCTGAGAAGTTAGGAGATATGGGTCAAATCCCAGATAGTACATCACTTTTCACCCACCACAGGCTGCAGTGGGTTCTAAACTGCTACTACTTTTCTAGAAAGCAATTTGGCAACATGTCTGGAGAGTTCAAAGAGTTTATACTTTTGTTAGGATAATATGCCATCCAAAAACAGCATATGAAGGAAATAATCAGAGATGTAAAGATTTTATACACTTTTTATAATTGTGAAAATACTGTTATTTATTATATTATTATTTTTGAGTAGTTTGGAAATACAATTGTTAGCTAAATTATGCATTATGTCTATGGTTAACAGTAGTGAAGCCAACAATAATCATATTCTTGAAGAACATTTAATGATATTCAGAAATATTTAAGGCAAGTTGGTGTATGTGTGTACATGCATGAGAGAGAGAGAGAAAGAGAGAGAGAGAGAGAGAGAGAGAGAGAGAGAGAGAGAGAGAGAGAGAGAGAAAAGCAGAGACACACACAGAGACACACAGAGAAAAAGACAGAAAAAAAATCACAAAATTTTTGAAAAGTAACATTCTAAAATATTTAAACCAAAGTGCTTTAATGCATGATAGAGTGCCTGAAAAAATGAAAATAATTTGGGAGTTGTCCAAAGAGGGCAAGAATAGAGGAAATTACAGGGTAATTACTGGAATGAGTCTCTCATTTGGGGAAGTGTCTTAGCTTGTTTAATGAGTCTTGTGTGCTGAGTGTAGGAGACACTCTGAGGCTGTGCTGCGGTAGAATGGTGTTTATGAGGATGACAGTAGTTGCTGGGCATCCTGCACCCCAACAGCATGAGGAGAAAACATTCTGGGGAGATGTAGGGGTGCAGAAGAAAATACAGGGAGAAAAGGACTCTATTTTCTTGAAAGAGTATGTCAACATGGGTTACTCAACCTGAGTTGGAAGCCTGAATTCATGTTACCTGTAAGGGAGCCTTCAGTGTCCAAGTTTGTGTGTGTGTGTGTGTGTGTGTGTGTGTGTGTGTGTGTGTATGTGTGTGTGTGTGTGTGTTGTGGATAGCCCTGGAGCTGTTTGTATTTTGTTAATTCTGCCCTCCTGAGAGGGGTTTCAGACAAGGAGTGAGTTACATACCCATGTGACTTCTTGTGAACCAATCCCCTAATGAATAAAGGTGCCAATCACTGGGCAAGTAGGAGGGACTCCCGGGTTGCACAGAGAAAGAGAGGAAGCAGGAGAGAGTTAGGTCCTTTTGGAACAGGAACAGCAGATAGGTAAGATGTAGCTACTAGAGTCTCCTGGTATCATGGCAGATCTGCAAGGATTTGCCACCAGAGGAATCAGGTTTTGATAAGGCTTACAAGATCAGGTTTTAGTTGTTGCGCCCAGAGATTGAGCCACTATTGTTTCTGAACTAAGTTTGTGTTGCATTTTCCTTCACACAGCAGCTTGTTTGGGTTCTAGAGAGAAAGGTATGGCAGCAAAGTGTGGGTCAGAGCTCCACGAGACAAAAGCAGGTTGGCCATTGCTCGCCATTGCCTGGCTGGCCAGCCGGCCAGGGCTGAGAGAACCAGGGCATAGAGCAGGAACATGCTACACTATTCCTTCCTTTTAATATTTCCTGCAACGTGTGTGTGTGTGTGTGTGTGTGTGTGTGTGTGTGTGTGCATGTATATGTTTTATGTGTTTGTGTGTGTGAGTGTATGTTTGTGTGTTTGTGTATGTGTCTGTCTCTCTGTGTATATGTTTCTATGTATTTGTGTGAGTATATGTTTGCGTATGTGCAAGCCTGTGTGTGTTTGTGTGTATATGTTTCTATGTGTTTAATATCTGTGTTTTTGTTTATGTGTGTGTTTTTGTGTGTCTCTGTGTATGTGTGTGTGTGTGTATGTTTGTATGTATTTGTGTGTGTGTGTGTATGTTTGTATGTGTGTGAGCTTGTGTGTGTGTATGTGTGTGTGTGTGTGTGTGTGTGTGTGTGTGTGTGTGTGTTTCTTATGCAGTGGTACACACAGAGACCTGATGAAGATATTAGAGTTCCTGCTCTCTCACTCTCCACCATGTTTGGGAGATAGAATCTGTTACCGAACCTGGAACTCATCTTGTGGCTAACAATGCTACTGTTTCCACTCTCTACAATTAATACGAAGACCATTCTTGGCTTTTCTTTCTACATGAAAACTAGGACCCAACCTCAGCTAGTGTTCTTACCTCCCCCTTTTTTATTGTTTTATGTTTTTTCAGCCTTATAATTCCAAATTATATATATATGCATTACTATATATAACTGATTGTCTCTTTGATCTAAAAAAAAGTCAATGGATGTATGTGAAACTTTCTCCCCCAAATTAGTTTTTTGGTTTCTTTTTCTAAGTCAAGACTCTTAACTACTGTGAAGTTGTTATTCAGTCTATAATATATATTACCAAAAAAAAAAAAAAAAAACCCTATTATTTCTGATGTTCTGTCATGCCCTTGTTTTAGTATGTGCACACATGATTTGGATGTTAGAAATAGATGTTCTCAATTCTTGCCTTTTAAGTTTACCCACACATACGTTTATTTATGGACTTTTGATGACATTTGTCCAAGCATGGCTTTAAGACAGCAAGTATTTTTTTGTGTGTTTTCACAGAGATATTACAATGAATATCAAATACTTTATCATTTTGCACCATGGGATTTTAAAACCATATATTTTTTTATTTAATTAGATTTTTTTTGTGCTACAACTTTTCTTACAAACTAGTTTCGACCATTTTACTTTAATGACTATTTACATAAAGATGACTAAAATTTAACTCCTTTCAATGTGTATCACCAGTCTCTTTTTAAAAGTACCTCCATTTGAGATTGTCACTGTGACTATCATGTGCACTTGCATTTCTAGACTTTCAGATAGTCTTGCATGAGGTGTATATTTTAATTATAGGCTTATCTGAGAATTAATTTTTCATGTTTCAATTGATTAAAATACTGATTACTTAATATTTTAGTGCCCATTCTGTTTGCTGGAAACTAAAAGCATTAATCTGTGCTCTCATGGCATTTAGGGTTGCAGTAAGAAGTAAAACTCAGTTTTGTTCTTTATTAATGGATGCTAGATGGTCTTACAGTTTTTTCCTCATTATATGGAAAAACATGAACAGTGTACATTAAGTGTTTTTAGATCTTCTGGAAACCTTCCTATAAGCAGGAAAGGAAACCAAAACCACACAGTCCTCTCTAGCCAGAACTCAGCCTTTTTTTTTTTTTCTTTCATTTTTTCCTTTTATTGAAAATATATTATTTTCTCACACTGTATCTTGATCACAGTTTCTCCTCTATATTCCTCCCCACCTCCCCTCACTCCAGATTCACTTTCTTTCTGCCTTTCATTAGAAAACAATAGACAGATAGATGTTTTCTAAGACATGAGAATCAATCAAATGACAAAATCAAACATAGTAAGAGAAAGCAAAACCCCTTTCTCTCTCTCTCTCTCTCTCTCTCTCTCTCTCTCTCTCTCTCTCTCTCTCTCTCTCTTATTGGTTTTACCATATGTCCCTGAGCTATCTACTCTCTGGTTCTTCGTCAACCTAGCAGTGTCATCTATAGGTTCCTTTTGTGGAGTGGGCCTTAAATCAAATCAGACATTGGTTGGCTACTCCTACAAGCTTTGTACCACCACTGCCCTAGCGCATCTTGCAGGCAGGAAAGATTGTAGGTCAAAGGTTTTGTGACTGGCTTGGTGTTTACATTTCTGTTTTAGTAGCCTTCATACCAAAGACACAACAAGATAGGAGTCAGTCCTTTGTGTAGGCACCATGCTGACTTCTCAGTGTTCAATGAATTGCCTGGATGCTGTCCTCAACAATGCCCCCCATTCTCTTCAGTTTGCAAAGAGTAACCCATTATCTTAGCAATAATCTGGGTTGTTTAGGGATTTCCATGGGATCTCCTTGACCAACAATTCAATTGAATGCAATCCAGTTCTCATCCTGAAAGCCTTGTTTGGTGACCAGAGATGGCCAGCTGGGAATTTGTATCGTCCATTATTCTACAATTAGTTTTGAATTTTTAAATTATATGTGTTTGTGTGTTGGGGAGCCAGATAATAAGTATGTGAATACAGGTTCCCATGGTTTCTAAAGGTGTCAAATCTAATAAACCTGGGCTATAGGCAGTTACAGCCCAAATATGACAGAAGTTACAGCTTGATATAGGTGCAGAGAATTAAACTCGGATTCTTTGCAAAAACAGTAAGTACTTAGAAACACTGAGCCAACACTCCAGCCCAACATCACCTTTTTAATCTTCGAATTAAAAAGTAGTAACCTGACTGAGTACATGTGAAACTCTCAAGATGTGTTGCTGTGAATTTTGAATTTTAGTCTGGAATGCTTTCTTTAAGGCTTTTAATGGTTATAGCTTCTGTTTCCACTGTTACAGTTTGTTTCTCATTGTGGATTTTATTTGCTTTTCAAATGCAACTGTGTCTCTTTCCTGCTTTCATTCTAAGCATCTCATTTCTTCTTTCTCCCTGGGACCTCTTCTTGGATTCTAAGAGTTCTACAAGGTCATGCGCACATAGAAGGTACAGGTGGATCTGGGTATACTTACTTGGATGGTGTGAACAGCTCCTAGCCTCATTTTCAAATTTCCTCCAGAAAGAAAACTGTGCTGCATAGCATATGCCAATTTTATTTATATTCTACAAAAGGAACTTGTTAGTCCTATCCTGGTTAAGTCTCTGGTCTGCTGAAGTCTAGAACATTCATTATAGCCTCCTTTTCTATGGCTATCTTCCTTCTCTCCTGCACACTGACTTCTGCGACAGTGCTTTCTGTGGCATGGTGACTTCACTCTAGGGTCCTCTCCTTCCAGGTGACTAAAAGCATTCCTCTTCCCAGTAGAAGACTCTCAATGAATCAGAAGACTATATGCACTCAGTAATGTGGTAAGTAATATAAGAAGAGGGATCACTGTAACAATTTTAATTTTGTTTGGCCACAGAGGAACTATGTTTGCCCTTGGGTTTGAAAGCGTAGCTCTTACTTGCACAACTAAATCAGGTCATCTGACTTCTCCTTAGTCTCACTCACAAACTCAGTGAATTACTTATTTCCTTCATCATTTAAAAATAATACAACAAAAATGTCAATGTGACTTCAAAACAAAAGTAAATAAGCTAAGGTGCTATGAAGTGCATTAACTTCAGGTATTAGCTACTAATGGTTTTCAAGTTTGTAAAAGTATCCTGATTCAAAATGGGTTCCTTCAACCCCCAATAGTAAACTGTTTTATTAAATACACATCAAGACCCTAAGGACCACAGTATAGAATTCTTCTTAGTTGAAGCTGAGACGAATCTATTCCACATCAAAACCTGGAATGCACTACTTAAATTTCAGCATTTTACTTGTTATGTGTGTTTCAACATGTAATTCCTGTCACTGTTAAAGCTTAAGGTAAAGCAGGTTAATAGAACACAATAAAATCGTACTGTTGAAAACAAATTAGTACAGTATTTTAACACAAGCATTACCCTGTGGCACCATTCACAGCATTTCTTACATTTTCATCCAGTCCTCAAATGTTTCTATCACTCCAAAATATAACCATTTACCTGCTTAACAGTTTCACATTCTTCCTTCTTTCCAGGTCAGGGCAACCAATGATGTATGTATTTCCTCTGGGGATTTATTTATTTAGGATATTTTACATAAGCATAATCGTTTATGTCTGACTTCCATCATTAGCGCACTTTCTGTGGAGGTTATTTAGAGGTTAGATTCTATCAGAACCTTCTCTTATCATAGAATAATATCTGTTGTTCAAATAAGTCACAAGTTGTTTGTCTAGTCATTACTTCATGGGGCATTTAGCTGTTTCTACTCTGTGTCAAATGC
>CM052702.1:21295603-21394068 GCA_028551405.1 Uromys caudimaculatus | reverse complement strand
TGCTGGCAAGGATGTGGAGAAAGAGGAACACTCCTCCATTGCTGGTCAGATTGCAAGCTGGTACAACCACTCTGGAAATCAGTTTGGCGTACTCTCAGAATATTGGGCATAATACTACCTGAGTACCCAGCTATACCACTCTTGGACATATACTCAGAGGATGCTCCAACATGTAATAAAGACACATGCTCCACTATGTTCATAGCAGCCATATTTATAATAGCCAGAAGCTGGAAACAACCCAGATGTCCCTCATCAGAGGAGTGGATACAGAAAATGTGGTACATTTACACAATGGAGTACTACTCAGCTATTAAAAACAATGACTTTATGAAATTTGCAGGCAAATGGATGGAACTTGAAAATATTATCCTGAGCGGGGTAACTCAGTTACAAAAGAATGAACATGGTATGTACTCACTGATCAGCAGATATTAGCCCAAAAGTTCAGAATGCCCAAGTTTCACTTAACAGTAACCGCTGGACTGAGAGTGAGGTCCCAGATGGAGGAGTTGGAGAAAGGTCTGAAGGAGTTGACGGAGCTCGCAGCCCCATGGAGGTAGCAACAGCGTCAATGGGCCTGGACCCCCCACCCTGGTCGTCCTGAAATTTGGACCACCAACCAAAGAATATACATCTATGGACCCATGATTCGGACCACATATGAGGCAGAGGATAACCTCTATGGCCATCAGGGAGAGAGGAGAGGCCCTTGACCCTGAGGGTGTTAGAGGCCCCAGTAAAGGGGAATGTCAAAGTGGGAATAGGGGGATGGTTGGGCAGGTTGGGGGGAGGTGGAATTCCCTCATAGAGGCAGGGATGGGGAGGGGATAGGGGGCTTCCCAAGAGGAGACCCAGAAAAGGGGAAACATTGGAAATGTAAATGAAGAATCAAAATTTTTTTTTTTTTAAAAAAAGAAAGATTGTCTCAAACTCTGAGGAAGATGGTCACATAAAACTAAAGGAGAGATAACTAGCCATGTGGTATGACTTAGAGTAATTTAAATGGGTATGTGAGTTATGAGATAGTGGAAATGAGCCAAAGCTATTGGTCTAGGCACTTAGTTAACATGTAAGAAGTCTCAGAGTTGGTATTTGGGGAACTAGGTGTGGTTGGAAAAGCCAGCAGTTATACTACTCTGCAGCTACCCTGCCATAAGCCAGGCATCTCTGTAGGCAACTGCACTCTGCCTAGCACTCCTCTGCAGGTCTCTAGTCCTGAGACAGTGCTGTATTGCCTAAATTAACACAGGTTCATAATACTTCTCAGTAGGTTGTAGTTCAATCTACCAGGTTTATTCATTCTCTTCAAAATTATTTTGGATATTATTACCATCTGTGCTTCTATGTGAATTTCAATCATTTTGCTACAGTTTGCCAGAATGCATATTTTAACAAGGTTTCATTGAATCTGCAAATTATTTAGGGTTGAAATGTCATCTTTGCAATATTGAGTTTTCTAATCTATGAAAAGATTTTTAATATCTTTTAGCAATATTTCGTACACGTTAGTGGGAGAACTCACACATCTTTATTTCAGTTTGTTCCTTAAGTGCTTGATGGTATTATATAGGACAGTGTTTTAGGATGCTATGTTCTCTTTTTAAATTGATTTTAATTTAAATTTTAAATATGGAAATATTGTTAAAATTACTTACTAATTCTAGTATTGTTTGTAGATATTTGTGTTTATGCCACTATGTACTTTTAAATAGTGCCTGTGTTTTCAAGTATTTTTCTTAATGTATTACACTAATACAGTCTCTGCCCAATTGCTGAATAGATGTGGCTATTTTGGTAGTCACTGCATATTTTCTAGTCATGGGAAAGTTTTTAAGATTTCACCATTTAATACACTGCTTAATATAGTTTGTTGCTTTTAAATACTACAGTATTTAAAATTTAGTGTGCCATACTAGAGTTACATTTTCTTTCTACTTTGCTAAACTAGTTTATTAAATGAACACACTTAATCATTTTATACAAGTAACAATATAATTTTGATGTTTCTCAGTTATAGACCCTGACTTTCAAAAGGTGATTTCATTTAACTATTAACTTCAGTTGTGCAAAAAGCATAATTAAGATGAGCGATAAGCCCCTTAATGAAAGGATATTTGATTTGTTAATTGAGACTTATTGCATTTTTTTCTTTTAGGGTAGGTCCTGATGCTGTTCCTTTGGCTTCATTTGTGCCTGTGCGATGTGAAGCAAGCGAAGTTCCTGCATCCGTGTCCTGTGTGTATAGTACAATGACCTTATCATGTACAGCACTGTGCTTAGCTCAGTCTCAGCATCTTGCCTTTCACTCCAGCTCTTGAGATGTTTCTGCAGATGACTGACTGCTCTTGTCTCTGGTATTTTATTCCAAACTGTTTGGCTGTGGCTTCATTGAATGTTTTACTCTTTAAATTTGTCCTTGAGATATTATATCCATCTCTGTCCTTCTCAGTCTAAGTGGTCAGGTTGTATTAACAGCATCCTTCAAACTGGCAGCTTTACCTTAACAGCTGACATTCATTGCTCTGATCTGACTATTTGTAAGTGGACACAGTCATGTCTTGGGAAGGTTAACCAGCTACAAGGCCTCCAAAATCCACAAATGTTTAAATGCTTTACGTAAAATGATAATGGCAATATTTGACATCTTACACACTTAGGCTATCTCAATTACTTATTAATGTACTGTAAATACCTCAGGAATAGTTGATAACCACCATCATTGAAGGAATAATGCCAAAGAATGTTTGCACACGTTCCATACAGACACTATATTTCTTTATTTTATTTTGTTTTGATACTTTATTTACATTTCAAATGTTTTCCCCTTTCCAGATCTCCCCTTTGGAAACCCCCTATCTCATCCCCATCCCACTGCCTCTATAAGGACATTCCCCCACCCACCCACCCAACTGCTCCCGTCTTCCCTCCCTGGTGTTCCCCTATACTGGGGCATCTAACACCCTCAGACCCAAGGGTCTCTCCTCCCACAGATGGCCAACAAGGCCCTCCTTTGCCACATATGTGGCCAGCACCATGGGTCCCTCCATATGCATTCTTTGTTTGGTGGTCCAGTCTCTGGGAGCACCAAGGGGCCTGACCAGTTGACACTGTTTCTCCCTCCCCATGGGGCTGCAAACTCCCTCAGCTCCTTCAATTCCTTCTTCTACTCCTCCACCTGGGACCCCACGCTCAGTTCAATAGATGCTGTGAATTGAATCATGGGTGTTCTGAAATTTTGGGCTAATATCCACTTATCAGAGAGTACATACCGTGTTTGTTCTTTTGTGACTGAGTTACCTGGCTCAGGATGATATTTTCAAGTTCTATCCATTTGCCTGCAAATTTCATTAAGTCATTGTTTTTAATAGCTGAGTAGTACTCCATTGTGTAAATATACCACATTTTCTGTATCCATTCCTTTGTTGAGGGACGTCTGGGTTGTTTCCAACTTCTGACTATTATAAATATGGCTGTTATGAACATAGTGGAGCATGTATCCTTATTACATGTTGAAGCATCTTCCGAGTATATGCCCAGGAGTGGTATAGCTGGGTCCTCAGGTAGTATTATGCCCAATATTCTGAGAGTACGCCAAACTGATTTCCAGAGTGGTTGTACCAGCTTGCAATCCGACCAGCAATGGCGGAGTGTTCTTCTTTCTCCACATACTTGCCAGCAACTACTGTCACCTGAGTTTTTGATCTTAGCCATTCTGACTGTTATGAGGTGGAATCTCAGGGTTGTTTTGATTTGCATTTCCCTGATGACTAAGAATGTTGAACATTTCTTGAGGTACTTTTCAGCCCTCCAAGTTTCCTCAGTTTAGAATTCTCTGTTTAGCTCTGTTCCCATTTTTTGATAGGGTTATTTGATTCTCTGGAGTCTAACTTCTTAACTTCTTTGTATATATTGGATATTAGCCCTCTATCAGATGTAGAGTTGATAAAGATCTTTTCCTAATCTGTTGGTTGCCGTTTGGTCCTATTGACAGTATCCTTTGCCTTACAGAAACTTTGCAATTTCTTGAGGTCCCATTTGTCAATTCTTGATCTTAGAGCATAAGCCATTGGTGCTCTGTTCAGGAACTTTTCCCCTGTGCCCATGTGTTCGAGACTTTTCCCCACTTCTCTTCTATTAGATTCAGTATATCTGGTTTTATGTGGACGTCCTTGATCCACTTGAACTTGAGCTTTGTACAGGGAGATATGAATGAATCAATTTGCATTCTTCTATATGTTCACCTCCAGTTGAGCCAGCACCATTTGTTGAAAATGCTGTCTTTTTTCCACTGGATGGTTTTAGCTCCTTTGTCAAAGGTCAAGTGACCGTAGGTGTGTGGGTTCATTTCTGGGTCTTCAATTCTATTCCTTTTATCTACCTGCCTGTCACTGTACCAATACCATGCAGTTTTTATCACTACTGCTCTGTAGTACAGCTTGAGGTCAGGGATGCTGATTCCCCAAGAAGTTCTTTTATTGTTGAGAATAGTTTTTGCTATCCTGGGTTTTTTGTTATTCCAAATGAATTTGAGAATTGCTCTTTCTAAGTCTATGAAGAATTGAGTTGAAATTTTGATGGGGATTGCACTGAATCTGTCGATTGCTTTTCGCAAGATGGCTATTTTTACTATGTTAATCCTGCTAATACATGAGCATGGGAGATCTTTCTATCTTCTGAGGTCTTCTTCAATTTCTTTCTTCAGAGATTTGAAGTTCTTGTCATATAGATCTTTCACTTGTTTGGTTAGAGTCACACCAAGATACTTTATATTGTTAGTGACTACTGTGAAGGATGTCATTTCCCTAATTTCTTTCTCAGCCTGTTTATCCTTCGAGTATAGGAAGGCTACTGATTTGTTTGAGTTAATTTTATATCCGGCCACTTTGCTGAAGTTGTTTATCAGCTGTAGTAGTTCTCTGGTGAAGTTTTTGTGTCACGTAAGTATACGATCATATCATCTGCAAATTGTAATATTTTGATTTCTTCCTTTCGAATTTGTATCCCTTTGACCTCCTTTTGTTGTCTAATTGCTCTAGCTAGAACTTCAATTACTATATTGAATAGATAGGGAGAGAGAGGGCAGCCTTGTCTAGTCCCTGATTTTAGTGGGATTGCTTCAAGTTTCTCTCCATTTAGTTTGATGTTGGCTACTGGTTTGCTGTATATTGCTTTTACTATGTTTAGGTATGGGCCTTGAATTCCTGATCTTTCCAAGACTTTTATTTCTGACCTTCAGTTGTTTCAGTCTGTTTGTGTGTGGAATCCAGGGCTGCAGAACCTCTGGGTGTTGTCAAGGAACCTGAGTATAGTGAATTTCCTTTGGCTATTCAGATTTCAATAATGGCTAATTTATTTAACCAACTAAACATCTGAATTCAAATTTGAACTCCTTTATTTAGTGTATTTCTCACTCTCTTTTATTCAGGTTATTCTATGGTCTTACTTAGTTTTTAGACAAATTTTAACTTTTTAAGAAAAGATACTTCGTAAGGACTCTTCAGATCACATGGCATTTGGTTCACAATCACTACAGAGAAATCCATTCCTCCCACTCTCCAAGTGTTGAGGCTTGTTCCAAACTGAGCCTAGTGGACCTGCCCAAGCCTGGCTTGAATTTTGAGGCCTGTCTCTTTCGCTTCTGCCCGGGGATAACTTAACACCTGCACCAGTCCTTGCCTGCCTAGCTACTGCTGCCATAAAGTGAACTTATTGGCCCCACCTAGTCACCCCACGCCCCTCGTCACCTCACATCATACCTAATAGCCCACCTCTTGCCTTCTTTATATAAGCAAGCACCTAGTTTAATAAAGTGAGTTCCTGTTTCAACAAGACCCCCAGCCTGGCGTGTTTCTTTTGGGCCGTCGACACAAGGAGCCAACATCCAAGGTCATCAGAGTTCCAGTGCATGGACATTTTCATTTCTCTATGAAGAATGAATGATTTGGTATTTGGCCTTTATTACCTATAACTGTGATAACCCAACTCAGAAAGCTATCTTATCTTAAAAGGATCAAATATCATCATGTTTGCAATATATCTTAGGGAACATTCAGATAGTCAGAATTTCTTAGAAAATGTTAAATGAAGGCCTGATAAAAGTAGTAGGAAATTATTTCTTCTTATTAAATATAACTATATATATATATATATATTTATGAGGGTCTTTGACCTAGCCTTCTCTTCTCATGAAACATGGAAGGTAATTAGCCTTGAAAATTCTTTCACAGGGTTGTTAAAGGTTATGTACATGGAGACCCAATATTCTTCAGTTTATACATAGCACATGAGTTTAAAAGACCCTGCAGGACTTTACCTGTTCTAAATCCCATTCTCTTTTACTTATAAATATAATTAAATTAACACACACACATACATACACATTCACACACACACACACATGAGAATGTGAAGATAGGATATATGTTCAGAACTAAGATGTTTGGTTGAGTTTATTGTAATCATTGGATAAAATTGATAGTCTGTTGCAAATTTAATGACTTTCTTTAATGTTTTGAAATACATTTTTATAGAAATTTTCTATGAACAATTTGTATATTAAAACTTTTGTCAAAAATAAATATAACTATTACCTGAAGAAAAGGATTCCTCTCCTCACAGGATATGTTTCCTGTGCCGTCTTCTAAAAGTTAAATAAATAGCAAGTAACACTTTACATTTACCTTGCTTCAGGTGAGTAAATAAAGTGACAGAGAGATAAATGATTTTTCTTGGTAGATAAGCACAGTATCAAGTTCCCCTAATAAAGTAATGAAGCAAGGAGCATGCCATTTTTGCTTTTCACCTGAGGTATGGAAGGATCAGGTCCCAAGTGACACCAGCTTTACTAAGGCTTGCAACAAACACAAGGTTTGGGCTTTCTCTCAGCTATGCACTTCTTTGAGTTCCTCCATGTTATTCTGTGTCCTGTCATGCTTTAGGAGCACATCATTAGACCTTATGTCTTATTGCAAGACTGTAAAAAACCTGCTCTAAAGCCGCCGGACCAGGTGGCTCAGAGGGTCAAGGCACTTGCGGGGAAGCCTACTCACTTGAGCTAAGTCCTAGGTGTGCATGTAATAAAAGAAGAGAAGCAGAAGTTGACCTCTGACCCCAACGTGGGCACAGTAGCACCGCCATATGCCCCACTGGATAAGTAAATGTTTAGTATACACAATTTGTGTTGAGATAAGACAAATGTGGCATAACGTTTTCTATCCAAGCCAACCTTTTTCTCATTATTTTAAACTTAAAAAGTGTTTTCACCACGAAGCTATTTGTAAAATAGCTGCTGGTAAAAAGCGAACCTGATAATTCTCTAACCGAGAGTCACTGGTTATAGAAGCCACAATCCAGAGCAGGTCCTATGCCCAGGTATAGTTGGCTAATACAAAATGAACTGCATGGTTTTCTCTGGGGCGACTTTTGGTTTAATTTTGGATTTTTTTGGTCTTATTTGTCTGCTGCTTGTTTTGGTTTTTGTTTTGTAGATGATGGTGGTGATGGAGGTGATGATGGTGGTTACTAGAAAGAGAAAGAAGATGAAGTTTGGTGAGGAGAATCTGTGAGGAGTTGGGGACGGGAAATTATGATCAAAATAAAGCATTTTAGGTGCACAGGTTAGTTGTCTTATGTACCCTTGTACACTGTGACCATAAAAGCTCTCCTTTCGTAGACCCCTATCACATTCCTACAGTGAGCCTGTCGGTAAACAGTAAGTCTGGAAACTGAGCAGGTTTTTGTGCCCTTAATTGACCGTTTCATACCTCTTGGAGGAATTTGAAGTTTTGACTCATTTTGATTTGTATTTTTGTAGCCATTGAGTTTTAACACTTCTTTATATGTTCTAGATACTAGTCCTTTGGTATGCCCATAGTTTGTAAATATTTTCTCCCTATCTGAAGCTCATCTTCCCACCTCTTCACTGGGTGCTTCAGAGAATCAAGTCTACTGCTTGTTTGTTGAGGTTAGTGAAAGCACAGTCCCACAGTTCACAGTAGTTGTTGTGCATGTTGAGCATTTGAGGCAGCTCTGCTGAAAGGATGGAATGAAGTGAGAAGAAAAATCCCTAGATTTACTTGTAATGTGTGCTGGAGGGTTCTTCTGGAATCTCAGTCCTGTTGTCTCTGAAAACGATAATCTCAAATGTTGTGATGCCTCTTCAGCTTAGTAATTAGTAAGCATTACATTTGTCACCTGCCTGTTTGCTGCCTTTGAACATGAGACTGTACCCTTGGAAGGCAGGAGCTTTGTCTCAAGATGAGATATTGTTAAGTTAGTAGAGGGCTTGGCAAATGGCCCACATTTGATATTCTTTGCTGGAAGAACAGAACAGAGTGAATGAGGGAAGAGCACACTTTCTTCCACTTGTGTTTGTCTTCTGCTGATTTGCTCAACTTCATTGCTATTGCTGTTGAGACAGGGTGTTTCTTTGTAGCCCTGGCTGGCTTGGAACTGGCTGTGTAGACCAGGCTGGACACAAACTCACAGAGGTCCACCCGCCTCTGTCTCCCATGTGCTGAGATAAAAAGCAAGTGTCACCACACTCAACTATTATAAATATTTTTATATTTGAAAATGATAGTAATTGTGATGTAGAGTGAGATTTTTTTGCAATATATTTTTATAAGATTATACATATTATGTAAGTTATATATATATAGTTAAATAAATATGTATACAATTTAAAAAATCTTTTTATTAATTCTTTCTGAATTTCACATCATGTCTCCCAATCTCATTCATCTCTTGTCCCTTCATATCCACCCTTTGCTCTTGGAACCTCTCCCCCTCAAAGAAAACAAAAGCAAAAACAAAAGCCAAAATCATCTCGCTCTGGAAGCTGCTGTGTGTCCCAGCTTCCAGCTGTATTTTGCCCAAACAGCTTTCACTGGAAATGCT
Organism: Uromys caudimaculatus; assembly: GCA_028551405.1. NCBI lineage: Eukaryota > Metazoa > Chordata > Mammalia > Rodentia > Muridae > Uromys > Uromys caudimaculatus. The sequence continues at coordinate 21,385,167 of CM052702.1, read as the reverse complement.
CACTGCAGCAGTCAGTGGTTGGAGGCATCTGGCTTCTGCCACACTCTCAATGCTAGAGCCTCACCAGGACTCCTTCCAGTTATCCTGCTGCTGCCCGGAAGCTTTGGATCTGCGGGACCTGCCCCTTCAGTTCACAGATGGGGTAGATGTTGGGTTGGGCCAACTCAGAGCCTTTGATGCACACCGTATATAACTTTTTTATTGTCTGAGGAAAACCCATCTCTGCCCCTGCCTTTCCACACAGCTAACTTTAATACGTCTATTTAGGACCTATAGATAAAGAATACAAGGAAGACTAAGATTCCACAAACTCTAATCTCCATCGGACACTTGTTTTGCAACCACCCAATTATTATTCTACCTTCCTATTTTCTTAATAGATGTACATGAAAAACAGGACCACAAGTAGAGCTCTATGGCTGGAGCACAGGTGTGATGGTTGGTATTGGTCATCAGTGTGATGATCTAAAAGCATCTAGACAGGTTCTTAGGCATACCTGTGAATTGTTTATATAGAATAATGTTCACTGTTGAGGATGTTTGGGAGGGGTTATCTCAGGCTAATTGATTCGGTAAGCCCCATCTTAATCATGGGCAGAACCACTCTGTGGGCAAGGGATTCTGCTTTGCACAAGATGGAGTAGGCAAGCAGAGTGCTCCTATGCATTCTTACTCTGTTGCTTGAATGTGGATGCAATGCGACTAGCTGCTTCATGCTACTGTTGCCTTGACTTCCCCACAACGGTAGACCGTTCATATGAACGTGCTCCATGACCAACCCTTTCTCCCTTGAGTTGCTTTTGTCAGATTTGTTTTTTCATAGCAACACGGAAAGCAGCCTAGAAAACACACAGCACACAAGGGAGCCTGGATATGATCTGCTTTATCTATTGTAGCATATCTGGAGTGTGGGACCCGTGCTCCTTGGCTCATAGTTTATCGGCAGGTATTGATCACTGGTATTCTTTTGTTTAATTGTTAGTAGACTTTTCTGCCTTAATGCTTGTACCATTGTTGTTTTGAACAACAGACAGTATTAAAAAATAGCATGGTTGGTAGTGGGAGAGAAGCAATCAAAAAGAAGTTGCTGTATCTGAGATCTTAAAGTCTCAAAGGCACTTCAGATGTTTTTTTTTTTTCTTTTTCTGGGGACCGCATTATCACTCTTGTAAAGGTAAAATGAGTGACAGTGGTTACCTGGATCCAGTGAGAAGGGAAGAGGAACTGGGAGCCAGAGAGCATTCCTACGATGGGGAAACTGCTCTGTGAGGTATCACAGGAGTTATGCACACCACCACAATTTATCCCAATCACGTGAGGTGCAACACCCAAAGCAAATCATAATATAAACTGTAGGCTTCAGTTCTACCAATTCAGCCATATTAGCTATCTAGCTCTGACAAGCACACTACAGTAGTTAGGGGTAAAGATACTGGGAAGTCTGTGGCCGTGCTGCTGGGGTCTGTTGATGCTCTTTATAGTTCACCTGCTAAAAGTCCAGTCACCAGGGCAATAGGCAAGAATGGGGCTTTGAGGAGCTGGAGAGTGACCTAATCAATGGATCAGTCCATTGATAGATTCACAATTGAATGGGCTAATGGGAAACTGGGGCTGACTAGAGGAAGAGCATTACTAGGGTTAAAGGTGTGCCTTAGGTCAGGATAACTTCTCTTTGGCTTCTCTATAGCTTTCTTTCTATCTTGCTGGCCATCACCAGCGAGCAGTTTCAATCTCTAGTTCCAAGAACATCTTCAGAGGAGGCCAGAAAGCAGTGGAGGCAGAGAAATGGACTAACCTCTAAAAACACAAGTTAGTAGAAACCTATCTTTGTTTAAGTTGAACTGTCAGCGTGATAACAAGGGAAGCAAACATGTTTTCATGGGGGTTCTTTCACCTTCTACTCAATTTTATCATGACCTTAAAACTCCTGTAAAGCACAGGCTGTTAAAATATTGTTCTGAGCTGGGATATCACTCAAAGACATATGATTTGCCTCACATGCCCAAGGGTCTGGGTTCAATTTCGAGTACAACACAAAAAAAGTTAGGCTGTGTGCGAATCTCAAGATATATCTTCCTGTATGCATTATAACATAAAACCACTTCCCCTGGAAAATTAATGAATGAAGTATTTTTTGCTTGACATTCTTAGTATCAGAACTTACTCATTTTACATACAGTGGAAAATATGTGACTTTTATTTTCCCAGAAATTATATGTTTCATTTTATAATAAGTGGTTTAAAAGATATGTGTCAGCAAGGGACTTTTAGGGGTATTAATTAAGCAGTTCGTCTATTCCATAAACCGTGACTGATGGTCCACACTATCCAGACCCTGGGTTAAGAGTTCTAACACAGGCAGAGCCTTAAAAACTCATTTATGAGGCAGTGTGACATTTTCTGTCCATTCATATATAGATATAGATATAGATATAGATATAGATATAGATATAGATATAGATATAGATATAGATATAGATATAGATATAGATATAGATATAGATATAGATATAGATATGAATTAACAGGGACAGTCTTAATACTCTTACTCATGATATTTTTAGTAATTTTAATTTCATATTTAGTACAATAATAATGTTAAGCCAAAACAGGATGTAAAAGCCTTCTATGCAATATCTTCTTAAAATAAGTTTATTTTTTAATGTGTGTGAATGTGGTGTGTGTGTGTGTGTGTGTGTGTGTGTGTGTGTGTGTGTGTGCATGTGTTTATGTGAGGGCATCAGGCACCCTCTCTGTCTGCCTTATTTCTTCAAGACAGAGTCTCAGTTAAAGCTGATAGGCAGCCAGCCTTAGTGAGTCTTCTGTTTTCACCCCCAACAGCATTGAACTTCCAGGAACATGCGTCCACCGACATGATCATGGCCGACAGGAACTCAGGTTCTCTCGAGACTGTACAGCAAGTGTTCTAACAAATTAGAACAATTGAACTTTCTCCCAACTCCTGGAATTCTAAAATGGAAATGCATCTTTTAGATTATTCACAACTAAAGAGGATTCATTAGTAGGACAGAGGGATATCCAGAGAAATAATTTAGAGAATTAGAACAGGTTATTAAACGTAGTAATCAAAGTAAAAGACGATACTAATAAATTCAGGAGAAATAGTGATAATTAAGCTCTTCCCGAGTAACACGGAGACCATGTGAGTGAACCTTGAAGCCCTGGGTGATGTATTTTATATTTTATTTTAGGCACAGAAATTGGGAAGTTGTGGTCAGGCTTGCTAAAATGACCAAGTAGGGTTAAAGTCATTTGGAATGTACAACTCGGAATTCTTAGTTTTAATGACCTCAGAGAGGACTCTCATCCCTGCATTCACATGCTTTAGAGACCGATGCGCTCTTTAAAAAATGAGTAATGAACATTTGCAAGTAAAGCTCTTTAGGCAAAGCGGTGTACTGTGTGGCATGACACTGCTTCCTAGCAAGATGTTGTTATTTACCTATTTACCACCTTATTATTTGTTTACTTTCGGGGGAGGGGAGGTTGCAAGGGAAGAAGACAGATATGGAGGGCCTGGAAGATAAGTGGTTTTGGGATGCATCATGTGAAATTCACAAAGAATCGACAAAAACTTTTTTTTTAAAAAAAAGGAATAAGGGAAGGAGTAAGTTCTGCCTTAGTTTAGATCTGGAATCTTCCCCAAAGGTTCCAGAGTTAAAATCTCAGTCCCTGTCTGGGCACCACTGGGTGGTGATGGGATCTGTAAGAAATGAGACTGAGTAGGACATTGGGTGCAAGCCTTTGATGGACTATGGGTTCTGAGTATGAGCTATGAGTGATACTCTCAACTTGCGCTGCCTTGCACAGATCCAAAACAATGTGGTCCACCCACCATGAACTGAAATGTCCTAGACTGAACAAGATAACAACTTTCTCTTCATGAGTAGGTTCTCCCCAGCATCTGTGACCTTCCTGGAAAGGTTAGTGACACCATGGGGTAGCTATGTTTGTGAAAAGGTCAGGAAAGACTGGGGCTAGATGACAACCAGGGTTGATGTCTGAAGAATTTGTCTCCATGGGAGTCTGAAAGCTGCCATTGCTTTCTTAGCCTGGGCAGACATCAACTCTGTCTCTACTCCACTGAACGTCTACACCCTTTCTCAATTCTGCCAGTGTGTAGTTGGAGTGAAAAGGCAGAATGGTGAACTTTGGTAAATCACAGGGTAGAAACCCATCTATTGAATGAGCTGCTTTAAAAGTCAGCTGGGGGAAGTTAAGCCCAGAATGACTGAAGGAGAGACTCCCAGTCAAGACACTCAATCATGTGAATTACAAACTTTAAACCACTTAATAAGAGTCATTTCTTTTTTGAAAGGGTTTGTTTTATTTTCCATTATTATGTATGCACTTGGGGATGGACAGGGCTCATTGATATGTACACATGAGAATGCAGGTGCCCACGGAATCTAGAGGATGGTTTTAGATCTCCTGGAGCTGGAGCTACAGGTGATTGTGAGCACCAGATGTGGGTGCTGGGAATGAGATCCAGGCCATCTCCCACAGCAGCACAGTAGATGTTCTTAATGCTGAGTCCCCCTCTCCATCCCCCTCCCCCAGGCTTCATTTGTTATTCCTTTGGCTCCACTTGAGATACTACCCAGACTTGAAGTGGTGAATGATTTTATATGTTAATATTCAAATGATGGGATCACATTATAGAAGATTCTGTGCAATAATATGTCTGGCTGTTTAGAAGAGGTATAATTTATATTTTATAATTTACATTTCATACTTAGAATTCATGTGTCTCCACTGTGAACATCTGTATTCTGTCCTGTTGCATTAAAATGGGATGCGGAAGTGCATTTTAATGATGGATAGAGTGGGGAAGCATATCTCTGCTCTCTAAAACCTTTCTGCCGTGAAAAAGTAATCGTTGGGTTTACTTCCATCTCTGTTGTTAGATTTCATTTTAATTATTATTAATTATTTCCCCTTGGGTGTGAATTACTAGCTCGTGTGCTTTTCCTTCCTCTTTCTCTTCTGTTATCATGCTCCATATGTTTCCTGTTTATAGAACTTAATCCCTGACAGAAACAATAAGGGGATGCTTTCGAGCCCTTGTGATGCAAGTCAGAAAGCCAACACCCCTCGGCCAGAAGCCTTCTTCCGCCACCTCACTGAAGCTATTCTTCGCTGATTTTTAAACAAGTTTTTTTATTTTTATTGTTTCATTACATTTGTTGAGATGTGTGGTGTGTATGTATGTATGTGTGTGTGTGTGCGTGCGCGCGCGCACAAGCGTGTGCACACGCACGGGTGTATACGTATACATGTGTGTATACAATGCATGTGTAGAAACCAGAAAACAGCTAGCATCAGGTGATTCTCCTCTCTTGTGAGTCCTGGGAATCAAACTCAGGTTTGGCAGTAACCATTTTTACCCATTTGAGTGATTTTCTCAGTCCCCTTTTCCCTAAAATTTAAAGTGGAGCTCACATCACTTTCCCTGCTCTTCCTGTTTCAATGAACTTAGCAAACAATAGATTTCAGGTCCTATTAACAACTGGTCTCTCCTTCATCCTCTCCATTCCTGTGCCTTGACAGTTCTGTGCAGTAAGCAGCTCCGCAATTCTCCAGTTTTCTTTGGCTGTGTCCGTGAACACGCTGAGTTCACGGCAAATCCATACCCTTCTTTCCTGTTCTACTAAGCTGAGAGCTCACCTGCTCCTGCCTGTGCCTCTTTGCCCAGTCTGCTCTTAGAAGCCCCCCTTCTATCCAGGGGCTCTCTTTCTTATGCTCATCTGTTCCCACTGAGCTGACTGACATTGGATCTCTTTAATGCTGTCCTTGCTTTCTTCTCTCTCCCCTGTGTAATATAGACCTCTCTTTAGTTTAGGGTCTATAACTCTGATTCTTATTTTTTTTATATATAATCATAATTAAGATTTCTCTAAGATCCAAACCTGTTTCTTTAAGCACTTCCTGACTTTTTCTGCTTAGGTTTGTCTGAGTGCTTCATGAGGTTAACAAACAGGAAATTTAACCCCGAGTTCACAGCTTGCTTTCATTTTTTTTTTTTTTTCTGGGTTGGACCCCAGCAGTCTGAGCTTTGCCTGGTTACATCCCACTACTTCAGATCTCAGTGTCTCACCTCCTGTCCAGTTCCATGGAGGCAGCTTGCTCCACATCTTCTGCATGTCTACAGGTCGATGTCGTTACTGCCACCAGCCTAAACTAGCTTCAAACCATCGTTTGCTTGAAAGCTCTAAGCATCTCTTACTAGATAGCTGCTTCACATCACATCTATGTGTCCCCCACTCCAAGCTGGTTACCCAAAACTTTAAAAAGTTTTGATCTCACCATTCCACTGCTATACGCTAACAAAGAAAGTTCCTTTTTCTGGATTCAGGGCCATGAAATGCACTGTTTTTCTCCCTCGTTTGCGATGATGCCTGCCTTGGCACACTCTCAGCACCCCAGTGTTCTCGTTTCCTCACACACTTGCTCTTGCTTTCATCCATATTTCCTCTTTATTCTGGAATATTTTCCACATACCCCTCCTCCAGCTCCTTTGTCCATGAATTTCTTCTGGAATTCTACAATCCAGTTGTCTCTTCACCAGGAAAATATTTTATGTTTCATTAACTGGTGTAGGTCTGAGCTGCCGAGGCAAGCCCAGGAATCCTGAGCCTCCTTTTTGTCCCAGCCTCCTGCATCCTCAGGCCTGCGCTAGGAAACAACCTTCTTGGTGCAGAAATCTACCTCAGGTTCCTTTGTTCTGTGATCTGAGAGGACCTGCTGTTGGTTTCACATCAAGCTCATTTGCACCCCAGTAGATTCTAGGCTGTATTGGGAAGTCGACTGAGGAATAAACACCTTAAAAGAGAAAAAAATTTTAATTTCCCAGGAAGCAAATAAGGCTCCTAGGAGGAATCCACTGACAATGGGTCTTTAGTCAATAATAACACTGAACTAGAGAAGTCAATTCTAGAAGTCCAGAGCTGAGTCCGTTCCCAGGACACGTGGCCTGAGGTAATAATGAGACTAAAGCTGAGCTGGTCTGAAATTCTTCAAGGTCTCACCAAATATAATCAATCTAATATAGTAAACAATCAAAATTGCACTAATGTCAGTTTTCCCCCTACCAATAATATTAGAGGTTACTTCACCCTTCTAGAAAATTACCCTAGCCTCAAGTGGTCATCATTTTGATGAATGGTTAACACCTTCCCTCCAGCCTGCTGGTTGTTTCTGCAGAATAAACTCTCTTTGCCTATGCATAATATTTGAGTCTGTGGTCTTCCTTTAGCAATTCTTGGACCAGAACAGTATAAAAGCTGACACTGTTTTATTGTGCGGAACTCAACCACTATCTTTATTAAATGAATAAAAACTCACATTGCCCAAACTCAGGAGGCACCCTGTTCCTTTCAGTCCTTCAGATAAGCTTTCAGTATACCTAATATTCACGTTCCCCTGTGGCTATAATTCACCTGCTGCTGGCTTTTCCTTAGCTCCCAATCTCATGTCAGCTAAGTCCTACTAAATGAGTATTTCTTGAACACATATATATAGAAAGTAGAGCTCTGTGCCAACAGTTTTGGAGATTGCTGAATAAAAGCTACCTGGAGACATTATTTTGGGCAGTTCTGGTTTGGTTCACATGAGTTCACATACTTTGGATCAGAGAAAGAAAAAAAGTCTCCCAGGTGGATTGGTAGACACTATTGCATTAATTCCTGAGTCTTACCTCCCAATAGTTATGGAGATAGCTTGTCTCTCTCATTGGTAGAGTTCTGGAAAGGTTTGGAATTCTAAATGTGATTCTTTACACAAAAACATCTGATATGCTTCAAAGCACACAGTCCTAGGTCCCAAAGTACAGCACGTGCTTTGCAGGGACGCTGGCAACAAGCCAAGGTAGAGGATGCCTCCACAGAGCTCGGGGAATTCCTGTTAGCTTGGGGGTGTATCTTTTGGCTATTTATATGTTGTTTGTTTGATGTGAAAACTTTTTTGTTTTGTTCTCCCTGGTCATTTAATAAAGTTTCCTTTTTAAATGTCAGCTGACTTCAAGTGTCAGAAGAGGAGTTGAGAGAAATAGTGTTTGCGTGGTGTTTTGTTTTGCTTGGCATATGCTCGCAGGTTATGTTATTAGGAGTTTTGTTTTGCTTTGGCGTATGTCATCATGTCCTTTACTGTAGAGTCTCTAAGCCGACCTGTCTCTATTTGATTATCAAGAATTGAGATTTCTGGGTGATCTGAACCCACCTATGAAGCTATTTTCTGAACTTTTGGGAGTCTTATGCTACAGCTTAAGATTCAAGTGAGAGAATGCAGCACTGTGAAATACCAAAGGAAAAGCAGTCATTTGTCGTGTAACTGTCCAGAGTGGATGTCTCTGCCCTCTACTTAGAGAGAAGTTTGATCTGAGTCTGATACCGCAGCATAGCCGAAAGATTGCACATTTGAGACCTGAGCAGCCTATTGTCTTTACAAAAGTGTATTTCACCCTGGAGTTCTTGTTAGGATTATTTCTATATATTGCTGATGTTCTCATTTATAAGTTCCCTGTGTGACTTGAAGTATTTTCTACTTATTATTTGTCCAGCAATCTCCCATTATTTATTTATTTATTCATGTCCTCCGATCACAAATTCATTACAAAAAACCAACATAGAGCAACACGGACATGCTAGAGCTCATCTGATCCGCATTGGCGTTTTGCAGAGAAGTTATAAATAATTCAGAGGGAATTTTGTGTCATTAACAAGGAAAATGAAAGGAAAAGGAAAGAGTTCTCCCAAATGCATCAACTGTTAGCCCATAGAAATTGGAAACGGTCCTTACCTTGGTTAAGACTTTGCATTCAAATCCTTATAACTGTGTTAGAAAGCACAACACCCACACCCCAGATCTTGCTCCTCTTTAATTTTCTCTAATTTGTGTAGTGAATAACCAAATACTCATAATGCAATTAGAAGATAATCAGGCTTGTAATTATGTTAATTGCTGGAGACTTACATCAATCCTCCAGCAAAGTGATAGGATTTCAGGGCAAGTATTAATGTGGCAGCAGAATAAAGCCAAGGCCTGCATAAGAAGGGAGTGAAGCAAGGGATTGTGTGAAGAGGAGGGGGCATCGAGGCACACCACTGACTTGTATCATTTAACAACCCAGAGAAGATAATGGAGGCTTACATGAAAAGGGCCTTTAGGAGAGACACAAAGAACACAGGGTGTTAGGTTTCAGCTAAGCAACATTCTGCAGTTTTCTCCATGAGTAATTACATTGTCTACTTACATGTATGGTAAGAAACCTAGCTCAGTGAAAGCAAGAAGGCTGGGGGAGGAAGAGAGGTGGCAGTCAGGGAGGGGAAGAGGGCTGCAATGGGATGGACCCAGGCTGGGCCACTGCCATGCAAGCTTTGAGGATGCTAAGCTGATGGCCTGTAGTCCAGTTGGAAGCAACCTTCACTGGTCATAATCTACATAGCCCATACATTAAATAGTTTCCTAAAACAATGTATAAAATATGAATTGATGCTTCTCAGTTTTCTTTCAAGCTGCAGGAGAGCTTGCCGCCTGGAGCCATTGGGATTACACTCTTCATGTCTTCTTTGGGGTATGCATTCCAAAATCCCTTCCATACATCTAGTATGCTCTGTGCCACGACAGATGAAAAAGGCATGTGGATGGCTGTGATTGTCACCTACAAAGCTCTCTGGTGACACATTTCTATCCCATCAAGGGGTGAGAAATTAAACCACTCTGCAGGGGTTTGGAATATTAATTTGAAATAGAAAGAGAAGACACTGTAGGAACATCTAAGAACATGATATATAACATAAAATATAGTATGTAAAATAGCCTGGACCACCCTTGAGTGGGCACAAACGGAAAGATTCCCTTTTCTCAAGTAGACGTATAGGAAATGATCTCGTAGCAGAAGTGGGGCTTTGAAAACCAAATCTCTACCAAAACTACTCAGCATGAATACACAAGTACTTGTTTCCATCAGAGCTGATACTTTACACCTTTCATGTCAAAATAACATGACAAATTTTGGTTTATAGCTCACCATATGCTCGCAACTTCTTGGCCATTTGGGAAGCATATTGAAGCTATAGAGTGTAAAATTAAGCTGTAAGAACATTGTAAGCTGAGTTAAATAAGGTGTAAGGTTAAATTACACAGCATTCACTCATTTTATGCTACAGTTTTGATTAATTTTTTAGACATTAATGAAAACACAGGTTCTTTGGGCTTGAGTCATTGATATGACCAACATAATTAAATTGTACTGGGTACAAGGAAGCCACCAGGGAAAATCCATATGTAACTAGACCCATTTGAAGGAGTTTATTCCTCTGAAGGTGTTGGTCAACAGGCAATTTATTTGGAAATAAGGATGATTCTATCATCAACAAAAGAGTAAGCACCAGTTATGAAGGTTCCAGAATAAATGAGGGATTTGAGAAAAAGCCAAATTTAGTGAAATGGAATGATTAGGAAAATATATTGCTCACAAAACCCAGAAACTTTTTCTGTGATTTATTCATGGCAAATTGTCCAAAATCTTAATTAGACAAGCTGATGCCTTTGGAAGAGGAGGCATACTTGCTCATTATAGCAACTCCATAAATGTGTTCTCACAGAAATCCCCAAGTAGGCAACTAATCAAACATAGCATTTCTCAGTTTGTCTCATTCTCTAATTTCAAATTTTGTGATTGGCTAATATTCTATTTTCTGTGCGCACAGAAGTAATTGAGGTTGAAAAATTTGTTTAGTTTGTAAACCATTACTACAAATCAGATGCAAATTTAGAATTACATCTGCTAACATTCTATCATGATTTTCTATCATATAAAATATGAATTAATCTTTTAAACTTCTTAGTTTATACAATGAGAGTAGCATTATGATTGTATTGTTATGTATCGAGAGAGATGTTACTTATTCTTAAAAAATGTAAATGAAATCTATTGTAAGTATAAAAGGTTTTATGAACTTGTTTCTTTCTAGTCCCTGCCAAAATCCCAGCACGATAGAAAAATCAGTGGTGGAGCAGTTGTCATGGTGATTGTGGTTCAACTCAGAAGGAATAGGTAGTTGGTTTCCATTATAACTACATATTGGTAAACGTCATATGCTATTTAGAATGAATGGTTTTAGTGAGGCAGTTGAGGTATAACATTATCTGTGTTAGAATCTCACAGTTTAGTCTAAGTAGGGCTTTATGACATGTTATAAAACACTGATGAAAAGCAATGGAAACACTGTTTTGCTTTTAATATTCCTTCCTCCCCCCTAACCAATGTTCCTGGCCCAACATGTTGCAATGTTCTCCTAAAATTAACAAATTTGAGTATCTGTCAATTTCTTCAAATTCCACTCAAGTTTCTTTTACCTCTGTTCAAGCTTTTAGCTTATCTTTCTCTACACTGACTATTTCCTTACTTGTTAAAAATAACTCAAATAGACGATGAATGCAGCAGAGTAGCTAAAACCTGTGTTTAAAGTTTAGGAAATGATTGGGCACAGATGCCCTAAGAATATTAATAAATTGAAGAAAAGTACTAGACATGAACGCTGAAATTACTTCATTTAAGAACTATTATTTGTCAAAATCAAGCTTATGGCTCTGGACAGGGACATTCAAAACTTGTTTTAAATGTAAATATTTCATCACTGTAACCTGAAATCCCCCTTGAAAATGCTAAAAAGAATTGCCTTAAGCTATGACTAAATTATTTAAGATTTATTCACTTTCAACTTTAATTTGTAGTCCTAAATGATATTAATAGTCAGAAGATAATCAGAGTTAAAAATGACAGTTTATCATTGACCTGATTTTTGGAAAAATATCAATATGTTCCTGTATTAACATAAAAACTACCCTTATTTTGTTTATGTATAGAACTTCAACTTGAGAGAAGTGACTTTTCTTTACCAAGTTCCTGTAAAGATTTATTCAGATTAACAACAGATGGCTGAGCGATTACTTAAAGGATTTGGTTTGCTAATGGAAAGAGAATGACTGGAGTTCATCATTGGTTTGTCTGGAGAATAAGAGTGGAGGGGTGATCCCACTCGCCAAGTAAACTGTGTATTCAAAAGAAATTAGAAATGGTAAGACAGACCTTAAGGCAGTGCAGAGAAACTGTGTGTAAAGAATTTTAAGAGCAGTGTAGTCATTCAGTGGTAAATAAAGATGTCTGTTGTCATCAAAATTTGATCTGAGGGGTATGGTTAGATAACCTCCTTCTTATGACTGTATAGTCACTGAGTTAAAGATATTGAAAAATTAGGCAGAATATTAGATTAAAACTAATACACGGTAATGAAAGTTCATTAAATTCATCATCAATGCTATACAGGAGTTTATAAATCTTGGATTATAAAATATTAGTTGCAAGGAATTTAACTGCCCAATACACTGAAGATTGAAAATAAATCTTATTCATCAGTGTTACATAGAAAAGTTATATAAATATATAATACACAATTTTGTTCCATACAGAGCATACCATTGTGTGGATGGCATTATGGTTGTTGAAAGGTGCATTCTCTCCTTCATAGCAGTCATGGTTAGATAACTGCAATCACTCACGGGTTTATCAGTCAACTTAAAACTGGATGAATGTTGGGCAAGAGAAATGAAATTTTCATAGAATTGACAATAAAAGTATATTTATGAGTTATAAGACTTGGTAATTTCTGAGTTATTTGAAGTCAAAGTGTCAAATTATCCCTATAAGAGAAATCCTTATATATAGAAGAAATAAGAAAATAATTACAGCATCAAAAATGGTAGCACATTTGGGGATTATGAATTGCCAAACAAGGCTATTCTTTGACACAGATTTGCCTTAAAGGGATAAAGACACCAGCATCCTTGTATCATTAGAGCCCATTAATTACTATTTTTGTTACAGTAGCATGCCAGTACTGGTATGGAATGAGAAATCCATAAAGCATTTTGATTAACCACTATAAAATTGTGTTTCTCCAGTTAATGTATGAACCGAATTAGAATTTATTGAAGATAAAAATGTCACTTTAGATATGTGATAACTCCTGCCGTCTCAAATGAATGGTAATATCTCAAATGGATGATAAAAGATTAAGTCCATTTTAAATAGTAATGCATGTAATCTAGAAAGCAATTGACTGAGTGGAATGGGGGTTTATTTTTAATACTCCTGATTTTCCTATAAATGGAAGAGTTTAGTGGTACAAATATTGTTCTAAATGGGGGAGGGGGGGACCCGGAACTCCCAAGTTCAAATCTAGCTCCTCCCCCTCTTGGCTGTTCATTGCCCCTGGCCATTCCTAGACGATCTGCCCACAATTTTCTTCAGATGTCTGAAAGGTCGCCAAATTATATGACTCTATGATATATTAACATGTCCATGACAGACTTTAATATATAAACGTAGGCATTCTGTGAGATTAACCACAACAGCCACAATACAGTCGAACAATTCAACAATATGCTCTACTGAGTGTTATTTATTTCAGACTGTTGAGTTGTTTCTTTCTGGAGTTTTCCTTTTAATTGTTCAGGCTGCTGTTGGATGCAGGTTAACTGAGACCCTGTGGAGGATTATTTTGCTTGAGAGTTTGCTCTATAAGCACATTTTCATCAGTTGAGGCTCCTGCTCTAGGTCGTCCATGAGTACAGAGGGATGGTTTCCCTCTTTTGGTAGTAGAACTAGGCAATGTGGAAGGACCTTCTGGGTGTAGGGATGGCCAACAATCTTAGGCACTGATAAGCACTCTAGGATCTTGCATTTATTATAGATATAATGGCCCTGCCTCACAGACATTTTGAAGCTTAAGTCATGGGGCAGGGTAGGAATGTAGCTCCATAATGAACTACATATATACACAAATAGAGAAAATAAAAGACACAAGGAAAATTTAAAGTATATAAATATCATACCTACATAAAATTACATATGGAAAACAACAACGAGCATTATTTGAATTTTTTGTCATTCTGTGATTAGAAGAAGCTCCAGTAACTGACAAAGTCTGAATCCTCACTCTGTATTCAGCAACTCTGTGTTGGACTAAGGTTATTTTCTGCTTCTTGCAGGAAGTAAACAGTTCCTAAATATTTCCATGTGTAAAGTCCTTTACACGGTTAATGGTAGGAAGTTGGACTCTAGCTAAGAGTCACTTGAGTGCTTGCATAGCTTGTATGAGGCCCTGAGTTTGATTCTCAGCATTGTAAAAGTGTGCTTATTCCATGCCTGTATGCTGGGACTATATGACTTGATTTTGATTTTATTGAAACTCACAGTTAAGAGAATTTGAAATTCTAAAGTGTTGGGATTTTTCAAAAATGTGATAACTTTAAAGTCACACTACACTCTATATTATGAGATACACAGGAGACCATGAGACACAGGATAGACGATTATGGCTTAAACTTGTGTGTTGAGTTGACAAAGGATGATTATGATGCTTAATTTTAATTGTGAACTTAATTTTAATTGTCACTGTGACTGCCCCACCATGAGGCCTGTAACCTAGGATGGTGAGCTAAAATAAGAATGTAAAGGTTAGGTATAAATGTGGTATTTAATAAATGTTGCTAAATAGCAATCAGTGGCATATATAATCTGAATATAGAATGAAGTATGCTTTTAATGCTCCTGACCTTAGGCAAAATTCATTAAAAATATTGGGTATTATTATTTTAAAATTATATGATAAAAATGTGCTGGGTACTCTAGATAAAGCAAAGGCGGCATTGAAGCCTCCCTGTTCTTCTTCCACAGTGTATTCCGTCATCTCAGGAGAATCAAAGATACTAATTCTGTGGGTTTGGTAGTCACTCACCATGGAAAGCTTTTGAAGATTTTCTGCTACAGCTCATTATTTACTTCATAAAAGAACATATTTATCTCACATTTACTCTTGAAAGTAGTGTTATTGAGTCTAGCATTCTTTTGTTTCTTTCTCATGAAAATTTTGGTTATTCATTCATGGATTTTTCTGATGTCCTTACCATTATTGTATCTATTCTAAAAATAGAATATGTACTTAACATGTACAAGCTCTGAATAGAAACCTTTAGTGTGAGTGTCTGAGTCACGGCGTCATTGGTGAGGAGCTGAGTTTGCCACCTTCAAACTCACATAACAAAACAGAGGTGGACGTGGATGTAGCTGAATCTCAGCACTGGGGAGGTAGAGATAGGAAGATCCTGGAACTCTGGCCAGCCATGCTAGCCAAGTGGGTGGGTTCTAGGCTGCACAAGAGATCGTACCTCAAAAATAAGGTGGAGAAATGGAGGGAAGACAGTCACATTCCTATTGCTTTTATACATATGCACACAGAGACATGCACCTCTGTTTACATATGCATACACATACAAGTTTACACACACTACACAAAAAGACACATATTTCTCAGCACCACTCACATGTCCTCACATACACATACAGCCAGGCACATTTCTGACTACCACCACTACCAACAGCAGCAGAACAAATACCCCTTAGCTTAGTCATCATTTCTGTCAGGGTTAGTTTACTGCAGTAATCTCCCAATTAGTGCTTTCTATCATTGTGTTGAACTTCTCATCCTACACCTTTAACATGATTGCTTTAATGTCTTCTTTCATTCCTACTGCACTTTGTTGTCTCTTTCTAGGAATTTAACTACATTGTTGAAAGATTCAACACTGTTAATTGTTTCGTTTCTTTTCTCCAATGGTATTGGAACGACTATATGTGAACCCACGTAAACAATGAATCTACACACAGATCTTATCCCTGTCACAGAAGTCAGCTTTACATGGATCATAGAACTAAAACATAAAGTGTAGAAATATAATATTTGCTGGGAAAGGGAAAACCTTATGTGACTCTTGGGTTGATGATGATTCGTACATAGACATGGGAAGAGCACAAACCAATGTGGAATCGGCTCACTTGTTCATACTAACTTAAAGATGTGCAGGTGAGGATGTGGTTTTGATAGTTCTGAGAAAATTCACAGGTTGGGAAAAATACTTATAAAACCAAAATATGATAAAGGACTTAAATGTAACATATTCAAATAACTTCTAAAATTAATAGGAAAATTAATGATAAAATTAAATTTGACAAACTATTCGTAGATGAAGTCCCCCAAAATGGAAGACATGCCTCTTATACCATGCATATCCAATAAAACTCAGCAATATTTATCATTTGGAAATACAAGTTAAGGAGAGCAACTGGGGATTTAAGACTACCTGAGGGTAGGTGGCACCTTCCATTAGACTAGGGGTGATGGACGCAGATGAAGCAAAGGAAAGAGGATACCAGCCAGCAACTTCAAGCTCCACTTTGGGGCAAGTATGTCTATAGTAGTTGTCATCACTCCAGGCTCTGGACTCTTCAGCATTTCAAAGTAAACTCACAATCTGAGTTTCAAGCCTTCAGTTTCAACTGACTCTGTAACATTGCCCTCCATCACCTTGTTATGGGGCGTCTAGCTTCTCGGACTGAGTGTATACTGGGTGTCTCTCCTTCTATTGTACAGATACTTAACTGCCATGATATAAGCCAAGTTAGTACTTATAAGAACAAACAATACATATACTTGTATTGCATGTTGTAGTTTTATTGCTCTATAGGAAGCGTAACAGATTTTTGTTGCCAAGACTTTCTGTGTACTTGATATAAATAATTAGGTAACCAGGTTGAAACAAGTTATCTCAGTAGTGGAGAGAGACTTACAGATAAGCAAAGGGGATAGGAAAGATATATTCAAATGCCAGTGAGTTGGAGTTGAAGACATATAAAGTCATGTTTAAGGTAATATGGATACTACAAATGGCATTTGTGAATACTATACACCCATATGTTAGTATATCCTGTATTTCATTACTGTGGGTTATTTGAGACCTTAGACATAATCATGCTACATTAACATCCAGCAAATCTAGTTCCCAGATCTTGGATTCTTATATCTTTTTTCTAATCAAAGGACCCTTTGTGGAAATTAAAGTATTCTATGTGGTGGGAATATTAAAAAGAACCTGCTAACTCTCCATGATCCTGACTGCCACTTTCTGCCCCGGTGTGTTCATGCTGGCAATTATCTCCAGCTAGCCCCCATCAGCTCTGTCCCACATTCCAGTAACTAAATTCATCTGCCAATCTCGTGGTTTGATATTTCAATACCCAGTAACCTGGTAAAAACAAGACTCAATGCTTATAGTTAACATATCAGACTAAAATATCAATAAAATCTCAATTTATAAGATGTCAATACAATAATTTCTGAACCAATTGATAATTATAAAAAGCCTTATCGCAATTACTCTAACCTTATGATATCACAACTACTTGTGGCTGGTAAACACCACGCTGGTTCACATCCACCGCCATTTTCCTTCTCCTCTCTCCCCTGACATGCTCCCTGTCTCTGCAACTCTTAGCTCTACCTCTCTTTTCCTCCAATTACAGGTCTCCTGCTGTCCTAATGTCATTAGACAGGGAAAATTCTACAATATGTCACCTTTTCTGTTTAATTAATTTAAAAAAACTTTCTCTCAAAATGTAAATTGAGCACAACTATTACCATTTTGTAATTTATAAAGTACAAGATAGACCTAATACCCAGTCCATTATTTTGGTCAATTAAATAGAACTTGTCCTCTACCCTAACTTAAAAGACTGTAGTTCTGCACCTGGCTTATATCCAGACTTCAGACTGAATGCCATCTGAAAACCATCCTCTCAAATCTGTTCTCTCAAAGTAAATAGCCTGGGTTGGCTATGAGACTATAAGTCTTCAACCACATCAGAAATCCAGGAACGACTAATATTACCTGAAAATATGAGGAACACAAAATATAGCTTCCAAAACTTAGCCAATTTATAGTGAACACTGATCACCTGGACAATCCCTATACCTCAAAACATTGGAGCATCGGTCTTCAGCCTTCTGGCCCAGGATCATCTGACAGACCTTTGTAATGCAGAATTTTGAAGGGCTGATTACCCTGTCTTGGTAGAGATTATCAGTCAGCTATTCCACATAGTGTGTCCTTTTTCTGGACAGTATTTTGTCTGTAGATGAAATGAGGCAATTCTTGCCTAGTGACTGTCTTGCCACAACTGGAACAACTCTATAGATGCTCAATTTCTTCTTTGAATCCAAGAAAGGGAAACTTTCAGGAGCAGACTTGTCTCAACAACAAGTGAATAAATAAAATTAAATGTCACATTCTTAGGGTTTCTGATGTTTTTGAAAGCCAACTATCTATATAAAGTAATCTGGACTGTTGTCTGTTAACTACTCTTAGCTATTTCTAATTAAAATCTTGAAAATACTCTAACAATAAACTCAGAGCCATGAATTTGCTATTTTGCCCTAAACTCACAGGCTTAAGCATCTCAGATCAGATTAAAATAACAGTTATAGAAGGACTGGGCCTAATCTTTGTACTTAAAAAAATTTTGTATCGCAGAAAATGTGGTACATTTACACAATGGAATTCTGCTCAGCTATTAAAAACCATGACTTCACGAAATTCACAGGCAAATGAATAGAACTCAAAAATTTCATCCTGAGTGAGGTAACTCAGTCACAAAAGAACAAACACAGTATGTACTCACTGATAAGTGGATATTAGCCCAAAAGTTCAGATCACCCATGATTCAATTGACAGCAATTGTTGGACTGAGTGTGGGGTCCCAGATGGAGGAGTTGGAGAAGGGACTGAAGGAGTTGAGGGAGATTGCAGCCCCATAGGGAGGAAGCAACAGTGTCAACTGGTCAGGTCCCCCGGTGTTCCCAGAGACTGGACCACCAACCAAAGAATACACATGGAGGGACCCATGGTGCTGGCCACATATGTGGCAGAGGAGGGCCTTGTTGGCCATCAGTGGGAGTAGAGACCCTTGGGTCTGAGAGTGTTAGATGCCCCAGTATAGGGGAACACCAGGGAGGGAAGATGGGAGTGGGTGGGTGGGTGGGGGAATACTCTCATAGAGGCAGTGGGGGGGGGATAGAGGGTTTCCAAAGGGGAGATCTGGAAAGGGGAAAACATTTGAAATGTAAATAAAGTATCAAAAATAAAAAAATTGTATCAATAGAAGAAATTTATACCAATGAAATCCTTGATTTTGCATCAAAATAAATTCTGTAACATTTAAGAAATTATGACTTTAGCTTAGTAACAATTATAAAGATTTCTGAACCAATTGGTAATGATAAAAGCTTTATTCTAATTATTCTAACCTTATGATATCACAACTACTTGTGGCTGGTAAATGTCATGCTGGTTCACGTCTGCAGCCCTCTTTCGTCTCCTCTCTTCCCTGACACTTTCTGTCTCTGCAACTCTTAGCTCTGCCTCCCCTTTCCCTCTCCAATCTCAGGCCTCCAGCTGCCCTAATGTGATTGGACATGGAAAATCCTGCAATAATTCTAAGGGCTATGGTGGGAAAAATACAGCATTATCTCAGAGTATCATGTGTTAGAAAAGTAAAGAAGTACTTAAAATAATCAAGGCAAACATGTAAATATGTCTGTTAATACAAAAATGTCAGAATGACAACAACATTCAATGCAAGAGTCATCATTTGCCAAATCTGAAATAGTTTGGGGAACAAAGTAGGACTGGGTTATACCCCAGAGCATGTATAATATATTAAAGTCAGATTAGTAAGGATATAAGCAATATATGTTATACATATATGAAATTCTCAACAAATAAAACATTACATTTAAAAAGAGTAATTCAGAGAGCAAATAAATCTCCCATGTAGAGGTATTCTGAGTAATTTATATAAGTCCTTGACTCTCAGGAACAGGAGCATAGGCTGTACACAGTCACTTCCTTCTCAGAAACTAGAACAATAGGTGTAAAAAAAGAAAAGTTTTATAGCGGAAAAGCCTGGTAAGCACTTGCTGCAGTCTGACAGCATGAACAATGATACTTTGTGTTAGGTGGGCAGACGGCAGACATGACACATGACATATGTAATGACTGGTGTTCCATCTCTGTGATATGCCTCTTCAAAATCATAATGCTTAATAAACCATGAGCAAAGCAGCACATATTCTATCAGAAACACGTGCATCACATTGAAACAT
The DNA here is from genome assembly GCA_028551405.1 of Uromys caudimaculatus. Lineage (NCBI taxonomy): Eukaryota > Metazoa > Chordata > Mammalia > Rodentia > Muridae > Uromys > Uromys caudimaculatus. The sequence continues at coordinate 21,365,086 of CM052702.1, read as the reverse complement.
TTTCTCTTGGAGGGGATTACTGAAAGCAGACTCAGAAAGTAAACAAAACTTAAAATGTTCACAAGTAAAGGTCTCAGAAGTCTCAGGGAGCTCCTGAAACTCACAGAATTCACACAGTCCCCGGCAGGTTGTCCTTCCTTCTGAACTGTCTACAAGCCATGCAGAGAGGTTCACAACTGCAGCTTTCTTGAGTCATTACCCAGGCTGTCACAGGATTTTCAGTGATCTAGCTGTCCTTGAGAGATTTATGCCTCTGAAGTAACTCCCATAAACTCACTGGTTCACTAAGCTAGATTTGTGTGGCATAGTGTATTTTCTGGAACAGCCTGGGTGACATATCTGGGCTGAGTGGCCGTCCGTTCACATATTCCTATGGGAAGTCACTCAATGAAAAATCCCCCAAAGTCCATTACCTGATCTCCTCAAGATGATCATTTATCAAAAATAAAAAAGCTGAATGTGGTGGTTCACACCTTTAATCCCAGCAAGTGAGAGGCAGAGGCAGAGGCAGAGGCAGAGGCAGAGGCAGAGGCAGAGGCAGAGGCAGAGGCAGAGGCAGAGGCAGAGGCAGAGGCAGAGGCAGAGGCAGAGGACAGTCTTTGAATTGAGGCAAAGCCTGATCTACAGAGCAAGTTACAGGATAGTCAGGACTACACAGAAAAATTCTGTCTTGAAAAACCCATCCCTGAAAAGGAAATCAGAAAGAAAGGATGAAAGAAAGGAAGAAAGAAAGAAAGAAAGAAAGAAAGAAAGAAAGAAAGAAAGAAAGAAAGAAAGAAAGAAAGAAAGGTCACAGTAATCACCATGGTCAATAGACAGAGATATGACAGTGGAATGAAATGTGGCGTGCTGCATGAAATCTTGTAAATAAAAAGAAGATATTAGGGAAAAAGGAAAGTTTGAAAATAATATACAATTTTGGGTTCTCTAAAATCAAGAAATGTACCATATGAATACAAAACAGTGGTAACACGAAAAACTGAGTGTAGGTATCAAGGAGTCTCTGGCTCTGAAACTCTTCAATAATAACTAAAAATGAGATTGCTAGGCTTTCTCCACATCCGCGTTTAATCTACCTTCTTTTTGTGCTCCAATCGTGTTATTGCTACAGTACAGTCTAATTCTTCAATGCTCTCTTCAATTTAGTATAGATTTCCCCACAACTTTTGTATTTAAAATTTTTTCCATTACTAGAGTTTTCTGTTTAAAAAAGAATGTATCTCTTTCCATCATTTTCGGTGTCTTTGGGATATTAAATTTATTTATTTTCATTCAAAATCACCATATCATCCTTTACTTTGAACAGCCTTTCAACAGCTGTGTTGGTAAGCTTCCATTACTATCCTCATGGCACCAACTTTGCTCTTGGAGCCTTGTTTCTTTGTACATTTGTTTTGCTGACAGCTTCCTGTTGTCATCCTTGAAACATCTTTGTAGAAAAGGGTTTGTTGGAGACTAGAATGGAGTGTCTTCATTCAGAAGGCCATTGTTTATTTCTTTGATTATGCTGGGACAGTTCCAGTTTGTTAATTTGCCTGGATCACCCTGGTAACCCAAATCCAGGGTGTAAGTCTAAGTGCACCATCTCAGATTCCTCTTCTTTCTTCTCTACTCTTCTCTGTTAGCCCCACCCTACCAGGGTGTGAGATGGGAAGTACTTACTTTGGGTTTATCTTGAATTATAAGTATTTTGTGCTTTGAAAATTCTGTTCCTGGAAAGAAGTCCTCTGTGAAATTCACTAGTCCCCATCTTCCCTCCCCTCTGTCTTTTTTTTAATTGAGGTGGTCATACAGAGACCAAGTTTTTCAGAATAGGCATTCCTCAGAGATAAAGTGACTCCAGTGTTTTGATTGCCTGCCTCCTTTTCAGCTCTCTTTTAGCCTGGTTCTTTTCTTTTCTTTTCATTTGCTGGTTCTTGCTTTTTAAAATACACCTTTATTATATTTTCCTTGCATTTTAATTTGTAGAGGGAGTACAAAAACTTCACACATCTGTGTTAGATGGTTGTGATCTTGGAGATAGGTAGGGATGTGGGCCTAATATTCTTAGAAGGTTTCAGATAGACTCAGTGCAATTTATTTTGTTGCATCGTCGGTAAGGTGGCAGCAGAGGCGCCTGCAGAGGCAGCAGCAGTGGCTCTGCAGTTGAAGCTTGGCAGGAGGGAGCAGCCACCATGAACAATTGCATCATTTGAGAAGATGCTAGCGCTCAGGTTCAAGAACTAGGCCGCCGGAAACAAACCAGAAGCTCTAGAAGTAACATTTGCAGATTTTGATGGAGTCCTTTATCTTAATTCAAATCCTAATGGAGACAAAACAAAAGTGATGGTCAGTATTTCTTTGAAATTCTACAAGGAACTTCAGGCACATGGAGCTGATGAGTTATTAAAGAGAGTATACCGGAGTTTCTTGGTAAACCCACAACCAGGATACAATGCTTCTTTGCTGTATGACCTGGAAAATCTACCTGCATCCAAAGATTCTATTGTGCATCAGGCTGGCATGTTGAAGCAAAATTGTTTTGTTTCTGTGTTTGAAAAATACTTTCAATTCCAGGAAGAGGACAAAGAAGGAGAGAACAGAGCAGTTATCCATTATAGGGATGATGAGCCCATGTGTTTGGAATCTAAAAAAGAGAGTCACAGTAGTCTGCAGCACGGCTTTTAAGGATGACTAAGATGTGGTCATCAGAAAGGTGTTCATGCAGGAGTTCAAAGAATGAAGAGCCAGCCACACAGCCCATTCCCCAAGCCAGCCCCTTTTTAGCCACAAGGAACCTCCTCTAGAGCTGAAAGACACAGATGCTGCTCTGGGTGACAACATTGGCTACATCACCTTTGTACTGTTCTCTTACCACACCAATGCCACTGCTAGAGACAACACCATCAGCCTGATCCACATGTTCCGGGACTATCTGCACTACCACATTAAGCGATCTAAGGCCGATATTCATATACGAATGTGAGCAAAAGCATCCGACTTCCTTAGGGTGCTCGCCCAGATGCCAAGAAAAAAGAGATGAAAACAATCACGGGGAAGACTTTTTATCCCACTAACTCTTGGGGACTGAGGAGGAAGTACTGTTGACTGAAGGCTGGACGGCTTGCTACTGGATAATTGTAGCCCTCCAGGTTCTTAACGGATTCTCCTTTTGGGTTCCATTTTGTAGGAGTTTGGCAAACAACCTGCAGAAACGAGCTGTGCTTGAAAGGACTTGATAGTGCCTAAGAATTAAAAAGAAATCCACTTGATCAACTTAATTCCCTTTTATTTTTCTTCCCTCGCTCCCCTTCCTATTCCATGCTGTTTGCTTTGCAATATGTTACTGGTAATGAGTTGTAGGTAATGCAATCTTAACTTTTTTCTTCTAAGTATTTGAGTTCAAAACTCCTGTACCTAAAGAAATACGGCTGGGGTCATTAATAAAGAAAATCTTTCTATCTTAGAAAAAAAAAAAAGAAAGAAAAGAAAAAAAGAAAATATGGTGCAGCTGAGGTTCTGTAGCTGCATTTTAAATACATTAAATATTATAATGCATAATTTTCTTTGAATGCTCACCTGTTGGGACATAAGTGCTAAGAAGAGAAATTGTCATAAAGTTACCCATTGATATGATATATGATTACCTAACCTGAAAAATATTCTAAGTACAAATCTGTTATTTTTGATATACAAATTATACTTTATCTTGTGTAATAAACAGGAGTTTAAATTTTATACTTTTAACTTAGGACCTTAATAATGTGTAGATTTAAAGAAAAAGAGAATGAAATGTATTGCTTTCTTCTCTAGTTGGCATCATGAACCTGGGAGAGCAGGGCTTAAAAATAAGGTAGACTGAAGTCTTATGCAGTACCTAACTTTATCCAGAGCATCAGACAATTTATATTCTGAAGGTTAAGAATAACCACCTGAGTAAAGTTTCCAATCACAAGAAGAAGTCATACATAGCAAAACCATGTTTTTGCACTGAGGAGTCATTCTCAACCTGTGGGTCTCAACTCTTTTGGGGATCTAATGACTCTTTCACAGGGGTCTACTAATGCCATCATAAAACACAGATATTTATATTACCATTCATAACAGTAGCAAAATTACAGTTATGAAGTTGCAACAAAATTAATTTCATGGTTGGGTATCAAAATGAAGTGTTATGACATTAGAAGGGGTGAAAACCACCACAGCTACATATGACTAACAACAGATAAGGTAATCTCACTCTTATCTGCTATACCTGGGAAGAACATGAAAAAACGTTCCAAGAACAATTCTGTATTTTCTTGTTTTCTTGGAGTTTTCTCACAAGCACTCAGAATTCTCATAGGACTCCATTCTTGGAACATATTTTGACAATTTATTAACATTATTATTAATCATTTTAAAGTACCAATTTGTGGCCTTTTTATACATATCTTTCTATGTCCATTTTATTGATATTTTTCTCTGTTTTTAAAAATTATTTTCCTCTTTCAGTTTTTTTCTTTTTGTTAATTTAGAATCATGGTGGAATTTTGCCTAATAAATAAACATTACAAGAAACCAATCACTGAGCGAGAAGTAGGTGGGACTTCCGAGTCTGGAAGAGGTAGAGGGAAGGCAGAAGAGAAGAATGGCCTTTTTGGACTGCCGGAGCAAGGGAGGCAGACAGAATGTAGGAAGTCAGAGGCTGTCAGTTTGAGTGGCAGATCCTGGTAGATCTGCCACTTGAGGATTTAACATAGATTAGTTTACAAAATTAAGATGCTAGGTTCTGTGCCCAGCAATTGTGTTGCCTGTTGATTCTAAACTAAGATTGTGTGGTGTTTTTCTTCATGCAGCGACTCAACTGGGTTACAGGTGTGTAAGAGTACACCCCAGTCAACTGCAGGAATTTGGAAGTGTGGAAGCATGGACCATGCATGGCAACAACCAGCCATGGGAACTTAACAAGACGGGTGGAGAGGGTGAATTCAGAGCTCCAGAGAGACAGAGAGACGGAGACAGCCTGGGTGAGACAGGCCCTGGCTAAACGGAACAATGTAGTCTCGGTCTATCCACCGGGCTGGAAACAGACCAAGACTGCCTGCTGGTGTTGCCTAGCCAGGGTTAATGTGGAGTGCTTTATTATATTTCATGAAAAAAAAATGTATATATATATATATATATATATATATATATATATATATATATATATATATATTCAAAAAGATTCTATCTTTTTCTTGAAGAAAGGTGACTGGTCTTAACCCAGAAACTCAAGCTATAGTCTACAAGTGTCAATATATAATCTCTTTATTATCATTTAGTTAAAATACTTTCATGCACTTGTTTGAGTATTGTGTTATTTAGGAATCAGCTGCTTAATTGTGAACAGTTGGTGATTTTCTAGCTATTTTCCCTCATTAATTTTTTTGCTTTAATTCAACTTCTGGTGGAGTGTGTTTTGAGGGAAAGCAATCCTTCAGAAATTGTAAGCTTCTGTGAAAAGAAGCATATGGTTAATTTTGGTAAAGGTTCCAATTGTACATCAAAAATATGTATTTCACTACTGGTGAAAGAAATGCTTTATATATGTTGTACTGGCTAGTTTTCTGTGTCAACTTGACACAAGCTGGAGTTATCACAGAGAAAGGAGTTTCAGCTGAGAAAATGCTTCCATGAAATCCAGTGGTAAGGCATTTTCTCAATTAGTGATCAAAGGGGGAGGGCCCCTTGTGAGTGGTACCATCTGTGGGCTGGTAGTCCTGAGCTCTATAAGAAAGCCAGCTGAGCAAGCCAGGAGAAGCAATCCAGTAGGAAACATCCCTCCATGGCCTCTGCATCAACTCCTGCTTCCTGACTTGCTTGAGGTCCTGTCCTGACTTTTGTGATGAATGGCGATGTGGAAGAGTAAGCTGAATAAACCCTTTCCTCCCCAACTTGCTTCTTGGTCATGATGTTTGTGCAGGAATAGAAACCCTGGCTAAGACAATTTGGTACCAGTGAAGTGGGGTATTCCTGTGACAACCTGACCATGTTTTGGGGAGGACTGTGGAAGGACTTTGGAACTTTGAGCTAGAAGAGCCATTAGGATGTTAAGAGCTCCGTGGGGTGTTCTGTAGGAGCTTAGAAGATAATGTTGAGAATAGTGCAGAAGATGGAGGCCTGGCTTGTGAAAATTCAGAGGGAAGATTAAAGACTCTTATCAGGGCCATTGCTAGTTTGATTTAAGATTCTGTAGTTTTGGTTAGCTGGGGCTGAAGAAATCAGCTGTGATTAACAAGATACCAGAACTACTAAAGCAAAATCATTGCATTGCTGGGACTATTGATGCTGGTTAGCTGGAGCTGGGAAACTGGCAGTGATTGGGAAGAGACCAGCATCACTGAGGTGAAATCTTCTGAGAAGCGTTTTCTGAGAGCACAGAGGCTGCATTCCAGAGATAGCCAGGGTTGTACCTTGTGCTGTGACCAGACTTGGTAATGTGTAAGAGTCACCCAGGTGGTACTGGTTTTGAAGGCACGAAGGAGGCATGAAGATCTGCTGAGGCCTGGGCACTGTGAGAGGCTGTGGAAGGCCATTGGTGAAGGTGCAGCCTCAGTTGCAATTGATGGCCCAGGACTGAAGGGGTCATAAGGAGGTGAGGCTTGGCACCATGAAGAGAGCCTATGAGAGGCTGTTGGTAAAGCCTAGTTGCAGAGGAAGATAGCAGTGTTTTGGAGATGCCAGTACCATGAGATGACCACCAAGAACAGCAGTAGCAGTAGAGTACAGGCATCTAAAGCCTAGAAGACAAGGTGTGTGCTACAAAGGGCAGAGCTGGAGAAGTGACTCAAGCCCTTGGAGGAATCCAGAAGATTGTGAGTGGATCCCAGTCACTGGACAGTTAGAGTTTGGTTTTGCTTTTGATTGTGACTGTGCCCTGATATATTTTTCCTCCTGAAGGAAGAGGGTATTTTAGTGGAGCCCACAGTTAAGAAACTTTGAATTTTTAAAAGACTTTGAATTTGAAGAGATTAGATGTTTAAAAGGGACTGAAATGTTAATATGTAAGAATTTGCAAAGACTGTGGGACTTTTAAAGTTATTTAGATCTTGGGGATGAATAAGGAAGTAAGGGTCGAGGCTTATTGGTGATGTGTTTGTGTGTCAAGTTGACAAGAGGACAATTGTACTGGCTAGTTTTGTGTATCAACTTGACACAAGCTGGAGTTATCATAGAGAAAGGAGTTTCAGTTGAGAAAATGCTTCTATGAGATCCAGCGGTAAGACATTTTCTCAATTAGTGATCAAGAGGGGAGGGCCCCTTGTGAGTGGTACCATCTGTGGGCTGGTAGTCTTGAGCTCTATAAGAAAGCCAGATGAGCAAGCCAGGAGAAGCAATCTAGTAGGAAACATCCCTCCATGGCCTCTGCTTCAGTTCCTGCTTCCTGACCTGCTTGAGTTCCAGTCCTGACTTCCTTTTGTGATGAATGGCAATGTGGAAGAGTAAGCTGAATAAACCCTTTCCTCCCCAACTTGCTTCTTGGTCATGATGTTTGTGCAGTAATAGAAACCCTGACTAAGACATATGTCAATTAGCTTATGTTTGTTAATTAAGTTCTGTCCATTTATATAGTCTCTTTTTTTCCTCCTTTGTCAGCTACTGAGAGCACATGGCAGACTGAGATTATGAATGTATTCATTCTTTTTACATATATAACGTTTTTTATTCTTCATTGAGCACATAGTTATTTAGATTCATAAGTTTAACATGGATTGATGCTTATACCATAGAAGGGTCCTCATTTTTATTGCTAGAAGTTCTTTCTACATTAAATTATGCTTAAATATTAGTATAAAATGTATTTTATATGTTTTCTTAACTAAAATTTGTTTTTCATTTATATTCCTGAAAACATCTTTATTTTAACTCTCTCTCTTGTGAATATTTTTGTTGGTTATAAAATTCTAGGTAACCAGTTCTTTTTAAATTGTTTTATTTTATATTATCTATTTATGGGGAGATATGTCTAAGTGATTACCTGTGGAAGAAGGTATTAGATCCCTTGAAGTTGGAGTTAACAGTCAGTTTTAGTGGCACTGAGGTGGGTGCTGGGAACTGAACTCTGATCATTTAAACTACTGAGCCATCTCTCCAGTTGGCAGAGTTATCAATCTGTATTGTTCTTAGCTCATTAGACCTAATAGTCATGCTTGACTGCATCCTGTTCCTGTATTCCTATGGAGAACTCAGCTCCTAGTCTTGTTTCCTTTCTGAAAGCAACAATTCTTTCCTTGTATTCTTCTACCCACATACCTCTGTGCTTCCTCACTCTCACCTTTATTTCTCAACACTTTTAGGATCATAAGACAAATGGTATTCTTTGCATGTGTCCCAGTGAGGCTTCTAGAAACCTACAGAGGAATAAGAGTTGACACCTTTCTTCAGTTCAGAAACGTTTCTGTCATCATCCCTTGAAGATACTTCATATTCATTTCAGACATTGCGTACATTATTTTATAGATATTCCATGCAGCTTGAACTTACAGTCATGGTACCTAGCTAATTTATACCTTTAAAATTTCCCATCCTATACTATAAAGTATGGGCAATTTCTGCCATCTTCATAAGATTAAGACTCCTCATCTTCTTATCATGTGCCTTTTTTCGTTTTTCTTTTTGTTAGGGTCTCATTATGTATCCATGACTGGCCTGGAACTCACTCTGTAGACTAGACTGGCCTGAGAACTAATATCTCTACCTCTAAGCAGAGGTCTCTGTTTGCTGCTGTATCCCTAATGCTGGGGTTAAAGGTGGGCACTGCCACACCGCTTTATACACCAGGGCATACTGTGACATTACATGGACATGCATGCAGTTGGTTCATCAGTGCTTGGTACCTATGACTCTGATCTCATTATTTCTCCCTTAGTCATCTCAACAACAAAAGGCCCATCCTTGTTTGTTTTGATCTAGTTGTGTGTCTCTAGGCTGATTAGACGCAAAGGGATAGTGTCTGAGAGATAATCAAGAGCTCTTTACAAACTATCTTAGACATCTTACGTAACCCTTATTAGTTTATTTCTGGGATAGCCTTTCCTGAAACTGCAACAGGAACTCATGGTGAAGTGACTTAGTAGATGTCACTGAGCTTGAGCACAGTGCCTGCTTTCCATTCTTCAACCCACATCTTCTTACTGTGCAGTCCTTCTTATACAGTGTGAAATACATCTGATGTTTGATTTCCACCATATTTGCTGCTTAGGATGGATCTCTTCTAGATTCAACATCAATGCAATAGCTGTTATCAATCACTTGCATGTACAAGACACCTTTTTTGTTTGTTTTGGTTTTTGCTATTTATAAACAAATCATTTATTGTACCTTGAATATCATTGCAGAACAAAGCAACAAAGTCATTTCTGTAGTTACTTATTTACATTGTAACAATAGCTATAATTGCTGCAATGAGTCAGGCTGGTCTGGTGCTCATCTGTTTGAAAATGTCAACAATTTCTTCTCAGAGCTGGGACTTGAATACTAAATTCCAATCTAAAGTACTTTCTTTCTTGTATCACTTCTAAAGCATCAACCAATCACTTAAGCCAAGATTAGAAAAACAGTATGACAAAAGATGATATATTTTGCTTACGTCAATTAACAGCTTTTCTGTTCTTGCTCCTGATACACCAGGGGTGTGTCTGAAACAGGCCTAACACAATTAACAGCTTTTCTGTCCTTGCTCCTGATACACCAGGGGTGTGTCTGAAACAGGCCTAACACAGCAGTTACCTAAGGGCTTGTTGGTCTTTGAACTCTTTGTCATACTCAGCTTGTACCACAGCATCAGTACCAGAGAGAATGTTGGCAGAAAGAAGCACCCTGACATTTGTTTGTTTTGTTTTGTTTCTGTCTCACACTGCAGTTGTTTAGAGACTTGCTTTAAATCACTTACTAAACAATCATAAAGTTCATATAGAAACACACAAACATTTCACAATATTTACTAGAAATAGAAAGAGGAGAAATATTATGCTATGGGATATAGTACTACAAAGCTATTGTAATCAAATCAGCATGGTATTCCTATCAGAATAGATACATAAACCAATGGAACAGAATGGAGAGGCCAGAAAGAAAGAGCAGCCTCTACAGCTAACCAATCTTCAGACCAGCTACGGATGATTCACACCTATAAGGACAATCTTCTCAATACGTGCTACCAGGATATTGAATATCTACATTAAGAATGGTGGTAAGAGAACTTTTTCTTATAGCATATAAAAAACTCACCACCAAAAAATATTAAATAGCTGGACAGATGGCTTGTTGGGTAAGGTCGCTTCCTCCAAGCCAAATAATATGAGTTCAATTTCTTAACATTCACATGGTGGAAGGAGATAACTGAATGCCATAGTTGTTCTCTGACTACCACAGGCATGTACTACATACAGACAGAATATAAATAAAAGTCGGAGGAGGTCAGAGGAAACAGTGTAATCATTAAAGTATGTGACGCAAATGCATAAAGATCTGAGTTTGATCCCCAGACCCTATGTAAAAATCTGCATATAGTGCCTTTTGTAATTCTAATGCCCGGAAACAAAAGATGAAAATCCCCTGAGTTTGCCAGCCAGCCAGCCTATCCTAACGATAGAGTACGACTTCTGTCTCATGAAACAAGGTGGGCTGCCCTGAGAAGGTCATGTGTGTTTAACCTCTGGTATCCATATGTATTCACACATATGTACACACTTGTGCATCTATACACACATAAACAATTGTACATACGCCAAGTTCTAGAGCTTAATGAAATACACAGAAGTGTGAACCTACTGGAAGAAAACATGACCAAGTCTTCAGGATTTTGGAATAGGGTGGGATGTTTTATATAAAACCCTAGAAATACATGAAACAAAAGAGAGAAGGAAGATGAAGAAGAATGATGAGGAAGAGGAAGAGAAGGAGGAGGAGGAGGAGGAGAAAATGCCTCAAGCTAAAAAGTTCTGCACAGCCTGGGAAACAATATACAGAATGAAGAGACAAATTATAGAGCCAATGAAAATACTTGCAAACTATATATTTAAAAAGCAGGTTAATTTCTAGACTACAACAAAGAGTTCAAACATTTCAACAGCTAGAAAAATCCCAGGTGGGTAGATTGAAAATGAGTGTCTCACATTTCACAAAGAAGAAATAAAAGCGATCCTTGCATAGGTGTGAAAATTGTCTACATCACTGAATATAGGAAAGTGAAAATCAAAACCTTTGAGATATCATTATTCTGATTGAATGGCTGTTATTAAAAATATGTAAGGCAAAATCTACTGAAAAGAGTAGAGGAAAAAAAAGTTCTTTCAAACTTTTAGGGAGTAAATTCTTACAGCCATTGTGGATAACAGTAGAGGTCCCCTAAAGAAACATATATAAGAATTATCACATAGTACAGTCACCCTGTTGCTAGATGTATATCCAAAGATAATTCTCATTTTGTCTTCAGGATTATACACAATAATCAAGGAATAGAACCTAAGTTTAGTGGCATGCACTTGTAACCTAGGGCACAGTAGCAAAAGGCAGGAGTCACTGAATTCTTGGTTATCCTGAGCTATATAACAAGAACCAGTCTTAGAACAGCAAACACATGACAAGGAAATCAAACTGTTGAGTAAACTACTGTTTAGCCATCAAAAGGATGGAATTCTTTCATTGCAACAATATTAATAAAACTAGGGGGCATTATGCCACATGAAAGAAGCCACAGAGACATAAATACCATGGACAGATTCATTCAGTAAACAAGGTCTTGGAAGACTGGTCGCAGAATATGGGAGGAGAATATGGCATAGAAGAAGATAAAGAGACTACAGAGAGAGAAGGAGGAGAGGTTGGCTAACAGACAATAAGACTTCTATTGTGCAGTAGGGTGACCAACTCTCTAAAATCTATCATACTGCATCTTTAAGAAAGCTTCATTTCATAAGCATGATTGGTCAACTTGTTAGCTATTGGTGATCATTTTAATCTTCCAGTTCCTCTCTCTACGCTTAAAGGTGAGGGTGGGCTGACTGTCCCAACACGCTCAACCTACTTTGGTTCTTTCTGTGGCCAGCCTTCGTTTTGAAGCAAGCTGTGGCCTGATAGACTTAGGTCTTGTCACCGGCACACACAACATGTGAGCATGCTGAAGCTTCTAGGACCTCTAGCTTCACACCCTCCAATATCCTTAACTTCTTTCTGTTCCTGGATTCAGTCAAGTCTGCTCCCAGGGTAGAGCACCTTTGCTAGCATCTTCATATGAAACCTCCTCATGGATAACCTGCCTCTGATTCAGGTTTTGTTCATGAGCTTTTGGTGTCCTTTAATTAACAGTGGGCCCCGTGGTCAGAAATAGTATTCCCATTTTTCATCTTCTAACACTTATCACATTATACTGTATCCATAATCTCTTTTGTTTTCTTACTCATGCAAATGGCATAAGGTGACCCCATTCTGCATTGTTCAATTCCTACCCCTAACACCTTGAAAAGGAGTTGCAAACATATTAGACGTATTAGACATATTAGACACATAAATGGATTGAAACTCTGAGGATGGAAGTGGATGAAACATGGATAGATTGGCAGCATTCTATTTGAAATGTCAATTGTAACAAAAGGAATACAGAAGAAATGCACATTTAAAAGGTGTTTCCAGAGTCACCCAATGATGAAGGATTTAAGATGAAGTATTTTTTTAAAATACTAGATTTTGAAATTTGAGGTAACAAACTGTCTCAACAAAGGGGAGCTTTAAAATATCTTCCCCTTCCGTATTCTATGCTATTATTATTGCACTTAATAACCCTAGGCGGAGAAGCAGGTGGCCTTCATTCTATCAGCACTAAATCCCAACCATTAACCATTTGATGAAGCATCGAGTATATGTAGTATAGGCTGCTCTTACCGATAATAGATTTCATTTTTAATCTTCTCAGAAAATGTAGTCAGCTCTGTCCTTGCCTTAAGGGTCATTCTGAGGCCGGATTATAAAGGGCCTGCTCCAGCTTATAACAACCATAACAGTTGGGTGAGTCCTGCTTCCCTGTGGTCAGGGCAGGCAATCAAGTTGCTCCCATTACTTCTCCCATATGCAGGTGATGAAAGGTGAACAGAAACAAACATATTTCTGCCAGAGCAGAAAAGTTCCAAACTTTTCACTAAGCTTTTCTCTTAAGGGTGAGTCATAAAACTGATTCAAGTTCTCTTGATCATTTTCTCCCATAGGGAATGGATGAGAAAGACAAGGCTCTCTTGGAGATCAAAATGCAGGAACAAATAACTTTAATGAAAAGAACAGCAGGCTGAGAAAATGAGTCGAACAAGTGTTTGAAGCTCTCTTGCATGTCCATCTCTGGGCAGAAAATAAAAGAGGGCATAGACTCTTCCCTGCAAGGAGTGCACTTGTATCCTGGAGTGACAATCTGCTGTTCTTGGAAACTTAAAAACGGAACTCAACAAATGGATAGCATGCCCCAGATAATTAGCAATAATTGTGTGCCTCTTCTGTTGACCCATTCTAGAGCTTCTTGCAGGCTCTCCATGATTTCTGTCGAAACTATTCTGCGAAGATGCCTTTTTCAGGCTTAGTGTCTCTCTTCAGATGACCATTTCTGCACAGTGGTCATGGCTATCCTCAGCATGATCTTCTTTTCATGTGTTGCTAAGTCTTTGATAGAGGAAGGAATGGGCCTATTTATCTCTTTTCTTCCTGCCATCCACACTTCTTCAACTTCTGCATTCAGCTAAAGCAAACACATGCTTTTCTCTTTTGATGATATCATTTCAGCATCCACATGTTTGATTTAATTTTTATAATTAAAACTATTACAGTGGTTGGCTATATTTGAATTAGATAGAATTTCTAATGTATAAAAGTGGTTTTTACCATTTAATGAATTTTTACCTTCTGTTTCTTGAAACAGGAAGGCAGATCATTAAAACGTAGTCACAATTCCTGACTTTCAACATCACAGATGCTCAAGCCACACTATGATCTACATTTTAATTTAGGTGGCATGTACTTGATAGAACACTACTCAGACCAGAAGTTCTATTCTGATGGAGAGAATTAACATCATATTCACCCATGACACTCCTACTTGGTGACAATTCCTATGAAAATTAAAATGCAGTAAACTTTTCGAACCAACACATGAATAAAGGACCACAGTATAAATAGCCACAGTTGTAATAAATATTTACAACTCATAGATAATATTGAAGTTAAAGAATTATTGAAGTATAATGATATTAAGTACTTTAAAATACATTTATATATTGATCACACTTCACACCTACTATTCTGATTGCATAATTAGAATTTGTAATTTTTTTCTTTAGTCTGATAAGTCACTTCTATAGATTTTCTAAAAAGTCCCCATATTCTAAGAGTAGAGTGACATGGGCAGCCTTTTGCTCATTGTGAGCAACCGTCAAGAAGACAGGCAACAACATCTATGTTAAGGAACAGATAGAGCAGAACTCTCATATTTGAGAAGAGGAAAACCAGTGGATGTGCTCTAGAATTCCACTGACTTTTCTTAAAGGCACATTTCCGTTTATGGGGCAATGGCAGAATGCCCATTGGAAGAAAGAGATCAGAGTCTGGAAAGATTGAGGATGGTGAGAGTTGTAGGACAAAATTCCAAAGAGCTGATATTACATAGAAAAGTAAATGTGAGAAGATGATTTATAAGTGCACTGGTGTACTTATTTAAACCTTAAGCACGGAGTGAACACACATAAAACAAGGCAAAGACATACCAGGGATCCAGAGTAGGAGAAAGCAGAGAAACAGGCTCCACATGTGCTGACATGAAGCATTCTTTTCTGACCACCTAGAGAATTCAGAGTTCAGAGACTCCCCAAATGGTACTTGGTCAAGCAATGTTCAGGATAGAGGCTACTCTAAATGTACCCTGAAAAAGATGAAAGAGCCATATGTAGATCAAGCTTCTTGCAAGTAGTAATGTATATCAGAGGACACACAGATAAAACTCCAGAACGCAAGGATGTAAGAACACTATATCTAGCATCTGATTCAAAATTTATCAGTCATAGTAAGGAAAGAAATTGAATTCATAAATGAGCAAAAGCTTAGCCTAGAGAAACAGGCTCTGGAAGGGAAACATGATGGGGTGGGCGACAGACATCTTAGAGAGAGGGAACTAAAATTCAAGCAATGGACAAATATTTTAAAAGATAGATGTAAAGACAGGAGCAATGGTAGATTTTCATTAAAGACAGAACAACATTGCAGGGAGCTCGTGAACTTGTCCTCTGGAGTGCTGGGATGGCAGGCAGATACCACCACACCAGAGAAGATCTTAAAAGTTAGGACCAGACCAGAAATGAGAAGCTTACTATATGTGATTTATAAAATAATAAACACTAGAAACAAGACAAATGATCAGGAAGACATTACTGGTCTTTGTAAAACAAAGCATAAGAGAACAACCTAAACACAAGGAAATTAAAGATATTCTATCAACTATGAACAATATTAGAGATCTAACACATTTGCTATTGAAATTACAAAAAGGAAGATTTAAGGAGAAAATTAAGTAAGAGCAATGTATTTCCCAATTTCCAGCACTGTGTGCATTGTGCCCATGGACTGTTCACAAATGATAAATATTAAGACTTAAAAACACCAGGAAAAATAAACATTTTATGCAAAGAATTGCAAAAGACATCATGCCAGAGATTCTGAAAACCAGAAGACATCCAAATCACAGTGCATGGCCCCAACACTCAGATTCAATTGAGAATTTTATATTTAGTAAACTGTTGTTTCTAGCCATAAGATAAAGATTTCTTTGAAAATAAAGAAAAGAAAACTATGAGGCTGAGGAGAATTCAGTGGGCAAGAGAGCTTGCACTGTATACATGAGGATCCGTGTTCAAATTCTGAGTACTCACTTTAAAAAGTGGGCGTAACTGCATGTGCAACTGTAACCCCAGTGCTACAGAGGGAGGGCCCAGGAGGCCACTGGAGCTGCTGGTTGCCAGGACAGCTCCAGCTTCAGGGAGAGATGCTGAAACAAAAGGCTAATGGGGATAGTGACATAGCAGGACACCTAGTGTCTTCTTGTGACTTTCATATGTGCATGTCACCCTCACACATTCATGTGCATAACTTGCACACGCGTGCACACACACACACACACATGCACACACACTACACATGGGGGTATTTGTGACCATTAAATTTGATGTATAACACATGTTGACTTCAGATCATCAGTCTAACTTGTCAAATGTAAATCTACAGAAAAGATTTATGGCGCATCAGAGACCATAACTATTACAATGAATACCCCATCAATTTCGTTTTAAGTAGGATTTCTCATTAGTGCTCATTAGTGCCATTCTGGGTGAGATTCACTTAAGTGTGTGTGTGTGTGTGTGTGTGTGTGTGTGTGTGTGTGTGTATACATATATATGTATATCTACACATGCTTATATACATATATACAATACATACATGCATATTTACACATACATATCACTTCACATGAAGTTATAAACTAGAGTGAGATTCAAGGAAAGTATTGATGAATTAATAGAAGCACTGATTGAAGAGGAACAATTTATTAGAATTTGATTGAATGAAAAACTTAAAGCTAGCCGGGTGTGGTGCCACATGCCTTTAATCCCAGTACTGGAGAGACTGAGGCAGGTGGATCTCTCAAAAGAGGCTAGCTTGGTCTACAAAAAGAGTTCTAGTATATTCAGTGCTAATCAGAAAAACCATATCTTAAAAAGAAAAGTAACCAAACCAAACAAAACCTTAAAGCGTAGCAAAAATAACTTTTAAATGTCTTTATCATAAATTTGCTCTGTCTCTCTCCTCTCTTTCTCCCCTCCTCCCTCTTCCCTATCTGTGTAGAGCCCTGGCTGTCCTAGAACCCACTCTGTAGACCAGGCAAGGCATACCCCTGCTGTAACACATCACAACCCCATTGCTAGTCATCTGTTTGCATATTTTCTCAGAGTTCTTTCAGAATAACACACATGGACAGTTAGAAAGTTTTACAAACTTTAAGTTAACATCATAGCAATGGGTGATTTAATCTTGCTAATTATTCCTTATTTTATGTAAGTATATATATATATATATATATATACACACACACATATATATATACATGTGTGTGTTTACATGCATATATGTTGATATATATATTTTTTCTTTTTGATTTATTCTTCTCTCATAAATTCTATCCTAACCACAGTTTCCTGTTCCTTGTCTTCTCCCAGTCCCTCCCCTCCCCTATCTCCCTCCCCCTACAAGACCTACTACTCTCCAGTCACTTCAGAAAAGAGCAGGACTCCCAGGGATATAGACCAAACATGGTGCAGTAAGCTTCAATAAGACTAGACATATACCCTTATACCAAGGCTGGCCAAGTCAAGCCAATAGGAGGATAAGTGTCCCTAGTGCAAGCAAAAGAGTCAGAGACACTGCATTCTCTCTGTTAGGACACACATAAGAACACCAAGCTACACAATCATACCATATATAAAGAGAACCTAGCTCAGACCAATATAGGCTCCCTGATTGTTTTTTCAGTGTTTGTGAGACCATAATAGCTGGTTAGTTGATTCTGTGGGCCACGTTCTTGACCCTCCAGCTCCTACAATCCTTTTTCTCTCTCTTCCACAGGATTCCCTGAGCTCCATCTATGTTTGACTGTTGAGTCTCTGCACCTGTTCCCATCAGTTGCTGGATGAAGCCTCTCTGATAACAATTTTGCTAGGTTCTGGTCTACAAGTGTAGCAGATCATTACCAATCATTTCATTGATTTTTTTGCCAGTCCTGTTTGGTTTCATCCAAGTCTCTGAACTATCCAGCCTGTGGATAGTAACCCGCCCAGGCTGTGTCAGACATGGGTCTCAAGTTGGACCAGTCATTGGTTGGCCATTCCCACAAGTTTTGGATTACTTTTACTGAAGCACAACTTTTAGGCAGGACAAATTGTAGGTCAAAGGTTTTGCGGCTGGATTCGTGTCCCAGTCCCTCCGTGGAAGCTTTGCCTGATTCTAGAAGATGACTGGTTCAGACTCCATAAGCCCCAATATTAAGAGTCTTCCCTAGGGTCACTCTCATAATTCCAGAGTGTTCCCTTTGCATTAGGTTATATACTATGTCCCCTAATTCCAGTCTTCCTTCCCAGGACTCTCTCCCTTCACCTCCAACCACACCCCTCCTGTTCCCATCCTGCCCTGCCCTCATCTGCACTGAAAATATATTCTCTCCCATCCCTGGATAATCATTAGTCCACCCCTGAGCTCTTTTTATTACTTAGCGTCTCAGGGCCTGTGTCTGTGGATTGTAACGTGGTTATCCTTTACTTACATCTAGTATCCACTTGTAAGTGAGTACATACTATGTTTGTCTTTCTGGGTCAGGGTTACCTCACTCAGGATGATATTTTCTAGTTCCATCTGTTTGTCTGCAAATTTCATGATGTCCTTGTTTTTAATAGTGTTGAGTAGTATTTGAGTAGTGTTTCAGTGTGTAAGTGTACCACATATATTTTTTTTTCATTGAGGAACAAATAGGTTGTTTCCAGCTTCTGGCTATTTTGAATAAAGTTGTTATAATCTTAGTTGATTAATCAGGTGTCCTTGTGGTAAGGTGGAGCATCTTTTGAGTATGTGCCCATGAGTGGTATGGCTGGGTCTTTAGGTAGATCAATTCTTAATTTTCTGAGAAACTGTGATATTGATTCCCAAATGACTGTACAAGTTTGCACTCCCAGCAGTAATGGAGGAGTGTTTCCCTTGCTCCACACCCTCATCAGCATGATTTGACACGTGTGTTACTGATCTTAACCATTCGGACAGGTGTAAGATGGAATCTCAAAATCATTTTGATTTGCATTTCTCTGGTGGTTAAAGATGTTAAACATTTCTTTAAGTGTTTCTCAGCCATTTGAGATTCCTCTGTTATGAATTCTCTGTGCTGATCTGGACACCATTTTTCAACTGGATTATTTGGCTTGATAATGTTTAATTTATGGCGTTCTTTATATATATTTGATATAATCTCTCTGTCAGGTGTTTTGGTGAAAATATTCCCTGTTGTAGGCTTTCATTTTGTACTATTGAAGGCATCCTTTGCCTTACAGGAAGATTTTCAGTTTCATGAGGTCCCATTTATTAACTGTTGCTCTTAGTACCTGTGTTATTAGTATATGCATTTATCACTGTAGAACAGGCTACCTCTACCTACCAAAAGTTAGGCTTAAATGGGTGTGGCACCATGCCTGGATCTTATCAATATTCACTCACATGCTCCATTTTATTCTACAATTATTTAGTCAGTCTCTTATTATTGACATTTACATGACTATTATTATTAATTATTATTATTATATACATTACAAAGCAGAAATGATTTGAAATTACTCATAAATAAGAATAAATTTTATGTTAAAATGAAATGCCTCAATATTTAAAAAGGGCACAGTAAAGATTTGAACTATCTTTTTTTAATTCCCCACATGGCAATTACCAGCACCAGCTGCCAGAAATACTTATTTTAAAATAATTATTCATCAAAATCAAATAAATGTGAACCTGCTTCTTTTTAGTTGTTAAGTTGTTTAGTTGTTTAGTTGTTGTTGAATACGATCTGGGATGTAGTTCACCTGGAGAGTGCTTGCACTTAAGTTCCTGGGGTTTAATTCACAGCACTTAAGAAAATAAAATAAAGAAAGAAATTTTGAAAAACCTGAACGATGTTAAACTTTATTTTTGCTATATTCATAATTTTAGAAGACTCACACACATATACATAGATATATATCATTGTGATATCTTTATATTTAAGATACATGCCATATTTTGCCCATTGAATAAATAAAAGAACCTCTCAATATTTTCCAGTGGTTTGAAGTAAAGTAGTTAACATGGTGTCTTAGTTAGGGTTTTACTGCTGTGAACAGACACCATGACCAAGGCAACTCTTATAAGGACAATGTAATCAGGGTTGGCTTACAAGTTCAGAGGTTTAGTCCACTAACATCAAGGTGGGAGCATGGCAGCATCCAGGCAGGCATGTGCAGGAGGAGCTGAGAATTCTACATCTTCTTCTGAAGGCTGCTAGCAGAATATTGACTTCCAGACAGCTAGCATGAGGGTCCTAAAGCCTACACCCACAGCGACACACCTACTCCAACAAGGCCACACCTAAATCTTTCATATTTAAAATAAAGAAATAGTAAGTCTCTCACTGTTTGGTATTGCTTTTTATTAAATGTATTAAAATTTCTTCAATGATATACTGGCCTATGTATGTTTTTAAACTTACATCATCTTTTACATTTTAAATTTCTTATAGAAATTCATCTACCTGAAATAGAAAAACCACAAATATTATATTGTATATAAAAAGTCTTATTTATCAGTTTACATTTGACTTGTGTCTTTTTATATTGTTACATTTGTTAAGAATTTTACATTTGTTTATTTACCAGCAAAATCTTCTTTTAGATTTTCCTGTCACCTGTTCTTTCCAGACTTTTATATAATTTTATTTGCACATAGGCTTCATTTCTAGAAATAATAGTTTTCATTCATAACAGATTGTTGACATTTTCGTAGTCTTTCAGTGCTTTAGCTATATGTCAGTCAGTCAGTCAGTCTGTCTGTCTGTCTATCTATAATTTGAGGAGACATGTGGCTCAGCCTGGCCTCGATTTCACATCAGCCCATCTACCTCAGTCACCCAAGGGTTAGGATCCTAGGTATGAAGCATCAACCTGACCTCAATTTTCTAAATTTTAATCACACCTCTCTGTGACAATTTGCTAGGCATTTTTGACACTCAGAAGAGGGGATAGCATGCAGGCAACAGCTCTGAGCCTTTTCTAGAAAAATAGTTGCCAGACTCTATCTCACAACATTGAAATACAGTTCCTAAAATAGTCTTTGAGAATATCCCATGTGTATATAATGAATTTTTGTCATTTATCCCATTTACAACCTCACTTCATCCAAAAGGGAAGCCCTTGGCTTCTTACATTGGTCCCCTCCCCCTCCCTCTTTCTCTTTCCTCCTCTCCTCCTTCCTGTTTATTTTGACTCCCAATGAGTTTAATGATGGTTGGGTTTTTTTTGTTGTTTGTTTGTTTTGTTTTTTGAGTATGGGGTAAGTAACCATAGAAATGTATTTTGAAAGTATGTACTCTACTTTTATCTCATGTGAACATATGTGAAATTTTGCACATGTATAAATTTCTAAATATCCCCCCAACATGACCTGATATAATTGTTATGGCAAGGAATGGATCTGTGAGTTTATATTTTATGACATGCTAAGCACTTCATCTTATAGTATTTGATTTTGGAGGAATGATTACTATAGTTTGGGTGTAGCAAGTCTGTTTTTCATACTGAGCCTCCTTGTCCATCTCTGTAGTTTCTGTAATGCTTAGAAACTAGACTAGTGTGGGTTGGAGGAGCTGGAGAAGGGACTGAAGGAGCTGAGGGAGTCTGCAGCCCCATGGAGGGAGCAACAGTGTCAACTGGCCTGACCCCCCCCCCCCCCGGGTTGTCCTGGAGGCTGGACCACCAACCAAAGAATACACATCTATGGACCCATGGTTCGGACCACATATGTGGCAGAGGAGGGCCTTGTTGGCCATCAGGGAGAGGAGAGGCCCTTGGGCCTGAGGGTGTTAGAGGCCCCAGTAAAGGGGAATGTCAAGGTGGGAATATGGGAGTGGGTGGGCAGGTGGGTGGGAGGTGGAATTCCCTCATAGAGGCAGGGGAGGGGGAGGGAATAGGGGGTTTCCAAAGAGGAGACCTAGAAAGGGGAAAACATTGGAAATGTACATAAAGTATCAAAAAAAAAAAAAAAAAAAAAAAAGGCCAGCAGAAAAGGCTTTCAATATTTATCTCATGCTATTGCCAGAACACCCTAAAACACAAAAGGCTTAAACTACCCCAAATATATTTTAAGTAGATGACATCTCAGATATCTTTAGTGTGGGGCTGTTGGAACTCAGAATTGGTTGTGTGTGATACCAAAGACAACTGTCCTTTGACTAATTTGCTGTGTCTTTCCAGATGTTATTCCTTTCATGGGTGTGATGTACATCTAATTGCCTGGCATTTGCTCTTTTATTCATTTCTTTGCTGTTTGTATTCAATTTCAATGCGGGTTTAGCTGGTATAAGTGGATGCTGTAATGTAATAGGGGATTTTTAGAAATTTGTACCCTCTGGGTAATCAGTCTGATCTTTCACTTAGTTACTTCAGTTATGAACTCCCCGGCCTGTAATCTGCATAAAATTAAAAATATACATTTATTTTATTTTTGGAGATTATAATAAAATTGTATCATTTGCCCTTCCCTTTCTTCCCTCCATGTCCTCCCTTATACCTTCCACCTTGCTTCCTTTCAAATTCATGGCATCTTTTTTTTCATTAATTGTTATTACACACACACACACACACACACACACAGAGAGAGAGAGAGAGAGAGAGAGAGAGAGAGAGAGAGAGAGTCCTAAACACCAAGGACAACCTTATTAGTCTGTGTAATGTTACTTGTTTGTATGTGTCCAGGACTGACCACTTAGTATTGAATAACCAATCGGTGTGAGATTTTATGAGCATAGCTTCTGACATTTCTAGGAGACACTCTCACAGAACTCCCTTGTCCTCTGGTTCTTACAATCTTTCCTCTTCCTCTTTGGGCCACTGATTTGAGCTTCACAAATATGGATTTCTGCTTGTTTTTGTTTGGGGGCATTGAGGATTGATCTGTGGACTTATTCTTTCTAAGAATTACAAGTACATCTTTGAAAACTCAGATGTAATATTTTTCCACATTGCCTTAATTGTTAAGAGAAATTAATAGTTGCTTTCTTCAGAGTGCTTAGAAAACAATGAAATATCTAATAAAGTTATCTCTGATTTCACAGACTGAAAGAAGTAACACTTTTTATATTTGGCTCTGTCCAAATTTCATTGCCATCATATATGCTTACACACACGCTTTATTAGTTTCATTATTCTGGCTCAAGTCTCTTTTTCTTAGCAATAAAATTTATGAACATTTGCATGCCATTAAATATAATTCAAGCATGTGTTTTTCATCAGCCTCATTGTATTGCATTATGTATGTGTATTGTAATATGCCAAGTTCATACTGTTGGTTACTGAAAACTTTAATTATATCTAATGTTTATGCAAGTCAAATAACAGATATTGGTATATATTTTAAATATATATTCACGATATAACAAATGAAATAACTTCTTAGTTATATTCCATTATGCAGTACGATCTTGTCATTGAACAGCTAGCTAACAACTGTAAAATATCTGCCAGATTTGGGGCACTATCTTTCACAATGTTTCTGTGAATATTCCATTTTAGGCTGGACTTTACCAAGAACTATTTCTCCAGAAATATTCTAACTTGCTACTCCATAGAACTTACATGACTTAATTAATCTATCAGGCAGCTTAAAGCCTCTACTGTCCTGATGACAATAGATAGGAGAACTAACTTGTTCTCGCTAGATAATGATCTCCAGAGTCAGGTGGCCTTAGAAAGTACATTTGAAAGGAGATTAAATGCTGTGGAATAAATCTTCACAAGACTGCTCGTTACTGATACTTTGGTCTTCTCCACCCTTGGAATTTCCATCTTATACTTTCTTGAATTTGTTATCTGAATATTTGTGCTGTTCTGTAAGTGGTTTGTGAAATACAGAGAACATTTACTTCCCATTTGACTCTTTTATAATAGCTTCTAAATAGGAAAGTTGTGAGAAAATGTTCACATATAATGTGAAGCTATTGAAATTTTTCATAAAAGGCAAGAAAAAGCTAAAAAAAAAAAAATCTCATTTCACTTAATGTATTTCACAGATTGCCATAGCCTAGGACTTTTTATTTTTGGAAAGAAAATACTGCGTTTCTTCAATAGGAAACAAGCATAATTGCATCATAAGAGAAGAGGGAAGCTGTAAATAGAAGGTTAACTTTGGGCTGCTATTATGCAGACTGAGGTAACTCAACCTTCAGAGACATTTAGGGAATACTTTTACACAAAAGGTGAGAATCTAATTATTTATTCAGTAGAATCTATGATTTACTTCCCACTTTTAAAAATATCAATATTTCAATGACTTCAGACCTTGTAGGCAAATCCATCATGTGTCCTGATGACTCTTTCATAACTCTATCTAGCCCATACCTCAGCATTTCTGGAGCTCCTTCTCTGCTTAGCCCATAAGTATTAATGTATTTGTCTCTGACGTACTGTGACTCTCCAAATAAGAGTTTATAAATTTTTCCACTCTAACAATTTTATTGTTGTCTAGAGAAATCACCCTTCTTATAAAAGAGATTGTTTTTGTCAGTTTCTTACATTTACACACGTTATTTTGATTATCATCACTCCCATTACCCTGGTTCATCTCTTTTTCCTCTTGTTGAATCTCTTTTCCCTCTGAACCAGTCTTCCTCCCAGGTCCATGGCTTTCTGTTGTGCAGGTCAGATTCCGGTAGTCACTGCCACTGTGTGTTCATGATTGCAATGGCCGTATCATGCCCAGAAGACAGCTCTTACCACCCCTGCCCAGTCTCAGGCTCTTAAAATTATTCCCTATCCTCTTCCACACTGCTCCTTGGCTCTTGGAAAGGGGTGCTATAGATACCCCATTTAGGCTATATTCTCAGCACTTTGCACCATTATCTGTCTCTGAATCAGTTGTCATTCTCTGTAAAAACAAACTTCTCTGATCAAGACTGAACACAGCACTGGTCTATGGATATAAAAACACATGTTTAGAAGGTACTTGTATTACATGTCCATCTAGCAAAACTTCAGGAGCAAATTTGCCCATTGAGCCTGTGACCTCTTCAACCATAAGTTTTGACAAAACATACAGTACCAGGCATGCATGTCCTTCTACAGAGTGGGGTTCAGACGTAATCATAAAGAGGCTGATTATCCCAGTCATGTCACCGTTGCCTTGGTGAGCACATTTTGCTTGACAGATTGATAAGAAATTATTCTTTATGTGCACTGTACCATTCTAATGTGGATTCTATATTCCCACAATCATTGGCACCTCCCTGGGTGGTCTGTTGATGTGATATGTCCTCTAAAATTGCACATTCGCTAATGGCTTGATATCTAGCCAACAGTGGTCTTTGGGGAGGCTCTAGAAACTTTAGGAGATAGAGCCTCACTGGAGGAAGCATGTCACCAAGGGCATGCCCTGGGTGCATCTTGATCTTGCTGCAGCTCCTCACTGTTCCTTTGTCCCTTTGCTTCCTTTCTGCCATGTTGAGAAGCCCCTGTCATAGGCATCAGTGACTATAACATTTTACCTCTCACAGGCTTAGAGTCAACATGGCCAATGTCCATGAATGAAATCTCTGAAACCATGAACTAAACATCTTTCTTCTTTTAATGTTGCTCTGTCTGGTGGTACTTTGTCATGACAACAAGAAGCCTGACTAAGATGCATGGCTTTCTTTTCTAGCCTTGACTAATTGTTTTATCTCTTTGACTACCTGTTAAATCTGCTCCCTAATAATTAACTTATTTTCAAAAAAATCCATAATCTAATCTCCACTGTTACTCCTGTTGTTCTATTAAGAGATGATAAGGTTATATTGATGAGCAAGTCTCTTACCAGCCCATACTCATTCACTATCTCAAGGCTCCTAACATCACTAAGAACATTCTTCTTCATTTCTTGAGGACCACTGTTGCCACTATGTATAGCAAATTCAGTGATTCTCTTGCTTTTTCTTTTCAAGTTAGTAGCCTGACTATACTTCCTTGGTTTGCTGAATTACTCAGCCTCCTGGGTCATCTGCTGTGCATATTGCTGTAGTCCTTCTGCTCCCTGTTAGCCTGCTACTTTATTTCCTATATTTGAAAAAGGAATTATTGCAAGAGCTCCTAAATATTGGGGAAGCCCTCAAATTAGAGAGGCTTTGTGTTGACCTTGAGGACAATGATTACCCAGCTTTGAAGCCAGGGTTCCATACTCATGTGAGCAGTGTACCTCATTCTGTTTCCATAGACTCACTGAGAAGCTGCTTAAGGAACAAGGCTCACTTTCCCACAGTCTTTGAGTCTCATTTCTTCCACCAAGTTGTTGATGCAAGACAGGGTACCTTGTGCAACTGGAACTTCAGATGAACAGTGACTATTTTTTTAGTATTAAAATGCATACTGTAAGAGGTACAGTTATACTCACGAGTCCTACTTACATGACATTCAGATGTAATGGGCAGCCTGTAGTTCTACTTGCTAAACTTGGAACCCTGTCTCTAACTTCACCTATGGCTCTTTGCTGTTCTATTCATTCTCCAAAACATATTGGTGAACCCCTCCTTCCCATTAGCACCAAAACATGCCTTGGACTCTGCTCTCCTAGTGCTAGGGACAGGACTGGCTTTCCTCTCTACTTCCTGCCAGTAGCCTCTCATATCTCTCAGGCTTTATCCAACTATGAAGGCACATCCTTCTCTTGATTGCTGCCTTTCTGTAGGTCAAAGTCTTTGCTCAAACACTGGATTTCTACTGGTTAAAATTCAACTTTTCCTTTAATGTTTAACTCGACTCTGCCCCACCAGTCTTGTACCCATTCCCATCTTCTCTGGTGGCCACTTCCCTGTTTAATACAGTATCTTTATCAATGGATTGCTCTGATCTGCATGGTAATTATTTCTGAATGGGAACCCTGTTCCTAATCCCTTGCATATTACCCATTGCACAGACAGTTGAGCTTTCTCAAAAACTCTAAGACTGTAACCCATCTTTTCAAAACACCTTCTCTGGTCCTTCATTGAGCCATCGCATCTTCCTGGCCCAAGATTATAACGTCTTATGCATTTACATTCTACTTTATATCTTCAGTTTTCAGTGGCAAGGGACAAGCCTCTTTGATCATGTTATTACTTCTGTATGCAAGACACAGTACAAAAATATATAGATTCTTACAGGAGAAATAACCACGGTGTTACCACAGCTTTGTGGCTTGTTATTGGTTTTGAAGCTGGCTTCAAACTGACAATTCTATTGCTTCAGCCTCCTAAGTGTTAAGATTACAGTCAGGTGCCATGCCTAAAACTCACCATGATTTGTTTTTGTTCCATGAATTGGTTACAGGTATGCTGAGAAATTGGTTCCTATCAGGCCAAGACAGTTACCTGCAGACATCAGAAGCCTATTCTTCCTAGTATGCCACCCAAGACTATTTTCTATGTATGTTATGATGTGAGGAAGAGAGGGAACCTCTGTCTTATGAGTTCCAGATGAATTAATGGGTAGGATGAGTGGCTTCACTTCCCAGTCCATTTCCTTGAAGTATAGCTGAGTTGGAATTGTCCATAAATACTGTTGAATTTATTTCATTGTGACAATGATTCTTATGCTGGGGAATGTGGAAAGGATTATGGGTAATCTGGAAGAAGTTAGGCACTTGTCCTTAAAGAGATGTTGGTACATTTGGAGACACAAGTAGACATGCACAAAGAAAGTGCCAGAATTAAGACTCAACTATTTATTATGGAGACAAAATGGTAGCAGATTCAGGTGCCAGATATTTAAGGGAGCTTAAGAAGGTGGGTAACAGGAGCTGAGTCTTTAAAATGTGACCCTAAGTTCTATTATAACAAGGGACCTATTTGGCACTATCTTTCCATTGTAAGGAATTATTTAAATTTAAGAGGAAACCAGTTACAAAGCATTTTGTAGTATAAAGATAGGCTCTCAAGAAAATGGCAGATTTCAGACTTGCTTGATTTGAAGATTTGACACAAAATTTGAAAATAGTTTTAATAATAATCCCTTCCTTTTAACAATAATCATGAGTAAATAGGAATGCCATCCATAAAAAAAAAAAAATGCCTTTTGCTTCTCCTATTTGGTTGGGGTTTGGTTTTTTAAATGCCTTTATTTTTCTACAAAGTATCCATTCTTTGCTGCTTCTTGCTCCCTTTTCTCTTGTGTTTATAATCAGAATGACTTTAGATAAAGAAGGGAGCAGGCCAGAAATCAGGGTTCTCACATGCGGTGGCAAGTGGTCCTCTGTGATCTCTGCCAGCTGTAGTTTTGATCAGCCATCACAAAAAAGATGATGAAAGAGGGGAGAGAGGAAAAGAGGAGAGCCTTTTGCAGAAGCACTTGAGCTCCCCCAACTCCACGGATCAGCCGGTGGGTCCCTTTTCTCTAGGTCTTGGTCAGAATTTAAAACTCAGGGAAAGAGAGCTGAAGAACTGGAAAACGCTACCTGCCATTTCAATTTTTCTCTAAATGGGTCTCAGCAGCAGCAGCAGCTCTAATGTGATCCTGGGAAGAGACATTTGTTACATGGGGTACTTTGACTTGTGGTTTATCTTAAAGTGAGTCAACCTCCCTGATATCTTAAAAAACACTCTAGTGTTACAGGATTAGCTCTCATCTCAACCTGAGCACTCAGCATTAGCTTCCTGTAAATTACTATATAAGCTCAAAGCCATTTAGATCATAGAGCACTTGATTCTTTCCAGGCACAATGAATGGAATGGCATCTTTTTTTTTTCCCGGAGATAGATAGCATCGAGTTTTGTTCTTTCTACATGGTACGTTAGTGTATATTATTGTATCAATACAAGTTGTACATTAATGAATATAGGACTTTGGTGAGAAGGATATTTGTTCTGCCTACTAGGAAACCTGTATCATTATTAGACAATTGATTTAGTTGAAAGTTTCAGTTGAGTGCTTAACAGATCAGGAAAAGCCTAGGTTTTGAGATTCCTCATAAGAGTTTCATATAAAATGTTTTAGAAGGAAAAAGGGGTTGATTTTCTTTCTTTCGAAATATCTAATAGTGCGACCCCAATTATTTTCTGCTGCCTGTTTCCATCACTCTTTCCCAATGACTCAAATGTGATGGTTCTATAGATAGTCAGGGTGCTGACCATGAGCTGCACATAGAGAATCTTGAGCGTTTCCAGCAAAGCACATGCACCCCCGGTTTGAATTCCCAGGACAAACTAGTTAGCAATGCATTAAGTGGACAGACCCATGGAGATAGTATGCGTGTATACGTTTTTATTTCTTAGAAAATGTTTAGCCAAAATCACCAAATATCATATGACTGTCATTTAAAAAAACATCAGTGAAGGGGATTTCAGGCAATATGCAAATCCATGAGGAAAGCATTTTCTTTAATAATGCACATTTATATTAATTGATCAAATAATTCCTTAGGCATTTTACAGTGTAGGAAGCTCCTTCCACTAAGAGCAGTTTTAGGGGAAACAACATAAACAGAAAGGGGCCACCTTGGCTTATGTAATGCATTAGATGCTAAATCACAGATTTTTTAAAACTATGACTTTGATAAACATGACATTTAATTACTTTGAGTAGTAGCAGATAAATAGACTGAGTCATGTCTTTTACTTATTGTGTGTGTGTATTACTTATTGTGTGTATGTATGTGTCCACGTGTGCACATGCCCCTAAAGTCATCTGGCTTGGAGAGAAATGCCTATATGCTATGAGCCACCTTTCTAGGCCAAGTCATAACTTTCTGAGACCAAATGGAAAAAAGAGGCTATATTATTATGTAACGTGGTTTTACCATTGTTGGTCCAACAGTAGGACAGCTCATAGTTTTTAATAAGTTGGAAATGAGCAGTTTATGACAACTACAGAGAAATAAAAATGGAAATAATTCAACAATATACTAAGAATGAGACATCCATGAGTCTACTCATTCCGGTTGCTAGAAATAACAGTGTGTTACTTTTGTTTCTTTCCTGTTTTTTTCAGTTCGTTAAAGAGTTGGCTCTACTTCACATAAATATTGTCTAGCTGAATTAATTCTACTAGGAAACTGCATTGTCTTGTGGTAG
Source organism: Uromys caudimaculatus (assembly GCA_028551405.1). Classification (NCBI taxonomy): domain Eukaryota; kingdom Metazoa; phylum Chordata; class Mammalia; order Rodentia; family Muridae; genus Uromys; species Uromys caudimaculatus. Next base: position 21,335,208 of record CM052702.1, on the reverse strand, counting down.
CATGTTCTGGTTGCTGCATTCTCCGGACCTCTACATGCCCCTCCTCTTACCTGCTCACATTTTTTTCTGTCTGGCTCTTTCTTTTTTTCTTCTACTTCCCTTCTGTTTTTACTTTCCCTATCTTATTTTATTTATTTTATTTCATTTCATATCCTCTTGCTTCAACCTCCCAAGTACTGATATTATAGTCATGCCCCATGACACTGGGCTACTGTCTGCTATTATTTAGCCATGTGTTCACCACTGGGGTGATCCTAAGGCAACACTTTGTCACATGGCAGCAGAGCACAGCCTTGGTTTATAGGAGGCTGCGGCCTGACACCATTGTACCTGCCTTTCTTATTACATTCTGAAAAAGATGCACAGTTCACATTTTCTTACCTTTGTGGATTAATATACATATCAGAGGAACTATTAAAAATTTTTAAACTCATAGGTTCTTAGATATTAATAGCTATAATAACCATGGCAGACAGAAGAAGAGACACAGCCTCTGCTACCACTGTCCATTTTCTAGGCCATCTCCACAGCATTGTGTACTCTTGACAAACAGAGATGGGGAAGCCATAGGTGAGATCCCTCAGATATGGATAATTTACCTGTCAGACTTTAGAACCTGAAATGCTAGAATATCATGGTAGAGGAACTTAGCCATTCCACTTGCTCATTTTGTATATTTTAGCTAACTCCACAGCTGTCATGAAACAGCTACCCTCTCACCTTTTCCATGTAAATAGACTACTTAAAGCAAAAATTGGACAGCAATTCTGCCAGTAATCAACATCCTCAATGTCCAGGCCCAATTCTATTCAAATTTAGAGATGAATAGTTCTTGACATAGTTCTTGAAGAAGAAGACTTTTCTCCATGGCCCAGAGTTAGGAATTTTGCCTCTCTAAGACTGGCAATTGGCTCCTAAATTCTAGTCCTCCAGCCTCCATCGCTGTTGTTGGGCACAGAGGATGTGTCCCTGTACTGACTCCAAGTTGGTTCTCTAAGTCCTTGAGCAAGAGTAGGATACAGTTCAACTCTGACTGTCTTGATGCTTGTCACCCACCAAAAGGAGCGTCTCTGTTGGCTGACAAAGACAGTCAAATGTCTGAAACATCTGCCAGAGAAACTTCAGACTTAGTGTTGATTTAGCCAGTATCTGAGCTTGTCACAGTGTGATAGATAGTGTGGTTTCATTATCTCTCATCTGTTTTGGAAGCTATTTCTAGATTGTGGTTAGACGTGTTCTCATTCACTCTACTCTCCCATAGACAAGAGATATAAAAGACTGATTTCTGAGGGTCTGCAGTAGATCCTCTGTGTTAAGGCTTCCAGTTTAGTGTTTTTAGCGATTCCTGGGTATACAAACCAGTGAGTGTCTGTTTCTTGTGCCTTCTCTTGGGATCTTTTCCTTCTGTTTGATTGTTATGTCCTATTCTGATCTGTTAGTTTTTGCTTAATCTTATTATATTATATATTGTTAATATTCTTTAAAAGCCTGTTTATTTTCTAATGAGGAACAGGAGTAGGTCATGATGAGATGGTAGATAGGGACAACTGGCAGGAGTAGAGGGAGGGGAAACAGTTATCAGGATATAATATGTGAGAAAAAATATTTTCAATAAAAGGGAAATAACACCAGGGATCTAGAACAATAGAACAAAAACCATAGCAATAAACCCAAACATATATAGCTAACTTATTTTAAACAGAGGCTCTATGAAGATGTAACAAAGAAAGGCTATCTTTTATTAATTTTAAATTTATTTATTTCATTTGTATGAATGTTTGCCTGCTTACATGGCATATATATACCAGATGGTTGTGAATCACAGTATGGGTGCTGGGAACCAAATCTAAGTCCTCTGCAAGAGCAGCAAGTGCTTTTAACTGCTGAGTCATCTTTCCTGCCTTAAGAATATTTTCTCTGATAAATGGTTCTGGGAAACGAATACACCAATGCAAAAGAAAATATTGCTCATTTTTCTGATGTCATTCACACTACATAAAGAACTTCTTGTTAACACTCAAATTGCAAGAGTGGAAGACAGTCCTTGGCATTGACTTAGGGAAGGAACTTTTTAGTACAACCATAGAATCTTGGGTTAGAAAGGCCAAATAAATACATGAAAATGATATCAGACTAGCATAGGGGAAAAAGTAACCACAGACAAAAGAGGCATGAAACCATAGTAACCAGGGGTGGTAGCACATTTGGAAAGGGAAGTACATGTAAAGGATGTAGACCTGAAAAGGAACAGCTCAAGTGAACCAAGCAGTTAATGTGCAATGTTAGCTGGTCTTACCAGTATTGTGTTATTGAGTTTGGTTACTGTTTTACTGGGAGAGTATATCTCAGGAGTTCTTGTCACCATGCAGCATAGGTGACATATGATAGCAGATTAGTTAGTGTCTTTGACTAGTGTCCTGATTTCCTTCTGTGTAAGCTCATGTGAGCCCAAGCTTTGTACCTCAAACACATGCAACAAAAGGAAAAAGAAACTCTGAAACAGACATAACTGCCATCCCACTCAGAATTTCACATATTCTGGCCTACTTTTAAAGATGTGTGTACAGGCTTTTGAGTAGATAATGTAAGATTATGTCTGTTTTCATGTTCTGCCTATTCTTGAGGCTTTCTGACAGGATCTCTCCTGCTTCAGGGCCAGATGCCTTCATCTCTTCCCTAAATATGGAACCCTTTTCAGCTTATGGCAATTTTCAGGAATCATGACATCCTGGAGAATTCCTTAAATTGTCTCCAACATATGTTCTTTAAACTTCTTTGCTTCAGTCATATTTGCCTACTGATCAAGTCAGACCATCATTCTGCAGACAATAATGACTCCTTATTGATCGGGAGTCTCTGGAGTTCTCAGGTGATGCTCTTCTGGCTGGAGTCCTGCACGTGACATGCAGTTGTAAGGTTGGGTGGGCAGGAAACAGTGAAAGGACTTCGTGTACCTCCAAGGCAGTAGGGCCAACCTTGGCTAGGCTTCCTGATTGTCCTTCACACAGTCTCTCGTCCTCCAGTTGGTGAGAACTCTTCTCTTTCCCTTTCTTTCTCTCTTCTTTCTTCTCCCCTTGCCCTACTCTCTTCCTCTTTGTTTTCTTAAGTCAAGGTCTCACCTGTTGCCGAAGCTGATCTGGAACTCATCCTGACTTTCCAAATGTGTACCGCTATGCTCAGTTAAGAGGGTTTTTCTTGAGTAACTATCTCAAAGAAAATAATCAGAGGCAATTAAGTCTGAAAAGCTGATCTCAGAGAGACATAGCTGCTTGTCCTTTGGCACTGTATTGGTGAGAACATTAGTCTTAATTCAGAGAAGGGAGAGGAGAGGGGAGTAAATTTATATATAAAATTTACTTCATTTATTAAAGTTTATTGTTTTGGGTCAAATAGTTTATTTCTGTAACTCACAAGAGCCAACTCCATGTTGTACTGAATTTTATAGATCAAGAACAAACTGAAATATTTGTGGTCAATTTAGTCAAAGTAGCAATCAGATAACCATCAACTCGGTCTGTCCTCTCAAATTTGGATACAGCCAGAGTTGTTAGCTTCCTGCCACTTGAATAAGTGTCTGGCCATGTGTTATTTCAGTTCGAGAAACAAAATGAAACTCACACTGGCTTACACTGTGGAATGAAATCAGCAGCCCTTGCACATTGGCTGAGTATCAGGTGTAGGCTCTTCCACATTAGCGAAAACCCTTTTCTTTTGTTTTACTTTTCTTTCTCTGTGTCATTGACTTCATTCGATACCTAGATCAATGTCAGTATCTCTTAGAAGCACCTGCATATGCAATATGTAAGTCCAGCATGAGGCATCTTTGTCATAGACTTCTCATTACCGCAACACAACCTAGGGAAGAAAGGATGGCCCAGTTAGTAAGCATTGGTTGTATAGCATGAGGTTCCTAGGGCAGAATCCCTAGTAACCCTTGTGAAAACCTGGATCTATAATCTCAGCTTTAGTAGGCAATGGTGGAGGACAAGTGGAGACAGGCAGAACCCTGTAACTCATGGACAAGAAGGTCTAGCTGAATTAATGATGAGCCACTGGTCCAGTGAGACACCTTGTCTCAAAGAATAAGGTAGGAAGTGGTTTAAGATGTCCCTCACTGATTAAGGGACAAAGATGAAGAGACATGCCAGAATGAGGTTGAGAGGAGGATGTGCACCATCTTCTGGAAACCCCCACTTGTTCTTCTATCCAAACCTCTCCAAACCCTGTTCCTCTGAGGTTTTTGTGGTTGCATTCTAGGTGCACTGGTTAAATTCATGGATCATTGGGTCTTAAACTTTAGTTCCTTGTCCCCCTGTAGAAATTAGCTCTGGAGACGAGCTAAAACTGCCAGTATCAAATCCTGCATAGTGTTTCCTGTTGACCAGCCTACACTTGAAGCTTTCTAAGGACTCCCAGTTGATCACCACACCAAAAGACACTTGCTATTAGAGACTCCAAAAGCTTTAGGATTTGTGTTCTAGGAAAGAAGATTAAATACCAATCATATATTTAGCAATTTTAGAAGACTCTAGAACACGTGGTATCAGTACACTTTTGTTTCACTTGGTCAAATCATAAATGTTTAAAGAGCATGGAGTCAACTTTTAAAATGGTTTCTTTAAAATACATTTGTTTCACTACAAAATAAGACAACCCAGTGTGTGCAACTACCCAGATGCAGGGAATGCTACTCATTGGGGTAGGAGCTCACTTCCTTCAGAGTCTGTCACAAACACTCTGTGTTGTCAGTCTATTAATACCTGCCTAGACTGGTGATTCCTTGAATTTGTAAGGGTAGCAAAAACTACAGAGTTAAACAGAAAAGCAAAGAACTCAAGCCCACGGCTCCTCAATACATAGAACAAAATTGAAATGACTAGGTATTAAAGTCATTTTCCATTCAAACATAATTGTAGGTGACCTGAATCATCCCAGCAGATGGCCACTGAACTGAACAGCTTCCAGACTTTGAAGTTGCTTCATGGGTGGCAGCCACACCTCCTCTGCCTAGGGCATAGGAGGCTGAGCCAGGTACCTGGATTTCCAGCCCCATTGTGAAAGCTTTAATGCTCACGTCTGAATGTTGTAGCTTAGAGTTCCCAGCACTTCAAAATGAAGAAGTAGTGATGCACAGAGATAAGCGAAAGGGTACAAATTTTCTAATCGTCATCTCCCTAACAGATACCATTCACATCTACTGGGGAGATGGATAATTAAAAGGGGGAGTTGATTCACACCTTTTCCTTCTATTATGTTGTTTTTCAAGTTAAAAAAAATAACCATTTTATAAATTTGGAAAACACAAATACAAACAAGGAGAAAAAAAGAAAGCAAAGAGATAGCCTCATTTTCCTATAATTCCTACATCCAAAAGAGAACTTTGATTTCTATTCTTTCTTAACTGATGACCCTTCCAGTTGTTGATCCATTTCTTTGCTCTTCCCTACCACCACTACCCCCTAAAAAGAAAAAACAAACAAACAAACAAGCAACAACAGCAACAAAACTCTATGGAAGACGTCCTTTCTGTGTGGAAAGCCCTCTGTTCCATTCCTTCAGCCACATGAGGACCTGTTGGTGTTCAAATCAGACTCTAAAACAAGGGACTAATCCTCTGACAAAACTCTCTGCATCCTCTGGCTTCCCGGACACATCCATCCTCTGCTTCTTCCACCCATGTGGCTGCTTCCTCCGAATCTTTGTATAGTTGTTTATCTTTCCCACAACTAGTCATCAGGCAATCCAGGGCTCACTCATTCTCTTGGTCAACTCATTTTCACAGCTACCAAGAGCTGCTTCTCTGGATGCCAGAATCTGATTTCCATCCAGATGTCTTATTAGGCATATTAACTTCAGCAACACCAAGGTTAGTTAACTCCCAATCCTACTATGCCCATAATGGTTCTGATTTCAGAAAACAATAATTCATCCTTCAAGGGACCTAGCTGAAAAACTGTAGCTTCAGTCTTTTCTGTTTCTCTCACACTCTCAGTACATCCAATCCATCAGCATTGACCTTACTCATCATATGTTCTGAAACCAGCCATTTCTCATGACTTCCTCTTCTGCCAGTCTCGTTTGCACTTCTTCCTTTCATTGTGCTATTGCAATGGCTGTCTGAAAAGTCTCCTGTTTCTACATTGCCAGACTGTGAACCAGTAGCCAGAGCAAAGGGATTGTAAACACCCCGCAAATGCTCCAGGCTTTTTGCCCGAAGCCTTCTGTGCTGGGGCTCTTGGCTAAAACTCTAATCTCAACTCCATGATGCCTTCTTTTGCTTTTGGTCCTCTGTTGGAAATGGCCAGCTTCTTTTTCCTTAAACATAAAGTGTATGCTTCTTGCTCCTGGCATTTGCTCTCCCATTGTTCTCCTTGCTGGGAAATCAGAACTTTTCAGGTTTTTCCCCCATTTCCTTTATGTTTGTGCTTTAAGGAGTACTTTTTTGTTTCACTTTCTTCTTTTGTGGCACTAGAAACAGACTCTAGGGTCTTGTATATATTAGGCAAGTGCTCTGTGATTGATCCATACCCCAGCTCCAGGTTTTCTGAGACAGGGACTCATGGTGCAGCTCAGGCTAATCTTGCATTTGTGATTCTCTTCCTAACTCCCAGCTTCTGGGGTTACTGCTATACACCACCATGCCCAGGTGCTCAGAGAACTTTTAATCAAGCATAATAAAGAGTTTTCATTTATTTATGTCTCATTAATTCATCAGCAATGCTTTGACTGTTCAGGTCTTGCATTTTTTTTTATAGATTTAAATTTACTGTGTTCAAAGTGCTATTACATGGGTGTGTGTGTGTGTGTATGTGTGTGTGTGTGTGTGTGTGTATCTACAGAAAGTAATAACAATATAGATGTAGAAAAAGGGATTTAAGAAAATCCACCACTTCCTTGTAAAAGTTCTCAGCTCAGTAGGAACAGAGAGACATTTCTCAACTGAATAAATAACATTGACATCACCTCTAAACTAACAGGGCACTTAGAAGCTGAACACAGAATGCTTTTCCTTAGGTCTGGAATGAGATTTTACAACATTATAAAGTGAGAGTCCTAGGTTACTGCAAAGCAAGACAGAACGATAAGATGTATCCAGATTGAGGAGAAAGAACCTCTACTGTCTGTGCTGATGGCATGGGAGTTTGCATGAGGAATACAGTGTGAACCATAGAATGAAACAAAATAACAAACAGACAAAACCCCATCTCTCTCTCTCTCTCTCTCTCTCTCTCTCTCTCTCTCTCTCTCTCTCTTGCTCTCACTCTCATTCGTGCTCTCTCTCTTTCTCTCTCTCTCACACACACACGCAGGCACTCACACACACACATATATACTCACACACTCACATACACAGTCAATATACACACTCTTACACACACACTCACACACACACTTTCTCACACATACACACATACTTGCTCACACGCACATCTATACACACAAATACACTCTGTCTCTCACACATACTTTTCTCTCTTTTTACACACACACGCATACACACACACACACACACACACACACACACACTCAAACACATATCAACAGTAATATCAGAACAACCTGCTAAACTAACCAGTGTGGTAAGCTAGATTTCAGGATAATAAAAAACAAACAAACAACCTTTAACTAACCACAGGACCTGGCTGATAATGGCTTTCAAAACACAGATTTGGGTTTCATTGACATCCTCCAGTTATTTACATTTTCTTTATTGCATTAATTTTCTTTTTAATCTTCATTCCTTTCCCTTTTGTGCTTGCTTTGGTATGCTTCTCCGTTCAGATTTTTAAGATGTATATTGAAACAATCAGTTTCAGACGTTTATTGTTTACCTTTGGTTTGCTATTTTAAAATTTCTGCAAGTCTTTTATTTGTCCCTTAATCTATTTATTTATTCACTTTACATCCTGATTGCAGCCCCCCTTCTGCCACCTCACACAGCCTCTTTCACATCCCCTTCTCCTCTGAGAAGGTGGAGATTTCCCCTGGGTATCAACTCATCCTAGCACACCAAGTCCCTGCAGGACTAGTCACATCCTCTCCCACTGAGGCAAAAAAGGCCCAGTTAGGGCAGCAGGATCCACAGGCAGACAGCAGAGTCAGTGACAGCCCCTGCTCCAGTTGTTGGGGGAGCCACATGAAGACAAAGCTGTATTTCTGCTCAGTATGTACTAGTGTGGGTGTGGGTGTCAAGGTCCAACCCATGCTTGCTCTTTGGTTGGTGACTGAGTCTCTGGGAGTCTACAAAGGTCCAGGTTTACTTTGTAAGTATTCTAGTGGAGTCCTTATTCCATTTGGGTCCCTCAATACCTTCTCCCCCCCATTCTTCCACATGACTCCCCGAGCTCTGGTTAATGTTTGGCTGTGGGTGTCTGCATGTGTTTCCCTCTGCTGCTGTGCTGCTTGAAGTCTTGATGACCAGTATTTCATAGATTTATGAACATTGGTACTTTCATTTTCATCTCCCTTACAATACTTTCTCTTTTAAAGTTTTTCTTCCTCTGATGCAAAGTCTATTTATAAATGTTAGCTCCAAATAACTCTGAGATTTTCCAAGGACTATTCTCTCAGTTCTTTTTAATTTAGTTCCACTGTGGCTAAGGTTAAGGAAAATACTTTGTATGACTTCAATCTTTTCAAATATAATCTTTGCTTCTTGTAATTTATACTTCTTACTGAATGGATTCTGCTTATTGTTCTTCACAGGCAGAATTCAGTTATATTATTTAGTGCGCTCATTTCCCAATTCCAACACTTATGCCACTGTGGACTCTTTACAATTGTTTTTTTTTTTTTCTCTTTATTACAGTTTCTATTTGCCTGCTTGTTTGCAGTTGTGACAGCTTTTCTGTTGGGGATATTGGATATTGTGAATTTTAAATTTTGTGGCATTGAAAAATTTAGTCTTTTATAAGCATTGTCTGGTTAGGTCCCAGCCGGTGTTATAGTTCTTGGACATATGATTACTTATTCCTTAACCATGGGAATTTTTTTTTCTGAAGTGCATCATTAGGTGCTTACTGTATAAATGTCATATAAACACACACTCAAAGGATGATCATCAGGCAATATGATTTTATGGGTTCTTTGGTTAATGATTTAATTTCTGGGAGTCTACAGGGTCCCAGATGATTCTATTCTATTCTATTCTCTCTCTATATATATATATGTGTGTGTGTGTGTGTGTGTGTGTATGTGTATGTATGTATAATGTGTATATATACTGTGATCACAATATAAACTGAATATATATTTACATATATAATATATACATTTACATACGTTCTTTTTCTGACTAAAATATCAGGGAATGATACATTGTGGTAGGTGGACCTTTCAGGTTTTGCCTTCAGCACTAGGTAGTTATAGTACAGGGCTTAAACTAAGTAAGATTATTTTCTATTACAGTGTCAGTTTTGTCTGCCTCCTGTTTACTTTGTTGGTACTCCATGACTTATGAGTGATGTGGTAGGGTTGGAAAACACACACGTTGCTCTCTGGGTCAGTTGAGTGTTGCTGAGTACACTTGCCCTCCACTCTGTTCAGATAGGTCTTTCTCCAACTTCAGATATTTTATCCCATGTATGCTCTGATCAGGACTCAAGAGGACATGACTAACCATGAGTTCAGGGGACCTTTTGGAGTTTTCTCTGGGGATCTCTCCCCTTTGCTGTGCTTAGCTCTGATAACTCAAATGTGTGCCAGCATCACTTTTGTTTCTTCAGATCCTGGATGCAGCTGGATGTCCTGTGGATCCTGCATCCCTGCCCTGCTGACTGAGTACACAACTGTCAGCAACCGGCAACCATTCGGCTCTCCACATCTTCCTCCTCTCTCCTGGCTCTCTGCATTTGTCAAATGGAATTTTGTAGCTCCATTAAGCTGTACCACATGTTTTGCATCACTTCTTTCTCGCTTCTGGTAGGAACCCATTTTCCCCCCTACTTCCTGTGTTGGTTAGATTGTCAACTTGACACAAAAGGGTCACTTAAGAAGAAGGAGGCTCAACAGAGGAACTTCCTTCATATAACTGGCCTGTGAACATATCAATAAGGGCATTTTATAGATTGATGACTGAGGCAGCAAGATGCAGCCCACTGTGGGTGGTGCTACCTCTGAGGGGTGGTCCTAGGTGGTATAGAAAAGCTGGCTGAGCAAGCCAAGGGGAACAAGCTAGGTAGCAGCACCCCTCCATGGCCTTGGCTTCAGTTCCTACCTCTAGATTCCTACCTTGACTTCCTGATGACTGTAAGCTTTAAGACGAAATAAACCCTTTCCTCCCCAGGTTGCTTTTGATTAGTGTTTTATCACTACAACAGAGAGGCAGAGGGGAACAGTGGAAGATACAAGTTTGTTTGTTGTTAAATAGATCTTCTATCTGTTTTATTAGAGAAAATACAAATGCATTAAATTTATATAAGATTTATATGAGATTTCCCTCATGCCCTGGCAGGTTTCTGTTTAATTCTGTCTATGACTATTTACAGTAAAGTATGGCATTCATTTGCAGGGTCCTAGGTTTGTTAGTAAGGACAAAGGGCAACAGAAAACACTGACATAAGGAAGAGAAGTGCTCTCCCATCATTTTAACTCTCTTCTAAAGTTAAGCATTGTTACTTGATTTACATACAAGTCCTAGATATTTACTACAAACTGCATGTCTCTTTTTCCAGTTGTATTACATTTGGCTATCTGGGTTCTTTTGATTGGAGCAACACATTTGTAGTTTTTCATAGATAGATATATTATAGGGACTTGACCGTAGCATACTTCCTGTTTAAAATCAATCACCTACTAAATTCTGTAGGGATTTTGTTAAATGCAATTAAGTTTTTCTCATTGTTTTCATGATATCAAATAGACATAGATCTTATGTTTGTGTTTTAAAATCAGGTATAATAAAATATATTAGAAAGGGCCACAAATGTGAAACTTGTTTTTAAATGCTGAGTAACTGATGTATTTATTTATGTGCAAGTCAGTTAAGTATTTTTAGGTCTTGGTTTCCTTATATATCATTAAATAGTATTGCATAGATTATATCTAATATTGATTTCAATTATGAAGTGAGTTGTGTGTAGTTAAAGGTATATATATATATATATATATATATATATATATGTGTGTGTGTGTGTGTGTGTGTGTGTGTGTGTGTGTATACATATATATATATATATATATATATATATATGATTCATCAGGAAGCCTCACTCATTGCTCCTAAATGAGGACAAGGGGAACATTTACTTGACTCTTCCACTCACCAGATGTTTACATTACTTGCTTGGTGGGTGATGTTATAGGCTGATGGAAGAGAAATTCTTCCTGAAGGGCAAGACATGTGATTCGTAGAAGCGCACGCTTGTGTTCCATTGCTAGGCCACACTTTTTTGTAGTAAATCTACTTACAACTATCCTTGGGGAAGTACATATATATATTGATATATATTGTATGTTTTTTTATGTTCACACGTTAACTGGTTAAAACCGTGGCAATATTGGTTTATTGCTTGATCTTCTTTTGAATTTTTAAAACTGATAGATAAAAATTGTACACTTGTTTAATATTGTGTAATAGTACAAAATGTTTACATGTTTGGAAACATTAAATGAAGGGAAAGCAGCTGTCATTTCAACCATTTGCCTCTATATATCTTTATGACAAAAACATATAAAATCCGTATAAACGTTAAAACTCTATATGAATGGTATCTATGGTTGCCTCAGGTGTCTATAGTTACCTAATTGCATAACAAGAAATATTCAGTCTGCCCAATGACTGTGGCAACACAGTTTGAATTCAAAGAATTCAGCCATAAATGTAAAGAATTTTGAAAATTCTTTCTGAGACAGGTTCATACCTCCCCAGTCTAGCTTGCCACGTGCAGAGATCACAGGCATGCTCTGCTCTTCTTTGTTTGCCTTTTAGTAAATATAACTGTGGGCATAAAACATGAGCAACGTGCTCTTTTAGTGACATGCAAGTCTTATGTAGGCATGTCATAAGCATTATAGCCAGTTTGTAATATTTCTATTAAGGTGCAGAGACTGGTTCTTATCGTCCTTCTAGCTGAGGCCATATTTTCAGTTTGTTTTGCTTTTCCTTCTACTTATGTGCACATACACATATGGTAGTCTGAGATAATGAGATTCTTTTCAGTGTAGGCTGCCTGGAGTTAGACATATGAACAAAACACCTCCACATGATTTGCTTCTTTTAGTGGCGTTTACACGGATAGATGTGTTTTGATTTGCCTTTGTGTAGCAAATACTGTGTTATCTGGGCCAAAAACATTTCCATCAGAATGAGAGACTGTAAGCACAGCTGATTCTTTAGAGTATCTGGGAAGCTATGCAATTCTGATGACTGTCCACCAGCACTGCCTCCCTTAAGTGCACAAATTGACTAAACTTCTTTCACATGTAACTTGATAAAACATACAAATAACAACAATAACAACAACGACAACAACAAGCCCAATCTAAAAGTCCCCTTCTTCCTGATGCAGTAAGTGTAGGAGAGAGAAACAAAAGTAAACAGAAGATATATGTAAAGGAAAGGTTGTGTGCCCATTACTTCTGCATTGGTGTGGTCAAGTGCTTGGTACAAGCTCTGTAAGGGAAGAGAGGATTTTTCTTAGCTGACATTTGCAGAGAGATATGTCATGAACTCCTGGCTCCTTATACTTGAGCAGAAAATCATGGTAGCAGGATGATATGGTAGACAGAGCCAGAAGGGGTCCAGCTACTGGGTACAACTTCAAATACATTCCTGTATTGGCCTGCTTTCTGCAGTGAGACTTTTCTTTGGGGACATTTTTTTCAGAACCTCTCAAAGTAAAGTAAGAAGCCTGGAACTAAGCATTCAAACATGGGCCTTGTAAGAGATTTCTTACTCAAGCCAGCACACTTTGTGTGGGACAAGTACACTGAGCATTTTGAAGTTACCTTAAGTCAATACTCATCAACACACTGTCGGTCAGAGTTTATCTTCTTTAATTGCAGCAGAAATGTTCCTTAACTCTAGAGAATTATGTGTCAGATATTGTTTTGTTTTCATGAAAGTAAGCTATGGCAGAGAAAGGATGTCTTGATTAGATATAACTGAGGGTGGCTGATACTGACTTAAATGTGCATGAGACTGGGTACAGCTCTGTGGTGAAATGCTTGTATAGTATGCACAAGACCCTGGATTCTGTGCCCCAGCACTGGCGAGGATAGAAACAACAGTAATAGTAAAGAGAAGTTTGCATGAATGAAGTTGTGATTCTAAGAGGAAGAGGGACAATCGCGGAAACCTGGGGATGGCCTGAAACTACTCTCTTAGTTCTTGATATGGACCAATTACATAGGTTTATTTGCTATAGTCAATAAAAGAAAACGAGATTATTCACATATTTATTTATTTATTTGCTTATTACTTTGTGTGTCTGTGTATGTCTGTGTGTGTAGTAGAGAGACACACACACACACAGAGAGGGAGGGAAAGAGAGAGAGAGAGAGAGAGAGAGAGAGAGAGAGAGAGAGAGAGAGAGAGAGAGAGAGGTAGAGAGAGAGAGGTAGAGAGGTAGAGAGATATGCAGGTACCTGTAGAGGTTAAAGTGGTCATCAGGTCTCCTGGATCTGGAGTTCTAAGCAACTATGAGCTGCCTAACATGTGACCTAGGTCAGTTCAACTCCAGATCAAATTAACTCCTTGCACAAAAAAGGCAACTAAGAGTTTGAATGGAGCAAAGAAGGTAGTAACGTAGAAACTACGTTATAATCTTCTAGAAGAGGATACTATATGTCACTACGCTCTCTGAAGCTCTTATTATTTTATACCCTTAACACTTATATATTGGAATCAGTCCTGTTGCATAGCTGAGTAAAAACAGAGCATACAAGACAAGGTATACATCTAGGTCAGAGGCCAGGATGGTGATCCAACCTGCATGAGATAAAGCTCCATCAGATTCCCACTCTAAGACACAGAGTCTGATATGACCTCACCTTGTCATTCTGATGTGCCACCCACTGGCAGTCCACAACTGCCAGGAACAAGAGATGTCCTCATGTGGATGTGGTTAGTAACCAGACCAGTCCTGCTTCAAACTCTGTTGCCTACAAAAGCATGCGGCTACTCCAAACCATTCCTACCTGTGGTTCTTTCTAAGAAAAGGCTCCTTACTTATTTTCTTCATTTCCAATCTCAAGTTGCTTTTTTGTTATTGTTCAAGGAACTAATCTGATATGGAGTTGTTGTAGATAGATCACATCTAATAATGGATGCTTTTTTCCATAGGCTCCCTGACACAGGCCAGTCCCAACTGACACCTTCCTCTTCTTCTGCTCTTCTCACAGTGTTCTGGGGAACTAGTTTGTGTTGGAAACACAAACCTTGTCATCAAGGAAACAGGAAAACAGCCAAATGTACTTTAAAATGGCTGGACTCTACTGTGCTAATCTACTTTATTCTTTTCCAAAGGAAAAAGGTATACCTCGGAATGCCCACACAGATACTTGGTTACACCTAGCAACTTTTGTTCATTTAATAAAGCCTTTAAGGGAAATGGGGTTCTGTACAAGACACTGCCAATCTTGATGGCTTAACCTAGAGAAGCAGTGGGGATTTCCTAAGCCTTTAATAGGCAAGCAGCGGAAATCCTTTGTAGTGTCCCTATTTGAATTTATTGCAATAGACTACACTAAAAGATACTTTTTCATAAGGATGATTCCTGAGCATCACATTGGACAGACCTTTTTGAAAGCAGTACCCCAGTACTGGCATCATCCTGGGAAATGTGAATACCTGTGCCTGAGAACTGGGACGGATGAATGAGAACTGACCTTATTAGAGAGTGAAAGCCAGGTGTGTGTCTATGGCCAGCCATTGTATCCATCAGAGCAGGTCAGGGCTCCTTCCCTTCTGGAAAGGCCTCATAGAAAAAGTAAGGTTTGAGCTCAATATTGTAGGAGGGGCAACTTTGGCACAAGTCCCTCGAGCCCTCTGGGCATGGCATAGAATTTGTGAGGTCAGAGATGGTGAGTCATATCCTGGAGACTGAAACTTTGATTTCTGCTTCCTGTCTATATAGACACGTCTAATTGACTTGAATCTCCTTTCCAGAAGAAGGGTGGCATGGAGGACAGAAACAGGAGGGGGAGCAATCCACCCTAAACTGTTTGACATGAATAGCCAGGTAAGTACATCTATGTAGACGCTTATACCAGTACAAATATGGTGGCTAGAACAGGCACGCCAGACAAGGTGAATCATGAATTCCCAATTGTGTTCTTAGAAGCATTAGGCCAACAGAAGAACAGTAGAGCCACAAGATAGACGATGAGGCTTAGGTCAGTACACTGACAGAGATGACAGCCCCTCACAAAAGGACAGCACTCTCCTGTCTTTCATCTGACATCCCTGACTCCATCTTGCCTCTTATTCTTCCTTGATTCCTTCTCAGCAGGCTCAGGGTACAGCTTCTGCTAATGGGAGGAAAATGGCCTTTTAAGTAAAAATTGGAGCATTTATTCTCTCATGTTCAAAGGTTTCTGAATTTTTTTCTGCTTTCCAAAAAGATTACACACACGCACACACACACACACACACACACACACACACACACACACACACCCTGCCTCTCCTCATAGGACATCTACACCTCCTCTGGCTTCCACTTTGAATCTTGAGTCTTGGAAACCAATGGTTTTCTGCTTCTGTTTCCTCCTTGCCCATCAAAGTCTTGAGAAACTATGACCTACAAGGATGGTTTTGACCTTTGCCTTATTCCCTTAGTAGTTTCTAAAGGAATTTTTTAAATGCAGGGTTGAAGAGAGGAATCGATGTGTCAAGATGTTTTCTGTGTAAGTGTGAGGACCTGAGTTTGAATGCATAGCACCCATGGAAAAGCCTGACATATAGAATGGGTATGTTATCTTAGCTCTTCAATGGGAGGTGAGAAGGAAAGACAGGATTATGTACAGAGGCTTGGAGGAACAGCTAGCATGGCAAACATAGCACAAAATAACAGTGTGAAAGGCAAAGACCAATGCCCAAGGTTGTCCTTTGATCTATACAGGTGCACAAATAGCTAAGTTTTCCTGAATTCACACACACATGCACACACACACACACACACACACACACACACACACACACACACACACACAAATCAACTGCAGTCTATAGATCCCATGTGTTTAGTTTCTTAAAATTTATGAGAAAAGTTTGCCTACTCCTGATCTAAGTCGGGTTCTCTATTAGGTCATTCTAATTATTCTGATTTATGGGCCTCAACTTACCCATATGTTCTTAGTAGAACCTCTTCTCTTTGCCGACTAGCCTTTCCTCTCAGATTTTCAGTGACAAGGGAATTCATTCAGGCTCCTTGGTTCTACCATTCAAAGTCCGATATATAATCTTACTATCCTAAGTTCTAAATAAACATATATGGTTGACTTCATGTTTCAGTGTCCCAGAGATGACTTTTTGACCACTGTTCTCAGCAAAGGCCACTCTAGGTGCCTAAGTCATTCTTGTGCTTAATTAGTCATGGGTACTTTGTACATCAGGAAAGCAGGGTCCATCGTAGGCAAAAACTCTAGCACAAGTGGATGCAGTTAAGGAAATGACCTTGTATCTCTATGGTGGTTCTCAATAGGTACCTATTGTGAATCTTACTGATCCTAAAGCATTGTACTTAAGCAGAATTTCACAGGCAGCCCAAGACTATCCTTATGTTTATCTGAGCCCTGGTGATCTTCAAAGTTGAATGCTTTGTCACTAAAACCTAATAGAGAGGCACATTTCTGAAACTAGATTCCTGTTGATAATTGTCTTTCTATAACCACAGGAGGTCCATGTTAATAATTCTCTACAATCCTATTCAATGATGATATCTGTTTAAGCATATATTATAAAAGTCAGATTTGCTTCACAGATACTATATTAATTTGTTACTTTTCCTGAGCAAATGTGACTGCGCATTTGGTTAAATATTTACAAAATGTAGGTGAGTGAGCAGGAGAAAAAGATAAAATTAAAGCCAAATAGGATCCACGTTTTTCGAGAAAGAGTTCCATTGACTTTGTTGTGTGTATAATGAGTTGCTACAGAAAATGAGACATGTTCAAACTGTGCTCTTCATAGTCACTGATTGAAAAGGGACAGTTCCATTTTCTGCAGTTCAAAACTCAAGTCATTCTTATTAAAAGGTCACAGGAAACCGAGGAGAAATGTCAGGCACACAGACTGACCTATTCAGAATAAAATCAAGCTTTTCTTAAAAAGACAACATCTACATTGTGAAGAGGAGAGATCTGATTGTACTCTCTATGCCTTGACAATGCAGTTAGTGCAGATGAGACCTTGAGACAATCTTGCCCTTCAGAAAACGAGTATTTGTGGTGGGTGTGGGTGGGCTAGAGGAACCTAGTGATGCAATGTGGCTACGATCATCTCTCTGGCCTATTTCCTTTTGAATTTACTGAGCCTACCCTTTTCTCCACAAGATGTACATTTTAAGTGGTTTTTTTTTTTTTTTTGGTTCCATGATAACTTTAATATACTTTATTTTTCCCATGCATTAACTAACTCCATAAAATGTTGATAAAATTAGTCCCTTTGCCCCACCAGTGGACTGACAGCTGTATAACTCTCATCTTATGCTTGCCCAGTGGTACAATTTGTGCAATGTATATTCTGGAAGTCTCCCATTCTATTTGAAGAGACCAGCTGTAAAGGCAAGATGGTAATTCCATTTTCATGCCAGTTCATCTTTGGCTTCTCTCCAGGTTTCTAATATTTAGGGCTTGATTTTGCTGGCTGCCTTCTTCTTGGATGCACAGAGCTCCCATTGACTTCATTATGATAAGCAGAATGATGATATACTCCAATGGTAAACAGAAGGGTTCTTCACTTCAATGGGAATTCTCTGTGTGAAGAGATATTGTCCAGTAGAATCATCCTATTTCATATTAAATAAATAAACACGATAGTATCTGGAATGACAACTTGGTGTCATTTGACATATGTCTAAGATAGCATGACAACCAAAGATACCACTCTCATAATTACAAAATTACTGTCTGATAAACAGACTTGATTTCTTTACTCCTCTTAAAGAAGAGTCCCACATGCTCCAACCTTCTGCCAGTGTGAATCTTTCTAAAGACATACACAAATATACTGCTTTTCTTGTAAAGATGGTCCCACCAATAAGGTCCATCAAAGCAAGTAAACTATAATATTTTTAATATTTGACATTTCTCATTGGCTCAAATTTGCATGACCAACAATCTGGTGTGTAGTTTCCTCCTGAGTTTTCACTGTGGCAAATTGAAACAGCTAGGATGGTGGTGCCGAGTTAAGAATTCAGGGTGCTAACTGACTTATGTAGGCATGCATAATTAATCACGTCAGAAGTCTTGCATGCATTTTAATTGGTTTGCATTATCTATAAAATAGACTTTTCGTAAAATAACAAAATGGTTTCTGCTAAAACTGCTAATTTATTGCCTTCAAAATAAAAGAAACCCAAATTGGAACCCAGGCAGAATAAAATCCTCATGCTCCTCAAAATGAGAGCATTTTAGTTAAACTAGTAGTGTGTGCTTCTTTTCACATGAGGACTATTAATTAATAAACTTAGCTTACCTTTGTTGGCTTAAGCAAAATGTTTCCACTAGATCTATTTGTTGAAATGAATTTGTTTTGGGAAAGCTTTTTGTGTTTAAGTTTGTTTTATTTTCCTCTCTAAGGAAGAAACCTGACAGCCTCCTCTATACAGCATTTAAGAGTTTTTTCTTAGTCGGGCAGTAGTGGCGCACACCTTTAATCCCAGCACTCAGGAGGCAGAGGCAGGCAGATTTCTGAGTTTGAGGCCAACCTGGTCTACAGAGTGAGTTCCAGGACAGCCAGGGCTACACAGAGAAACCCTGTATCGAAAAAACAAAAACAAAAACAAAAACCAAAAAAAAAAAAAAAGTTTTTTCTTTTTGTATTCTCTCAGTCCTTGAATTTGACTTTGTAATAGTTCTTATATTTTATTTTATTTTATTTTTAGCACAAAGCATCTATGTTTTCCCAACTAATCCTGCTTCATTTTTATCTTCCTTTTCCTATAAATTATTTAATCTAAATGCCACTGGAATTTTTACTTATGGTCAAAAATGTTCTGCGTGTTTTCCAGTATCTAGCACAGATTACACTATGAGAGTGCACTATTTTTATTTTTCGAGTATTTAGTTTCTAAACATGCATTAGAATAGTTTTTAAAAAGCATGTTTCCCCTCAAGTGATTTTTCTATTATTATTGGGTGGCCTAGGTTAGAGGCTTCATTACATACCAGACAGAAGATAAGTAACTTGTAAGCAGCTATGATTCATTTTATATGAGAGAAGCTTCCACTGACCAGGAGGGAAGTGGTGCTGAGTAAATATTTAAAAAGATGACATGAAGATTCAAAAATTTCAAGAAAATATTGATATGATTTTCTCAGCTTATGTACACAGCAGACTTCCACCTACTCATTTTGACCTATGGTTCATGAAAAAAAAATAGCCATTTAAGAAGCCAGCAGGAAAATTCAAGTGTCCCTTACCTATAGCTAAAAATTAAACATTTTGTAAAGAAAAATGAGGAAAGAACAAAATGTTTTAGCCTTTCAACTAATTATATTGTCATTTTTTGGTATTGTTATTTTTTACCATTTTGATGCTCCATTATAATTTTTGAATGCAATTAATAAGTCCAGTTACTTTGCATGCACAGAGATGGTGGCTGGGTGAAGAGAAGCTCTTCCACAGACACTCTTTGGCAGTCTTTGTGTCCTCCAGCTTGATAGTTGTGAGCAGCAGCAGGTTGCTGGGAACATCAGTAAGAGGTTCAGGCCTTAGGTGTGGAATAGGGATGAGGATGGAGAAGATTCTTTAATCCTACAAAGATGGCTGCTCCAGCTTTTGTTCAGAGTACGGAGGACAGGATTCTGCAGTCCCCGACACCAGTTAGGGCTGTAGTCCACCTAAGGTCCCGAGTGTTTTTGCCCATGTTATTGCCACTGTTCCACCACTGCAGCCCTTGCTGCTCTCTCTGCTGCCTCTCCTGTGTTGCTAGCCCTGTCCCCTAAGATAAGGCTGATCTCACCTCCTGCATCTCAGCTGCCATTCAGCCATCAGAGTGGTGCGTTCTCCAGGTCCACCTCGTCTGTAGCCAAACTGCCAGTCACTTTAGTGCTTGTTGCTGGTCCACTGCCACCCCACTACTTTGTCTTTCTTCATGGTATCAGCTCAGCCTGTGTTTCTAATAACAGTTATCAAAACCAAACGAAATGGACATGTGAGGGAAGCCTTTTATTGAGCCTAATATTGCCATACTGGAGGAGCCGACATAGGAGGAATTCCCCCCAGCAGGATCACAAAATGACCTGAGCAGCTCGATTATTCAGCAAAGGGACATTTCCACCAATCACCGCAGACTTCATTACAAAATATTGTGTTTACAGCAATCGTGACATGGTCCTGGTTATAAAGTCCCTCTATTAGGGCACCAGAAGAAATGCCTCCCTTGGGTTTGGATGAAAATGGTTGAGGGAAGATTTAGTACAAATTTTTAGAAGCAGCTGTGTCTGGTGCTGCAGCCAGCAGCTTCAGTTGTAATGTAGCTTTGTCAAAGAATTTGTGAAATGTTCAGAACATCTGGTTCTGGCACAGGGTGGTGTAGCTGAATGTCTGACTGACAAGATACCAGGGAAAATCCATTCTCTGTTGATTAGAGAGTGATACTACCCCATCTCCTAATATTTGTTTTTTTTTGTACAAAAATCAATATCAAAGGAAATATTAATAATATGAAAAGAATTAACACTAATATTCTAACTACTATTTAACAAGCTTCCACAGTGCTTAGCACCTGCCTAGCATCCCAGGTAAAGATATCTTCACCCTTATTTGCTTCACCTTCAGTCAAGTGATCCTCAGTTTCCATGTCTGTAATTAGTCATTAATATTTCTCAACAATGCAGACACTATGTAATACAGTTTATTGAATCTTTTATGGCAGAAACAGTTTAAAGTATTTCCTCTTCTTGTTCCACAGTTTTAACTGGGTTATTATTCATTGAGCTTTATGAATACACTGTGCTCCTTATTTGAATGGTGGGCAAAGTGAGGGAGACAGAAGTTACAGACAGAGTTAGGATTACAATCCAGGCAGAATGCTCTGGAATTTCTCTTTGCTCTGCATCTTGTAACAATGATAACACTAATACAGAACTATGAAAATAGTATATTATGAGAGTAAAGTGAGAATCTGATCAGAACAGATTAATTGCTACATTCTCTACCTTTTCAGAACTACCTGTGCTACTCTAAGCAGGAACTTCAGAATACTTCTGTTCCCCTGTCAGTAAATTTGAGGGCTCCACCATCATACACAGACACACTGCAAATTAAGGAGGTCTCCCTGTAGTTATATGCACCTCTGATTAATGAGAGACCTCAGCAGGTGCTCTCTAGAGGCACTACCTGCCTGCATCTGTCATAACCATCTGGTTGGGTAGTCTTGCACAAAGCCCTCAAGGCACTGATGCTAAAGAAATTCCACAAGTTAGGTGGCTAGACTTTGGGGCTAGATCTTCAAGGTATGATTGGGGAAATTTTGTTAATTAAAATTTGGAGAGCTAGGCACAGTGTTGGGATTCTGAGGCAGGAGGATTACCTGAAGTAAGTTCAACCTGGGCAACATTGCAAGAACCTATATCAAAAAATAAATAACCAACTCACAACACAGTATTGTCTAATTACTCCTCATTACTGTTTATATTGAGAACATTAATCTGATAAAAGTTATGATGTATTCCCAAAGTTGTATGACGTGGCTAGCAGAATAGACACATAAGAAATAATTAAAAAATGAGCAAATATCAAGACCGGCAAGTCCTCCCTAGTGAACTTATTCTAAGTACACTGCTATGTCAGTAGACATTTGAGACTGGATCTGTGACAAACAAGCTGTAGAGTGCGTACCCCATTAAATCCAACCACACCTATAACCAATACAATCTGAAGAAGCCAACTCCAAGAACTAAAGGCTATTTTTCAGCATTTAGCTTGTCCACTGAGGCCATAAGTACTGTTTGTTTGTTTGTTTGTTTGTTTGTTTGTTTGTTTGTTTGCTTTGGCTATAGATAAGCATTATTAGAGGTAGACCCTTCTGATGTCCCATGCTTAGGAAATGTACCCTACACAGGCTTTCTTGGAGCCCAGACATAGGCTAAGCAAGGGTTCTACTACTGAGCCATACCTCCACTGCAGAGAGCAAAATAAAAATGTTCTACAGAACTTCTTCTGCTTGTTTGTTTTTGTTTTGTTTTTTCGAGACAGAGTTTCTCTGTGTAGCCCTGGCTGTCCTGGAACTCACTCTGTAGACCAGGCTGGCCTCGAACTCAGAAATCCTCCTGCCTCTGCCTTCCGTGTCTACAGAGCTTCTTAAAGAATGTAGTGACAATAAATTGCTCCTCTGTGATGCTGATGTCATCTGCTCTGAAAACAGGCATTTCCCTGTGTTCTTCAGGCAATACAAAAGTTAAATATGGGGTTGGCACGATGGTTCAGCAAGTTAGCTCTTAATCCTGGAGATCTGGATTCAGTTTTCAGAACCTACTTGGTGGGAAGGAAAAAACAAATTCACCCGGCTTGACCTCTGACCTCCACATGCACCCACATGCATTTCTCCCACATAAACAAACAAATAAAATACAAAATGAATTACTGGAAAATAAAATGCCTGCAAAGTTCCCAGGGACATCGTGCATACATGTGATAAAGGCAAGGCAGGGCCAGAAACACTGGAGATCAAGAATTTCTGTTTCTGCCTTCCATCATGTGTGGTCATGTCTGGAAAACAAAACAGTGTCTTTGCATTTCTTATACTGTAGTTATGGTGGCTTGAATATACTTAGCCCATGGGAAGAGGCATTATTAGAAAGTATGGCCTGAATGGAGTAGGTATAGCCTTATTAGAAGAAGTGTGTCACTATGTGGGTGTACTTTGAGGTCTCTACCCAGTACAAATGAGAGTCACCTCCTGGATGCCTTCAGAGAAAGATGTAGAATTCTTAGCTCCTCCAGCCCCAAATCTGCCTAGATGCTGCCACTGCTTCCCACCATGGTGATAATGGACTAAATTTCTGAAACTGTAAGCCATCCCCAATTAAATGTTTCCTTGGTCATGGTGTCTCTTCATAGCAATGAAACCCTAACTAAAACAATATTGCCCTTACTATTACATAGCATTTAGTTACATTGAAAATAAACATGTAACACTAACTGGCATCAACAGAATTTATTTTCCGTAAGTTTGTGTTGATTAGAATCACAATAATTGAGTGGCTTTAATATGACCACATGCTTAACGTGGGATTAAGAAGCATAGTAACACAAGAATCTATAAAATCTTATTTGAGTATCTATAAATAACTTGAGATATGGAGCATAGCATATCTGACATTTAAATTTTATTTATAGTCTATTATGCCAGTGTCTATGGCACCTTGCTGTAATGATGGACCATTGAATATCTCAGAAAATTTATGGTAAATAGTTCTTCTAGCTTTATTAGCTAATAAGTTTGCCTTCAGCACCCTGTCTTTATTATTTAAATTCCTAGCTCTTTTTTTTTTTTCTCCATCTATACTACATTTCTAGAATTATACTATTGGAACTCCAGGAAATGGTACAGACACATGCACCAGAATTTGCTTCATTCAAATGCTTTGTGAAATGATGCCCACCATTTATCAACCTTTGATGCTATGGGGATATGAAAGCCACTCCTGATCTCAATGTGGTACTCCTCCTAGGCAGTTTTGACTTCCTCTTTATATGATGGCCTATGGAGAGAATGCTATGTTTGCTGCTCGTTGACCTGTGGCACTGACTCTCAAAATGAATGTAGCCTTCCACTGGGAACAGGGGTCATTGAAAAAGACTTTTGTTCAAGTGAAATGGTTCACTGAAGTGCCTGAGAAGTTTTAGGATTTTCTCTGTGGCAGGATGGAGGAGTGCATGAGAGTTAAAACCCATCTTTTTTTTTTTTTTTTTAACCATGTCCGTGGGACGATTACTTAGTTCAAGGGGCCCAAATGTGGGTACCAAGTGCTGGACGCTCAAGCCCTATATTTAAAATAATATAGTGTTTGCATTGAAGATGCACTATGCATGTGTACCCTTGATATTGTTTCTACAAAGTCAGTGTTATGTAAATTCTGACCAAACACTCTCATCCCTTGTGATAATGGCAAAGAAGTTCTGCATACATTCATCTCGGCACGGCTTTTCTTTTCTTTGTATATTTTCAGTTCCTTGTTGGCTGTATCCATGGGGGAAGAGCCCACCGATGTTCAGGTCTGACTGTTAAAGTTAAAGGAGACTGTTTGAGTCTCCTTGCAGATGACAAGGGCTTGCCTGCCAGGCTACTCTGCCCCAGTCCAGCCTGAGAGGAACATTGGGAAAGTGATACGGTAGAGCTGTACAGCCTGAGATCTGAAGATATGAATCTGGGCCGGTGATGTTCTTCCCCTGGACCTCAGTGGACTACATGCAGTAAGCAGTGAGCACCAAGGCTGGATCTTGGCTAGAAATCTACTCACTGATCAGCAGAGAATGGGCCGTTAGCATGGTGCTCCACACAAGACTCCAGCACATACACAACTCACTTACAACCAAACCCATTTTGGGGGGATAAAGGCTGGCTGCTCTCAATGAAACCGGAACCTCAAAAGTAGCTATCCTTCTTCTTGTGGGTAGATCACTAGGAATAAATACGTCATGTTTGTGAACCAAAGTTTTGAAACTAAAGTGTGGCTCTCAATGGACTGGAGGCCACATTTTGTCCATTTTAAGCATACTGTTATTCTCTTTCAGTGAGTAGGATGTGTAGAAATTCTACCTCAAGTATAAAGAAGGCATTACAGAGTCCTACTATGTGTTAGTGACCAAATACCTGACATAAATGACTAAATGTGGGAAGGGTTTATTTTGATTCAGAAGTTTCAGTCTGTATGATGGAGACGCTATATGGAGAGCATAGCAGATCCTCTAAGCAAAGTGATGCACAGGGCATCTGTGGAATGGGGTGGAGTCATGCAGGCCTTTCACTAGTCATCACCTACAAGCACCACTGCTTCTTGAAACAACGCCACGATTTTAGGAATAAGCATTCGAAACAAGACACTATCTTAGATATTTCAGTCAAAACATAACAAACTCTAATCTCAATACACACATGCTTTTATTAAATCCCTGTCAAGTGATTAACCTAAAGATGTGGTATTCATTTTGTGTGTGTTCTGGGGATGCAACCAGGGCCTTGTGCATGCTAAACATGTTCCCTGCCTCTGACTTACAAGTCCACGAACAATTTTTGATACACATTATTTTAAAGGAGTATCAGATTTACTAGAATGATAAAGGTGATAACAAGCTCCCCCGTGGTCCACACTCAGCTTTCCCATTACCAACAGCTTACAGCAGCACAGTTCATTTCTCTTGGTTTAATGGAAAAATAATGACAAGTAAATACGCCCACTCATTGTTCAGATAGATGTTCAAATTTTGAATTCATTATTCAGATATTCCAAGTGTTTGCCTATTGTTTTTTCCTGCTTTAAACTGCTTATCTGGTACATCAAATGTATTTAATTATATATTCTTATATATTTTTTGAATATGACATTTTATTGGCCTTTTTATGTTTTCAGTGAATTTAACAGTTCGGATTAGTATTGGCCAAGGGTTTAGATAATGTCTCATGATTGGCATTCAACCAGTGGTTCCCCTGTTATTAGTCTGAGCTTATGTGCTTTCTTGAAGATTACAGAAAAAAGAAGCAAAACTTTTAGTTTTTGGTTTTTGGTTGTTTTGTTTGTTTGTTTGTTTTGTTTTTTAGATATGTAGCCTTGGATAGCCTGGAACTAGCTGCATAAATCAGGTTGGCCTTGAATTTGCAGAGATCTGCCTGCCTCTGTCCCCTGAGTTGCAGGATTAAAGTTATGTGCCACCATGTCCAGCTTTTTATTTGGTTTTGATTATGTAAAATATTAAAGATGTCCACATACTTCCATCAATATGTTTATTTGCATACACAGAAAAATCAGTACTACTCTTAGAGACATTTTCCTGTCTATTATCAGTAGTTATTTGCATGTGCATTTGGGCTCTTACTATCTAGTCTTTTAGTAAGCTTTCCATGTGTGATATTATTAACTACTGTATATTTTGGTCTCTACACTTGCTTATTTTATGAAACTTCAATTCCCCTCCTTTAACCTCCTCCTTTTGGTTTGCAACCTCTTCTTGTTGCATTAAGAGTTCAGTTGATGGAGAAAGACAGGTGGTTCCTGCAAAGGATTTGTGTGAGGCTTCCAGCACCAACACCTGGTGTCTCACAATTACCTAGAACTTCAGTGCCAGAGGATCTGATGTCCTCTGTACTCTGAAAGCATCCTCATGCATACATAAAATAAAACAAATAATCGTACTTTAAAAAACTACACAGGCTATCAATATAGTTGTCTGTTGTTGATGCTGACCTTGGCCTTGGCCTTGAGTAGTGTTTGGCAGGTTTTCCTGTTATAACATTTCTCTATTTCCCCCTTTTCAGAATATACACTTTGAAAAGAATCTGTGTTTGGCTCACACTAAGGAGTGGTGAGGCCAGAGAATCTACACAAATTATTTGAAAATTATATCTTTTGTCTCCTTATCTAATTAATAATATTAATGTGGTTGCATGAATATTTTTATGGTTATACAATGTCCCAGTATTCCTCTGTTTATTTTGTTGATCAGATAGCTCCAGGTTTGGTCAATGGGAGCCTTTTCAGCCAACGATCTAACCTTTTGTCACGGCTCCAACACTGGTAAGGTCTTGCTTACTTATTTACATATTTCCACCTGCCCCACTTACTTATACTACAAGATACTCTAGGCTCGTCTTGTCTCTTTTCTGACTTAGTTCTAGGGAAAACAATTTCTCCAAGAATTCTGCTTATTTCAGAATGGGATTAGAGATCAGGTCTCAGGCTCTGGGTGTGCTCCTTGACTCTATGGTGTCATTGCTCCTCAGTTCTCTTGGCTGACAGACAAAGAAATACATGTGAATATGTGAATCTATGTGTACACATATACCTATAACTATATCCATATGTGACCATTTGTATCCATATTAGGCTAACAGGCATGTATACTGACATACTCAATTTTAATCTATCACCATCTGGATAACTCCAGCTTCTCCCGCTATCTGGAGACTCTCACTCCAGCAGTGAGATGCCAGCTGCCATCCATTTACCTCATTCAGTTGAACATGTCCAATTTCTAATCCAGCATGCCTATGTCCAATTTGTCCTCTGCAGTTATTTTCCCTCGAAGATTTCCCTATAGAGAAAGGACAAACAAGACTGGTAAGTTGATCGGCATTTATTCATTTGAATTTATCTACATAAACTCCAATTTGCATTATGACTGTTTTCTGGTTCATATAAAAAAATCTGAATCCAAAGCCCTGTATGTATGCAATGATCAGATGAATGTATCCGATTCATCTTTCCACTTATCTGCAGTACCATAGAGTCACTTTTGAAAGCTTGTTTACCCATCACATGGACAAAAGGAGTCGTGTTCAGCAGCAGGCAGTTCACAGTGGCATTTGGGATTCTGACCCTCCTCCTGGTAATCCCCCAGCCAGATACCTCTGTGCATTCCATTTTTAAAGGCCCTGCTCTGCCATATGTCAGCTGATTTCCATATGGTGTAGTTGCTGACACAATTAGGGATCACCCTTTCCAATAACTTTAAAATGAAATAAGACTGCTTAAGATTCTAAAGTACTCTGAAATATCATTGGTTAGATTTGCAATGATGCAGTTCCAGGGACAGATATTTCAGAGGAGAAAATACGATCTAGTGATTATTAACTTGTCCCTCCTTAACACCCCACTTATGTATTAGTTGGAATAAGACCACCTTTCTCTGTGATAATGCCTTTTATTCTCATCATTATAAACAGGAGCTAGAAGTGTTTTGGGAACTAGATGCTCAGTTTAAATGCATGTGTCTTTTGGGTATTTTTATTCATGTTAGATAGAATTTAGTCTAAGATTCAACCACTTGACGTTGTTCAATAGCATTTCAACAACCAAAGCAATGAGTTGTCAAAATCTGAATTAGAACGATGTTCTGGGACACATTCACACAACAGGAGTAATTACATAAAACAATAGCCAATCTTTTTGGATGAATCTGCTCACTTTTTGTTTATTAAAAATAATTGATGTAAAATATACCTTATATATTTTGTTTTTCAAATCTTACCTTGTGAAATACTAGATAAAAGTTCCTCTTGTGCTCATGGTAGAACACTTTGTGCTTTAGAAAAAACCAGGGGAATGATTGGCGTGAAAATTAAGTTAATACAAGTGAAGAAATCATAGGTGGAGCAGATAAGAAAATGATTGTCAAAAAGCTATGTTTCCCACATGGAAAATATCCCAGACCTAAACACTTTAAAGTAAGTGTCCTTTGAAAATAGACGGTAGTGAGCCGGAGTCTGGGCAAACTGTCACCAAAGTTAATGCACAGAAGATAACCAAAATTAAAATTGAAGTGGGAAGTAACTACTTGTAAAGCACTAAAAACAATCCTGGGAAAGTGTCTAGTAAAGATATTCCTTCTGTAGCTAGTACTTTTTTCAAAACTGCAGCTCACTAACCTCATGTCTAGATTTTTTAGGGGAGCACAGTTCCGTCCAGGACTTTCTTAGTCAAAGAGAGATGTTATGAAATTGTGCCCAGTGTCTGTCCTTTCATCTGAGAGGTCCATGCATAGGCTCGGTTTCTAAGCTTCTCATTCTTTACTTACCCTATCAGTTTTCACTTTTGCAGGTAGATCACTGTCTCTGGTACTTAATAGACCTTTTAAAGTACTCTGGATAGACTTAGGTAGAGATGGAGGATTTGGATTGCATACTAGGGTAGATTGTGTTCTTCCTGCCCTCTTAACACACACACACACACACACACACACACACACACACACACACACACACACACCACCATTATGGCAGCCTAAAACAATAAAGGTAGTTACTAAAGAATGAAAAACAATGGGACTTTTGCAAGAAAAGTCTGAGAGTGGATGGTAGAGAACTTGGTTGTTTGGACAGTTGTTTCCTGTTCTATCTTTTGGTGACGTAATTCCTATGAGAGTCTTAGGTCTACCTTTCCCATTTTCTTATTTTTAATTTAAAGAATCATTTTATGTCTATCAGTGTTCTGCCTTCACATATGTCTGTGTACATATCTATGGCTGGTTTTCTCAGATGCTAGACAAGGGTATTGGATGCCCTGGAAGTAGACTTATAAATAGTTGTGAGCCAAAATGTAGATGCTGAAAATGGCACCTATGTACTCTAAAGGAGCAGTGGGTGGTTTTAATACTGTACTGAGACATTTCTCTACCCTTAAGCTATTTTTCTTTTTAAAAATTTATTTATTTATTTATTTATTTATTTATTTATTTATTTATTCATTCATTCATTCATTCATTTATTCAGTTTACATCCTGATTGCATCCCCCTCCCTCTTCCCCTTCCTGTCCCACCCTCAGATGCCACTCCCTCCGTCCTCCTCAGAGAACAGGAAGCACTCCATATCAACCAGACCTGGCACATCAAGTCACAGCAGGACTAAGCATATCCTCTCCCACTGAGGCCAGACAGGGCAACCCCACAAAAGAAAGGGAATCCAAATGCAGACAACAGAGTCAAGATAGCCCTTCCTCTAATTGTTAGGATATCCACATGAAGACCAAGTGGGAAGGTATCTAGTATAAGGTACCTAGGTCCAGCCCATGCATGCTCTTTGGTTGATGGTTTATTTTCTGTAAACCCACATGGATCCAGGTGAGTTGACTCTGCAAGTCTTTTTAAGGTGTCCTTGACTTCTCAGGCTCCCTCAGTTCTTTCCCAGACTCTTCCACGAGTCTCTCCCGAGCTCCATCTGATGTTTGGCTGTGGGTCTTTGCGTCTGTTTTCTTCTGCTGCTGGATGAAGCCTCTCAGAAGAGTGTAATTCTAGGCTCCTGTTTGAAAGCAAAACAGATATCATCAATAGCATCAGGGGGCGGCTCTCTTCCATGAGATGGGTCTCACGTGGGGCCGTCATTGGTTACCCACTCACTCAGTCTCTGCTCTATCTTTATTCTTGAGCATCTTGTAGGCAGGACAAATTTTGGGGTGAAGGTTTTTTCCCATGACTTAGTGTTCCTCTTCCTCTACTGGAAGTCCCACTTGGCGATAGGAGGTGGCCACTTCAGTCTCCATATCCCCAGCTGCTAGGAGTCTCAGCTAGGGTCACCTCCATATTCTCTCAGGAACCTTCCTTGTCCAAGGTCACAGGCTTATCTCATAGATGGCCCCCACCAATTTCTGTTCTCTCCCTAAACTCCCTACCCCTCATCCTTCCCAATCCCCTCTCTCAGGTTCTCTCTCTAAACCCCCTACCCCTCACCCCTCCCAATCCCCTCTCTCATGTTCTCTCTCTAAACCCCCTACTCCTCACCCCTCGCCATCCCCTCTCTCACAGAGTTCCTGCTCTCTATCCACGTCCAATATCTATTTTATATCCCCTTCTGAGTGAGATTGGAACCTCCCTGTTACTTAGCTTCTTTGGGTCTTGGATTGTAGCATAATCAGTCCCATACTTTTATGGTTAATATCCACTTATAGATGAGTACATATCATGTGTATTCTTCTAAGTCTGGGTTACCTCACGCAGGATGATATTTTGTAGTTCCATCCTTTTGCCTGAAAATTTCATGTCTTTGTTTTTAATAATTGAGTAGTGAATGTGTAAATGAACCACATTTTGGGATCCATTGTTTTCTAGCTGCTTTGTTGTGGTTACTTTATGCCTGCAGAAGAGGAGCCAATATACCTGGCTTCTAGCTGAACTCCTGACTGCAGTAAACGTAATGATATACTTGCCTTGAATGAAGTGAGGCATGCAAAGTCCCACATGTCAAGCAGAGCAGACAGTAGGCCATGTCTGAAGGGACAGTGGTATTGACATCTGGTAGATATTTGCAGTATTCTGGGTCTTCTGCTATTGAGCGTAAAACATCACTAAATCTGATCTTCAGCTAAACTTCATGTGGTTTCCTAATTCATGTACTCATACTTATTTATTCAAGACTTATTAGATGCCTACCACCAGGAAATCACTGAAAATTAATCAGATGGTTGGGGGAGCAAATCATTGGTAGAGTGCTTGCTTAGGACATGAGAGGTCCTAGGTGTTACTCCAATATAAATAAATGTTAAAAATGGTATCAAAATTAAGTAGAACATAGCCCTTACATCAGGCGAATTGTATCCTGTCAGGAAAGAAAAGTCTTGGTAGAATTCATAGGATGAAAAATGTCAGGAAAATAATAATTCTTGTCCTGAGTATACCCGCAGCAATTATAGAATTCTTGATTTCTTCTTTAAAGTATAAAATGAAATTGTAACTCACATTTCAGAAAACATAGGAAATTCAAAGCTAGGAAAAGAGAAAAGAGAAGAAACCTCTTCCATACTTCTTAGATCCTCTGGTGCAAAAGAGGGTTAATATTGACAAAGTCCAGTAACACTTTGTAGCAGTAACAATGTAATAGGAGACCTAATTTTACTGTGATTTGAGCTTTTCTCAGAGTTAATATGTAGAAAATGAATGACCTTTCTTGGAAAGGTAGTGTCTATGAGAGGCAATTTTGTGGTGAGTCCTTTGTCCCCATATGGATTAGTGTCATTATGTTGGGGCTGTGCCAGTTGATAATTTGTCACATAGGTGAGTTTGGTCCTTTCTTGCTCTGCCATCTCTAGGCATCTCTGTCATCCACCACAGGTTTCTGTAGCAGGAGGGCCCTCAGAGATGTCATGTTAAAGGCTCTTGGACTTTAAAGGCTCCAGAAGATTGAACCACACATGTATCTATTTATTAGAAACCCTTCAGTCTTTGAGATTCTATAATAGCAATACAAATCAGACTAAGATGAGCCTCCAATTGTTTCTCTTCTTTAATGAGGACTTTATATACTAAGATAGAAGCAAACAAAATAATCAGTCATCATGTGGACATTTCTGTCTGTCTCTAGGATTTTGGTAAGGAATAAAAATGACTGCATGTATTGTTTAACAAAGCTTAAAAAGTGTGCTCACTCCTTTGTCTGAGGGTGTTACTCCAAGCAGACTGTGAAGAACTTGTAACAATCTTGGAAGTATGTGAGAAGAAGCTCCAACTTATTTGTGCTATTTAATTTTGATAAGTCAGTCTATTTAGAGGAATGTATAGCCAATTGTTTGTGTTGTTTTCCTCAGATTCAAGAAGAACTAACTGATGATTTTTGTAATTTTCTTGATCCAAGTTTAAATAACACCCAAAGATGATAATTATAAACAGTTCTTGGGCATTATGGTTAATCAACATTATTGAGAAGAAAGTTTCAGTGAACCGACATACACATGCATGCAGGCACGTACATATGGTCTACCTTTCGAGGAATTAAGAAATTGATTTAACTAATTGCAAATCTGCTATTATTATCTTTTTTCTTAAAACTGTGAAAAAGTAAGAAATTCTCAAAACATACCTAATTGATGAAAATAAAAAGTATAACTGCTTACACACCACGAGATAGTAAAACTTACTGGTACTTTTAAAGAATGTGTTTTATTCAAATACATATTTGGTAATTAATGGAAAACTATTTTTCTTAGTGGATAGTTAAGACACTCATTTTGTTCATTTATATACAAATTAAATGAGGGCAAATGAAGCCATAAAAGGACTCTTTGGTCATGGGGTATAAGAATGGGGGTGGTTTAGAAAATATTCCCAAAGAAACTTGACCCTACTATTGTCCTAAAGGGAAGTTTAACCTCAAATTGAAAACATTTGGGGTTTAATAAAAGGAGAGTCTGTATGTAACTGTGGCTTGATTTTTGCTTTAGTAATTGAGGGTAAGAAGATATCACGTGTATCCCATGTGTAACTCATTAGGCAACAACTAAGACTCTAAGCATAGTTACTTTGTGAGGAAGATTTCAGGCAAGCATAAGTTATGGTCTTAGCCTATATAGGTACAAACTCACAGGGATCCTGGGGTGCCGTGTAGGAAGAGCTAATGAGTCTCAGTACAGAACGATTATCTCTACACGTGAAGTTTTGTAAATATTTGCCATGCATCTTCTTTGGTTTGCTGGTCACCTGTTTCTTCTAACTTCAATGTTAGATTGTACACCAACAGTCTAC
Source organism: Uromys caudimaculatus (assembly GCA_028551405.1). Classification (NCBI taxonomy): domain Eukaryota; kingdom Metazoa; phylum Chordata; class Mammalia; order Rodentia; family Muridae; genus Uromys; species Uromys caudimaculatus. The sequence continues at coordinate 21,301,873 of CM052702.1, read as the reverse complement.
AGTGTTGTTACCTTCGTGTGTGTATATGATTTCATGCATTTATTTTAGTAGATAAAATTCTTTACTTTTGGGTTATTATAGTGAGCAGATGTATAATAGGCTCAGTAGTAGATATAGGCACACATACTTTAAAAATATAGACAATCTGCTAAATCATATTTAATTTTTCTATACGAGATGGTGTGCTTTGAGTAACTTCTTGAAACCAGGACCTCAGTGAAGGGGATGATGCTCAATGGTCAAGACTAATTTGAAATATTACATTCTTGACTAGGAGGTGGTACTCAGAAGTCTGGGTTTTCTTCCACTTGGATACTCTTTATCTCCTAAAATTGTTTGCTATTAAAATCATTACCATTCAGTCTGATCTTGGCTGTGGATAACTATCTTGAGGCTAGAGAGAAGGCTGGTTGGGAGTGTGCTCAACCAGGACACATGAAGCCCCAGGTCCGATTTCCAGGGACAAATAAACCAAGAGTGAATGAAGATGGATGCCCGTCTCCCCAGCTTCCAGAGAAGGTCGATTGTAATATGAACTACAGGAGACCATGTCACCAACAAGCCAGGATAAAAAGAAGCCTCAAAACCAACACAAATGTCTTGCCTTTCAACCTTCTTGGTTGCACCCTACCCAAACCCATGTACACTCAATTAAATCTCAGCCCTTCCAATAAGTTTCTCCTCATTCCACCACTGATTGACTCTTTTCCAAAGTACTTGGCAAAAATACAATCTGAGGCAATTCTCTCAAGATTGTGGGGCAATCTATTCATTAGTGTAGTATACATATCAAATTACATCTTGGAATGCTTCAAAGAGTACAGGAATAAATTGTACATTTAAACATATAGATATACATTTATAACTATTCCATAGATTTTTAAAAAATTGATAGCTGAATGAACTTAGATGCTTAGTTTCAACCCTCAGAGTAGTAACATTGAATATTCTCTGCTAGATGCAATAATTTCTTCACTGGTCCCTTTGAGACAGCATTTTCATCTCCTTTCTTGTATCTATGGAAATGAAAGCCAAAGGAGTTACATAAATTCTCAGCGAGGCAGAGCCCCAGCTTTAAGATCTTGCATTGACCTAGCCTAAAACATCGAGACAGAAGCCCCTTCGGGATCTAACTCAGATCTTTTCCTTATGTTTACATATCTTTCTAATATTCTACCTCCTTGAAAAACTACAGAACAGAGTCCCCATTATGGAAAAGGCAGGGCATGAACCGCGACTTTGTGTAGTCAATATTTCAAATGAAAGGTAAGTGGAGTCTGTCTACATCACCTCCATGCCCTCCCCTGTGCACGTTCACCTTCCCAGTGGCCCCTGCCCATCCTCTTGTTTGAAAAGTGCAATGTCCACTCTTTCTTTTCCTCACAGGCTTGCCCTCTCTCCTTGTGGAGGCCATTGCTCTTTGGGATCTCATTTTGCTAATTGTGCCTGCAAGTCAGCTCAAGTCTAGACTGCATCATTGTAAAACACAGGCTCTGAGACCACGAGTGAGTGACCTGTCTGCTCTGAACCTCCGTGTTTCACGTGCAAGTGTGAATAAACGTGATATAGAATCTTAATGGAAATAGTAAATGAGACAATTCGTGAAATGTTATTAACATGAAACCTGGAACAATGCTCAATAAATATTTCTTCCCCTTCTCTTTACCACCTATACTTTCCTCCTCTTCTCTCTTGTTTTCACTAAAATACATAATATATGTGGAAGTAGTATTAATGGAAAGTGAATGAGGCAGTATTCGGGAAATTACTAACATGCAACCTGGAGCATAGCTCTGCGCATATCCTCTCTCCCTCCTCCTCGTCCTCTTTTTTTTCTTCATTTTTCTTTGTATTTTTCCTTTGTTTTTGTTTTGTTCTGTTTTGAAGACAGCGTTTTTCACTATTGCCCTAGCTGTCCTGGAATTTTTCTCAAACTCAGAGAGATTCACTGGTCTCTGTCTCCTGAGTGCCGGGATTAAAGGTATTCACCACCATCACCTGCTTCTTTGTATTTCCTTAGTTTGGTATGGGGTACATTTAAATTTGACTCTGCTTTCTTTGCAGCCAATGTCTATGTCTGGTAACAAAACTAAAGAGATATTTCCAGTCACTCTCAGAGTTCAAGACAAATGCCCAGCAAGACTAATACAAGAGTCAAGTAGACTTCTGTCTTGGGGAAATCACCCAGGTGTGTAGGTCCTGAACACCGACATCATGATTGGAAGCCTCAGAGATACATTATTTTTCCCACAAAAAGCATGAGGGAGACATATTTGCCCCATATCAGGAACATTAGAGACAGAGGCAGGCAAGGAGACTTGGTGACCACTCTGTCTATTTCTCTCCCAGCTCTCCCTACAGGCTTGCCTTCCCTCTCTGCCTTTCATTTCTCTCTGCTTCCACCCTCCTTTGCTGCTTTCTTTCTGCTTGGCCTCCTTCCTTTCTTCCCCTGCCCTCTCCCTTTCCTGTCTTTATAATATATTTAATATTAAAATGATGATTTCAGTATCCTATGCTTTCTAACATTAAGCCTTGCATACAATTCTGAATAATGGTGGCTGCATGTCTAGGCTTGAATTCTATGAATATTATATGGGCTAATAAATCCAACAAAGAACACATTTAAAAAATACATTTCATTATAGACATATCACATGCACCAGGAGTGTGCCAGGGTATTTTTTCCCCTCCTGCAAACACCTGGTAATGAAATTTATTGACATTTAAACTTAATAAGTGCTAATTGAGTAATTATCGATCAGAGGAAATGTGTTCTTAAAAGTCACATTATCAATGGACACAGAGGCAAAAATAGAACAGGCTGGGTTTTCAGCTTACTTTATAACATTACCTTAGAATTGTAAAGAGTTTATCTTATCACACTACACATGGCTGAATTTATAAAAGATAAAATCACAAACGAGTAATACACAGTTACTTGTTACATATTCTTCCCATTACAACTGACAGGTTCATTAATCATACAGTGTATTTTGCTATTAGAAGCCATAAAGGAGATCAAATCTCTTGTAATTTTTCTTCTTCTCTTTCGTTTGATAAGTGTGTTGTTTCAGTGTGCAGATAAAATATAGTGTCAGTCAGCAATGGTCTCAGGAGGTTTTCATTTTTCCAGTAAGAAATGTCCTTGCCGATTTGCAATGTAAAACACCCGTAGCTCATGCATCATTTCCTTAGGATTTGACCATCAAATCAAGGGAAATGTCTGTGTGTGCCTATGCACAGGAGCGGTCACCCAGAAGTAAGAGCTGGTGAGAAATAGTGTTTTTCATGAGAGCCATATTGCTTACTGAGCACTGAAGGCATTAGTGCTGAACACCTCTATTCATAACGAAACACTGATTTATAATTAAGGCTCATGTAAATTACACAGAGAGCTGACAGATTTCATAAGCTGTTCTGGGGAGAGGCGGCAAATTTTACAGTTTGACACAGATTGCTGATGCGACACTTGAGAGCATAAATGAAATATAAGACTATTTGCCAATAAATAAGGGCGACTATGATATCCCCCTTTCACAGAGCATGATGAAAAATAATGTCACAAAAGGCGATACTTGTAGCTAGAAAACAAAGGTGCTTTTTATTTCCACGTCTAGAAAAAAAAAAATCTTGAAACGAGATGTCATCAAGCCAACAGTGAAAACAGATGAACATATTTTAATTTTTTAATTAGTGAAGATAAAGGAAATGTGCCTTTCTGAAATCATGCCTGTCAATTTATAGATGGGAGATGACAACCATGAAAATCCTTCTGTATTTCTCAGTGTTTTCATTTTTGATTTAGAAAAAAAAAACATAGCTTATAAATAAAATTCTTAGGATTTCTAAGTTTTGGTGATTTGTGTGACACTGATGGACTGTAATTTATACAAGAGCTACTTTGGGGTCTGTTTTTTGGTGTTTCTTGCCAACCTAAGTATTCTAAATATAAACTGAAGAAATTCAGTCTGGCACAAAGCAGCTGATGAAATATTCTGGGCTTGGGTTCTGCTGTTTTCCCATAAGCCCTTCTATGAGAAGCAGGGAATGTAAAGAGATCTTGATTAAAGAGTAAGAGCATATGTACTCAGTAGCATGAGATTCAATTCAGAGTCACCAGTGAGTGGCCTTTCTGTTCCATCCTGAGGGCTTAGCTCTGACAGGGACAAGAGTGGCCCATCCTCATTTCTTAGCTAACAGCTCTTCTCCATGTTACAAGTCTGTCCCAACTGGAGACATTCTATCATGTCTGCCCAGTAGGCTTTCTTCAGAGTCTAGCCTGGTAAAGCCATCTACTTGTCCTCTACCCATAAGTCACCGAAGGCCCCATTTCCACCGCATGTGGAGGATACCATCCCAAGAAGCTTAGAAGTATACATTCTCAGCCTTTTGCTCCACCCAAGGTTATTATTTCCCCTTCTGGTTACACACATACTTATATCTCAGTCTACACCTTTTTATGTAACTATTATAATTTCTATGTGAGGATTGTTTCTGATTTTTTTCATGTTGCTTGTTTGTTGGCTTACAAAAAGCTTGAACATAGGAAATTCACTTAAAATGCCAGGTCAGGGCCCAAGGGCTCCCAGGGCTCCCAAGGGCTACCAAAGGCTCCCAAGGGCTCCCAGGACTCCCAAGGGCTGCCAAGGGCTCCCAAGGGCTCCCAGCCCTCCCAAGGGCTCCCAGGGTTTTCAGGGCTTTTAACATGCAGGTTCTTATACCTGGACACTTTTCCTTCCATCCCTTCAGAAACAGTGATGTGTAGGCATCTGTATTCAGGGCTAGTCAAAGATATCATTATTCTAGTATCACCAGAAGTGGTTGCTTAAACCAAGAAGGAATTCTGAATGTAAAACCGGGTTGCATTCTCTCACACTTGTTGCCTGAAGGTGCTGGGGCTTGAACCAGTGTCTTCTAGAAGAGTGGTGAATATCCTTAACCACTGAGCCATTGTTCTTAATATGCTGGAACTTCTACTTGAAGATATGAGATATTTTCTCTCCGCAGCTAAGCCAGGGTATCTTGATTTCTCAACAGCTCCTTAGGATGAGTTAGTGAGTGGAGCTTTAGAGAGGCATTCTGGCACAATTGCTTTTATTAAGAGCCTACTGGGAGTTTACTTCTATAGTCTTTTTAAATCTCTTTTAGAATCCCAGGCTTTTAGACCCAGGCAAGCAAGATATCACTCAAACCTAAATTTGGATCATTTTACCCTATTTTCAGGTACAGGCATATCTCACGCAGGCATCCCTATCCATGCACATCCCCTGAAGCCTGAGTGCATTTGACCCCTTCAGTCTGGTTGGTTTGACCAGTCAGCAGTACTCTAGGATCGCAGGTGACTAGGTTATGGGCATGAAGCTGATTGGCTTACTGTAGGCCGCTTTCACATATATGGGTCATAGGAAGGGTCTTTACTCCAAAGTGGCCTTGAGCTATTTGTGGCATACAGTTGACACAGAATCCATGGTTGCAAGACTGGGCAGTACAGACATGAGCAGAGGGTGACAGGCCTCCCTCTATAGGTGTCCACCTACCTCCTTTCAACACTTTCTGGACCCATTTTCAAGAGTCCTTCAGCTCTGTTTGCTGGCTGCTATGTCATTAAGGGATGCAGCAATGTTGAGGGCACCCATGCAGATCTGCAGCTGCGGAGGAGGCTTAATGCTTTCAACATTCTCCCCACCAGGGTTTCAGAGAGACATCTAAGAACCCAGCAAGTACTACACGAGGCAATCAGCGGAAGATATGGAGAGACGCCATGCTGCTCTTAGTTATCAGATTTAGAAGAGGAGAATTTCGTATGAGCAGGAACTAGACTAACATTCATGTCTTTTGTGTGCTCAGGAAGGATTGCATCTGTGGTCAGGCCCAGAAGGCAAATAACCCCCAAAAGTGTCACAGGAAGCCAGGGTATCATGTGCAGGATGGATGACAAAGTTCATGAGCATCAGTGCAACACTGAACAAATGGTGGCAGGGAACTGCAAAAGTAAATATCAAGATTAACACTGTTTAACACAAGTAAGTTGCAGAGCCCTGGCATTGCCACATTTTTTTTTTCCTAGAAAGTGAGATTAGAAATCATCTAGACATATAAAAGTATACAATATATGGATTCATAAGTTTTATAATATGTATCTTTAAGATTGTATTTTTCAATAGTGACAGGTCTCTAAAAACAGGCAAGCTGGTACAACCACTCTGGAAATCAGTTTGGTGGACCCTCAGAAAAATGGACATAATACTACCTGAGGACCCAGCTATACCT
>CM052702.1:21262808-21295503 GCA_028551405.1 Uromys caudimaculatus | reverse complement strand
GAAGATGCTCCAACATGTAATAAAGACACATGCTCCACTATGTTCATAGCAGCCATATTTATAATAGCCAGAAGCTGGAAACAACCCAGATGTCCCTCATCAGAGGAATGGATACAGAAAATGTGGTACATTTACACAATGGAGTACTACTCAGCTATTAAAAACAATGACTTAATGAAATTTGCAGGCAAATGGATGGTACTTGAAAATATCATCCTGAGCAAGGTAACTCAGTCACAAAAGAACGAAAAGGGTATGTACTCACTGATAAGTGGATATTAGCCCAAAAGTTCAGAATGCCCAAGTTTCACTTTTCAGTAACTGCTGGAGTGAGAGTGAGGTCCCAGATGGAGGATTTGGAGAAAGGTTTGAAGGAGCTGAGGGAGTTTGCAGTCCCATGGAGGGAGCAACAGCGTCAACGGGCCTGACCCCCCACTCCCCGGTAGTCCTGGAGGCTGGACCACCAACCAAAGAATACACATCTATGGACCCATGGTTCGGACCACATATGTGGCAGAGGATGGCCTCGTTGGCCATCAGGGAGAGAGGAGAGGCCCTTGGGCCTGAGGGTGTTAGAGGCCCCAGTAAAGGGGAATGTCAAGGTGGGAATATGGGTATGGGTGGGCGGGTGGGTGGGAGGAGGAATTCCCTCATAGAGGCGGGGAGGTGGAGGGGATAGGGGGTTTCCAAAGAGGAGACCTAGAAAAGGGGAAACATTGGAAACGTAAATAAAGTATCAAAAAAAAAAAAAAAACCAAGAAAACAAAACAAAACAAAACAAAACAAAACAAAAAAACAGACAAGGCATAGGGCCCATTCACTGTAGGGTCTCCTTGCTTTAAATACGTGTATCTGAGTTCTGGAGTGGGTGTTATTGAAAGGATAACCAACAGTATGGTTCTTTTGGGCTTTCCTTTTCATTGAGAAGATTGAAAGTGATAGAGAAGGTTATCACACTTAGTTTTCATTAGCCAAGCCAGGTCTGAAGTTAATTGTGTCTATTATTAGATACTTTCCTTTAAAGCCTAAATGTTTATCATTCTATCACTTTGTATTTTCTCCACTGCATTAAATAACTTAATAAGGAGAAATGCTAAACATATACCGGGTGCTTCCAGAAAGGGTTTTGGAAGAGAAGAAATAGTGTGCTGTTACACTAAACAGACAAAGAGAAGAACGTTGAGGGTGCTAATTTTAACTCCTATTTTTCCATGTCACCAATGGCGATGGAGAAGGGGCTTCTTCTCTCTAAATGTGAATAGAACTATCATCAATCTCTGTATCTATTTATGTATCTGGGTATCTATGCATCATCTATCTATCTATCTATCTATCTATCTATCTATCTATCTATCTATCAATCAATCATCTGTCTATCTATCATCTATTCTTTATATACAAAAAAAAAGAAAAAGCAAAGAGAGTCAGTTCTACTTTAGATACAACAAAGTTTTGTCTCTCAGAATGCTGCCTTTCACGGAGAAAGGATCGTCTACATTTGAGCATCACTGTGGATTCCATAAGTGGAAGTAGAGTGACCTATCAATGCTGAGCAGAGTCAACTCTGGGATTCTGTTTTAAATTCTGAGGGAGAGAAGGTTTCTTTTTCACTCTGCCTAATATTCCTACTCTTTGTCTTTGCCCGATCCCCTGGGGGGGCATGATTCAGTGTTTGCCCATTGTCTCTCACCATAGAATGTTTTCTGTCACAGCTACCTTTGTGTCATTTGTCATGCTTTGAATAATCTTTAAACTAGATGTTTTCCATTTCCCCGTCCACTTCTACTTCATCTTCCTGGGCTGTATTCCACTGTGCTGAATGTTACGAACTGAACTACCAAGCCCAAGTGGATTTATTTTCCCTGAGTCAGGCCAAACATCTGTAGCACACTATACTGTTGGCATCATCTTCAGTTCTCATAATGCCTCCTGCCAGTGTCATCACGGTTTAACTCTCTGTGGCTTTTGGCTATGGACATTCATATAGGCTGGCTTATCCCTGAGAGTCTGGTTAAACGCTGCCTTTGTTACACTTCCCAACATTACCTTTCTGGAATATGCCATCCTGCTTGGGTATGGAATTCCCTTCCACGGAGCCCTGCATCTCCTCTGGTTTCCAAAATCATATTGTTTCTGGGAAGACTCAGGGGACCATGTGAATCTGTTTGTTTTCCCTATTTTTTATTACCTTTTTCTTACATGATTCCCTAAGTATCATGAGTCAAATATAGGCTCAGGTTTGGGGTCTAATAGAGAGTATATATAATCTCTATCAAGTCTAATCTTGTTTTCTCAAATCCCAACACTCAGAAGTAGAGGCAGGATGATCAGAAGTTTAAGGTTATCCTTAGCTACACATCAAATTGGATGCTAGCCTAGGCTACAAAATACTCTTTGTGAAGGGGAGTTAAGCAGGGGAAGATGATGAACAGTGCCTATGATCTAGTGCCTTGTAAAATGGCCAGCCTCTGTCTCCTGACTGCGCAGAGAGTCAGTGATATATGCAATCACTTACTTTTCTTATTTGTTTAGAGTAGACTAGAGGTATCTGCCAGCAGTCATTACCTTTGATTCACACCTTGCTCTTTTCACCCTTCTGCAATGTGCAGCTTTGATCACACCATCTTTTATCTCTAACTTGGTCAAAGCAGAGATTCTTCCCCACCAATCAGGTCTCCCCTCTTTTCATCCTCTTTTAGCTTGCCTCAAGTTAATTGAGTCTATTATTTTATACTTTCCTTTAACAGTATATGTATTTTTGTATCAGTTTATATTCTGTCTATTGCATTAAATAACTTAATAGGGACCAATGTCTTCTGATATGCAATATGATTCTCTCGTTTCACTGCTTCTTTGGACTGGCTTTGTTTGTTTGTTTTTGTGTTCTTTTAACAAGGGCTCACTGTGTTATCTTGGCTGGCCTGGAAGCCTAAATCTGATTGCCTCTGCCCTCTGCCTCCTGAGTGCTGGGATTAAATGTATACACCACCAAGTCTGGGAGATGGGCTGTGCTATGTGACTCTGCTCTAGCACTTCACTTTTCTCTTTCTTCTACTACTGAATGAGTTCCACTATCAAATGGTTGTACGCCATGCTATAGGTCAACCGCGTGTTCTGGTGCCCAGGCTCTAGTCCATTCTTGAATTTCACCTCTCAGAATTAGTCATAGTTTCTCAACACTTCAGTCCTGACACTTGATCCCACAGTGCTCTTCTTTTACAAACAGTTCTCAGTATACCTTCTTTTGTCAAGAGCAATCTGTTCTCTCCAGTTTTCCTATACACAAGGCTTTATGTGTTTTTAGGATTACGAATGGAGCACATGACCTTGCTCATGCTAAGTAAGTGGTCTATCACTTAGTGACATCTCTAATCTGGGAAAACATTTTTACCATTTGTACTGCATGCTTTCCTTCAGTACATCAAATTTTGTGGGCACGTTGTTAAAATTTCTGGAGGTTTTATAATTTTCTATGTCATCCAGATGTTTACACAGTAAGTTTTATCACTATGAAACTTGGCTTCTGGTGTCATTGGGATCAGTCAATGCATGTATACAGAGCTTATCTTTCCTAATAGCAGTAACCCAATATTTACTGACTATATCACATGTCAGAAATTGTTTATCTGTGGCATCCGCATTCTCCCATTTACTACTCGTGAGCATCTAATGAGTTGACATCCAGACACAGAGAAGGCCAGAACTCAAAAGAGAAAGTCCAATTTCAGACTTGGAACTCTTCAAACTGTGGCTTCATTAGTTCTTCTGTGACTGCCTGGTGAAGGGCTCATGCTGATCCCCACAGGACTCAGTCTGCTAGTGATGACAACATGCAGACTGTTCCCTTCTTAGCCTGGATGGTCCAGTCCTACCTGATAAACCAGGTACTCCAATTCTATTGCTCACTGGAGCTTTCAGTACTGAGTGTGGCCAGAGAGATAGCATGAGCAAGACATGGAGATGCTTCCCATGTTGCTGATCAGAATCCTGGAAGTCATAATGCTACTGTAATCTGCCATGCTCCAACCATCCATATGAATACTAACATGTAGAACTTTGTAGTAAAGTTGGTCAAAGGCCAAACGGCAATTGAGGAGATGATGGTATGGTATGCTGACGGTGTCTTGTATGTAGTACTGGACTGATCCTAGGGTGTCTCAAGCCTGGAAGGCACTCCGTCTACAGCTGATCACTGGCAACCAGCTTTTTACATTTTTTATTTTATTTTTATATAACTCCAGCAACTTGCCTAGTCTAGTCTGAAACTCCCTATGTTGCCAAGGTAGGCATTGAGCTCGTGAGCTTCCTGCCTCAGTCTCCCAAGTTGCTGGCATTGCAGGCTTCCGTAATCAGGCCTCCACTGTGTTCATTATTTAGCAGACTTGGTTGATTTTGATTGTAGAGATAAATAGGAAATAAAGAGTCTACATGACCCCAAGTGATCTAAAGTATTTTCCGTGGCTCAGTACAAGGAACATTGTGTGACATAAACTTGTCTTGCTGGGTTCTTCTTTCTCTGAACCTTTTTAGTTTGTATCACAAAAACTAACTGCTGTGCATGCATGTGTGTGCGTGTGCGTGTGCGTGTGTGCGTGCGCGTGCGCGTGCGCGTGCGTGTGCGTGTGCGTGTGCGTGTGCGTGTGTGTGTGTGTGTGTGTGTGTGTGTGTGTGTGTGTGTGTCCATGGCCATTTTAAAGTCTGAAGGATCTTTTCATACATTTTACTTTTGACTTTGTGCAACCTCCAAAGCTCCACAAATTTGAGAAGAGAATCATGCAACGTTTAATTTTTGCCCCTTCCTAACGTGCATAGTTGTTCATGTATGTTGATCGAAGAGGCAAGTATGCTTGGAGCACATCCCTGACGCTTAGGAAAGTGAATTAAGTTAAATTTGTTGTGTTAGTTTCTCCCTGCATCGTGAATTCTGCCTTAGCTTGTAAGGGTGGTTGCAGCAGAGCACTAGGACCAGACATCTTAAACTACAAAACCACGTTTGCTCAGAGATCTCAGAGTTTAAAGGGGTGACAGGGTTGGTCTCTAACAAGGCCTCTGCCTGACTTGCCAAAAGCCATATTCCTATAGGTCTCAGGTAAAAGTCCATCTCTGGTGTCATGGACACCCTTTCTTTATCAGCATACCAAAAATAAAGGAGAAGCCATGTAAACTTCATCTGATGTTAATTAACTCTGTAAAAGTCTCTAAATGTAGTAAGTGGGGTGAGGGCTCCAAAATTAGAACATGGGGGGACATAATTCAGTTACAACCAATGTCAAAGGGTAATTCTTTCAAATGCTCCTTAGTCAAACTGGGCGAGAAATGTTGAGATAGAAATACAGAGGTATGTAAGCGCACTGCACAAGTCTTACTGTCAGATTTAGCAATTATAGTCTGACATGAAATTCCAGACTCTTATTCATTCTTATCCTGAGTAGGGTGTGCCTAGGTGTATAAATGTATTATTTTTTTTCTCATTTCCTATCTTGAGGTTGCAAGGACATCGTGTCTCTCCTGACAAATCATGTAAAAGAGCAAGACTAGTTTGAACACCTTAAAAGAAGACAGAAGGTTTAAAATGCTAGTGTTTTCCACACACTTTTGAGTGCATTGAACTTTCTTTGCAGTGTCGAGTGGAAATCGAATGCAGATGCAACAGGAAGGAAAGCAGCAGACAGGTATCGCCAAGCCGTCTGTCTCTCTTAGGGCCTCACTTTAACAGAACAAGAACCTGAAGCTTTTAAGGATCCCCATTGAATAAACTCACCATTGACCTCTGGGGAATGCCTCAGGGCCCCACGTACTTTGTCTAAATCCTGTGTAAAGGGCAGACTTGGTCTCTGAGTGTTATGGAAAATTTGGAAGTTACATAATTTTATAGAGGATAATTACTTAAGATTTGAGGTAGAGACAAAAACAGAATTATATTTAAACTTAAAAGTGAAAAAAAAAATTGGCCTAACCTAAAGAACATATGGAAGAGCACATTGGAAACTGCATGTTGCTAAAAATCCTCAAATCCTTCTCAAGTCTCCACATTTTCCCACCACCATGAAGCTGATTCTAGCCCCAAATACATAAGTCTTATCACAAAGGTAGCCGAGGATGTGATTGTCCAACCCATATCAGAGCAGGAATATCTTACTGTGGCCAACTTGACTTCCTGTGTTCTAAATCTTTTTTGTGAAGCCAGTCATAGCTGACAAGGAGAGATATGAGTTGTGTGTGTGTGTGTGTGTGTGTGTGTGTGTGTGTGTGTGTGTGTGCGCGCGCGCGCAGTGTGTGCAATCATGCATATATAAACTCTGTGTTATTATTCGGGGAGCATGACATTTAATGTGACGTTAGCTGTGAGGGACCCCATATCTACTAGTGGCAGCTGCACCTGAAATGATATTGTCTTCACCTGCAAAGTCCAAACGCCTTTGCACCATGCTGTGTCAGTATCTTATACCCAGTGAGGCTCATACAGCACACAGTAGGGCTTTTGATTCTAGAATTCTCTTGTTCTTGGCACAGTAATATGACTATTTCTCTTGATTTTTCTCCATTTAATTTAAAGGAAATCCCCAAACTTGAATTTATGTTTATACAAATGATACATATCTGTTTTCTTAAATGATGTTTTGAAATTTTGCTACTGCTTTAAAAAAGAAAAAAATAGCCTGAACCAATCTATCCTTTCATTTAGTGAGGCAAAGCTATAAGCAGTAAGACTCCTTATGTTAAGGATAATTAACACTTGATATTAAAATACTAAAATAATTAACACTTGATATTAAAGCTGCAACAGGAAGGGGCGCTTAAAAGGGGAATGTCTTCCAAGGGGGAACAAAAAATGACAGACTGAAATAGCTCTTTGGACATAGACATTATAATATCCAAAGGATATTAACTGTGACACCAGTCAACTACAATAAATGACTAATTTTGTTATGGCCTTTGAAAATAACCCCTCTATCCCTAGTGATTACACAATATCTGTGGAGCTTTGACCTGACCTCTGTCAACTGCAGAGGACTTCTCATGTTTCTAGTGTGTCCAGTGATAGCTATAGCTTTGACCTTACTTCTGGTGATCTTCCACAAATTATTCTTAGCTCTTCCCTGAAGCACCTATGCTGAAGTATTTTTGAGGCAAATTTATGAACAATACATCCCCCATAGAAATTAAAACAAAACCCCTAAAACAAGGGCGACAGACAGGCACATGTGTGTACTTCTGGCTGGTTCAGTTTTCCTAGTTAAGAGTGTCTACCACAAGTGAAAAGAACATTTCATATTTTATTTAAATGATGACCAGGGACCAAATATTTGGTTCTGCTATAAATATATCTAACCAAATATTGTTTAGGGGGCGGGTTGCATAGTCTATTCAGTCATCTCTTGCTTTAACTAAATGCTCTGGATGAGTTAATCATCTTAATCTCTCCCCTAACAAATCTATCCCAGAGAACTGCAAGGTATTCTCTTTATAAATCATCTCCCTCCAAACTTCTATTAGTTTCATTTATAAAAGAAACATATACAGTAAAAAAAGCAACCCTAAAGTTTGAGAAAACTCACAAAGATTGAAGCCAGGAGTGACAGGCTACACAGAGTACCTACTGACTAATTCATCCTAAACTACTGAATACACTAAATGAACAGAATGAATGTAGAAGCCAAGCATGCAAAAACACTTAGCAAGTTTGCTTAAAACCTCAGTTTAGTTTGATTTTTAAAAATTAAAACTCTGTGTAGCTTTTGAAACAGAATTGTATTTTAAAAAGCAAGATAAGAGTTTCCTTTATCTCGGGGGTCCAGGTTAATTGAGACTGCTGGTCCTCCTACAGGGTCACCCTCCTCCTCAGCTTCTTTGGGCTTTTCCTTAATTCAACCACAGGATTCAGCAGCTTCTGTTCATGGGTTGGGTGCAAATATCTGCATCTGACTCTTTCAGCTGCTTGTTGGGTCTTTCGGAGGACAGTCATGATAGGTCCTGGACCCCCTAGATCTCTCAGACACTGGACTACCAACCATACACCAGCTGCTATGAAACCCCAACACATATACAGCAGAGGACTGCCTGATTTGGGTTCAGTCAGAGAAGATGCACCTAACCTTCAAGAGACTGGAGGTCCCAGGGAGTTTAGAGGTCTGGCGGGGTGGGGTGGGGGTGGGGTAGCAGAGTGAGGACATCCTTGTGGAGACAGGGGGCAGGGAGGAGGTATGGGATACGGAACATTTGGAGGGTGGACTGGTAGGGGAATAAAATCTGGAGTGTAAAAAAAAAACCAGATTAAATAAAATTTAAAATTTTCCTTTATTTGTCTTATTTATTTATTTATTTATTTATTTATTTATTTATTTATTTATTTATTTATTAATGGAGAGTATCTTGTTCTATAGCCCAGGATAGCCTTAGAGATAACCTCTACTTCCCATATTTCAAGTACTTGGATTACAGGTATACTCTACTGTATTCAATCTAGAGTTGATGATCCTTTGGCTCTATTAGAGTATCAGTGTGCACCACCTAGACCTCCTCATCTAACAGAACCTGTGTCGTCACGACTGACCAACATGGTACCAATTATACCAGTCGATCAAATGCTAACTCGTTCTACCCTGTTTCATGGTCACTAACAATTTAGGCCAGTTAATAGAAATTTAAACTGATTCCACCCCAGTGATATTTTTATAGTTAAATGTTTTTTTGTTTTTTTCTTTTCTTTTTTTTTCTTTCCTCAAGTATTGTTTGCATTTTTTTTTGATACTTTATTTACATTTCCAATGTTTCCCCTTTTCCGGGTCTCCTCTTTGGAAGTCCCCTATCCCCTCCCCATCCCCGCCTCTATGAGGGAACTCCACCTCCCACCCACCTGCCCACCCATCCCCATATTCCCACCTAGACATTCCCCTTTACTGGGGCCTCTAACACCCTCAGGCCCAAGGGCCTCTCCTCTCTCCCTGATGGCCATTGAGGTCATCCTCTGCCACATATGTGGTCCAAACCATGAGTCCATAGATGTGTATTCTTTGGTTGGTGGTCCAAACTCCAGGACGACCGGGGAGGGGGTCAAGCCCATTGACGCTCTTGCTCCCTCCATGGGGCTGCAAATTCCCTCAGTTCCTTCAGACCCCTCTCCAACTCCTCCATCTGGGACCTCACTCTCAGTCCGGCAGTTACTGTCAAGTGAAACTTGGGCATTCTGAACTTTTGGGCTAATATCTGCTTATCAGTGAGTACATACCATGTTCGTTTTTTTGTGACTGAGTTACCTCACTCAGGATGATATTTTCAAGTTCCATCCATTTGCCTGTAAATTTTATAAAGTCATTGTTTTTAATAGCTGAGTAGTACTCCATTGTGTAAATGTACCACAATTTCTGTATCCATTCTTCTGCTGAGGGACATCTGGGTTGTTTCCAGCTTCTGGCTATTATAAATATGGCGGCTATGAACATAGTGGAGCATGTGTCTTTATTACATGTTGGAGCATCTTCTGGGTATATGCCCAGGAGAGGTATAGCTGGGTCCTCAGGTAGTATTATGTCCATTTTTCTGAGGGTCCGCCAAACTGATTTCCAGAATGGTTGTACCAGCTTGCAATCCCACCAACAGTGGAGGAGCGTTCCTCTTTCTCCACATCCTCACCAGCATCTGCTGTCGCCTGAGTTTTTGATCTTAGCCATTCTGACTGGTGTGAGGTGGAATCTCAGACTTGTTTTGATTTGCAAATGTTTTATTCTCACTTATTTTTCAAGATTATAAAAATGAGCTATTCAACATATCAGAAACAGTTTATTATTGGTAGATTTGGTACAGTGGGTGTGAATTCTTCCTGTCGTGAGAAATGCATTTGTAGGCAGTGAGTAGAAATCAGTTGATTGTGGATTGTGGTTCACCTGTGGCTGGTGCTCTCCCACCCTGGGGTATGTTTGAGTTAATTCATTAATTGAAAAAGAATTGGTGCAGTTCCCTGATAGTAACTTGGGCTATAGTTCCAGGCGCTACAAAATTCCATGTTTCAGATCAGACAAGAAATTGGCTATTTGTACCAGTTTCCATTCTTGTACAATTGTTGTCCTGAGAACGGATTCACGTTGTGCCTTTTTCTGTTTCTTTGCCACTTTTTTGTCCTAAGAACAAGCTATGGGACTCTCAATGGCTAGTGTTATCTATGAGAGACTGTAAACTATTCTGCTTTTACCTTTTATAGACTCATTTTGATTGACTGGTTAGTCTAGCTTTCTCCTAAGTTCTCAATGCAGTTAAAAGAAGAGAGAGAATGTCTGACCAATCAGGTTTGGGGACATTAGAAAGGTCAAAGGCACAGGCCTTGTTGCTGGCATTCACAGCATGGATGAAACATTTTTTTTTTTTGAAGAAAAAAAAACCTTATTCTTATGACAAAGATTGCGATAAGAATAGAAGGCGTCAGATCAAGTATCTATTCATGGGCCGATGATTGTAATGGGAATGAAAAATAGTGCCCACTTTAGCCTTTCTTTTCATAATCCATGCTGAAGTTCCCCCCATGGGGTGCTGCTGGGGAGCCAGACTGAACCGGGAGAAAAAAGTCAAAGGGAATGGTGGGAAATGATGCACAAGGAATCAACATTTAAGGGACCACCCAAGGGCTCCGCTTGTCTCAATTACAGAAAGGTGGGTGGCTTTTACTGAAGGTCTGCAGAAATCGATCTGCAGATTAACCACCACACGCAGTTCAGCAGGACATGTTATTTTTGTACCTACATTGCTTCAGAATATCAAACTGTGAACCTCCCGTTCTTACGCAGATCACAAAATGCATTTCTGTATACCTGTTAAGTAGGAAGTAGGTGATTCAAAACTACAACACACAGAGATTTGATTGTTTTCTCCTGTGACCACAAATGGAAAAAATTATCTATTTTTTAAAAATTTCTTCTAGCATAAGACCCTAAGCTGAGACATTTAATACACCTAAGTATTGTCAAATAAAGCTTATTTGAGCATTTTATTTTAAAAAACTAATTACGAGAAGTTAAATTAAGCCTCTCAACTTTAATGTGAATTTGAAAAAAATTCATTACATGACACATAAAGGTCATTATTAAAATAATGATGTAATCGGTAAATTAAGTAATATTTCAAGACTACTCTGCATCTATTGGAAAAATAGAGCAAAACGAATAATAATAATAATAAACTTGTCTCCAAGTACTCTATCTTGATAATTCATATCCTTAAATATTTCATGTGTACTTCATATTTTTAACTACAGGGGAGCCTCTGGGGTCCTCTGATGCTAGCCCTGCTCAGCGATTCTTTGACATAGAAATATGAAGTTTACAAAAAGAGAAAGAAAAAAGAATGATATATATGGTTATACTTATATCATACTTACATATTATTATATATAAATACATGTACTGATGGGTTTAAAATCACATATGTATTCTAATATAAATAATGACCTCTTGGTCTGACATTTTGCTGATTTGTATCTTTGTCAACAGCATATTCCTGCTCTGAAAGGTAATCAAGAGTGTCTGTGACCTTTAACCTTTCAAGACTATGATTCAAGAAAAGGAATCGGAAACGTACCGTTCTACTAAGGAACAGCAAAGGTTTTACTTACAAACGTCAATCATTCCATTTCTTTTCTCCAGAGAACTTGGGAGGGGTTCCTGCCTCATTTGGGGAAAAATTCTCAAATCTCCAGGTCGTACAAACAGAAGGTTCTATGCTTTGTTTCATTTTTTTCCCTCTTCACAGTCTCTTGTAGTCTACCCTACGAGACTGGAACTCGCTATTATCCTAGGACTGGCTCCTGTTTCCACCTCCCAGGTGTTGGGATAGGGTACTTCAGGTGCTTCATCACCAAACAGGGCTAAGAAGAAAATTTGCTGTGTGCGAGTTCGAGCTTGGCCTCTCCAGAGATAGGACCACATCTTCTTCTTTCCCAGCACTGCTGAAAGCGTAGAGTACTGGGCAGTTTCTGTAAGTGACTGTGTTACACCTATGTTAGCAGTCTCCAAAGGCTCACACAAATCACACATTCACATGGGGAGCTTTCCAGAGAGAACTGCCAGCAAGCTAGATGCCAACAGAGTGCTTTTGTTGGTCATTTCAGAGCAGGCACAGGGAAACTCCACTGGGAAACGGTGGTGGGCAGAGCCTACCGCACTGAGAGAAAACATTCGTGGCGAATTTTGGCCTTCAGTTGGGATTTCGGACTTTTGGAAGACTTTTCTCCACTGACGGTTCCTATTGGGATGACCCCAGCACTCTACAAAAGATCCTGAGAACTCAGACGGTCACCCTGTTAAAATGCAGGCACTCCTACCCAACACCCAGCACCCCAACCGCCTGGACCATCTTTGGAGCACTGACAAAGCTCTTCAATTACAAGAAAGAAAAATCTGTTTGTATTTGGAATTGTGTGTCCTGGCTGTCATTCATGCACTAGGGTCTGAGCTACAAATGGGTTTCAAAGGAGAACAAAGTCACCCTGCTTGACGATGCCAGGGTATGAGGGACTGTGGAGAGAGAAGCTGGGGATGCCAAAACGTTATATTTGCTGTGTAGGGCAGCAAACACAGTCAAGGTGTCTTCTGAGGGTTGTTTTCTTTCATTCTGATAACTTTGGGGGAGGTACCTTAATTTGGAATGCTATGTTAATACAATGTTTTTAAAGGAGGTTTGTTTTGTTGTTGTTGATGCTTAATGTAGCATTGAACTTATACTAGAAGCATCTGAAACTCTCGTCAGAACAAACAGAAGTCTGACCTAAGATTTGGCTCGCGAATGTGCTTTCTTCTCCAGCAAGCCTTCTCTCTACTGGAAGCTCAAGCTAGTGCTGCTCACTAACAGGGAAATGAAAAGCACCTTCATTCAATCCTCTGAATTCTTTCTAGTCTACAAGAGGGAAATGATGTTCCTAGCCGAGCCTTCTTAACTCTTCCAGAGAACAATTGCATTCTGCATTTGTCTTCTGAAAGTGTGCATATTTCAACTTCGCCAAGTAGAAGTCAGACACTGAGCACGTGGCTGTGTGGGTGGGATGTACTGTCTGGGTGGCCCTTGGCATAGGCAGAACAGGATGTGCTCATCTCCTCAGTGAGCAAGGGAAACTACTTGAAAGATGTTGCCTTATGATTGGAATTTCTTGGCTAATTGAATATCCAATAGGGTTCAGTTCCTTAAAAGCCAGAATGAATGGTTGACTGAAATTATGTCTGCTTGTCTACATATTTGCATGTACATGGGCACACGAGTGTGAATGTGCATGCACATAGAGGCCAGATCTTTTTGTTTTACTGTTGTTTTTTGAGACAAGGTTTCTCTCTGTAGTCTTTGTTGTCCTGAAACTTACTTTGTAGACCAGGCTTGCTTTGAACTCAGAGATCAGCCTGCCTTGGCCTCTTACTGCTGGGATTAAAGACATATGCCACCACTGCCTGGCTGAGGCCAGATCGTAATGCCGAATGTCTTTCTCAGTCACTCTTTACCTTATGTTTTGAGACATGTTCTCTCACAGAATCTACATCTTATTGATTTGGGTGAGCTAGCTAGCCAATGAGTCTCTGTGATTTCATGGTTCTACTCTCCAGTGCTGGGATTATAGATGCACACTGTTGCACCAGACTTCACACATGTGTTCGGGTGTATCTAACTCAGGTCTACATGCTCGTATGGCAAGGACTTTACTGACTGAGCCATCTCTGAGCTTCTGGTGTGAATATTTAGAAAATATCCCCCTTTTCCCTACAAGGTCATGTTTAACTTTTTGCCTAACAGTATAAATATTCAAGTTGAACTTTGTTTTTCCACAATGTCATAGATTATTTTCAAAATAAAATGTCAAAGAATGTGGTTTGTTGCACAGTATAGATTAATTTTTCATACACGCAGAGTCTCTCTGTGTAGCTCAGGTTGCCCTCAAACTGATATTCCTTTCTCAGCCTCCAAAGTTACTGGAGCTACTATCATCTATCTCTGTGCCAGGGCAAGTTTTTGATTTATTTATTTATTTATTCATTTATTTACTTATTTATTTATCTATTTATTTATTTTTGGATCATTATTTTCCTATAAAAATATAAAACCACTTTTTGTTCACTAAACCATATGTCAGTGACTATTGATGAAAAAAACCTTGTAAATGCTTAATAGTGAAGACCACAGTCAGCATACCAATGGCAAGAAGCCAGGTTTCACTGGGGGAAAGGCACTATGGAGGAAGGCTTGAGAAATCTGGAACTGGTTACCAATTAATTGACCTGCTATTTCTCTTCAGATAGATCAATATTAATTTTCAGTCCTTCATAGCAAAGAAAATGGATACATTTTCAACTCCTGCCTCTTTTCTTCAACTTAAAGAATTGTCTTATTTTCTCAACAAGGTAGACGGAGGTGATTCTCTACAGATTTAAGTCTTGATTTATACAGGAAAAAAATTAACCAATAATCAAACTTGCATGACATGACATGATTGGTGGTTACTTGCTGCAGATTCTGCTTATATTCACATGGTGAGCAATGGGGAATTATCTATTCTAGAAAATACATCTTCACCCTTGATAGTTCGTACTGCTATAAGTTTCTTTCTCTAATGCTTAAAACTTCCCTTGCCATATCTAATTCTTCCATGTGTTCTGTTTTCTGAAAGTCTCGAATAAGCTGAATCTCACATGGAGAAATCATACATGTTTGTGATGGCTTTACAAATTCAACACTATACATTTCTTCTGCTGTTTTTCCCCTGTTCAGGCAGAGAGATGTTTCTCTCTCTCTTTGGATGTCCTATGGACAGTCATTCTCCTTCTGTGCTTGGGCCAGATATAGCATATAAATGTAAATGATATATATATATATATATATATATATATATATATATATATATATATATATATATATATATATAACAAAGAGAATAGTGAAGATCAGTCATGCACAACATGTGTGCACTTCTCCTGATAGCCCAGTGATTGTTCATGGGCGTCTCGTGCTTTAAGCTCTGAATGTTTTGCACTCAGAACTCCTAACAAACCAGCACTCCTCCTGTTTCTGCTATCATGAGCAAAGAAGAGAAAATGACTAGATTGACAATATTGTCAATAGTTTTACATGAAGGCTAGAGGAACTATTTGGGAACTTTACCTGACTATGGATGTCACCTAGTATGATTTCTTAGGAGTCAAAAGAGATATTTAGAAGTCCAGAGGAAATAGGTGCTCTGATAGGCGGTGTGTGCTGAGACAGGCCTATATCCCCCAGCCTGTAGCCAACTGAGGACAGAAAAGTCTAGAAGCTCTATAAGAGGACACAAGGGTGATAAAGCAAACTAAATGTAGTAAAAGACTGCTTTTAGTAAATGTTTCTTCTAATTTCATTAGCATAAACTCTAGCTGCAGATTTCAATAGTAAAAAATATTGTGATATTTCTTTAATATAAGTGTCTGTAGAATTATTCTGATGTTTTCTAGAGGTAGTAGCACTGAGTAGCAGAAAAAGATGTGGTCAACCTAGGAGTACAGGAAACCACAGAAGGATCTGGTTCTTTATCTTGCACTCTGGTGATTCTTCCTCTTCTACCAGTAAGGGGGGGGGGGTTGGGGGCCTCTTGTCAGATAAGTGGGGAGGTGATGGACGGATGAAGATTGTGACAATGTCCTGTGCCTTTGGAATCCACCTTGAAGGAAGGAAGATTTGAGAAGGACTTGGACTCCACTGTTATCAGTGGGAGGCAGAGAAACCCGCACGCTTGCATCCACATCAGCAAATACCTGAGGGCTGAGGATGCTGAAACTCTGATCTACTGACCAGTGCTTCTTATAATATAATCTATGGTCCCAGTGCTTCTTAGAATAATCATCCTAAGGTACCACAGTATCCGAATAAAGCCAATAACTACTGCATGACACCTGTGGGCTTGGACTATGCATACACTTGGTTGACTCTTTTAACTCCAGGCTGGTTTCTTAACCAGCTAAGCAACTTTAGTCAGTTGCCCTTTGTCATAGTTGGAATCTGAAATGACTCCAAAGGTCAGCTTGGGCTGTAGCTAAACGGGCCGTTGGGATCGGTGAGGCCGGGTATAAACTGGTGGGTCTTTAGAGGTTGCCCCTAAAAGCATACTGGATTTCCAGCCCCTTCCTCTCTCTTCCCTTTTGTTGCTGGGCCCACATGAAGCTCTTCTGTCTGGGTTCTCACCATGATGTTTTGCCTCCCCATAAGCCCACAGCAGTGAACCCAAGAGAACATGGCCTGAAACGTGTGAAAACCTGAGCCAAAACACCTTTCTTCTTTAAAGTTGCACGTCTCAGGCATTTTACATCAGAGAGGAAGCTAACATACCCATCAGGCACTAACAGCCTTTAATATAGAGCTAAATTAACATTGGGATTATATATGTGAATGTATATATGTGTGTCCTCCTATAGAATTAGAATAAGATTGGAATAATTTCCATCTTATTATTATTTTGTTAACATGGATCAGATCCAGGGGCTCAAAGTGGCTAAACATATGCTCTACCATTGATGTGTACCCTCAGACACCCTAATATTATTATGGAGAACCAGCTTCATCAGGTTATTTTAAGGACAACATGAAACTGGACATGTGTGATAGCAGTCCTTGTTATTTCTTTGGAAGTTTCTTTACAGTGCTGTAGATCTTCAAAAGTACAGCACTGCTTAGATATTGTGATTAATAACTAAACAGTGCTGTACTTTTATATATGTGCCATATATATGTACATATGTGTAAATATATACATATATAATGTATTTTTATATATGTGCCATAAGTATATTATTAAAAGTTACAATGTGGGCAGCACAAGAACTTGGCTGGGTGGTACTGAAGCTGGAAGCTGTTCAAGAAAATTCCATGTATCTGCTGAAGTGTTCTGTTACCAAAGAATAAGCCAGAGCACCAAATCTGATCTTGGACCAAGGGGAAAGCGTTTAACACCTTAAGAGGTGAATGTCTGTCATGTGTCAATAATTATTTCACTTACTGTCAACACAAGGTTATGAAGCCAATTACTGTTGTTCCATTTCAAGAGATAGTTATGATTTAGAGGACTTGCATACACTGAGGAGGATATGGGGGAGCTGGAGTAGGGGGAACAGGGATGAGTATTTCATTGTAGACATATATTAAAGCCTCAAAAAATATATTTCATTGTTCACATATATTTCATATATGAACATCACAAAGATTTTATATATTATATATAATTATATATATCATATATAATTCAATATATATTATATATAATTCAATATTATATATTACTACTAACATAATATATACTTTTACATATAATGTATTTTTATATATTATGTATTTATAATTATGCATTTATTATATATTGTATTTATATTGTGTTATATTTTATATGTAATAATTTTAAGTGTTATATATATATATTTAAAGTATTGGTGGAAGACTTTTAGCTAGCTAGTGGCATAATACTTCAATTGTTGGTTTAGTTTATAGGAGAATTGAGGAGGATTGAAATTTCACAGAATCAGTAGAATCCTAATATTCTGAAGGGTACCAAAGGAATTGGACTTTAATAGTTGGCTATGAACTAACAAACATAGCCTACTAGAGAAGCCATAGCATACTGTAGTTATAGTATATCACAGCATACTACAGGGCATGTGTGACTCTCTGTGTTTACAAAAACTTGGGTTAGACTTTCATCAGGTTCA
This sequence comes from Uromys caudimaculatus, assembly GCA_028551405.1. Taxonomy (NCBI): domain Eukaryota; kingdom Metazoa; phylum Chordata; class Mammalia; order Rodentia; family Muridae; genus Uromys; species Uromys caudimaculatus. The sequence continues at coordinate 21,277,810 of CM052702.1, read as the reverse complement.
AGATTTGGACAATTTTCTTTTTTAGAATATGAACTCATCTTCTCTCAGATACATACAGACCATGCTCTATCTTTAAATAGGAAATGATTAGGAAGAGTGGGATATGTGCAGAATTTATAAGGATACCAAGCTGCTTCTTTACTGTCTGTAGATTATAGGAATTGTCTGATATAGACATGTTTGTGAGGTTGTAACGAAGTGACATTGAGCACTGTGATGCCTAGCCCTTCCTGGGAGATCTGACGTGTAAGCACTCTTTTAGGGGACAGGTCTGCTCCTTAAAATTTCCTATGAGTTGTCACCAGTCAAAATCTTCATATGAGCCATTAAATTAGAATGTAGAAGTATCAGGGGCTCCTCCCCACTGAAGTTTGAAAATCTTGTATGAAATGAGATTTATATTTATTTCCATAATGGACTACAGTAATTTGATTTAATTAAGATTATATACATCTTATAGTTTGTATAGAATTACTGTGGTTATATTTCTCACTATTCTTGAAGTAAAAAATTAGCCAGGAACTTCCAGTCTGTCTTTGTTACCTAACTCTTTTCCAAGCCCTATGTCTTTTGTTTGTTTGTTTGTTTGTTTGTTTGTTTTTAAAGATTTATTTCATGTATGTGAGTGCACTGTCGCTGTCTTCAGACACACCAGAAGAGGGCATCAGATCCCCATTACAGATGGTTGTGAGCCACCATGCCGTTGCTGAGAATTGAATTCAGGACCTTCAGAAGAGCAGTCGGTGTTCTTAACCGCTGAGCCATTTCTCCAGCTCCCCCCCCCATGTCTTTGTTAACTTAATGTATTAATTTGTTTATTCATTTGACATTTTACATGTAGGCAACAGACATTTAAAAATCTAATTGAATGATGAGAGAAGACTTAGGAAAGGTGGTAATATGCATAGAATCCTACTGCTCTTGGAAGCAAAGGCAGGAGAATCTTAAGTACCAGAACAGTTAAGGGTATGTACTAAGATTCTGCCTAAAACAAGCAGAGAGCAGCAGCATGGTTCACTAGATAATGGTGTTTGTTTGCCCCTTGAGCCTGAATTCAGGTCCTCAACCCACATAAAGTTTAAGTGAGATAAGTGAGTTCACAGAATTATCTTTTGACCTCCAGAAATATACATGCCATGCCATGTACACTTATACATATACACTAATACTAATAAATAATAAAACAAATATTAACAACAATAACAAAAACAATAATAATAGTAGTAGTAATAATATGTAAAAGAAAGGAATTAATCTGGTCAGTTTCAATGACTTCCTGAATCCTCTGAGTTGTTTATTTCCTGAATTTAAGGAGCTTCTCCCCAGGATGAAGTGCTTCACCTCCTTTAGAATAGCCTGTTGTTTCACTTCCTTTCTATTCTATGTCTTAAGAAGCTTCCCTCCAAGACAGAAGTTTTTGATGTCAGAAGAAACTGCCTCATAACAGCAAAAGTGTCTACCTTATGGTAGACTTTAGTGTGATTTTGTCTAGGAGACCTGCGGCAGAACAGTTATGAGAAATTGGAGCACACCTCCCCCCAGTTCTTTTCTCATTGAATGTTCAGGGCTTCTCTTCACTGCTGTTTGAAATTTGACCACTGTGTGCAGTGTCTGCTGGTGGTAACCCAGGGAAGGACCCAAAGCTAGCACTGTTCTAAATCAAATACCTTGCTTGCAACAGTTCTGTGCATGCCACTAACACAAACTTATGGAGACAACCATACCAGAATGCTCTCCAGAAGAAGGGAGGGTAGGTACAGAAATGAGAGCCAGGTCCCTGATTTCTTGCAGTCTTGTTGCCTGATCAGTAGTCTCTATCCAGTTGACTTCCCTGTATATTTTCTTTTGTTTGTCTGTGAAAGAATTTCTAGATTGGGTTAATTTATTTAGCAAGAACCTCCACAAATATCAGTGGCTCTATTCCATGGGCTGTGGTCCAGGGCTGAATTAAAAGGAGATTGGAAGCTAAGTACTTCCAAACTGTGCAATGTGGCCACATGCCTCACACATCTGACACTAGGCCTTCCCACCATGATGGACAGGCCTCAAACTGTGAGCCAAAGCAAGCTCTCCCTCGCTTAGGTCACTTTTGTCTGAGTATTTTGTCACAGCAACATGGAAAGCAACATGCATTTTGATATCACTTAAAAACTAAAAAGAAATTATATTTGCAAGTATTCTAGCTATATAGCCCATGCTATTTTGCCAAGAGAAAAGAAAGCCTATATCCATGTAGGAGCTTGAAAGTGAAAGTTCAAAAGAACTTCGATCTTAGACCCCCAAACCAGAAGGGACCCCCCTGCGGTCTCCAACCCAACTCTATCCAACTCACAGTCCCCTTCCTGATGCCAAAATAAAAGCACATGGATCATTCATGCATATAGGTTTGGATTGTTGAGCACTGTGGGGAAGTCAGGAGGGATGAAGAGGACCTGGGAAAAGAGCAAGCATACCAAGCTGTAGATGGTGGGATGCTAGTTTATAAACACAAAGCACAGCTGGCGTCCAGATGCTGCTCATCTCTCACCTCACCTTATTTCTGAGCAAGCTCACCTCATACCCACATTCACAGTGTTTGCTCCTAACCCTTTATACCAGGCTCCCAGAGATTAAGCTAATATATTCCCACACTTGGCTTGAGTTAGCTGACTCCACCATTGAGCACATTTTACATGGATACACTTGCTCCCAAATAATCTGCAAGTACAAATAGTTATATAGTTTCTTTTTGTCTAAATGGACTACATAGCTGTTTTTATGCATTATAAGGGCAATAACTATTATTAAAATTGGGGAATCCAAACCTGTACTATTAGTTACATTTCCAATTGCTGTGACTAAGCACCCAATTTTAAAGTACTCTGCAGTACTCTTAAGCAGCTTGGGACATACCTAGAGAGGCTTCACAGTGTTCTGTTATTAGGATTTACTATAAAATTAACTATCTTTGCTACTATACAGTAAATTTGTTCCAGTTGTTAGTCTTCTGAGACTTATCCAAGGAAAGCTTTGTTGACCTTCGGACTCCTATGTGATAATGAGTTTTAGAAAAGTACCTAGAAGTAGAATTTTTAGTCAAACAGCACATTTCTCAGCAGTGGGCTGCCCAGTCCCAGTTGCTAAGAGCTCCACCTCCTCAGACTTGCTGACAGAGCTCTGCCTAGCTGCTCCTGTGCCTCACACTTCTGAATGTGAATCCAGTCATCAGACAAGACTAGAAGGTTATCAGACAACAGTATCCATTTTCTCATCTTGAAGGTCTTTTGGATATTTATGTCTCTCCATTTGAAAAATAATTGCAAATACCCAGTGTCTTCTATTCTGCCTACCAAGATCTATAAGAGATAACATGGTTAGAAACTATTAGGACAGACACACAGGCCAAGACACAACAGGAAGATAGTACTAGGAACTCAGATTAAGACTATGCATCAGTGTTTTAAATTTCTCACCAACTTATTTTTCTTGATCAAGAATCCAATTCAAACCCCATATCGAATTTACCTACTTAATTATATTTGTGTCTAATCTGCAAGTACAAATTAATGCTCAGTCTTTGTCTTCACTAAGCTACTGTGTGTACTTATTTGCTTATTTATTGAGCCTAGAACATAGTATGTGTTAAAGACATAGTCTACCGCTGATGTCGGTACCAGCTCCCCTCAATGGTTATTGGTAATACTTGCCCTGGTGTTTTTCAGAAGGATATCTACAGGAGTTTAAGAACTTTTTCCACATCATTTGAAGCAGGCCATGTAGTTTTAGCTGGCATAGGACAGAAGGGACATTGGACCCTTCTCTAAGCATCTTATCAGATGTCACATGCCACCAATATGATTCATTAACGGTAATGCCAACTTGGATTATTTGTTTAAGGTGGTGGCAGTCAGTATTTTCTATTGGAAACTTTCTAACTGATACGTCTTCCTTGAGGAGAGTTTCTGTTCTGCATGTGGTGTGTGATTGTGCATTTATTACTCTCCCAAAGGCTATGTAAACAATCTAAATAACTGACTGACATACATATTGGTGGCAAGTACATCTGACACCATATTCACCCAGCCACAGAGGACTTAGAATCAGTTGTTCAGACCAGCTCACAATCTTTCTCTTCAAGTATGATCTGCCCATTACTTCTTACAGAAAGATTTTTGTGGTAGCTGACTTTCTGTTATTATATTTATGTCCATCTTCGTCCTCACTAGGGCTGTACCCAATGCCACAGCCCACTCTTGTGCTTGCTAGGTTTCCAAGAATTAGCTGTGCCCATGTATCAGTGCCACACATTCCCATCAAGAATTGATGCTAGTCAAGGACAGAGGCTTTATACATTGTGCTAGTTCAAGGTTAACGCTTCTGAGGGCTATGTCAGTATTGGGTTTAGCTCTACCTAGTCCCTTACACTTGAAAGCCTCTCAAATTAGCATTTCTTCATTGACTGAGGGGCTAAACACTTGCGCGGGATGTTTGTGTGGTGAGAAAGACAGTCAGTCGCTCTGCCCCACTGACTATGGCAGACATTCTTGGGTTGGCTGCTATTTCCAACTTCTTTCTAGTCAGCTTCAAGTTAGTGTTGGGTGTAGGATGTAGGAGGAGGGGAAACCAAACCTGTGCTTCTTTGCCCCAAGGCTTTGGAGGCACTGTAGTTTACTTTTCTCCCAATTCATTGTCTGGATTAACAGGTAGTGTCTGGGTTGCAACAGCTTCTTTTATATAAGACAAACTCAGATAAAAAGCTGTGATATTTATTGCTCTTCACATCCTTAAAGTGAAGAAATGAAACAAGGAACCAGTCACCTGCGGTGGGACATGTTGCCATTTAAGAGTTCCACACTGGTATAAGCCATTTGACAAGATTTTCTTCCTCTAGACTAATAAAAACATTCCTGGCTTAGGTCTCAATGGACCCGAGAAGCAGAACTTGCACTTTGGTAAGAGCTTTAGTTTTCAAGTTGTGGCCTTGAAAAGATGAAGTCAGAGCTCTCAGGCACGATGCTATTCTGGATATGTTGTGCTATGGGATGAGCAAAACAAAAGATGCTCCTTTCTAAGCTGTGCTGATAGAGAAGGTGAGGGACGTCTAGCAGAGGGGATACACACTGGCATTAGACTTTTTAGATGTAGAAGCAGGAAACCTGATTCATCTCATGATGGAGAAATGTGAGATTAGTTGACACAGTGCAGTGCTACATAGGAGCACACTACCGTGAAAGGAAAGCTGTAGAGGCCACTGGGATGTCCTGGAACCCAGGGGAGAGCAGCAGAGTGGAAGGCTGAGGCTGGCCACAGAACTCACTTCTATTGGGTCCTAGCTGAGCAACCTGGCCAGGTCCCATCCATTCCAAAGCTCAGCCTTGTTGTTGTGGGGTAATGTGTGATTATTGCCTTTTGTTGGGCATATGCTCCAAGAGCAATAGGATTGAATATTCAAGTGAGCAATGATGAGTAGTGAACAAGATTTGATAATATCAAATTGTTGTTTGAACAGAGGACAATTGTCATACTCCATATTCCACAAATGTAGAAGAGAACTCTAGTGACTTTCTTATGGATTTGTTGATAGTACCGGGAGACACTAAAACAAGTACTCTACCAATGCTGAAAAACAGTCTACTTTCCCTTTATATTTTGAGACAAGGTCACACTAAGTTTCCTGGACTGGTGGGGAACTCTTCATAGTTCAGGCTAAGAAGAGTTGCAGATCTTCTTCCTGCCTTGACCTCTGGAGTAGCTGGGATTATGACTCTGCATCACTAGGCCCTACTCTAAGTGAATTCAGGTGGAGTGGATGGGCAAGGTCTAATGTGGGACAAGGAATCTAGTTGAAGGCTTCCTGTGTGCTTGGGGTTATGAACATTGTTCCTCTGGGTTATTTCTTGCAGCCTGTGGCTGAAAGGTTAGCTCACATAATCATAGCACTTTCAGCCTCTGAGTCTACAAGCCCATGGTTGGTTGATGTCCCACATCAGTCTCTTCACCTGTGTTGATTGGGGAACTATTTGGGGCTATTGTGGATTCGAGCACATTCACCAGCAGTGGTGACTACTCAAAGCCAAAGTCATTCAGCCAACAGTACTAAAAATACCCTTGGTTTCAGCCAGTCAATTTTCTTCTATTTTCACAATTAGTGGCTCTGCCTGGAAATGGCCTGCCAGCATGCAAATCTCCTCCTGGTGCTGATGGAAATCTGAGAACGTGCAAAGCTGTGGAAGGCTTAAGAGCAACATTATTCATTCACTATTTGAAATATTTAAACAAATGGAAATCAAAAAAGAGATGAAATCTCATTATAAGAAATGAATGGCTGCTTTCTGCTCTCTCTACAATACAGTCTCAATACCATTTACATACCATTTGTAATATTAATATTATCGGCATGAAATAAATCACATCCTTCACTTTTACATTTTTAATTACATTTTACTGCATTTGTTCTTTTGTTTATAGTTAACTAATAAAATATTTATTCCACATTACATATATGATGGCGTTTCTGTATTTTAATCAGATTTTACACATAATCTTTTCTCCCTCTTTTAGTATCTTTTTTATGACCCTACACACCACAGGATGTTGTTTGGTAGAGAAGCTCATTATTTTTTAATGCATGGCTATTTATTAATGTATTGTATATATAACACACTATGCATTTCTTTGAATTGATGAATACATTTACATCCACTTGAGAATGAAAATTCCCCTAAGGGCCAATCTCACATTTCCCTGGCTGTGCTGCCAAAAGCCAGATCCTGATTGTTTTGTTTTTTTATTTTGTTTTGTTTTGCTGAGGAGTAGAAAGCAAAGAGAAGAGAAAAATACCAGATTGGGGGAGGTGGGGAGGAGGGGGAGATATAGTGAATCTTGTTTCTAATTTCATTTTCTGGAAAACCTTTCTTCTGGGGTCAAAAAATTAATGCCTCATTGCAAAAAAGAATCTTGTGAGCGTGCAAATTAATTTACCTTCTGTGAAATCTTATAAGCAATATGCATTATTGTTGAGGACTTGATAGGGCATGGCATAGCTCGAGCAAATTGTCTGCTTTTGTGTTTATTTAATGCCTCTCTCTCTCTTCCGTTCTACCATATTACACTTAAACATTAATTGGAGGACCAGGGAAATGCTCAATTAGCTATGATTACAGATATGACAGGACATTCTTCCACAGCTGGAGCAAGCTTCCTTATAAACTTACTACAAACCACAGTTGTCCAGAAGGTAAGGTCTATATTATGCTGCAGATTTAGCAAGAGAGAAATGATTCTCTCTCTCTCTCTCTCTCTCTCTCTCTCTCTCTCTCTCTCTCTCTCTCTCACACACACACACACACACACACAGTGAATTGACTGCTTGAATATGTAGAATTATTCTAAGGCATCCAGAGTGGATCTAAGTCAAGCATCATCTAGACATCTACTGATTATGGCAGTCCTTTTAGGACACTCATCTGGGTTCTCTTTGGAGCAGCACAGAACAGTAGTTACTATCGATGGCATAGAAACACAAAGAGTAGAGTAGGAGCCTCATACAGTGGAGAGCAAGGAGAGGGAACAGTGGTACAGTAAGCAACAAATTTATAACAAATTTATTCTCTTCTGTTCTCTTCTGAGAACTCTGCTTTGGGAGCTACAGAGAGGAAACATGTAGAAGGAAAAATGTTTCTTCACTGTGTTCTCCTTCTGGCCACCACTGAACCTCGGCTGTCTATCAACACACCCAGTACTTTTGGAAGCCGTTCCAGGCTCACAGTATTTCAAATGCTTCTGTTTAAATATAAGTTCCCACGTGATATGGAGAGGGTGCAGAGTAAGACTTAGTCACCTCTAATTTCAATACATAAATGTGCACATGGTGATTATGTCTACAGCAAATTTAATATGAAATGTTTCCTACGATAGACATTTCTAGAGTAACTGTCCCCATCTACTTGTAGAGAGACACAGAGCACACTACCAAGTGTCAGCATCTTCTAGGTGACAGGGCTCCTATGTGGTTTCTTGTATGTTGAATAGTGAGCTTCTTCAGCAAAAGGCACACAAATGGGAAGCAGTTGAGACATTCTTTGTCTAAAGCTACAATATTTTTGCATAAGCAACTAAGGATATTCTCAAGATTCAGATAACATGATTGGTGCCTCTTCCTTCCCAGGTCTTATGGCCTGCTGGTGGCATACTTCTCTGTACAGCTATGAATATGGCTCAGCAGTACACCTGTAGCTACATCATTTTGGAATATCAAAATGTTGGATACTCCAGCAGGAAAGCTATGAGAATAGGAGGTGAGGGGCGGGTTTCAAGTGAAGGATAAGAAAGCATGATTGAAGATAAACATAAATAGTTTTGATATAATTTATGAGTTTGATTGTGGGCTAAAGGATCTTGTTTCTTTGGTATTCAGATTGATGGAATTTATCAGAGCATATTTCCTGATCTAGATAGAAGTAACTTGACAACAGTTAGCCATCACCACACCTCAGGGATTTACCTGGACACTAAATATTTTCATCTCTTATTTCTTTGCTGTTTACATTTGCCCTCTCCCCAGCTTATCACACCCCTTCACTTCTTTTCCTGCAATCTCTCAACTTTTTTTTTTTTTTTGTTCCCTTTGAACAAGGTTAAGGCATCCTTCCACCTGCCATTCATTTCCTTTTATCCAGTGGACCATAAGTCTACAGCTTCAGAGCAAACATGTCTAAGTAGAAATTGCTTCATGCTATTTATGTTTTCCTTAACACGGAAGTAAATATTTTACTGTCTAATTTGGTACCAAAGTCTGGTCTTAGAGTCATATGTACTTCACTCTTCAGTTCTTACACTACTGGGGTTAGGAGGCATTTCTCCCCCCCCCCCAGTAGGTTGGGGCCATTCCTTAGCTTGGAAGGAAGATTCTGCCTTAGTCTCCCTCAGAGCAGGACTTCCTACCTAGTTAGGCACTTTAGTAACTGTACCCTTTTCCTGAGGCTTTGTTTCCATGGTGTTCATGACTGAGAAACTTTACTGCTGTTAACAATTGTTTCCTTCTGTGTTTGCAAGTGAAGAGGTCAGTTCAGGACCTTTGGAAAATTTCACCAGAAGCCCCCATCTGGAAGGGAGAGGCTAATTACATTCCTTAGACCACGGGGGTGGGGGTTGGGGGGTAGGGTGATGGGGGTGGGGGGTGGCGACCATCAGCCACCTGCGGGTGGGGGAGGCCCAGAGCAAGTAGACACATGCCGCAGGGCAGATGACCATTGGTCACCTACAGGCAAGGGAATTCCTTGCCACCTCATTCTCTAAAGACCAGTTTAAAAGTCACACTGTTCTGCCAGTCACATTGTACCTAATGGCTGCTGCTCTGAAAACTGAATAAAAACTTGCCGAATGGGCTGCACGGGTAGTTCTCTCTCTCCTTCATGTGCAGGGTGACCCCAGCATGCTGGAACAATAAAATTCCTCTTGCTTTTGCATTGACCCCAACTCCGAGTTGTTTACTCGGTGGGGAGGGGTCTCTGGTAAGTTAAGGCTTGCCAGAGTCTTACACAAGTAGATAGGAACCATGTTTGATTCATGGCTACAGGTACTTTATAAATGTCTACAAGTAGACCAATCCGCTTATCTATTTACAATCTGTCAGTCTCTTTGTTAGTCTGTCTACCTTTCTCTCTGCCCATCATTCATTTTTCACTTGCTTTTAGTAGTTAATATTTCCTTTCTTTTCGTTTTTTCCTAGTACAAGTGGAAGATTCTCCCCCTCCCCCATCAACACACAGGCATTATGGTAGTCATATTGCTGTCTGAATAATGAGCCACAATAAAAATTAGGGCTTTCTTGCTTAATATCTCATTGAACTTCACTCCACTGCTTTCAGAATAAATACATGCTTTTAAATTCCTACAAATGACCCTCTTCCCATCTTCCCAAGCTCTTTATCCCTAAGATATGGGCAGGCAGTGACCTTCTGCCTACTAAGTATGTCATTTCTACCTCTGGGCATGCTTTCACCATAATGGCTTTAGGATTTCAGTTTCTTCAAGTATTTTTTTCACTTGTTCTGCCCTGTCATGACACTTTCATAGACTTCTGTGACAGTGTTTTTGAGTATGCATTCTAGGGGTGCTGTCTAACTTATACTGCTATCAGGAAGGTCATGAAAGTATGCACCAAGCTATTTAAGTTGGGTTCATTCTTTGTGTCAATGGGTTATGGGTATTCAAATGTATATGGTGTTATTAATAAACACCATGGCCAGCTTCAAACTCACTCAATTTGTCTGATTCAGTGCGTTATTCTGTCATTTGTTTTGCTTAAAAAAATCAAACAAACAAACCAAAACTAAAACCAAACAAAGAAAGAAAAAATAAAAATAAAAATCACTGAGTATTAAAACTATGGTAAGCAGAGGAGGAGGATGACCCTATAGGAAGGCCAGCAATCTCAACTAACCTGGACCCCCGAGATTGCTCAAACACTGAGCCACCAACCAGGCAGCATACACTAGCAGATATGAGGCCCCAGACACATATACAGCAGAGGACTGCCAGGTCTTGACTCAGTGAGAAAAGATGCACCTAAACCTCAAGAGACTTGAGGCCCCAGGGAGTTGGGAGGGCTGGTGGGTGGGGTTGGGGAGAGAAGGTGTGGGATGTCTAATAATCAGAGAGTGGACCAGGAGGGGGATAAAGACTGGACTGTAAAAAAAAATTAAAGAAATTAAAAAAAAAAACCTACAGTATCATTCATGAGAGGCAAGAGTTCTACTACTTAGCTACAGCCCAAGCTCATAAATGTTATTTCAAATCAGAACATGGCTCAAGAATGGAGTTATGTGAGGGGAATTCTGAATACTTGTGAGAAAACTCCAAGAAACCAAGACAAGAGTGTTGTGACTTCAGCTTCTTTAAAAACAAGAAATACTTCTTGGAATGTTCTTTTGTGACCCTCTCAGGAGGGACCCTCCCAGGTGTAATGGGTAAGAGTTTGGGTTAGATTATTCACTGCAGCTGGCTATTGTTATTTGTTTTTATGCCTGTATGGAAAAATATGTTTGCCATGCATGATTTGCCTGACACATGAAGCTTGCCTTTGTGGTTATACATTTTACTCTTGTGACTCTTCTTAACCCTCACAGTATAAATTGTCTGATACTCTGAAAAAATTTGGCTATCATAGAAGACTTTAGTCTGCCTCATTTTTAGGCTCTATACTCCCAGGTCCCATTGCCAGTTAGAATGTTAAACAAATACAGTCCCTGGTCCTGTTGCCAAGTGCCTCTAAATGGATGGGACATATAATGGCTCAGTCAGGTGTATATCCTGTAATATTAATTTATACTATATTTAATTAATTAATTGTATTTTTACATTTTGATTCACCTAGCACATAAATAACTATTTATGTGCCTACTGCACATGGGAACAAGCAATTTGCTGACTCATGAGCAATCCTAGGGACTTCCATTTCCAGGAGAATTGTCATTAGTACTTTATAGATGGCTCTAAGAACACGCTTATAACCAAAGATTTTTGTCACCACAGGTCAGATTTTCAGGAAATTATTCAAGTTTTGATTGATTCTCTTCTCAACTTTATGGTGTATGGGAGCAGGCCTTATGGTGTTTCAGATAAAACGTTCAAAGACAGCCCAAAGCCAAAGATTTCACAATCTAGTTTACTGTTAACAAGAATGAGAAGCTTTTGATTGGTGAATCTCTTCTCTGGGGAACATGCAAGAAACTCAAGCAACTGACCTGTGTTTTATACTCACTGCTGACCAATTTATGTTAGACTCCGTTGACTTGGTTGATGTGCTGTTTTGTGTAGGCACTGCATCTCCCATCCTACGGCATATTTTGTCTCTCATCCCATTCTTCATTTCATTTGATTTTCTCTCTCGGAGACAAGGACTCAGTCCAGTGGAGGCTGCCCTGGAACTCACCAAGCTGGCTGAAGGATTAAGCCAGGCTCAGCTCACTTGAGGATTAAATGATCCTCTTATTCTCTTCCCCTTTAGGTATGCTTAGGATTAGTGTTCTACAGCAATGAATAAAAGCTCCAGAGGTTTTGATTCCCATGTATTTTCTTACTTGCTCAACCATTTGTCAAAGGATAGGTATTAAAATGTTGAGATTCAAAAATTAAAAAGCTTCACCCATTCCAGAGACAAACAAACAAACAAACACAGAATATTTGCTGTAACAAGAGGTAATTTCGCCTTCCAGAAGAATTCCACATGTGTGATTCCTTTGAGACAGTGATTGCAGAAGTGAGTTTTCTTTTCAGTTCCACTTTCTATCAATACAATGGGAGTTAGACATGACTAGACCTAGGAACTGAATTCATTTGTTGCACTGACACACTTGGAAAATTGATTATTTTAAAATGTTCTGGGAGAAGACATTCTATAACCTCAAATATTTGCTCCCAATTTATTCTCTTTATAACTATATCACAACAGTAACCTGAAATATTGTCCCCTTTATTCTATTTATAACTATATCAAGTCATTCTATTACTTTTTTATTAATATGGAAATTGTTTTGCTATACAAAAGATAGAGTATGGCATTAATTTTTTTTAAAAAAAAAATCTAAGTAAAAATTCCAAAAATTTGATTCTAAACAAAATCTTTAAAATCCTCATTGGAAATCCAAAAATACTGAGAGACATGAAATGCCAACATTAAAGTAACTTTATTTTTAGTGATTTTAAATTTTAGGACATGATGAATGAACTATTTCTATACAATCTTTAAAATACACCTTAAGTGATACATGTGTATTTTTTTTTTACATTGCATTTTTAAAATAATTTATATTAATTAAAATTAATATTTACTATCAAAAATATCTCACAATCATTATTAATATATCTATATTAGAATTATATATTTTAAAATCCTAATTATATATTATATAATTATATATTAATATGCTATGAAAATTCAACATCTTATAAATCATATACCATAGAACATATACTAATGTAATATGTACTTAAAACTTAAATGCATAAATTTTAATTTGCAGATTATAATATGCTCAAAGAAAAAAACTAAAGTTTAATGATAAAGTTTGAAGTGTATCATAAGCATTAATTACTTAAGCAAGTATGGAACAGAATTAGCATTATACATTGCATGAAACTATTAATATTCCTAAGGTTGACTCAAGGATAACTAAAAATAGAAATAGAAGGCTTCAGAAAATGAAAATGTATGTGGTCCAACATAGACATGAGAGATAGAGCAACACACACATGAAGATGCAGAAGAAGCACCATCAGCAGAATCTAGAAGCATTCAGAAATTATCTCCTAGGCCTTTCTGATCCATCTCCTTATGCCCATTTTCCCTTCTAAAGTCGTGTTGGACTGCTTGGCTGTCATTCCATCACACAAAGTCTTCTCCTGCCTCAGGGCTATTGTATTTGCTCATTTACATTGTCTCCTGTGCTTCCCACATATTTAGTGTCGCAGTACCCATTAGCCTCCACCAGACCATAAGCCATGAGAACATAAGGGCTTTCTTTCAGTTGCTTCCAAACTGTACCTGTAGCACAGACACAACAGCAGCACATTATAAGTGCCCATCAGCGTTCATTGTGTGGAAGAGTTAATTGTAGTACATGGTTGATAAATGACTTATTGAGAAGTAGAACTCAAAACCAAGTATCTCTGCATCATTTCATTCTACAGGTATCACATTCCTTGCAGGAACTCCAAGATCTCCTGATCATCCATCCTTCCACACTCTGCCCCCTCCTCATCTTGTTTCGTCTCTTGCTTTGTACATTGTGAATGATGACTTGCGTGATAAACATAGACAAAGGCACTCCTCTAGTTGCTCCTTTGCTAAGTAGTCATGGAGAAATGACAGCACATCGCTCAGTTACTTCAGGTTGTTTCAGCCACGTCACCCAGTTAAGCTCTGTAGTTGTTAAGTGTTAGGTCAACTCTACAGTGACAGAAAATGCAAGAGAGGCAAGCCCACCACAGCCCAGCCAACCTTAGCCCAACCCAGCTCAGCCCAGCCCAGCTCAGCCCTGCTAAACTAAGTGGCTCTTCTTTGTTTTTCCCTTATTTCTTACATCTTGGGGAATCTATATTTTTAAATGAAAAAAGACATACTAATTTTTCTCTTATACATTGAATATTAGGATCTAATCAGGTAAATTACATGGAAATTGTAATTCTGCCATATGGTTTATTACAAGCTGACCCTTTGAAAACCTTGTTAAAACTATAAAAATTTTAAAAGATATAAAAATTGAAGAGATAACATGATGACATTAAACTTGTTAATTGAATCTCAATAAAACATGCAGTTAACAAATATTACTGCTGTGTGCTGTGTCTAAAGTTATGAGCAACACTTTCACATGAAGTCTTACTATATTCTGATAAGGATATGGCTGATTTGGGATGTTTTTAATATTCTCCTCTACTTAATAGATTCTGACAGTCAAGTGTACCAGTTAAGTTTTATATTTCTATGATATATAGAGGAAAAAATCCAACATATAGTTATATAAGTACACATTTTTTAACATATAACTTTGCAGATCTTTATGTCTTACATAACAAAACCAACATGTTGCAGTTTATAGTTCGACATTTCAAGAATTGCAGAGGTAATATAGAAAAAATGTAAATTGATCCATTCTTATCTCCCTGTACAAAGCTCAAGTCCAAGTGGATCAAGGACCGTCACATAAAACCAGATACACTGAATCTTATAGAAAAGAAAGTGGAGAAGAGCCTTGAATACTTGGGCACAGAGAAAAACTTACTGAACAGAACACCAACAGCTTAGGCTCTAAGATCAAGAACAGTCACAAAAGAACGAACATGGTATGTACTCCCTGATAAGCGGATATTAGCCCACAAGTTCAGAATGTCTAAGTTTCACTTAACAGTAACCGCTGGACTGAGAGTGAGGTACCAGATGGAGGGGTTGGAGAAAAGTCTGAAGGAGCGGAGGGAATTGGCAGCCCCATGGAGGGAGCAAGAGCATCAATGGGCCTGAT
>CM052702.1:21206275-21262708 GCA_028551405.1 Uromys caudimaculatus | reverse complement strand
AGGGAGAAAGGAGAGGACTTTGGGCCTGAGGGTGCTAGTGGCCCCAGTAAAAGGGAATGTCAAGGTGGGAATATGGGAATGGGTGGGCGGGTAGGTGGGAGGAGGAATTCCCTCACAGAGGCGGGGAGGGGGAGGGGACACGGGGTTTCCAAAGAAAAGGGGAATCATCGGAAATGTAAATAAAGTATCAAAAAATAAAAAAAAATAAAAAAAATAAAAAAAATAAAAAAGAATCAGAAAATGGGACCTCATAAAATTGAAAAGTTTCTGTAAGGCCAAGGACACTGCCAGTAGGACAAAACAGCAACTCACCGATTGGGAAAAGATCTTTACTAACCCTACATCCAATAGAAGGCTAATATTCAAAATATACAAAGAACTCAAGAAGTTAGACTCCAGACAAGAATGAATGTGCTTGTCTTGCACCTTCCAATAGAGAGTGTGTGAGTAGGACCTCAGTGGTCCTCAGAGAGAGTAGCAATAAAGGCCCATGAAGGAAAAAACTCCTCTGGTCTAAAGTATAGAATCTCTGGTCTGGGTGGAGGCCTAACAGTCCAGCTGGGCTGGTTTCAGTCACCTGGCCAAGGGAATACCACCAGGAGGCTTATTCTAAGCTATCCTAAAGAGACAGGGGGAATAGTTAGACCTTTAATTAGATACTGTACTTTTCTGTTCACCTATTCCTATTCAGGAAGGTGTGTTATCACAGTCACAGTGCATGTATGTTGAGAAATATAGACAGGTATGACTTTTTTTTTTTTCAATCAAACATACTACTTTCTGAGTGAAAAAAGAAATAAAAAGGAACAGATATGGCTTCTCCTAGGTATGGTGGGGAAGAAAGTTTATTCTAGATTTGTGGGAGTACATAGCCAGAGGCTGACAGATCTCAGAGGGTCCAGAGTGGTTATGATCTTGAACCATGTGCAGAGAGACTGGGGGATGGGGGCGGTTGTGGGGGAGGAGAGGCCAGCCAAGTACAGCAGTCAGGAGGCCAAACATACAAAAAGGAGGGCTGGTAACCAAAATGCTTGGATTATATAGATAAGAGCCTCTGAGGAAAGTGCAGCCTTGTCTCTGGGTTGGAGAGTTCAGGGTACAGGATGGTGTATACCAGCCACAACCTGTAACATGTAGGGACTAAAGGATGCTGGGAGAACCTGGAAGCCAGGTCCTTTTTAATATGTTAAACAGGTGCCTCAGGGCACCTCAGCTGTTTGTTCTGGACTTGAAACTTAACACTTCTGTATCCATCAGAAGGAAATTTAGGTGAACAGTCTGATTTTCACATTTATATGATAGGCAGCTACTCATTTCCCAAATAAAATAAGGTTCGTGCACACATTGGCATATGAGATCTGAGTCAAACTGGTAAGGGACAAAGCAAGTTGCAGAAGAATGAGTTAACTTCCTGTTGCTGTGACAAAATGCAGGGACAACTTTAAATGATGAAAGGTTTGTTTTGGCTCACAGTTTTAATGGCTTGTGTATGTGTGTAAGTGTGTGTATGTATTTATATTGTGTGCAGTTTTAAAATCGATTTTAGTAGAGAGGAGACTATGACAGTTGAATAGAATGAAATAAACACTCAATGCTTTTCCATGCTCTGAAAAAAAAAATGGGGTACAGAGCTAAACAGAATTCTCAACTGAGGAATCTCACATGGCTGAGAAGCACTTAAGGAAATGTTCAACATCTTTAGTCATCAGGGAAATGCAAATCAAAAGGACCCTGAGATTCCACCTCACACCAGTCAGAATGGCTAAGATCAAAACCTCAGGTAAGAGCAGATGCTGCTGAGGATGTGGAGAAAGAGGAACACCCCTCCATTGCTGGTGGGATTGCAAGCTGGTCCAAACACTCTGGAAATCAGTCTGGCAGTTCCTCAGAAAATTAGATGTAGCATTACCTGAGGACTCAGCTATACCACTCCTGGGCATATACCCAAAAGATGCTCTAACATATAACAAGGACATGTGCTCCACTATGTTCATTGCAGCCTTATTTATAATAGCCAGAAGCTGGAAACAACCTGGCTGTCCCTCAACAGAGGAATGGATACAGAAAATGTGGTTCATGTACACAATGGAGTACTACTCAGCTATTATTATTCATGAAATTCTTAGGCAAATGGATAGAACTAGAAAATATCATCCTGAGTGAGGTAACCCAGTCACAAAAGAACACACATGGTATGTACTCATTGGTAAGTCGATATTAGTAAAAAAGCTTAGAATACCCATGATACAACTTACAGATCATTATGAAGGTCAAGAAAAAGGAAGACCAAATTGTGGGTGCATCAGTCATACTTGGTAGGAGGGACAAAATAATCACAGGAGGTTGAGGGTGGAAAGGACTTGGGAGGAAGAGAAGAGGGGGTGAGGAAAAAGGGGGTCAGGATTAAGTGTGGAGGAGATGGTCAAAGATGTACAGAGAGTCAGGAAATTGAACAGAGGTGTGTAGCAATGGGGGATGGAGAACTGGGGGTAGCCACCAGAAAGTTCCAGATTCCAGGAGAACAACAGACTTCCAGGAGAACAAGAGACTCCCAGGACCTAAAGGGATGGATGAGATTAGCTGAAATGCCCAACAACAGAGGGAGAACCTGTAGATACCATATCCAGAGGTTAGGCATGGGCCCCGGTTAAGGGATGGGGTCACCCACCCTTCACAAAATTTTAACCCAGAATTGCTCCTATCTAAAGAAAATACAGCGACAGAGAGTGGGGCAGAGACTGAAGGAAAGGCCATCCAGAGACTGCCCCACCTGGGGATCCATCCCATATGCAGCCACCAAACCCTGACACTTGCTGATGCCAAACAAGTGCTTACTGACAGGAGCCAGATATGTATGTCTCCTGAGAGGTTCTGTCAGAGCTTTACTGATACAGATGGGGATGCTTGCAACTAACCTTCAGACTGAGCACAGGAACCCTAATGGAGGAGTTAGGGGAAGGACTAAATGAGCTGAAGGGGTTTGCAACCCCAGAGGAAGAGCAACAATATCAACTAGCCAGACCCCCAGAACTCCCAGGGACTAAACCACCAACCAAAGAGTACACATGGAGGGACTCATGGCTCCAGCTGCATATGTAGCAGAGGATGGCCTTGTCTGGCATCAATTGGAGGGTAAGCCCTGGGTCTTATGAAGGCTTGATGTCCCAGCATAGGGGAATGATAGGGAGGGGGGCAGGAGTGGGTAGGGCAAGGTGGGTGCCCCCTTGTGGAGGCAGGGGAAGGGGTTTGAATGGGGGATTTTCGGAGGGGAAAGTGGAAAGGTGGATAACATTTGAAATGTAAATTAACAAAATAACCAATAAAAAAAAGCATTGCAGGGATTATCAGAAAGCTTTTGAGAACCATTTTCTATGACTTGGTCACCTAAGCAGAACCATGGACAGATGGATCTTGCTGGCCTGAAGAATGGAGGGTGAGCTAACACAACACAGACCGTGGGTCCAGGAGAGGGAATTTTCCCCATGCAGATGTGTGAAGAAGTGTAGACTACTTTGAAGAGGAGTTTCCAGTAATGTATATAGGATCCAGAATCTACAATGCAGATGGAACAGAGCTGAAGTCACACAGAGATCGGTGATGCCATTAGTATTGAAGGAGGGTTTGGGCTTCAAGAGCTAAAACCATAAGACCATAAACTCCAAACTGTTGCCTGCACCTGTGTTTTCTACCGTATTGACTAAACTGAGCCATAATGTGTAATTCAGTTATGAAAGTGAGGTACGCATCTAAAATATAGCAATATTAAATAAGACAGTTGCCTGCCTCACAGATATAGAATAGGGTGCAATAATATCTCAAAGAATCCATCCAGGAGCAATTGCCTAACCAAGTAGGGAAAGAGGCAGTACTTGTTTTGGGAAGATTTCCTGCATTTGAACACTCAACTGTGTACGTGTTCCAATTTATTTCGCCCTCCTAGTGTGTGCCTTTAAAGAGTGTTTACAACCTGCAGACCACTTGAGACTTAGCATGGAATGGGGATTAAATTCTGAAATTTGTTTCAATAAACAAATGAAGGTTTACTCATTGTATAGACTTCTACTGTTGATTTAATGGGAAGATATTTGGGAAGCAGATGTTAAGGCAAATATTAAAATGAGGCTAAAACACCTGTTTCTGGGAACAAATCAATGGCATATTTATATCTACTTTAAAAGATTCTTCTTAATGACTTCTGTTCTTGTTCTGAATGATACTTCATCAATACAATACATCCACTTTTGTCATCTCTGTGTGTGAGCCATGCTAGGGTCAGAGGAGAATTCTCACCTAAGCTGGGGCTGGGCTGACAGACAGCAGACATCAGTAACCTTCCTTCTTGTTCCCAACCACCAAATGCAGCACTGGGGTGGCAGGCATATTTTCTTCCTGTGCATTATGTGAATTTGAACCCAGGTCCTTTTGCTTGTACACTAAATGATCTTATCCACCAAGCCATCTTCTGATCCTCAATCCCCACAATTCTAGTAACTCACAGGTCTTCTAGCAATTATAGCTCAGTGATAGTGATTCTTACATTTCAGGAGGAACATGAAGACTTACTGTTAGAGAGTGTCTTGGTCATTCTTGTATTACTGCAAAGAGACACCATGACCAAGGCAACTCTTAGAAAAGGAAGGATGTAATTGGGGGCTTCCTTACAATTCCAGAGGCTTAGTCCATTATCATCATGGTGAGGACCATGGCAGCATGCAGGCAGGCACTACAGCAGTAGCTGAGACTACACCCTAAATCTATAGGCAGAAAGGAAGACTGGGCCTTCATGGGCTTTTGAAATCTCAAAGCCCACTCCCAAGGACACTCTTCTTCCAGCAAGGCCGCACCTCCTAATCCTTCTAATCTCATCAAATAGTTCCAGTCCCTAGTAAGGAATTATTCACAGTTATGAGTCTTTGTGGGCAATTTTTACTCAAGCCACTACAGAGAGGGCTTGAAATCCAGGAGGCAGAGGCAGGAGAATGAGGAATGTGAGGCCAGCATGGGCTACAGAGTGAGTCTAATGACAGCCTGAGTGACACAGCATGATCCTCTCTGTAGTGTGTGTGTGTGTGTGTGTGTGTGTGTGTGTGTGTGTGTGTGTGTGTGTGTGTGTGTGTGTTTATTGGATAAATTGGATGAATTAGAATCTTCCATTAGCTTTTACAAAAACCATAGATTCAAGGTTCCTGCTCGTCAATTGTCTACCAGTGATGGATGATTGGTTCAGATAGAAGGTAATGACTCAGTCAGACCGTTGGGGAAAGCTGGAAATGTGGGCTCTTCCTTCTGTTGAAGATACTTTTGTTAATTTCTATTGGATCTGAGTAGAAAAATGTGCACAGCAAATGCACAGTATGAAAGTGGTCCCTGGAAGGAATACCGTATTAATGAGGAACCCATCATGCACTGGAGATACAGAGTCTTGGTCACAATGTCTAAGCTGATCTCACTTTGCCCTGAAGCCAATTTGGTCTTTGATTATTCTTTTTTCAGTGATGATGCGTAGTTTTTGTATCCCACAGTCAATTTGGGGAGGATTTTTTTGTTTTGGTTTTGGTCAGTTGAAGCATTCCTAAGGATAGAATAATTTCACACTGGTCATGTTGTTATTTTCTAAGAAACTCTGAAACATAAAACCCAGTAGGAAGTCATTCTTTAAAATCTAGTGCCTGGACTAAGCAGTGGCTGCATTTCTAATTCTGAATTGTTTTAGAGCTCGGAGCTAGATGAGAGCTATCCTACTCCAAACCAGAATTAGGTGTGCCTGTGATCTGCTAGCAGACCGTACATGGCAATGGCTGTCGTGTGGGGCTCCTCCTACTGTGAGCTCAGGAGAAACCAGGCCATGTTGTGTTTGACAAAGCATGTTCCAGTGCCTGGGCATATTTTAACTTGTATGGGAGCATCTTTCAAATACTCAGATGTTGGCTGAAGCACGCTAACTTCTCATAAATGATACAGCCTCTGTTCTCCATTTTTTTCTTTTCTTTCTTTTTTTTTTTTTTTTTTTTTGTCCTCAAGGTAAAGAGTGAAACTTTGTTCAAAGACCTATGTCCTTGACCTTATTTTAAGGATCATCAGCTGCACTTATGTGTACCCCAGGATTGCACATGCCCTTATGGAATATGCCACCCTAAATTTCAGTTTATGACCAAGCAGATAATGACAATCTCCTTTTGTTGTGGGACTGCATTTTCTCAACCATTTTTGTGCCTAAAGCCAGCCACAGAAAGCAGATGCTTGTGTCCAGAGGAGAGACAAGAAGACAGCTCTTTTGTCACTAAGTCCAGGCTTCTGCATCATTTATCAACAAGGCTATGAGCACTGAAGCACCAAGCATTTCCAAGTGTGGCTTTCTTCTGGACCCAGATGGCAACCCGCCTTCCCCACATGCAAGTGTCAGGCAAAGATTGTACCTAATGCCCATGCGTCACATGTCTTTTCCCTTTCTTTATCTCTATTCCTCTCACATCATTCTGAGAACAAGAATCGTCATGAGGGCATGTCTACGAGCTTGTTCTCTCACACAAATGTGTGCGCCCGTGCGCGCGCGCGCGCGCACACACACACACACACACACACACACACACGGTGCACACTTCTTTCATTTTACTAATCTGTTTGGACTAGCTGTTGCATATGATCTTCTACCTGGAACTGGCCAAGAGCTTTCAACCAGAACTATGGTTGTTGTATGCTTTTGCCATAAAAATGTCCAAATCCCATTTCTTCCGTTGGCTATGTAGAAAATAGAAGACCATAGTTGGCTGCTAAACTGTATTAGAGTCTGTTATTAGTTAATAAAATATGTCCATGTTTACTGTTATTTGGGACAATATGTTGTGTCATACCAAATATTTTGTAGTAATTCCAGACTGCCAAGAAAAGAAAGACCCAAAGAATATTTTTAGTGTGATTGTAGACTCTGTGAAATTAGCTCCTTTTCATAGTCTAATTAGAATAATACAGCACTAGATCTTTCTTAAAAGCAGTATACTAATACACCTCCTGAGCCTTCAGGAGCCTGTGGAAAGGTCAGTTATGACCATAATGAATCCCACGGTCAAGTGATAGCCAGGGAGGCCTTTAGAAGCTACAGCCACTTGTATGAACACATTCCTGTGTGAGCACTTTACAGGAAACAAACTGTGGTCGATTACAGGGGAAGCTTTTCCTGTTTGTGTTTTTTAGAGTTCTCAGGTATGAGTGTCATGCTGATATCTGAGGAAAAGCGTCATGCCACTCTGCATAGAGAAGTATCTGGAAACATTCCCCCTCACCATCTGATTATCTCACACTTCCTTAAGGGAATCATACAGTATTTTAAGGTTTTATTTATTAGGAAATATTTTTCAGAAAGGGCCTCATTATGTAGACTTTGCTGGTCTGGAACTCCCTATGTAGACCAGGATGACCTCCTCATGGAGATTAGCCTGGTGTCCACCATCATTCCTGACTTGTTTTGAATATATATGAACAACCATGTCCTCTGCAAAACAATGACTGTCAGGAGAGAGTCTTCTTGATATGTATCGTTCTATGGGAGGTTTGGTGGTATTTAAAGTAGGTCATAAGGAGGGCTTACCTGGTGTCACAGGCTTCTCCTTTTATCTCAGACTATGCTTTCTGTCTTTCTGTTTTTGTCTTGTATGTTTCCATCTTTGATTATACAAAAATATCAACATGAAGCAATTTTGTAAAAAGGAGAGACAGGTATGTAGACATATTAATTTTATTATTTGCTGGAGAGTGAATAATTATTGTATATACCAGAGGAAACAGACTCTTTAAAACTACTCTAAAGGCTGTTTGTTAGTGATTTGTAAATATTTTTCTATGTTAAATATGCCTTGTCATCTGCGATTTTGAGAAAATATTTACTCTTCTAGAATGTATCACCCAAGAGCTGTAACAAACACACACTGGATTGAATTTCATGAAATCTTTCAAAATCTCTCTGGCTAAAGTGAGAGAAGAAAAATCCATTAGTTTTATTATTTTCTTTTTCTGTCATTCAATAGTATAGCACTGAAATGGATGTGCTGCTCTTAAGGAGTAGGGAAGGCAAAATAGATAGATAAATAGAAAGACAGACAGACAGACAGACAGACAGATATATAATAGGTACATGATAGATAGAAATAGATTATAGATAGATATTAGATGAATAAATAAATACAGGAAGAAAGAAAGAAGGAAGGAAAGAGAGAGAGAGAGAAAGAAAGAAGGAAAGAGAGAAAGCCCTGTTATTTCCCCACCTTTGAGAAAGAAAACACAGTTCACTTCTCTGTCTTCAACAATTATCTAATTAGACAGCAATTTGTTCATTCTTCCTAGGTTCTACTCAAGCTCACATCCTGAATCCAACTTGACATTTTCCACAGTGCTCTTCTGTTCCACAGACTTGTCTTCTCCCCAAACTCCCTCATCTGGCAGCTGACCCTTAGTGACTGGCAGGTGTCCCAGTTAATCCACTCTGCTGATCCAGTTGCTCTCATTTTTTAATTTCTCTACTTTTTCTGGGCTTTTTTGTAAGCCCCTATGGCTCTCCTTTTGGATATAACCATAGCTTCAGGCTGCTCTGCCTTCCTGTTAACCGCAGTCTCCATCTATTTAAAGATACAGTATAATGACTTCTGAACATTTTCTCATGTCTGTCAGTTCAATATGTCTTGCCACCTGCCATGAGAGGTGCCAGGCGAAACACAGAAGTAGCCTCTTCTCCAAAGCATGCCACCACATGCACCCCAGCAGACCATGGGGAACTCACTCAGGCTGTGAGGTACTCCAACAGAGCCAGACTGCTATGAAGAAGAGACACAGGTCTGTGGACTCCCACCTCTTGAACCCTTTCATATCTTTCATCCCTTGCCTCTTTTTTGCCATATTTCGAACAGTGACTATGAGTGCTCTTCCACTTTCTTCTGCCTCATGTGCTGGCTTGTTATGGCCAAAGTACAGGGCAAACAGACAGTGAAAGCAAAGTGGTCCCCATCCCAGTGTACTGACAGAGGCTATAATACTAAAAGTGTAATTAGAATGTGATTTATAAGTCAGGCATGATATAGTGGCACAAGTCTATATGCCTATAATCCTAACATTAGATAGGCTAAGGTAGGCTAGCCTGAACTACATAGTGAGACCTTGCCTCTAGGAAACAAACCAACTGCAAAGTTGAAAATGCGATTTATAAAGAATCAATATTTTTAAATCTTCTAGAATGCAATCCATGGGACTTATAGATTTCAAGTTAATGTACTAAGATTCTTCTTTTCTAGCTTCAAGAAATTGTTTAATATCCTCAAATGTCTAATAAACTCATGTATTATTTGTTTAATAACTTAGTTGCTGTTCTTTAAGATTTGGTCAATCATGACTATTCTCAGGAGTAATTTAGATTTATAGTGTTCCCTTTTATGTTGTCTTACAAACTACAGATATTAAATATAATATCAGATTCTGATAAGGAATCACCCTTCTCTAACTCCCATCCTGTGGTCAGCAGTGTGGGTAACTCTAGGGCTCCTAACTGTCATGAGATTGCTCTATTTATTTAGACTATTTTTAAAACAAATTTTGTTGTGTATACATAACATGTGTATCACACATTTGGATCTATTAAGCTGTAGAAAAGTGACTACATGGAAACCAAATGATATGTCCATTTCATAGTTATAGCTTTTTATTCCTTGATGCTTAGTTATGGTTTCTATTATTGCAATGAAAGAGGATGGCCAAAAAGCAAGTTGGGGAGAAAAGGGATTTTTGGTTTTTATTTGTTTGTTTTTATTGGTGGTGTTGTTGTTGTTTGTTTTGTTTTGGCTTATACTCCTATTTTGTTGTTTATTATCAAAGGAAGTCAGGACAGTAACCCAAATAGGATAGGAACCTGGTGGCAGAAGCTGATGAATAGGTCATGAAGGCAGTGCGTGTGTGTGTGTGTGTGTGTGTGTGTGTGTATGTGTGTGTGTGTGTGCAGTTTCCTGGCTTGCTCTCATGGCTTGATCAACCTGCCTTCTTATAGATCACAAGATCATCAGTCCAGGGATGGCACCACCTACAATGGGCTGAGCTGTTGGGAAATACTGCTATTGAAGTTGTAGTCTACCATGACCAGACAGCCTCCAGAGCTCTATGCAAAATGGAGAACTCCCTTTTTCAGTGTGTCTTCCTCTTCTCCACCTGACTTTATCTGGGGAGCCCAACCCCCCACATCCTCTTTGTGAGGAATGTTACCTTGTCCTTGGTGAAATTTCAAGTTCCATTTCCTTTCTCTGGATAAGAACCTGACCGGCAAACATCTGAAATGCCTCTCCATGCAAATGAGGCATCCCCAGTACCTTAAGACTCAGCCAATAGACACTATGTGACAAGCCCATTCCCACTCTTGAACATTTATACAGCCCTTGCTCACTCAGAATAAAATATGTGCACAAGCTGTTTGACTGAATATCATCTAAGAGATCTGTTTCACTGAATACCATCTAAAAGAGCCGTAACACTAAAATTCTATGAGTAGACCCTATCCCACACCCTTCCCCTGGACTCACAGCAGAACCAAGAGTCTGCTGACCTACCTGTCCTGGGTTTGTGTCATCCTTTCCCACCCGGTATGCAGCAGTGTCTGGATACCCCGAGAAAGGAAGCAAAATTGAAATCACACTGCCCCCCACCAATCACTAATTAAGAAAATGTCTTACCGCTGGATCTTATGGAGGCATCTTTTCCCTTGAGGTTCCCTCCTTTCAGATAACTCTTATGTGTGTGCCAGGTCACCATAGGACTAACCAGTGTACCAGCCTCCGGTCTGCTCAGCAAAAGTCCTGCACATAGCAAGGTGTCAGTAACTGTAGTCATCGTCTATCACGCCAGTATCCTAGACTTGTTCCTGCTACATGTCTGTTACTTTACATCCTTTGAACTGTGTCTTCCCATTAAACCCCATCCTCTGCCTGAATAACCACTGTTTATTCTTTCTCTGCCCAATTGTGTTTTTAAAGGAATTCTTCTTAGGTGAAAATGTTTATTAGACAGGTAGGCCATTTTCATCCCTAAGCTATTGTAATTTTGCAAGAAACACGAGAATTCACTTAGTCACCAGGTTTGTGGCTTTGCCTCAGCGTTTACTGCGTATATACACATATGAAACTCAATACATTTGTCAAGACTTCCAGGGCAGGTGTCTTTGTGGCAAGATGAATGGATGGTCATGGTAGTGACCTGCTTTGTGTCTTAATCATCCCCTATCTAGCTCTCTATTTTTTCCATCTCCCTCATCTTCCTCCTCTGTAGCTTAAGGGGATTCTACCCAATCTTGATTAGTCAATGACCTTTAATCAATCTAGGTTTTTTTTTTCCTTTTTCAGTTATGTTAAGATTTTCTAGTACTCAAGTTGCCCAGACAATGCCTTTCTTCATCCTTCATTCTTTCACTGAATAAATTGTACATTTGTCTATTTTTACTATTTTCCAGTCATTGTGGTAGGTGCTGGGAATA
Source organism: Uromys caudimaculatus (assembly GCA_028551405.1). NCBI lineage: Eukaryota > Metazoa > Chordata > Mammalia > Rodentia > Muridae > Uromys > Uromys caudimaculatus. The sequence goes on along the minus strand of CM052702.1, from coordinate 21,251,211 downwards.
ACTCATTTGAAATGATGCTCGTCGACAAATATCTGGATACTTAGAGAAGAAAAGAGGAGGTTCTGACTTGGAAAGAAAGCCAGGTACATGAACATGGCCTTTGGATCGAGTCTGGAGGGGATCCTGCTTTAGAAAAGAAATGAGATGGGTTAATGCCAAGATGATGCACAGTCAGATTCACTGAGAGAACCAGGAGGGGCATGGCCAGCGTACACAGGGGGAAGTGAACTATGGCACCGAGAAAGGATGGCACAAGAAACAATAGACCAAATACAACCTGCTTGGCAGAGGGAACTGGTGCACACCACTGGGAGAACATAAGCAGAGTGTGCAGAATGGAATCTGACATCAGACAGAATTACGGCAGCAGCAAGGTTCTGGAAAACCTCAGGGCATGAGAGGCAGGAGAGAGCTGGGCAGCACAAGCAACTAATCAGCTTTTGAACAACCGATGATCAAACATTCACAGTATTTGTGAAAGACAAATAGGAAGCCGCTCACCTCTCTACATTGTGCCGTTGACATGTGATCCTCTTCTGATCCCAACGTGGCCTGCCCAATGGCCACGTGTTCCTGGCCCACATTGTACATCTTTACCATCCGTAAATTCCCATTTTCCTCTTCGTCTTGTGTCTGTGCTTCACACTGTCCTGACTCTTGTCACTTTCCTCAGTGCAATGCCACCATTCTGCCTTGGATGTCAACTGAAGAGGAAAAGCGGTGGGACTTATGGGCATTATATTCCCATTGAGATCCAGGGATTTGAGGCTTAATTTAGATTTTTGGTGCCATTGCATTTTTTTTTTTTAAATGTACAAGAAGATTTGTGTTTCTTCACATATTTTGTTTGTTGCTGGTTTTAATTTGCTAGGTTACATTTTTCAGAGGCGGTTTTATCCAGGGACTGGCCTAAAATTCTGGTAATTGATTTCAGTTGAAGAGGGAGTTGAGTTGTGAGACTCACAGCAATGTTGCCGAGTGAAATATGGTATACGAACCATTCAGTGATAGTTTCAAGTAGGACATTTCAGCCACACAGTAAGCACAGCACGCATCGCTGCTAACCACTAACACTGTGTATAGCAACATTTTGAAAATGGTTTCCCCCAGTATAATATTTTAATTAATTATTTGGAAATTACATTCAATATGAATTACACTCATTTCTCATTTTTCCCAAGTCCATTCACCTACTCTTCCCCCACAGTCTCCCCCCAAAACCTCACCAAGTCCAACTTGTAATGCTCATACACTCAGTGGAGCATATTGAAATCCCCATTGACCAGCCCATTAAAGAAAATTGAGTCCTTCGCCACCCTCCTATGCCCCCAACCCCTGGCAGAAGCCATCAACTGCTAAGAGGAACATTTCAGCATCTTTATCACGATTTTAAAGAACTCTTTGTAATGGCTTACTGTCTAGGTTGCTTATTTGGGGGAGAGGCGTGTTGTCACAAAAGCCTTCAGTGTCTCTCATTTTCAGTTATGAGTCTGCAGTCATCTATACCATTGCAAAGCAAGCAAGCAAGCAAGCAAACAAACAACAAAACAAAAACAAAAGCAAAAAACCAAAAAACCTTTTCTGCCTGTAGCAGCCAGCAGCAGCACAATCATGAACTTCCCCATGATTTCTGGTGCCAGCCCAGATTGAGGACATTAATATGATCTCTAACTACAGCTTGGATCGTATACATGAGCCTGGTCTGTCGAGGCAGCAACATGGACCACTGACATCAACATGGCGTCTGCACACCTCTTGCCCTCATTGTCACCCCCTCCCCATTCATGCTTGCAGCCTGTTGACAGCACCATAGCCCTGCACTTCTTTTCCCAGCAGGGGGAGCACTTCAAGAGGTAGCTCCATACCCCAGGGCACTGGCCTCTGGGCCTACTGTAGTGCTGCCAAACAGGTGAGGTGGGCATGGTGGTGGCCTGAGCCGCCTAGCAGCTCAATGACCTGTCCTCCTCAGAAATGACAAGCTCCTTGTCTGCTGCAAATGAGCTCTGGTACCTGTTGCCACTTCCTGCCTCTAGTTCAGCTTCTGTCCACCACCCACACTGCTCTGCCCATCCCCACCCCCCACGTTCACACAAGCACATTTACAAAACATCTTCCCATAAGATCTCTCTCTTTTGAATCGCTCCTTACACACTGCATGCTCTGCAAGCTCATCCTCCACCAATGCCTTTCCCCCTGAAGCCTCCTTCATACTCCTCAGAGAAGCCTCAGAGCCCTGCAGCTGCTGGCAGCTGCCATCTTGAGTCCTGAGTTAAGTCACTGCCTCATGACTGGAGTTAAAATTGATAAAGTGATCACACTTTTGTTGTCGATTTTACTTGAAATATCTTTTTGCATTTGTTTATTTTTTCTTTTATTTGTGTGTGTGTGTGTGTGTGTGTGTGTGTGTGTGTGTGTGTGTGTGTGTAATGGGCTGTGCATGAATGTACCACAGGGAACATATGGGGATCAGAGGGTAGCTGTCAGGATGTAGGTTTCTCCTTCTCCCATGTAGGTTCTATTGAATGAGCTCAGGCCTTAGGCTTGGCTACCTGCACCTTTGCCACTGATCCTTGCTGTCCTTATTGACTCTTGGTTATGTGTAGGGTAGAATTTGGTCTACATGGTTTAACTTAAATCTCACAGAAATGTAGAGGTAGCCATCTTTCTTTGCACTTCTGAAGAAAACACAGATCATCAGACTTGAAGGTCACATGCTCCAGGTCAATAGCTCTGGAATAGAAGGGCAAAGCTTGAGTTTTCCTTAGCCCAGGAGTCACTCTGTCACTCTGATGCCTGCTGTCTGTCTCCCCATGCACACTGCCTAATATTTAGGACTGAGAGTATTTCAGAACCCAAAACTTCAGCTCTCTGGCTCCTGGATCTTTAGAAAACCTCAGATTCTGACTGGTTTGTTGTTCAGGTCATAGATGGGTAGGCTTAAAGAGAGAAGCCTTGCTTTGTGTTTGTGATGTTCCATTTGTGGACACATTGTTCTGTTTCCCTATGACAAGTGGAGAGGAAAGGAAATCCCATCATAGGTTTGTTTTCAACCAGTCTATAAATGAATTTTTACAGGGGAAAGTTAAAATACTTAACCCTGGGTGTGGTCCTCCTGGGTGTGTTTAGGTAGGGTTGGGTCTGGGCCTCTGATGTTCATTTGTTACCGTCATTGCTCACCTGATCTTGACACTGGTGGGACAGAGGAAGACTTTGAAAAACATAGCTTTGCCTCTCAAACAGTAATGTTACAAAGAAAGGCAACATGATTCACTAGTGGGTTCTTAGAGTTTTGTACTCATATCTTAAAAATAATATTATAAAGATAACATTGGTGCCAGTAAGTAGGGGGTTTATTGCAAAGTCTGAGGAACTGAGTTTCAGTCCACAGAATTCTCTTAGTGTAAGGAGAGAACCAACTTCTGCAAGTTGTCTTCTGACCTCAGTCTGTGTGTCATGAACACAAATGCATGCATGCATACATATACAAATATAAGATATAATAAAATGTTAAAGATAAAATGATATTTTGTGTCATATATTACTTCATATATATGTATATGCATATACATATACACATATACATGTATACACATATGTGTGTACATATATACATATGTATACATATATACCTATATGTACATATATACATGCATACATATACATATATGTGCATAGACATACACATATATACATATGTGAATGCATGTACACACATACACCTATATGTATGTATAATGTAAATATATATATATATATTATATATACATATATAATATGTAAATTTTATTTTTAAAGTTGATCTCATTGTGAAGATTATTTAGTTTCATTGTGCTTTGTCTTTTGTTTCAAACCAAGTTGTTACACAAATCTGTATTTAGGAGATGTCTCCATTTTCTCCAGATGCCTTTTCAGAGCTCACTAGCCACATGTAGTAAGTGGCTGCAATAAAAGACAGTAGAGGTCTGGAAGGATCACAATGATGTCAAAGAGCAGATCATAGCTGAGGACCAGCTGAGTGTCCATGCATGGCTTTAAATCAATTGCTGTTGTCAGGCGTGTCACACCAGATGTCGGCACGAAAGCAAGCCAAATGGAGTCTAGAGGTGACTCCTTGTAGGGATGAAGATGGAGAAAGAACATGACAATACAAAGCAAGAGAGGGCTTTGGATAAGTCAAGGTCCTTATCCTACTCTGAAGGCCCTGGCTGAGGGTCCAGGATGCAGAGCTTGGACGTGGTGGAGGAGGCATATGTTTACTGCTTATTAACTTGCACCATAGGTGCTTGAGAATGATGTTTTGTTTTTTATTATTTTTGTTTCCCTGTAACTGGATAAGGTTTTATCATATGGATTATGCTAGTTTGGTCCTATCTTTTTGGAATGGAATGTCAATATATATGGTAAGTGACCTTGATAGAATTTGGTTTTGTATCTGTACCTGATTCTAACTCCTCAAGGGCCAGATTTCTGTCCTGAGATGAACTTTAAATGCTGCTAAAACAGAAGGCGCAGCAGCTTCTGCACTGAAATACCCAGTTGCTTCTTCCCAACTTTCATGCAGCCAGGGCTTTCTACTGCATGAAAATAGCACTTCCGTGTTGTGCATTTGAAGTAGATGAGACACTGGAAACTATCACATAAACCACTGACAGGGGCTTCTGAAAATTATGACCAATCAAAATTTGAATTCCCAATTAGATTACAGATCAGGGGGCTTTAAGTTGCTGGCGTGTCATTATCATGTTCCAATTAATCCCAATGGCTCCAGCATCTACGGTGTCACAAGTCAGTTCTGGTTACACAGTTGTATAATCTATTCATCCTTACTGACTGTGTATTTGATAAGATTATACCAAGTACTGTGTCCAAAGTAAAGTGAATCGAAGCTAGGAGATAGAATACTCATGAATAATTAAGGAAAATAAATTAGAAAAAATTCTAGGGTCTTGCTTCCTGCAGGACATCAAGAGTTTGGAAGAGGACAAGTTATTCCAGATTGTGTTAGAAAGAGCAGAGATCTTAAAACTGGTGGAATGTGAGTGTTGCTCCTGAGTTTAGGGCTTACTGTTTCCTTCATTAGGTTCACTCAATAGCTATTCACTTGGTTAAACTGCTGTGTCCTGTAGCTGTGTCCGCTGCTGATATCCAAGATGTTTAAACTTTGTCATGATGTATAAAGGTCAGCAGGCAGATAGAACTATTCTCTTTAGCTCTGGGGAGCCTGGCTACTCAGCTATGGCTCAGAATAGCTGGAAATCTCTTTGCCCCAGAAGTGGGCACCCTCATGTACAAAAGGAAGGATGTGGGCTCACATGGTGCACTCTGATAGAGATGGTAGAATGAAGACAAGGGTGAAAATATAGGTCAGAAACCCAAGCTCCACTTTTTCATACAACTGAAACTTGTTTATGGTGATTCTAGGTTTTGTGAGTATTTGTCAGTATTTCATGAGTTGAATTGCTTCTGAGGTCAATAACTATTCATTTTTTTCAAAATTTTCAAAATAAAATGGCTAATTAAAATGCCTCATGGTTCCAAAGCCCTTCATAGTAGAGATTAACATGAACAGTGGTTCTCAGACGCACTGTTATTTGCTACATCAAATATAATTCCTAAAATGCATGATTCTCACATGAATTGCAAGAACCCTTTCACATTGCACAGATGTATTCAAGATGTTTGGCCACATCTACTCTCTACTGCACACAAATATTCTATTAGATCTGAGTTTTCTTAAACAAAGGATGTAAGGCTGAATACTGATATATTTTGTTCTTTGTGATGTGATAGAGACATAGCCACCCTTTCTTTAAAGTATGTGCCTAGGGTCTTTAATGCGATGTCTGATATTCCCTGATTCTTCTTCTCATCCCTATCCTCTGCATCTCTCTTCTCTTTCTCCACAATCTTTTCTTAACAAGGTCTTGAAAATACCTTAGTGTTCTGTTGCTGGGAAGAAATACCATGACCATGACAACTCTTATAAGGCAAACATTTAGTTGGGCAGTGGTGGCGCACGCCTTTAATCCCAGCACTTGGGAGGCAGAGGCAGGTAGATTTCTGAGTTTGAGGCCAGTCTGGTCTACAGAGTGAGTTCCAGGACAGCTAGGGCTATACAGAGAAACACTGTCTCCAAAAACCAAAAAAAAAAAAAAAAAAAAAAAGCATTTAATTGATGCTGGTTTATAGTATCAGAGATTTATTCCGTTATCTTCATGGTGGGAAGCATGGCAGCACACACACAGACATAGTGCTGGAGAAGGAGCTGAGAGTTCTGCATCTAGACCTGCTGGTAGCAGGAAGAGGGGAAGCCAAAGGCCTGGTTTGGGCTTTTGAAAGCCTCAAACCCCACTCCTAGTGTCACACTTCCTCCAGCAAGGCCACATCTCCTAATCCATTCAAATATTTCAACTCCGTGATGACCAAGTACTCAAATCCACGAACCTGTGAGGGCTATCTTTATTCAATCCACTATACTGTTTAATGTGAATATTGAAATGCCATCAGTCTTTACAAAAGAATTGTGTAGCTAGACATGGGACATAAGATTTAGGGAGGATGGATCCATTTTGCAGTGAGTGATGGTCTCAATAGGAGGTGTTTTCAAATGGGAACAATTGCATGGACTGCAGTGCTCTATGTGAGGCAGTGACCACAGGTGAAGTCACTTCTGAAAGGGGGAAAAACGTGGATAAAGTTGTGAGTGACAGAAAGCCAAATGTTGTTAGCTCTTCATTCCAGTTACACCTTATGGTGTTCATTTTTTTATCAGCAGACCAGGGAAAGAGTCTCATGAATTCATTATTCACGTTTTTATACAAAGGAATGGAAATAGGTGAAAATATATGAATTTTGAAACAAGGAATATGAAGTAAAACTGAAGGAAGAATAAAATAAAGGCTAAGTGTAGAAAAAGTAGGAAGCAGAGCTTGGAACAGCTACAGAGTTACTAGATTAGTTCCTGGGAGGGAGCACATGGAAGATTGACAGGGTTCTTTCACTTGTAGTGAAAGAAGAATCCAGCTTGCAGATGGAGTCTCTTAAGGTTTTTCTATGAAATCTTACAAGAAGAATGGTGAATTAAGGTAATAGTAAAATATTAACAAATGGCCAGTATCTATTATGTACATATACTGCACAAAGCAGGCAAAAGATTTGTTGCTAGTTCTTCAACTATCAACACACAACTAGCAAGTACTCGCATGGTACAAAGCATCTGAGAAAATGGTCGGTATCAGGCAATAGGGGTACTCTAATCAAAAGACAAATAAATGATGCTTACCACACATCAGGTTGGCTCTAACCACAAGCTAGAAAATAGAATGAGTTGGCCAGGATATTGAAAGAATTGGAACCTTAAAACTCTAATGGTAGAAATGTTGAATTGCACAATCATTGTGAATGGTTTAGTGCTTTCTCTCTCAAAAAATTATACACACTCTATGACCCAGCAGTTCAAATAACTGAAGTTTGCTAAGTAAATAAAAGTTAAATATGAAATCTCTTAGCAGTTCTATTCAAAAGAGTCAAGTGATAGGAGCAAGGCAAAGTTCACACATAGAAGAAAAAATGAATACGTTGTGGAACATCCATAGAAAAAAGTATTTTTCAATCATAAAAGAAAGGTATTCTGACACACGCTACTATGTAGGAAAGCTTGAACAACCATGCTGACTAAAATCAGCTAGTATACAAGTCAACATGTGCCCCTCTATTTGTATGAAATTTCTACCACCAGAAAAATTTAAAACACAGATTAGTTAGTGACTTTCTCTTAGTAAGTACTAGAGAGCAGGAAGCAATCGCAGCCTGAGGAATGGAATTTCTTTTGGCGGTGAGGGAAATCTCTAGGAAGTAGGAGGAGATAATGGTGACACAACATTGTGCTATCTATTTTTAAATGGTTATCTTATAATATGTGAATTTTAACTCCCTTAAAATAAAAAGTAAAATCTGGAATATGTAGACAGATGGGGGTTGATTGGATTTGTGAAATTCTATGAAAAACTCTTTCACAGAGTTTGGATTTTGTAGAAAGTTGTGCCATGGACGGAACTATTCACTGTTAAAGACCCAGCATTCAGTGACCCCTCCAGGCTCTTAATAAAGAAGAAACTCAAATCTGGAAACACCAGAACAAATGTGGCATGGGCATGCTCGTGAAAATGTCCATCAAATGTCTGGTATGAGCAGATGACAAAATCCCTGTTGAAACAGTGGTAGGCAAGGTGTCTGTGTATGCAGATACAGGTCATTGTTGGGATAGCAATACAACAATAATAACCACAGTAAGGGTCTAGGGTCAAAGTATTCACCTTTGACTTCCTAAGCCCTCATTCTACGAAGTAAGAAACACTAATGCAGACTTTGAACATCTTTTTATCTTGGTACTGCTTTAATGAAGATATCCTAGAACTATTAGAACACTTGTGAAACATTTAATTTCCAGAAATTTCCTTTATGATGTTTTTGGGTAGGATCAACAAGAGATATGCTGACCTACTTTATAAAGTTGTAAATTTAGTCATTAAATTTTAGTTAAGCTGATAAACTAGAAATAATGATTAGGACTTTAGAGGTATGTTCTAAGCTTTTTTCCCCTGTAACTGTTTATCTGTTGCCTTGGTTGGGGTCAATTTCTCCTTGTAAGAATGAAACTCATTTCTGACTAGAAAAGCCTACTTTATAAAACCCATATAACTAGTGATTTATTGATCTGTTAGAATTGACTGTGTTGTATATAGGTAACTAATTATTGTTGGATTGAAAGTCAATTTAATTATAAAAATGGATAGAAACCAATACTCCATCACTGTAGTAACAATGATATCAAAGAGTAAACTCTTTAAGACTTTCCAAAAGAGAAGCTGTCCTGTAAATCACTATGTCTGAAGCTGTCATCTGACCACTGTCAGGACACCTTAAACACTAGGTAAACCAAAGAGACCAGGGCCTTACCCGAGAAGATAATTTTTGTCAGTCATTGTAGTTGAGCTAGCCTTGTATTGAAAGCATTGAGGTCACTGGGGCCTGGAAAGATGATTGGGGGCAGTAGAAGAATAAGGGAGAAGGGAATGAGGGAGGAGAATCAATAAAAACAAAGTAAGCATGAAAATATCACAATGGCAGTGAATGTGTATGCTAATTACAAAACTAATAAAGGCAGGCTGGAGAGATGGCTCAGTGGACATAATGCTCGCAATGCAAGTGTGAATACCTATGTTCAGAGCTCTAGGAACTAAGGAAAGCCAGCTGTGTTAGTGCACACATGTAATCCCTAGGGGATGCGATCCCTAGGCTCCCACAGCAAAGTGGGCGATGAGGAGAATCTTGGGACGTTTGTAGGACAGATGGCTTGCCTTTTACATCTGCAAACAACCAAAGACCTTGCTGCAAACAGGGTAGAAGTGCAGGGCTGACACTAGAGCTGTCCTTTGACTTACACACACATACAAGAGAGAGAGAGAGAGAGAGAGAGAGAGAGAGAGAGAGAGAGAGAGAGAAAAGAAGAAGAAGAAGAAGAAGAAGAAGAAGAAGAAGAAGAAGAAGAAGAAGAAGAAGAAGAAGAAGAAGAAGAAGAAGAAGAAGAAGAAGAAGAAGAAGAAAAGAAGAAGAAGAATTAAAATGGGGAATGGGAGTACCTCTGAAGCCATCCTTTTAGCTCATTGATTTTTCCTTCCCTCAGGTTTAAAGTGCAAGTAATGACCAATTCATGCTGCAAATTATGTTATATTCTTCTTAACGCATTTCTAGAGAAATTGATCAAGACTATGATTATAATCAGTTGTGGAACAGTCATGTGTAAAAAGACTTGCTTGGATCTCATATACAGTATTGATCTCAATCCTTAGATTTGTAATTTTTACCATGTGTAAACCAGTTCTGAACTACACAGTTAGCACCTTAAATCTATAAGTTGACTTTTATGTCCACATTTTATTATGACCTTTCTAGGACCAATAGTTGATGGACTACCACCTGCCTCTCAGGTGCCAGCATTATATCTCACAAGTAACCCATGAGGTGCTCAGTGGTGATGTGATTTGCATTGAATCGAAAGACAGATTTTCTAACCAGAACAATCTATCTCCCATTGAACCAGTGTTTTCTTGTTAGTGTTCATAGAAGATTTCTGAAGAAACTTTCAGAGAACTATCCTTTTGTTAACATACTGAACAAGAAAGTTGCCAGGATAAGGATAAGGACTGGTTTGGGACCAGTAGGAACTGGAGGACCCAGGGGAAAGGAGTTCAGAATTTTTTGTTCTAAAGTTGAAAGTTTCAATGGGACAGTTGTAAAACCTCAGCCCAAGGCCAGGATGTCTACCTTGTGCCTAATATCCGTTCAAAATACACACTCATAATGATGCATTGGTTCAAGAGAAGTTTTCTTTCCTTTTTCTTTTTTATGAAAAATCATGAATTACTTTACGTAAAGGTTTTCCAGACAAAAGAGACCGCAAATAAGATGACAGATAGGAAGAACAAGTGTAAAACGTCCCATTGATGGCATGAGGTGCAGTTCAGGTTGGGTCTGTATGGTGCATATCCAGAGAACATAATATTTAAATAAGCTTATTATTTTGTGTTGGGCTATATTCATAGTTACATGTCCTGGTTAGTTTTTATTGGTTATTTAGCACAGCCTAGAGTCATCTGGGTAGAAGGAAGGTCAGCTGAAGAATTGCTTCAATGAGATGGGTTCATGGCCATCTCTGTAAGGAGTTGTCGTGATTGGCAGTTGAGAGGATCCAGCCCATTGTGAGCATCAACATTCCTAGGCATGTGGGTCTTGGCTACATAAGCAAGCTAGCAGAAAACAAGTTAGTCAGCAAGCCTGTAGCACTTGCTGCTTAAATTTCTGTCTTCCTTGCTCTCAGTGATAGATATGCCCCTTTCTCCCTTAACTTGCATTTGACTGTGGAGTTATCACACAAAAGAAAGTGATCTAGAACACTGCTCTTAGCCACGTGCAGCCAGTGGCCACCGATTGGACACATTGTAGAATGTGTCCTTGTCACCTGTTTACCTCTTCCAGTCATTTCTGTATGGAACTCCTAGTTATAGATGAGTTTCTTGGAATGTGCTCAAATTCATTTCCCTCCTGACCTTGTGGTCAGTGGGACCTGCTGCAGTTGCAGTTTTCCTGCAGCAGGAGAGAGGATTGGACTGTCCATTCTTAACGGGAAAAGTACACAATCCAAATTTTGAAGAATAGTTTCTTTTGTGTTTGTTTGTTTTGATATATTTTTTATTGGATATTTTCTTTATTTACATTTCAAATGTTTTCCCATTTCCAGGTCTCCCCTTTGGAAACCCCTCTCCCCTGCCTCTATGAGAGTGCTCCCTCACCTACCCACCCACTCATTCCCTTCTTCCCTCCCTGGCATTCCCCTACATTGGGGCATCAAACAACCTCTGGCCCAAGGACCTCTCCTCCCACTGATGTCCAACAAGGCCCTCCTCTGCCACATATGCAGCCAGCACCATGTGTCCCTCCATGTGTATTCTTTGGTTGGTGGTCCAGTCTCCGGGAGCACCAGGGGAGTCTGGCCTGTTGACACTGTTGCTCCCTCCATGGGGCTGCAAACCCGCTCACAAACATTTTTTTCTGCTTGCGTGTATATGTGTATACCTAGTCCTTTGTGCACAGTTGTGTGTGTATACTCTCCTGTGTGTGAGGTGGAGGTAGCAGAGAACAACCTCAGGTGTTTTTCCTACCCACCTCTTTTTCTGAGACCAAATCTCACTGGCCTGGAACTTTTCAAGTAGGCTAGATGGGCTGGCCAGTGAGTGTGCCACTGTGCTGGGCTTTTGTATGTGGTGTTGTCTTGTGTGTGTGAGGGGTGGTGGTAAAATAATATCCAGAGCTCAGATATTACTTTACCAATTTTGCAGTCTTTCCAGCTCCTGAAGAATGGCGCCTCCCTAATGCACGTCATTCTCATATGACTGCACTCTGAAAAACTGTAAGTCAAGCTGGAAAATGCATTGTGCTATCATTACAGATGAGGTCACTTTGCCTAGTTCTTCTCAGTTTGAGAAAAAAAGTGCAGTAGGATCAAGCATGTTTCTAATGACACTTTTTCATTAACTTACTTGGTTTTACCTAGGTTTTCCACTAGGAAAATGGAGAGAATGTCTTTGTGCGGCTGTTTAGTGTTAGCCCTCTGGGCCTTGAATCTTGAACGAGCACAGAGTGTCTGCCTCAAGGATGGTGTAGGGCAAAAGGGTGCTTACTGAGTCTATTCAAGGAATGAGAAAGGAGGAAGGTTGGAAAGGAAGCTGTTTTCTGTGGCTGACCACCACCAGTCTGTGGATGAAAGACTTGGTTTTCTAACCTTACTCTAACCGACTTCGCCCCATTTCTAAATATTTTGCAATCATCTTGTCATGTTTGTATCTTCATTCATGTGCACTCAGTGTGCAATGTAGATGAGCATCTGCCTCTGCCTGCATGTATGCCATGCTGGGGTTTCCATTTTCTGCTTTCTACCATAAAGCAGTACAGCTGAGTGAATGCAGAAATGGCCAGAAACACTGATGTGTGCAGATAAAATGCTCACAGGGAGGGTGTCTCAATGTCATTGTCCTGTCACAGAGACGCAATGCCATGCAATACTGGGAACCTCAGAAGTCACTTTTATTCCCTAACAGCATGTCTGGCTATGGGACTTGATGGCCATTCGGCCAGTAGGAAGGATTGGTGTGAAATAGCGCTGAGGGCCCTGCGTTGCATGGGATGACTTCTCTCTGAGCCTACTAGGGAACATCTAACCATCCATAAGTGGACTCAGAACAGAAAGCTTCTGTGTCAGTGGCCCATGAGTTATGTGACTTCAGGGTACAGAGTGAGAAGTGCAGTTGGGGACTTGACAGTGGGAACCTATTGTAGCTTATAAACTTACACTGTTCCCATGACAAACAGTAACAGATTGCAAGATCAGCCACTTTTCCGATGTCAGAATGTAGAAACAAGACTTAAGTTCAGTTCTTTAGTCTCCAGGACCTGTTTGTTTATTTATTTTGACACTAAATTGTGACTTTTACAGGCTCTGAGAGACCAACTAAGTGGGTAGGCCTGAGAAACTTACGTGTGTACATATTTAAAGACTACCTTAAGAAAAAGGCCCGGTGCTCTCATGACTTACATTTCTTTTTCTGTAATATTGGTACAGCTAAGGAAGCACAGTTCTGCACAAATGTGTAACATGCACAGTTGGTCTGGTCAGGCTTCCATTTAAATAGGGCATGGTGGCAAAATCTTCAGCTCTTACAGCCAGTTCTCAGTTTTTCTCTACTCTTTTAGTATTTTATATTTAATTGTAAGTTGAATCTCAAGACGGTTCTATAATACTATGCTGCCCAGCAGCAATGAGACTTCATTGCTCTATCACAGTTTGTATTCATGTCCCACTGTTGATGTCCCCCGGCAGCCTCCAAAGCTCAGTGCAAGTGACCTGTGCTTGTTTCCTTTGTCTGCAATAGTAGACATTAAAGTCTCCGGTGCAGAGGTAGATGAAAATTTGACTTTCACCGTCTTTATGATGGTAGTGATCCTCTGCACAAAACCACTTCATTTAATATAAAACTGAAAACTCTGTAAACCCCATGGAAACTGTAGTTGTAATTATTAACTGGCATTGTCAATTCTGTATCTACTCCTACAGACAAGGACAACAAATCAAAACAAAAACAAGGAAAACAAAACAAAACAAAACAAAACAAAACAAAACAAAAAACCTTTTTTTGAGGCGGCTTTCTACCATGCCAGTGTCACGGTTGAGTGGGAATGCGGGCTGCTGTGAGAACTGCACAGCAGAGCTGCTGACAAGCCACACAAAAATCCAACTTTTCACAGGAGATGAAGACTCCCTTTGCTTCATTTACTCTCTTAAGACACATTAAAATCAAAGCTATCACAGCATTTGGCCATCTGTCAACGTTCCCAACACAGTAAGAGGGTAGACTTTGTTCTTGGAAGAACAGGATGTTTTGTTGTTGTAACAAATGGTTTTGGACTTAAGAGCTGGAAATAAATCAATGCAATTTATAAAGTTTGGGGTGAAAAATGTTAGGTGCGGTTTTTTAAATAGGGATTATATATGGATGAGCAGTACTACATAAAACACCACATTAGCAGTTTAAAGAAATATGATAAAGATGAAATAAATTAGTGCAGAGTTGTCTGCTTGGAGCTGCCCCTGCTCTCACGGAATGGGCTTGCCTATCTTTTCCTCAGTAACTTGCAAATTCATCGAATGTCCTATGGGAGAGAGGGCCTTCTAATTTCTTTCTTGAAGCTCAATCTCTAAACTTTTCTTTAGCATAGACCTACAGGTTGAAAACAGGGTTCCAAAGGCTCCGAGACAATTGTCCTCCTGTCTCTTAACAATGCAATACCTTTTAACAATGGCTTGGAGTTTGAGATTGAGCATAATGGATCCAGTTTGCGGACCCTGATAAGCCCTAGAGCGGCAGGTGGCAATTAATAGATGTTGTGTGGCTGCCCTCTTCAGAGCCATCCCAGGGAACAGGGTGCCCTGGAATTCATTGACAAGTACAAGATCTTGTTATGACCAGACTCCAAATCTATTGTCTTGATTTATTAACTGCGGTAGGTGAAGCTCTTGTCTCCTCGATGGGAGTTATCAGGGAGCCCAAGTTCTTCAGGGTGACCAACTAATAGCCAGGCAGAAACAACTCTACAAACATGCATACATACATACAGAGATTGGCAATATAATCTTTTGGAAAATAAGACAAATATCAAGGCAAAAATCATAAAAAAAATAATGTGTGGTGTTTGAAAAAGATAACAAAAGACTATAGGAAGTCAGTCAAAATGGGGCCTTTTTAAAAAAGAGCACACCTTATTTTCAAGGTTCAACTTATTTTGATGAAAATTTCATTTAGCTATAATCATTTTACTACATTCCTGGATCATATAGAATGATAATAACTACTAAAAACAGTGTGACGAGGAGCACTCATCTTGCCAGCTAATTGGTATTTTGTTTAGGCAATGTTTATAGCCTTATTCTGTTGGACAGTCACATGCTTACATCAGTATCCTCTACAGAGAATCCCTACAGAAATGAGGCAAAGTTAAGTTTCTCAGCTTCACTGTTCCTATGTTTGCCTGAGTACAGAACATTTTGTTTGTCTTGCCATTGACTTATATCAGACAAATCAAATTTTGATCAATTCATTGGAATAGTTTCCTAGAGATTTTTACAGATTTCTTTCAACACCCTCTTAATCACTGTTCTATTGCTGTGAATGACACCATGACCAAGACAACTCTTTTATTTTTTTATTTTTTATTTATTTATTATTTTGAGACAGGGTTTCTCTGTGTAGCCCTGGCTGTCCTGGACCTCACTCTGTAGACCAGGCTGGCCTCAAACTCAGAAATCCTCCTGCCTCTGCCTCCCAAGTGCTGGGATTAAAGGCGTGCACCACCACTGCCCGGCTGACCAAGACAACTCTTACAAAAGGAAACATTTAGTTGAGTGCTTGCTTTAAGTTTTAGAGGCTTAGTCCCTTATCATCATGGTGGGGAACATGGTGACTTGCAGACAGGCTCTGGAATAGTAGTTGAGAGCTACAACCTGTTCTGTAAAAGAGGATTTATTAGAATGGCTTTCAGACTCTGGTTCAGTTCCTCTGATAATGGCTGTGAACCAATGGAAGGTCCAAGAATCCAGTACTTGTTCAATCCATCACGTAAGATGTCTCATCTGGTCTTTAGAGTAAGTTGGAGATCCCAAAGAAATAGGCGTTAATGCCAGTAAAAGAATTGGCTTTCCAGCTAGAGTGATAGCAAGCAGGCAAAGAGATCTTCCAACTTTTATATCCTGGGTTGGGGGGGGTTATAAAGGATTACATATAAACTGCCAGCCAAAGGAGTGGTCCGCATTAAAGATGTATCTTCCGACCTCAGAAGATCTGGATTAAAAGTGGGTCATTTTATTTCGAATGATTTAATTAAGAATCCCTCATAGGTGCATCAGTTGCTTGAGTTTTAATTAATTCCAGATGTAGTCAAATCACTAAGAGTGGCCATCACAAGGCCACCTCTTGACTACTTGACACACGATCATATTTCCTTATATTATATTTAATTTTAAAATGAAAACAATAATCAAGTCATAATTACATGATATAACTATCTTTTGTTCAACCAGGACTTGAGCTCTGTGGCTTCTGGAGAGAAGATTCTCTTCCAGAGCACACTTAGAAATCTTTGGAACGTTTAGTCAAAACTGGATACAGTCAATTGTATTATAAGTTTGTTGCTACTCTTCACTGTATTCTGAGAAGCTAGAATTTGGTTTATTTTATCACAGAACTCACTATTTGTGATTTATCCAGAGTAGGATAATCAAATGCATTTGTCTCCTTAAGTTTGTAAAACAGCATGGACTTTCAGTGCTCTCTGAGCTTCTAGGAGAGGCTTCAGTGACTGGAGAGGCTTCAGTAACTGTATGTGATGGTAAATTGGAAAGCGTATTCCAAATAAAAAAATTACCACACACATTACATTACCATACATTATTGGATCTTCCAATAATAGCTAATCCATAATGGCTACCGCTAATGGAAGGTCCAATAATCTAGCAGTTATTCAGTCTACAAAGCTGATATCTCAGCTAGTCTTCAGTATACACCTGAAGAAGTAGACTATAATGAGAGTGAAGGAATGGATTTGCCAGGGAGAATGAAAGCACACAGGCAAAGAGGTCTTCCCTATTTTATAGGTTGGGGTGGGATGATTATTTAGGACTATATATAAACTACCCACTTAAAGCTGAATCTTCCCATCCCAGAAGATCTGGGTTAAAAGTGGGTCTTCCACTTCAAATGATTTAACTAAGAAAATTTCCTTCACAATTGTTCCCAGCCACTTTAGTATTAATTTATTCCAGGTGTAGTCAAACTGACAACCAAGAACAGCTATCACAAACACCAAAGCAAAAATCTAAAGGGCCAGAGAGGAGAGCACATACCTATCATTCCAATCCCAGAAAGGCTGGGGTGGAAAGATTAAGAGTTTGAGATCCTGTCTCAGCAATTAAAAATGGAGGAAAGAGAAACTAAAAGGAAAAGGGAGAGTTGGGAGGTATGGGGGACAGGGGAGGGATGAGGGAGAGGGAGAGGGATGAGGGAGAGGGAGAGGGAGAGGGATGAGGGACAGGGAGAGGGATGACGGAGAGGAAGGAGAAGAGAAGATACATGCTCAGAGACTCTGTAGTCAATGGCTCTGCATTGTCTAGTGCCTGGATATTGAATGCTACTGAATCCGATTCCTCCTACCTAACTCTTCAGGGATTTAAAATATATGCTTAAATATATTTTATTTGCAGCTGTGCAGCCTTCTGCTCATACTTCCTTTGTAGACAACTATTCCATTCACTGTGGGATTGGCTTCAACATACTCAAAGTTGAGCCTCCGCTCTCCTGTTCTGCCCATTGTCCTAGCCATTTTTCTAGTACCTTTAAGATCATTCTTAGATTTGTCACTCAACTTGCTTATTTCCAAATCTGTGCCAACTTAGACCACAACATTTCATATATTTAGATGTACGTGTTCCTATATAGTAAATAAAAGATATTTAAATGTCTCAATTATATTGATGACTTTTTTATTGATGTAAGCAAATATCTAAGAAGACAAAACTGAAATGGTTAATTTTAAAACATACTGTAAGGGACATAGTCTCTTGTGTCAGGGAATGCATGGTAGCAGAAGTGCAAGAGCACGTGGCCTCCACAACCAGGGAGAAGAGAGCAGGATGCAAATGTCCTGTCTTCCAAGCAGGAAGCAACCTGCTTCCTCTAACCAGGCTCCATCTTCTAAAGATTCCACAACCTTTCAAACCAGCATCCCCAGTTGGGGACCAAGATTCAGTTAATATCAAATTAAATAATGAACAAAATTATATCTTAACAGTCTTGGGAATAGAATATATATGTGAATATCTAAAATATGGATCTATATTATATTTGGCATTTGTTTTTATACAATACTATATATCATATATTTATTGATATACTAAGAAGAAACCATTCCCTTCACCCACTTAACCCTGTCATGGCCTTGTATAGGTATTTCCCTATAGCTCCCTCCCATTTCTTTATCTGCTGTTAAAGAAAAAGCTTAGTACTTTTCATTATTTCCTCTCAGCTCTAGAGAACATACCACATGGGGAGGTAAAGATAAGAGACCCTGTCAGAGCATAAGAGCAAGGAAGATGGCACAAGGCTGTGTGTGACTGTGGTGACTTCTTATATAATCCCATCCAGGGCACAACATGGACAAGCATGCTAATTGTGATATAGGATAATTCACAGAAGCAAAGTCCTGGACCTTACAGGCTGCTGTAGCAGCCCTTCTGAAATGGGCTGCCAAGTGCTCTCTCTCATTACTGCATTGCACAAGTACAACTTATATAAAAAGTCTGCCTCCCTATTTCCAGGATTAAGGGTCTGTATTGTGAATGTGGACACAATTATTCATATAAAGTACAATTCTGGGTACACTGATGGCGTTTGATGGGATCCTTGAAACACTAAAAAGAAAAATCATGAAAAGAATTAGGCTGGAATAGACATTTGAAGCTTTTAGTGTGTTTTGGAAGTGGATGCATGTATTCCCAGGCTTTGGATCAGAAAGCTAATGGGAACTCTTTCCAAGGTGAACAGACAATGTGAGGAAGAGACCCAGCTGTTCTTTGCATCTGTTGGGAGCACACATCAGAACAAAGGCAGGAGCAGTTGAGACTGCTCAGGTTATTAATGCCTTTCACACAGGCAGAGGGAAAAGAGAGATGGCCACCCTCAGACACTCATGAATTGGAGGTAACTTTCATTTCATCCATTCTGTTCCTGAGAGGTTGACATTATAATAATGAAAAACATGGCCGGTTGGTGAGATTTGAATTGAGTGAGCACATTTGTAAGCATTGCTGTCTGTGCGGGTCCTTTTGTTGATGGAGCTAAGTGCGCCATAATATTGTCATTATTTCATTCCACCTGTATTAATGTTCTGAATGGCACTACAAATTCTATTGCATTATCGCTTATAGTTGATTAATATACAGTCAGGTGTATCTCATCTGCTAGTTAGGATTCTTTTTTAAAGAAAATATTTACGATTTTTTCCCAGAGATTTCAGATCCAATGTTTTCCCCCCAGACTATTAAGAGTGGATGAATAATAAAATATCAGATAGGAAAAATAAGCAAGAGATGGGGTGATCTCTCAAAGTTCCCATGCAGACATTTCTTTTTAAAACAGTAATTTATTTTAATGGACAGATAATTATATATCTTTATGAAGTACTGCATAATAATATTTTTAGTGTACATATGTATATATGTGTGTATTATGCATGTATGTTATGTATGTGTGTATGTATGTAAGTGTGTGTGTGTATGCCTATGTATTGTTTTATTTTATTTCCTCTGAGACAGGGTTTTCATATTTAACTTAAAATCGATTTACAGTTTTCCTGTGTTTCAATTAAGATTTCTATTGCTGTGAAGAAACACGCTGACCACAGCAACTCTTACAAAGGAAAACACTTAATTGGGGCTGCCTTGTAGTTCAGAGGTTTAGTCTATTATCATCGTGGCAAGAAGCATGATGCAATGCATGCAGACAAGATGCCGGAGGGAGAATAAGCTGACACTTCTACATCTGGATCCACAGAAGGCAGGAAGAGACAGTAAGTGGCTGGGCCTGGCTTGAGCTTTTGAGACCTCAAAGTTCATCTGCTAGTGATGCAGTTCCTCCAACAAAGCCATACCTACTTCAACAAGGAACGCCTCCTAACTGTGGCCCTCCCTATAAACCTAAACAGGTCATGTTTATTCAAACCACCACACCCTGCTTCTACCTCCTAAAAGCTGAGATGACTAGTATATGCCACCATACCAGATTTGGTACATTAATGACGCGAGGCATTTATGTGTGGCAATCATTTTAGGACATTTAGACTGCTTAACAGAATTGACTAAAGAAAGAAGAGGCTCATTTAAACTCATGGTTTAGGGGCTAGGGTAAGGAAGAACAGGGAAGGCATGCTAGTTGAGAGACTCCATAGGTATCAGTAACAGTGGGAGCAGGAAGTGCCAACCTCTCACATCTCAGCAGATCAGGACAGAGTGCTGGACCAGAGGAGGGTTTGAAAGCAGCTCTCACACCTATTGGCCTACAACTACCAGCTAGGCCTCATGGTCCACAGGTTTCCCAAAATAGACAGCTTCTGGGGACATTTCATATTCAAACTATGTTGCCATTCACCTGAAATATCATTTCTTTGTGACATAATTTTAAATTCTTCTAGGCATTTTGAGTTAAATGATTGCTAACTATAATCAGCATTCTGTGTAAGACAACTTATTTTTCCTGTCTGGCTGTGACCTTGTCCCCATTTACCAGTATCTTCCTTGGCCCATTCTATTCCTCCCTCCCTGTCTTCTTATTGTACCTTCCAGGTCTCTCATAAAATGGTTAGGTTACTCTTTACTCTGTCATCTGCGGTCCTTCTCTGTTTTAGAAGTCTTACAGAAAGCTTAAGCATGAAAAGCAAAAGATTAAATAAAGAGCATCAACAAATCTTCCAATGAAGAATTAGAGTAATCACCAGTAAGCCCCCAGGAAGCGAAAGGAGTTTGCTCATGTGTCCCTAACATTGCAAGGACACACCCTTTCCGGAGCTCTGCAGAGGAGGCTCTGCTCTGACCAGTGGCCGGAACAAGTTCCCCAGTCTTCCTGTGCCATTTACCTCCTACAATTTCTCTCCATCTTTATACTTTAAAAAAGTGTACTGTTAAAATGACAGGATGTCAGGGGGTCTAGCTGGACTAACAAAGGTAAGTGTTGCAGAAAGTGCTCACACTGGTGAATATTGCTCATGTCTGGGAGGGGCTCTCTAGATGCTTCCAACATCCTCCTAGCCAACTTCAGCCTGTGCATGTGAACGTAACCATTCACACTCTCCTGTTCACTTGACTCCCTGCCACTTGAAAGAACCACTCAGAGCAGAGATAGAGGGAACAACAATGGCATGCTGGGCAGGACTTGCACTTGGCTGTTCCTTAGCCACTATTTATTTGATAGGTTAGCCTGTTTAAATGTTCTTTGCTAAGAAATAGTACTTTATGATATTATTCTATATACTATTATCAGTAGTGTTACTGGTGATCAACATTTACTAATTAAATAAATATTTAGCTATAAAAGATACATCCACTGAAGATATATATTTAACATGTAACAATTTAAAAATGAGTTATATTTGTTATGTACTTAACTCTAAGCTCTTTATGTGTGTTAATTCATTTAAAGCTCATAACAATATTACTCTGTTATTTTTAGGCAACTCAAGTATATAAAACATACTTTGCTTGTTGTGTGTGCTGGCTCCTGCCTATAACCTCAAAGGCTGGGGCAAGAGGATTGCTATAGGTAAGAGGGCATCCTGGGTTACTTGGCGAATTTCAGGATAGCCTGGCCTACCAAACAAACCTGTCTCAGAAAACCAAAACAACCTGAAACAAATCATACTCAAAATACCAAACAAATAACAAACAACAAACAAACAAACAAACAAACAAAGCAAATGCTTAGTTTGGGCAAGCTTACTCAGCTGTACTAGTTTAGCAGGAGTGTGAAGCCCTCTGTCTTAGGTCGTTCTTCTTTCTTTTATATAAGTCTTTATAAGTTTACTAAGAGAAGGAAGTAGCATATGCTAATATCTTATCATCAGAACACACCTTCTTTTTTTCTAAAACTTCTTTGTAAACCTCAATCCCTGTCTAGAGCTGAAGTGTCATGAAATTTCCCCTTTCCATGTTCATGTGTCCATTAGGGTCATTCATCTTTGGGCCATGCTTACACACTCATGCTGGTAAGACTTCATAGGGATGGATGACCTCTCTAACATTTCTAGAGATAAAATCTCACTGGAAATTTCCTGTTCTTCTGATTCGTACCATATTTCCATTTTCTTGTCAGTTCTGGTCCTTAGGAGCAGGAGATGTGTCTTAGATGAGTCAATTGTGACAGGTAGCACATGGTCACTTGTTCAAAGAACCACATATAGCTAAGGAATGCTGAGAGTGGAAGAAATAGTCACCCTAGAAATGAGTCCCCAAATCGGTTGTCTAATACTGAGGAGTCAACCCTGGTTTCATATACATACAAGTAACTTATATGGGCTGTGCAGGTTGTATTCATATCTTAGGGATATGTGCACCTGTGCATGCGTGCGTGTGCACACACACACACACACACACACACACACACACACACACTTGCTTACATGCACGTGTGTGTGCACACACACATTAACAATTAAACAAATAAAGGTCATGAATTTGAGAGAGAGAAACGCCGGGTGCATGGGAAGGGCTGGAGGGAAGAAAGGAAAGCAATAAAATGAGGTAATTATATTTAAATTTTAAAAATCATATTTTCAAAACCTAAGTTTCCCCTCTTCATTTTTTGGAGGTGCTATGTTTTCTTGTTTTGTCTTTGCAGTAACATATATTCAAGATATCTGAGACTTCGTAGTGTCTGTTTGCATCCCCCCATCCCCAGAGACCCTGGGGACTGGAGACCTGAACTGAACCTAAGAGATTAAGAACAATGCTTGCCCCAGGGTGTGAGTATGATATATAGAAAGTTTAGACAACACTTTTCTAGTTCTTTCCCACTGGAGCTGGAACCTCATTCATGGAGCCTTGGTCTCTCTGGCACAAAATCCATGCCCATCTACCAAGGAAGGCATGGAACAGGAAAAGTAGCATTTTTAGACACTTCAAAATTAATTTTGGAGTATACTTCTACATCAGTCTAAGTCAGTCCTAATTTCTCTATTCTCAATGGAACTTTATCAATTGTTTATGCATGACCCACTCTCAGTCTGAAAAATTTCACTATATTCTGTAAATTCTATTTGTCAGGCCCTTCATCATAATTCTAGATGACCAACCATCTGTAATTGTGGTAAATAAGAGGTTCATTTGCATACCAGGGACATGCAGATCTCTAAACTGATTCTCGGTAGCGTTCTAGTTAAGATGAAGCTTGTAGCACTAAAATCACATGAGGATATGAACCATGGGGATAATACAGGATACTGTTTCTCAAATTAATGATGGGCTTTAACTTATTTAGACACTTTCAGTTAACAAAAATTTTAAGTATACTAAAAGCAACTGACATTTGTGTGTGCTTCTATAACTGTCTTTTTCTTACATATTGGATCATTTTTCTTCTAGCATGCACTTCAAAAAACTACCCTTATATTTTTCTACAGATGTCTAATTTCATTCTCATCCTCCCAATTCATACTGATTTAAACAATTATGAATTATTGATTTTATTCAAATTTTAGCAATCGCTATCAAAGTATTTTTCATAGTTATTTCCTTAAGGAAATTAAAACCAGAACAATTTAAAGATGATGCACTTCTAGAATGTCTTAGATTCTTAGATGTCTTGCAGGCATAATTATTCTGTTGACTTTTGGGATGGCTAGATCCAATGTCTTTAGAATATTTCACCTTTGGCCTGTCTGATCGTTTCCATCTGGTTCTGTTCCTCTTTCTTCTGGAGTTCCCATAGTCTGGAAATTAGATCTAAAGGCTTGAGTAAATTCAGGTTAAATATTTTTGGCAGCAGTGCTCACAGGTGAAGCCATGGCCAGAATGCTTGGTTGTGCTTAAGTGACAATGACACAATCAATGTTTTTCACAGAAATATTAGCCTTCTAGCTCTGGTTTGAGCTGATCAAGGTAACTCTCCCATTGTCTTCATAATTTCGGCAATGTTGACATTGTTAACCTTTGTTTATATGAGTTGTGGATAGCCTCTGATAGAGCTGACCTACTGAAAACCACCTCCTGCCATTTATTCTTTATCTTGGGCCATATTATTAGATTACATAGGATTGATCCATCTTGGTACTAGAGGGGAAAATAACAGTCTCAGTGGTAAGATCAGGCAGTCAACTTGGCAGGCAGTACTGTGATTTCTCAACTATTTTGTTGTGGTCAGGCTGTTAGTGTCGGCTAGGGAGTTGATTGGTGGGTGCGAATGGAAGTGGGTGAAAAGATAAATAGATTTTAAGATTGTCTGGTAGATGGGGCTTTAGCACAGTACTAGAGATAGTGCTCAGCATGCCTGAGGCACTGGGATCACTGCCAGAGCCAAAACAAAAAGAAAAACCGCTAGGATTGTGATGAACTGAACAATCAAAAATGTGCTGCAGGGCTAACCTGCTAGTCTGTAACACTGATGAGAGAGTTAGGAAGTGGTCCACTTACCTCTACCAGAACCTTCATGTTCATTTACCGTGACAACTCCTGAACCTCCATCCTCTGTTCACAAAAGAAAACCTGACTTGAGACTAGGCAAGGGGAGGAGCTGACAGTTCTAGTACACTATTCACGCTTTTCGACTTTGTGACGCAAATTTGCTACCTTTACATTTATTTGCTTACTGGTGACCCTCTGTTGAGTTGCACAGGACTTCTTAGTCTTAGTTCCAGTTCAATCTGCTGTGTAGAAATGGAGGAGAGGAAGCAATAGTGATGTTGAATGAACAAATGAATGGTCCTCACGAAACAGGCTGGAAACTTTGTGCTTCCATTATTCCTGTTGACATTTTTAATCCTCTTACCTGTCTTCAATGGAGTTCATTGAAAGAGGATGCGCTGACTGATAGAGTAAGAAATATATCCCCTGAGCCACCGTTTTTCAGGTGTAAAGGCCTCCTAGAGCATCTCACTTATTCCATGGACCTCCTGTAGCAGTCTCACACAGCTTTATGTGTGTTCTCTTTAATCAGACATTTTAAAAATGAGAAAGAAACACACGTGCTCTCCACTGAGACCTTTTGTTGTTCGGGTAACAGTACATACCAAGTTGAAGGAATTTTTGGCATCTACACAGGCAGTGAGCTTTGTTAGATGAAAAACAAGTCCACTTAGAAAATAGTCTTTCTGAATTTCTCTCCAGAGAAAACAGCGAATGAGTAAAGCATAAAGAGTTCTGGATGCTGACCTTTGAAACTCTCCCCAAAACTGCGTGACTGCTGATGGGAAGACATGAAAAGTCATTTCACTTGTAATGAGATACCAAGTGGGCCTGTCTTCTTTTAAAACCTGGCATTTAAAAATACATTTACTTCTCTTATGGACTGCCCTAACCTGCACAGGCTAGTGCATATGACATATTACTGAAGCAGATGTTTTAGACAATATGCTGGCAACCGGGCAAGCCAAGAATAAAGTTGATGGTTTTGTTTCTTCAGTCTCAGACTCACACAACTGAGAAAGCTTTTAGATCCAGCAATTTATTGCAAGTGTTGCATAAACTGCCTATTAATTTTGTGCCTACTGTGCACTGGAATTGTTTGATATGAGGAAACAAGTGGGAGAAAGAGAGAAAGATTATTTCCATTCATAAGATATCTTCTCACTTTGGCATGATTCTTTTAGTCAATTCACCTCTGACCTTATGGGTGAAGAGGCAGGCTAGGGGACACGCAAATATTTAGAGCCTAATATTTTATGATACTAAAGTTGAGAAAGAGAAAACTGAAAGAGAAAGGTATGCTAATGGGAAGTCTTGTAGTTTTTCTGTTTTGAGCCGTTGCTCAGTTCATTCCTGGATTACAGAAGAAGCAAGGGACTAGAAAAGTATTGGTCTAGGGAAAGAGTTGAGTTCATCTTAGTGCTGTGACCTCGACTGCAATTTATATTAGCAACGAAAAATAAGCCTGTTTCATATTTCATTAAAATGCCTAAACTATAAACATGGAGTATCATGTTACACAACATATTTGCAAGTCCATAGCCACATGTGGGAGATTTCTGTATTCATGAAGGGATGACCTTCATATCCCCAGTAGAAGATCATCGGTTTATGCAATCCGATGGCATTTGGTTCTGCTTATGTACCAAACGATAACAGCACCTGATAACCATGCTCTTGCTCAAATGTGTTGTCAGTTAGAGAGGGCATGGAAACCGTCTCTGCTTCTAGAAGTTGGGATACAGGTGGCTGTCCCAGTGACTCAGCAATGAGTCAGAATTCTAATTCTGCCTGTCCTTCAGCGTTTGTATTGTGTCTCTGAAATTTGCCTTCCCTTATGCAGTTCTGTAGACCAATAACTAGACGAGCGGAAAAGCATGCTTCCCGTGCTTCATAATCAACAGGGAACACGGGTAAATGGCAGAGAAAGAAAATGGGGGAGAGCAGGAAGAGAATTGTGGAGTAGCAAATTAAGTGACAAAATACCGCCATGGACATAATGTAATCAGGGACTTTTGAACAGCTTGGATCCCATATGGAAAATGAGTCAAAACAAGCATTCTCAAGCTGGGCTCTGAGAGTACAGGGTTTTGGTGCAAGCACAAGGGCTCAAGTTTGATCCCCAAAACTTTCATGAAGAACCTGAGTGCAGTGGCAATGCTGTAATCCTAGTATTAGGCAGGCAGAACCTGGTGGACCCACAGTCTCAACAAAAATGTGAGTTCCAAACCACAGGCGGACAGGTGGGCGGTTCTCATCTGTGGAGACTTTCTGACCCAGAGCTCTGAAATCTCTCCACCTGGCTCACTAAGCTCCCACTTCCAGGTCACTGCCAAGCCAGCCCCACACTTTCAAATCCCCAAGGCCTTTTGGGGTGCACTTCTTGCAAAACCACCTTTCTCTCTGGAACCCAGCTGAGTCGCCATGTGAAGGAAAACACCACACAAACTTAGTTCAGAATCAGCAGGTAACTCAATTGCTGGGCCTAACAACTACCATCCTAATCTTGTAAGCCTTCTAAGTTAAATCCTTCAATAGTGGAATCCCAGTGGATCCACCATCTAAACAGGGGCACAACCTACATATTGACCTCCATTAACCCCCACCCCCACCCCACTCCTGTCCCAAAGCAAATATCCCTCTGGGCCTCCCTTCTTCCTCTCTCTGACCCGGAAGCCCCACTTACTCCTTGCCCAGTGATTGGTTCCCTGAAATCTTTATTCATTAGGGGAAGGTTCACAGGAAGTCACCTGAGTAGTGATTCACTCCTTGTCCCAGGCAGCCCCTCTTGGGGAAGCAAAATTAGCATCAAAATACAAACAGCACCAGGGCTATCCATAACAGGGGAGCTCCTGTCTCAGAAAATAAAGTGGGTCATTCCTGAAGGACAGCTAAGGTTTAACTCTGGCCTTAACACTGTATAAATACAAACACCCTCCCTATATGAGTAGACACATACACACACACACACACACACACACACACACACACACACACACACACACACACGCGCGCACAGTCTCACACACACTACACTCTCATACTTTCTCTCTCTCTCTCTCTCTCTCTCTCTCTCTCTCTCTCTCTCTCTCTCTTTCACACACACACACAGTCATACCCACACCCACACCCACACACTCTCATACACACACACTCACACACACTCTAACCCCACATACTCTCACACACAAACACACACATGATGGCAAAAAGGAGGGAGCGGGCAGGAGGGAGGTAGAATTAGAGACTGACAGAGAAGAGGGAAAGACAGACAGACAGACACACACAGAGCACAGAGGGAGAGAGAGAGAGAGAGAGAGAGAGAGAGAGAGAGAGAGAGAGAGAGAGAGAGAGAGAGAGAGAATATTAGAGAATCAATTCTGGTCTATTAAACATTGGGCTTTGAATTTCTGACCAAAAGAGGCCCTGAAGAAGTGAGCTGCTTAGATACACTGTTGACTGACTTAGGTGGTATGACAAAAGCTAATGAATTGATTTACAAATTATTTAATCATAAACTATAACAAAAAGGAAATCAGTATATTAAGATTACTTAGAAGTAGAATTCTGTGCCTAGCTGGACCTAAGAAGCTTTTCTTCAATTTATTTTATTTAAAAAAATAATTTTTGTTGGTATGTTAATGCCTTAGGCAGACTTTTCTAGAAGCGAAGAACAAATGTGAGATTATCTATCTGTGTATCTATCTATCTTATATCTCTATATCTCTATCTCACATTGTGTGTGTGTGTGTGTGTGTGTGTGTGTGTGTGTGTGTGTGTATGTTTTGGACATAAACGGACTTTATATTGAATACATATATATTGAGAAATTGGAAAGTGTTCATTCCTTGAGGCTCAGTCTCTCAGCAGTCATAATCCCACTGTGTCTGTCTCACACTGGAGAGGCCAACAACAGGGTAGCTCTTTATTCCACAAGGTGAGTGTCTCAGAGTCTCAGTCTGGCACAGAAAACCCAAAACTTTCCTGGACAGCCACAGATGGAAGCCTGGGAACACTGGTTCTGCTAATAGCAAAGGAAGCAGCCAGAGCAGCAACAGGCTGAATAACGTGGTAGCAGCAGGAATGGCCAAGAGAATCTTCCTTTTTCCATGCCCCTCTGGGCTGCTAGCAGAATGCACTGTCCGTACTCAGGGTGGACCAATTAAAGCAATTGGGACAGTCCCATTGAGACTCTGTGCGCAGCTGGTTCTAATTTGTGGCAAGTTGATATTAAAATACTATGTACTTCTAGTATTAACAATAGTTACAAAATGGCATTTTGAATTTCAACCCTTTCTTCTGTCCTTAAAACCTTGAGATATGTTTTCATAATTTATCACCAAAGGGAGAAAATCCAGTGAATGCTCACCTGGGCAGAACTGTAGTAAGCAGTACTATCATGTCAGCCCATTTTGATTTTCAATTTATTAGCAGGAAGTTAGTGCGGAAAAAGAAGATGGTGGGGCAAATTTATGCTTACTACAATTGTACTTTCCTTCCCCAATAGTCCATATTAGACAACGTAGAGAATGAAATGCAATAAGAAACCAAGATAACAAGTGCTTTCTGTGTTCTACCAGCTTATATTTTTCAGCACCACTCCATTGAGCTAATGGACAAAGAACTCGATGTTTTTTTTGTAAGAGATGATCCTAACACTGCTCTGAAAATCCCTGGAGAGAGGTGAATTTAATATCTTTATGGAAACTGTTCAATGGTGTTTTTTCTTATTCTTCATTATATTCCATTAGAAATAACCACAGAAAGCAATAATGTGAATTCATTATTTTATATAAACGAAATCAAAAATAAAATAGGAATATGAGTTGACATTTAGTCTCAACCATTTTAAAACTTGTTTGGCTTTACTTAGAAAACAGGTCTTTGCTATTCATGATAGCTTGTGTCACCATCTTAGTATTCATAATCAAACTTACAAACCTTAATTATTTTTTAATCTTTTATTCTGTACTTGTGTTTACTAAGTTTATGATGAATGATTTTCTAGAGTTGTTTGTTGCTTAAAATAGAGTTATTCTTTGGGAGAATGTTAAGCAGCCTCTCTCTAAGCCTTCTTGCTAGCTCTCACTTATTGCATAGAGCTTTTTATTTACTATTTTAATGCACACATAGCATCAGTGCTCTCTCTAGCTTTGCCATTTCATGCAAAGACTCATTGCACTGTGGATCATCAAAACCACGAGCAATTTTGATACTAACTTCTGGTTACTCTAATTTCATTGTAATTATAAGAGATAATAAATGAGAAACAACAATAACAGAATCCCACTCCATAATTTGGCTGGGAACCTTTGAGCACTGCCACTGAAAGCCTGTACTACAATGATGCCTAAGTCTGATGCCCGCCCTTATAGCTTCCTATTATGAATTAAGATAATGATGAAGTTAATATTGTCCCAGGCTTCAAATGTGTTTTACTCTACTAAATCACTTTCACGAGGGTTCCTTGACCTTGATATCCATAAAATGGGAATATACCCATTCCTAGGACAGCCCATATATAGCACAGGCTAATGTATATTTGTGTGGTCTAGAATTAGAACAAGGTCTGTTTAATTTCAGGAAACTAAGAATTAAGTCTACAGAGCTTAGGGGTGCGAGTGTGAGGTTATATGAAAAGTGAGCCTTACAGAAGTCTCTGCTGGGCTTTCCTATTGATTTGAGTCATTTCCAAACACTTGCTTTAAGCCTTATTATTGTCACTTCCAGCTAGTATGCCACCTAACAAAGGTTATATTTATACTTGAGAGCCCCACTAACACAACCACCTTCCCACTTATACATACGAACTGGGGCATACCACTGCTCTTTTCTTGTTACCATTAGGGATCAAGAATCCTGTGAACAGCTACCCTCTGGAAGGTTGTGGAACACATTCTTCCAGAAGATGGATTGGGCTGGTAGGAGCAGGGAAGCCAGAGAGACCTGAACAAACTGCTAGACCACTACATCACTTTGTATCTGAACTGCTGCGAACCTTACCAGAGATACCGGAAGTTGTAACTAGATATTTAAAAAAGAGAAGGGGTTGCTAACTCAAAACAAACAAATAAACAAACAAAAGGTCAGTTGAACACCAAATAACCAAATAAATGCTTCTTTCTTTATATTAAAATAAAAGCAAAACATCTAATAAGAAATATCCTTTAATATTTTCACAAAGTATTTTTCTTGCTAAATTATTCCTCAAAAAATTGGGTTGGTGAGAAAAGATCCCCCAGTAAAGAACAACGTGATTGTCTGAGAGAAGCTACTTTAGTGAATCATTAAAAGAAGTCCTCTGAGGGAATGAGCTTGGTTTAAATACAATTAATTTGACTAAGTGTACTTTACATTACATTTAACAGTTATAGTCTGTTCAAACATTAGAGCTCTGTTTTGAAAATATGTGCATATATTCCTGATTCCTTTATATTTTCAGTGGAATTTGTAGGTCATCGTTGGAAAATAATAGAATTATGAATGAAAAACAATCATAAGGAGTAATAAGCACTGAAAGCATGTTTTCAATACATGCCGTAGTCATGGGAGTCTCTAGACAAAGTGCCCACAGAGAGCAGAGGAGGGGGATGCGACCAGGAAGCCTCTTCCTTACACCCCGTGGATTTGAGGTGATAGATGATTTTGTTACTAAATGTACAAAGAAGTTATTCTGTCATCAGAAGCTGGCTCTACATGGCAACCTGTCAACTTGAGTGTTGACGAGAAGAAATCACTGGGATCACTTAACAAACAAGATTCATTGCTCATTGCATGGGATATTACGGAAAAAAAAAACTTTTAAGGACGTAGATCATCAGGAGGGTGCTGAATATGTGTGGAATCAACACCGCAGGATATCAAAGAGGGTGATCATTTCAGTCTGGGAGCTCGAGCTGAGCCTGGCAAACACAGGGAGACTTTTTAGTCAAAAAGAAAATCTAGATTATTTGTCTATCAGCTTGCTACCCAGTTCTCTGACACTACTTTGTTGAAATTTATTTGCCATATGCAAAGCTCTTATAATTCACATTAATTTCACAGATTCACCATAGCCTAAGTTATTCTTCAAGACATTAACAAGTTTCTCTCTCTTTTCCCCTCCTTCCCTTGCCCCCTCGCCATTCCCCTCTCTCCATCACAATTTGCTGAGCGACCTAGTAGAAAATAAATCTGCAGTAATGAAAGTAGGTCATCAGAGAACAGGATGAAAAATAAATTGTAAGAACAGAGAAGACCTGAACAACATGACTAACATTTAGACAACATTTACAAATTTGCACACAATAATATCGAATATATATTTTCATGTGCATATAAAGTGTTCATAAAAATGACTACATTCTAGACAAAAAGCAGTTTTCAATAAAGGTTGAAAGCTCTGTTTGTGGTTGTTATGGCATGAAACAATATGACATGCACGAGAAGGAGTTTTTAGAGGAAAGACATAGTAGTAATTCCACATAGAAAGGACAGTGAGTTGGAAACTCCCTTTTTCTGTTATCCATTTAAAGGTGATAGGAAAACAGAAAAATAAAACTCAATGAAGTTTAAGGTAACACACAGAAGGACAGGGCCAATGGTGGGCAGCACTGGCCTCAGTCCACTGTCCATTCCACACTTCAGCAGAACATAAAATTTCCATTTAAATTCCTAATGCAAAATCTCATCTTCATTAATCCTCGAGGAACCTCCTGGAGTACGTTAGTTCTTTCTGACAATACCCCATAACCATGAATGTAGCTTTATAGCCACTTTCTTGCACTCAGACCATACGATAACAAACAGGTCTTTCTATTTTCCCTAGCTATGGATTGCTGCCCTTCATAATCGTGTTCCCCTCTCTCTAAATGCACAGGCAACTGATCTATATCTGGTGGCCCAGTGGCTCTTCTCAGGGCTTAATTGGTAACTTTTATCCACTTGTACTTTGAAAATAAATTAATCCCCACAGTATTCATCTGAACTTTAATTTACAAACTCTGTTGGCACTAAGCCAACACATTTATGAATGACAAAGCTCTGTGGGATTCTTATTCATGAGTTGATTTCTCAATGAGTGTAATAACAAATCCATATGTTACTTCTTCGATGAGTAAGTTTGGTACAGGCAGACTCTCTTTTGATAACACTGGTACACAGAGAGCCTTAGAGAAGAAAGCTTCAATGAAAATGATGTGTTTCATCCAGAAAGGAACTTTGAAGGATGCTCTGATAATATTGAATGTAGATTGATTGACACAGGTTGATATCTCCTAGCTTCACAGAGTCTCGATTATGAACATGAATAAATAATGCAAGAATTTAGATCTAGACAGTGTTTTTTGTAGAATGCAGTGCACAAATTGAAATATAGTATCCAAGATGAGGCCCAAATAGTGTATTGTCTCCATTGATCCTCAGAGGGACAATTACTTTAATGGGACCTAAGTCTCCATCTAATTTGCTGGTCATATGTTTACCCAAATTCTTCTTGCAAGCAGCTAAAAGAGTCCCTACATCTTTATTACTTATACTTTTGTTAAGCGAGGTAGTCTAAATATTATTCATAGAACTAGTTAAGTTAGACTTGAATGTAAAATGCTTTCATTCATTTTTCAAAAATTTATCTTTTTAGTGTTTTTTATTTGATATTTTATTTATTTAAATTCCAAATGCTGTCCTCTCTTGCAGTTTTCCCTCTGCAACCCCCCATCCCATTCCCCTCCCCCTAATTCTATTAGGGTGCTCTCCCATCCACCTACCCATTCCTGCCTAACCACCCTAGCATTCCCCTACACTGGGACATCGAGCCTTCACTGAACCAAGGGTCTCCCCTCCCATTGATGCCAGATATAGCAATCCTCTGCTACATATGCAGCTGGAGTCATGGGTCCCGCCATGTGTATTCTTTGGTTGGTGATATCGTCCCTGGGAGTTCTGGTTAGTTGATATTGTTGTTCTTACTATGGGTTGCAAATCCCTTCAGCTCCTTCAGTCCTTCCCCTAAATCTTCCATTGAGGTCTCCATGTTCGGTTCAATGGTTGGCTGCGTGCATCCATATTTGTATTGGTCAGGTTCTAGCAGAGCCTCTCAGGAGAGAGCTATATCAGGCTCCTGTCAGGAAGCACTTCTTGGCAGCAGGAATAGTATCTGGGTTTGGTGGCAGCATATGGGATGGATCCCCAGGTGGGGCAGTCTCTGGATGACCATTTCTTCAGTCTCCGGTCCACTCTTTGTCCCTGTATTTCCTTTAGACAGGAGCAATTCTGAGTTAAAACTTTGGAGATGGGTGGGTGGCCCCATCCCTCAATCGGGGGCTGTGCCTAACCTCTGGATATGGTCCAGGCTCTCTCTCCCCTCTGTTGGATATTTCAACTAATGTCATCCACATTGGGTCCTGGAAGCCTCTTGCTTTCCTGGCTTCTGGGACTTTCTGGTGGCTATTCCCAGATTCCCATCCCCTATTGCTATACATCTCTGTTCAATTTCCTAGCCCTCTGTACTTCTCCCTCTTCTCCTCCCATACCTGATCCTATTCCTCTATCCCCTCCCCCTCCTTTTTTCCTCCCAAGTCCTTCTATCCCTCTACCTCCTGTGATTATTTTGTTCCCCCATTATAAGTAGAAATGAAGCATCCTTACTTTTGGTCTTTCTTCCTTCTGAGCGTCATACAGTCTATGAATTGTATCATGGGTGTTCTGAGCTTTTTCCTAATATCCACATATCAGTAGTACATACCATGTGCATTTTTTGTGACTGAGTTACTTCACTCAGGATGGTATTTTCTAGTTCCATCCATTTACCTCTGAATTTCATGAAGTCATTGTTTTTAATAGCTGAGTAGTACTCCATAGTATAAATGTACCACATTTTCTGTACCCACCCCTCTCTTGATGGACATCTGGGTTGTTTCCAGCTTCTGGCTATTATAAGTAAGGCTACTATGAACATAGTGGAGCATGTATCCTTGTTATATGTCGGAGCATCTTCTGGGTATATGCCCAGGACTGGTATAGCTGGGTCCAATTTTCTGAGGAACCACCAGACTGATTTCCAGAGTGGTTGTACCATCTTATAATCCCACCAACAATGGAGGAATGTTCCTCTTTCTCCACATCCTCACCAGCATCTGTTGTCACCTGAGGTTTTCATCTTAGCCATTCTGACTGGAATGAGGTGGAATCTCAGGGTCATTTTGATTTGCCTTTCCCTGATGACTAAGAATGATGAACATTTCTTTAGGTGCTTCTCAGCCATTCAATATTCCCCAGTTGAAAAGTCTTTGTTTATCTCTGTACCCCATCTTTAATGAGTTATTTGGTTCTCTGGAGTCTAACTTCTTGAGTTCTTTGTATATATTGGATATTAGCCCTCTATCAGATGTAGGATTGTTAAAGATCTGTAAGTTGCCATTTTGTCCTTTTGACAGTGTCCTTAGCCTTACAGAAGCTTTTCAATTTTATGAGGTTCCATTTGTCTATAGTTGATCTTAGAGCCTAGGCCATTGGTGTTCTGCTCAGGAAAATTTCCCCTGTGTCCATGTGTTTGAGGCTCTTTCCCACCTTCTCTTCTATTAGATTCAGTGTATCTGGTTTTATGTGGAGGCCCTTTGTCTGCTTGTACTAGAGCTTTGTACAAGGAGACAAGAATGGATCAATTTGCATTCTTCTACATGCAGAACCCCAGTTGAACCAGCACCATTTGTTGAAAGTGCTGTTGTGTTTCAACTGGATGGTTTTAACTTCTTTGTCCAAGATGAAGTGACCATAGGTGTGTGGGTTCATTTCTGGGTCTTCAGTTCTATTCCATTGATCTACCTGACTGTCTCTGTACCAATACCATGCAGTCTTTATCCCTATTGCTTTGCAGTTCAGCTTGAAGTCAGGGATGCTGATTCTCCTAGATGTTCTTTTATTTTTGAAAATAGTTTTTGCTATCCTGGGTTTTTGATTCTTCCAAATGAGAATTGATCTTTCTAACTCTATGAAGAATTGAGTTGCAATTTTGATGGGGATTGCATTAAATCCGTAGATTTCTTTCAGCAAGATGACCAAAAGAAATTTTTTACTATATTAATCTTGCCAATCCATGAGCATGGGAGATTTTTCCATCTTCTGAGGTCTTCTTCAATTTCTTTCTTCAGAGACTTGATGTTCTTGTCATACAGATCTTTCAATTGCTTGGTTAGAGACACATCAAGATATTTTATATTATTTGTGACTATTGTGAAGGGAATCATTTCCCTAATTTCTTTCTCAGTCTGTTTATCCTTTGAGTAGAGGAAAGCTACTGATCTGTTTGAGTTAATTTTATATCCAGCCTATAGAACTATCCAGACTGGAGATAGTAGCTAAAACAACACAGAAGATAGCAGAGGCTTAGATTCTACATTCTGATTAGACAGGGAGACAAAATTCCTTACCCTAATGGGTATCACCACTCCACAGAGACTAGTAGCTAGAGCAAGTCTAGTACATTACAAATAAAAAGGCCTCCAACAGAAGTCACCCTGGGAGGTAGGGCTTTAAAAGAGCAGACCCACCTGTGTGAAGTCTTGAAACCAAGTAGTTGTGGTCCTCAAATGAAAAAGTAGCATCACATTGAGCTAAGCCCCCAAGAGTCTCACAGGGGACACACAGAGATGGCTGCTGGGATCGGCTGGCATGCTTAGCAGGGTCAGGAAGAATGTGAACTCTAGTTCTGATCAGAATCAGCAACATTGACAATTTATTCTAGTGACAAAAAAACACAGTGACTTATTAAAAGCATGGGATTAATTACTTTGTCAGTTTAATATCCAATGATTACAACCTACATTTTGAAACTCCCATTCAAAGCGTACTCCAGTGGGTTCTCACAGTCTTTCCAATGGTGCCTTTCTGGAGTAAGATTTTCTGTTTTATTCTTGCTGATGTTTTAATGCCTCTCAAATAAATAGTCCCATACCTGCTTTTGGTCAGTAACTCTTTCTTCTAACTGCTCACCTACCAAATGATTAATAATTATTTGAATATTTGAGGTATTTTAAGTTTTCATGATAAACCTTTGGCTGTGATATTTCTTCCTTTATTACCTTTTCTTTCTAGAAATGTATTATTGTTAGTGACCTAATTCTCCATATATTCTAAAAAGTTGCTAACTTTTATAATCTCAGGCAAATTTCTGCAGACCATTGGGATATGATTCTTTTATAAACCAATATTTACTTAAATCAAATATTTAATTCCTTATATCCAATTTACCAAAATGATTATATTTTGTTCCTAATTGTTCTTTATACAGTTTTATTTATCCATTCTATCTGCCTCCTTTTCCCCTTTGATAGGGCTTCACTATTGCTCTACCTTCATCTTCCTTTTTTCTTTCTATCTCATTACATGTTTACCAGAATACTAAAATGTGAAAGACTCTCAATCAATACTTAATAGTTTATCTTGTCACTCAAGTACATCACAGAGCCACTGTCTTGGAGATACTGTGGAAATGTCAGACATCTTTGGCTTGTCATTTTACCATCTGCTCCTCACTGCAGCTTCTGTTTTGAACCTTTGCCTAGGCACATGGATGATTCACTCTCTCATGGTACTGATGACATTTCCCCAAGTGTTGAAACCCAGGCTTTTGGTTAATCAATTCTTGGAACAGCCATTTGAGCTCCGTGACTCTTGCTACAGAATCCATGTGTCCTTTGTGGGGGCTCTGGGCTCAGGTCTTTAGTGTGTCAAAGGCTTGTGACATACTGGAATGTGATAGTTCAAGTGTTGCCAGGTTTTCTCCTGCAGTGAGAGGACCTTCACGAGGAGCATTTGCCTCTTCTCTTGTTAACCAACTGTTCTGACTCTGTGTTAACTCTGTTTCAAGGATTTACAAGACTTTTGAGAAAAGTAGACTAATGTTATGCTGAAGACTTGGAAAGCCAAAATTCCCAACAAAATTTCATCAACAAATCATTCATTCTGAAAATTCCATTGAATGGAAGACTTCAGAGAACATTCGCCACCATCTGAATGAAATAATTAGATGCTGGAGTTGGAAGGGAGCTGAGAAATAACTTAGCACTTCCCTTCAATTTAACTTACAGGGGGAGGAGACCCAGAGAGACTGAGTGATATGCCCAAAGTAGTTCTATGAGTAAGTTGTCACCTGAGAATTAGACATCAACACTGTGACAGCAATCTTAGATGAGATTCCTTTGGACAGACTTGCTCATTCTCACAGGCTGTTCTTATCAGATACTGTATACAGGTCAGGAAGAGGCAGGGTGTGGCACTGAAAATCAAGAGAAAGTTCAGACTGTAATATGGACCTTAATATGTGAACTACCGTACTGGCTTAGTGAAGTGACTTCCCATACTTTTAGTAAGTGGTGAAACCAGAGCTTTGTGGGACGTGGAAGGAATGTTGCTTGATGTGACTGGTGGTAGTTGGGGTAGAAGTGATGGAAAATGACAAAGCTACCTAATGGAGGACATTCTACATGGTCAAGTAAGAAAACATTTTGTCTTCCAGTTATGATAGATTTATAGCTGAGGGGTAAAAGAAATATTGTTACAAAAATTGACTTCTTTTGAAGTATCTGTATTTCTCAAAGGGCAACCAATGAAGACAACATCTTTTGATCCTGGATTGAATCATAGGCAGCTTCTGTATTTGCCTATGTTGCTACTTGCCAGGTATACCCGGGGGCAGTGGTTCTCATGTTGGTGGTATGATTATACATGGAAAGATTTTTTCTTTTGTTATTGTCTTTGTTTCTTTGGATCTGTTTCTCAGAGGACACCTGTGACCAAGTGATGGCACACTACTGAATTGTGCGACACTGGATCATTGCAGGCCGACTTTGCTATTTATAAGCTTGTGAGACACACTAAACTTTCAATGTATGTCACTTGCCACATTTGTTCCCATTTCGTTTCTTCTCCAACAGCTAAGAAATTTGCCCTTCAGTTTTGTATACCTCTCCCTGAACAAATGCTGGTCACTGCCAGAACAGCATGCAGCAGTGTTCAGAAGTTTGCTTCTCTTGAACACACATAATAAGTCAGCAGCTTTTTAAAAGCCATGCTTTGAAAAAAAAAAAGATTACTTCTAATGAAAAGAACTCTACATTTGCCATCTATTACAAAAATGCAGGCACACAGAGCTTGGAGCAAAAAGAGACAGGACAGAATAAACCGGCATTGTGTTGAATCATAAAAAATGCTAGAAGGAAGGAGGCACAAAAGATGCTACCGGATTGGAGGAGGATATAAGGTCACAGTGGAGGGAAAAAAGTGAACCACAGTGATAAGACAAGGTGAAATGTAATTGTGTGTTCCTGAGGGTAAGCACTGCAGAAGCCCAAATCTCAGAATTGCTAACAATCAGCTCTGTAAGAACACTAATACTCTGAGTGTGGAGCACTGGAAGTCAGGGGATCAGAGAAGGTAAAGGAAGTGGATTTATACCGCTGAAGATCTCTTGAATAATTGTACATACTGTTATAAAAGCAACTGTTATTTAACTTAGAAAATACATAGTTTTGCAATTGAATGAACATCAGGAAGAAAAATTTGTCAAAGCATTGTTGAAAGGGGATAAAAAGAAAACTATTCTTGCTACCTCTTTCCTCTGGTGGTCACATCTAGCTTTCCTCTACAGCAATTGTGCAGCATGGGCTCTTCTCTCTGATCTTCAGGGTCAATCGATCCGTGTTAATTGGTGAATTGTGCACATGGTCTGTGGAGCCACACTCAATAGACAGACTGAGCCTAACACAGATAGTAGATTCTGCCTCTTCATCTCTGAGATGTGAGCTAAGTCTTCTCTAGATACTTCAGGATTATCTTGTGATTTGTGTAAACTGAGGTACGGTATAGCCAGTCTTCTAAGAACCACACGGTGGGGAAGTGGGAAGCAGCTAAAGGAAATGCTGAATTTTTGACTGTTTTCTGCTCATAGCTTGTCTCTCCACACTCCAGGAACACCTGACTCTTGTGTGCATCTTCTGGCAACAAATTTCTACCCTGAACCTGAGGGTGAAACTCCTCTTTGTTCCTCCCAGCAGCTCTTTTGCTGGACTCTGAAGTCACACCCTGCTTCTGCCTTCCTAGATGGTACTTCAGTTGTAAGGGTCACAGCTCTTTGAAATGTCTGTGGTTGTAGGCCTGCCTAAGAAACTACTGCCTGAGTGGAATGTTCCTGCAGGAGTCCGGTTTGAAAAAGTTCCTACCTTCCTCCTACTGGGGAAAATGATGTGTAACTCAGTATAGTTCACTTCTTATTTCTATGCCAAGAATCTTAGCACAGAATTCCTTACCCAAAGCATCTGTTTGCTCAATTCGTTGTCTGAACAGCACCCATGCTTTCATATGGCACCCACTCTGGTGTACCCTGAAGTATATGCTCACTAATAGGGGTTAATTAAGTAATTATCTGTAGTCCAAGTGTGAGTTCTCTTGGTTTCCACAGAGTGTTCCTAGAGCCTGTCTTTTCATGGGCACATGAGACGGAACTTCCGGCATGCCTCAGGGTATTTTGATGAAATTTTTCTGATGAAAGTTTGAAGCAGCACTCACTTGGGAGGTTACATTTCCTATGCGAACACACACAAACAATACCTTCATTCCACCAGCTTGTCTTCTCCTCTTATGAGTGTTTCATCATTAGATGTATGGAACAGCATTCATACTTTTCTCTTAGTCTGTCCAGTCCCCTGAGCTGGTATCTATCTGTACTCTTCTGCTGACCCCCACTCTATCAGCAAAAGATGAGGTGATGCATCTTCCTTCTTGAGATATTTTCGGCACACCACATTCTGTTGAATTTCCTTCTATCTATGGCTTCTCCTATTCTTCCTTCTCATCTTCTTCTTCTTCTTCCTCCTTCTCCTTTTCGTCCTTCTCCTTTTCCTCTTCTACCTTCTCATCTTTTTCCTCCTCAATTTTTAATGATAGGCATCAATCCTAGGATCTATGGCAAGTATTCTACTACTGAAATCCAATTTCAACTCGAAAGCTTTCTCAAATACACACACACATACACACACACACACACACACATACACACACACACACATGGGCATTATATCTAGGGCCTTCTCATGCTTGGCAAATACTGTACCATCAAGCTTACTCTTAAAACAAGAGTCATTGAGATAGCATCCACATAATTCAGCTCATCTTTTTCAGATGTTCAATCTGATAACTTGAGCAAATATTATTATTAATAAATAAATTAACAAATAATTTAAAAAACCTCTTGATACCTAAGCATGTTCACTTAAACAAGACCTGAATAAAGACAATGCCAATAGACATGCTACCCCTAAAGGAGGAAAGATCATGGGGTGCCAACCCTGGCCAAACTACTACAGACAACTGAGGGATGCTGAAAGTGCGAAAAGTGTCTTCCTACCAGGCAGGAGGTCCCTTATTAGTCATCTAACACCAAATAATCACATCAGAAATCATGTACATGCTATCCACAATGAACAGACTCAGCAGGTTATATTTATGTATTTCTATACCAACACACATGTATGTGCATATACACATGTATACATGGACATGCACAGGCACAGGCACACATGCATGCATGCATTCCTGCATGTAGAGGCGCACACACACACACACCCCAATAACAAGAAGAGGAGGCCTGAATGTTTTGGGATGGTGGTGGTAAGAAGACTTAGAAGAAGAAAGGGGAATGGACAAAAATGATTTTAATTATGTTTTAATTAAAAACATAAAAAGTTCATTAAAGTTTTTCAAAAAATCAACTTAAAGGAATATTTCTATTCATTTCAAAGGTTCCCTCTTCCTCTCTGTCATCAAAACACACACTCGCACTCCAGCCACCGACAATAGTTGATATGATTTCTCCCTAGAGTTCTCCATTTTCTAAAGTATTTCCTCTGTAGGTTATAACATAAGATAAAGTTTTAAATTTTTTTTCATCTACCATACTGCTTTCATTCTTATCAATAGCTCATTAACTTCCTTTCCACGGATTTGCTACAATGCACGATTCATTTCTGGCAGATAGGCATTGGAAAGGATTATGAAGAAATCTGTTATAATATTTGCATATACTTGCTTGTGAATATATATGCGTGTATATATATACACACATACATATATATATGTGTGTATACATATATATAAAATCTATCTATATATCCATCTATATTCTTTTTTCTTTGAGTAATATGGAGTATGGTTTTTCCAAGGGCCAAAAAATTGAAACTTTATTAAATTTTATTATTTAAAAAGAAATTTTAATAAAAATGTATTAAAATTTATTATTATCATCATCATCATCATCATCATTAATCATTTTATTCTCTTACATTTCAAATGATAGTCACCCTTCCTGGCTTCCCCTCCACCAAGTCCCCTTCCCATCCCCCCTCCGGGTATCTTCTGTGTTCCGTTAAGAACTTTGACTAAATTCGTAAAATCTTTTCCCATGGCTTTTGAAGGTTTCACACATGGTCTATGATCAATTTCAAGCACATTTTTGTAGTGGATATGAAGAATCAAGCTCTTTACTCCCTTCCTCCTCCCCCTCCTCCCCCTCCTCCTCCTCTTACCCCTAACTCCTCTCTCTCTCTGTTCCTTCCTCTCTCTTTCCTGTCTCCTTTTTTCTCTCCATTCTTCACATCTTTCCTCCCATCTTTTTATTCCTTCCCTGCTTTCTGTCTTTCTTCCCCTTCTACGTAGGTCAGACCCCTTCTCTGACCTTCTCCTTGCCTCTTTGTCCTTTGTCAGGTTTCTCTGTCCTCCACCATGACTGGCTTCCCTCTGTCTTCCTCAGACTTCATGCTTACAGAATATATACTACTTGTGTACGTGTCTCGCACTTACCTAAGGTTATTATTAATTGTTTTTATCTATGACCTCTGTGTTGACCTCCTACCTTCTCTTCTTCTATAAATCTACATATGTAAGTAAATTTTATATGGTACTTTACAAATACTTTGTTACATTATTCTCAAACGGATTCACTTAGATGTTCTTACAAATAAAACAGCACATAACTTTTCATTTTTAAATTCACCTTTGAATAACATTTTATCTCATTGCTCCTTCCCGTAATATAATGGCCATGTACGTATTAATCTAGATTTTGAAAATACTACTAAATTAATTTTTCAGTACATTTTATTATATATCTTGATTTGATCTAGTTGTCATACTGTTTGTCAAGTCAAGACTGTGTTCCTTGTGTCCCAGTCTTTAAATCTCTTTCTGTCTCCCATCTTCCTTTTCTCCTTTGCTCTCTTTTGTCCTACCCCTCTTCATTTTACTACTTCAATGCATTCAGTTCAGTGTTGAATGCGAGCAGCAGCAATGGACCTCCTTGCCTTGTTTCCGGTCTCAGTACATCACCATTTCCAATGCAGTTGAAGTCATCTGACATCAATTGTCATTCATGAATAGGTTTGTCTCATTGGGTAAACATTTTAATCCTAGTCTTATAATCAGAAATTTATTTTTAATTTGGGTTATTTTAAAAAGATTTTTAACAATTCTTAAGATAGCTGTATGATTTTTCCTTTCATTCTATTGACATAAAAATTTAAAAATTCCATTAGATGTTCATCCCTGGAACTTAATTGCTCTTGATATATTTTGTACTTTATATGCAATACCAGGACAAGTTGCAAACCTTTCATTCATAATCTTTATATCTCTACTTGTTAGTTATATTGTTCTCCTTATTTTGCTGAGTTATTTTTGTAGTTTTGGAAATTTGGGTGCTTTATAATTTGTATTATAATTACATTAATGTCAAAGAGTATATTCCATGACTTTTACTTGTTATTTAATTTATTATTATTTTACAGTCCACAAGATAGTATGTCAGAGTGACTGTTTTAATGGAGTTGAAAAGGATTTGTATTATCACTCTTGACTAAATTGGCCTAACATATTAATGAGATTTTACTGGTAGAAATTTGGGGCTTTGGTTTTACTCTTTTTTTGACTCTTTTGTCTACAATCCTTGAATTACTTTCTGTATACCTGAAGGTTTGTCTCATTCACCTTTTTGCCTATTGATTTCTGTCTCATGTGTTTTATGCTATTTTTAGTTATACATAAGAATATTTTATGTTATTCTAGCTCAGCATTCATATTGTATCTTTTCTATAAATGATTTTTGATGTAGAATCCTCTATTTGGACAAATGCTGCCATCATTTGTTCAATTTCCTCAGAACTCATGAAGTAAGTTTCTGCTCCTCATCTCCACAGACAATCACTCATTCTTATAATTTATGTTTGAAGTATATTCTTCACTGTCTTATTCTTTCACATGCAGTTAAAGAACAGAAGTAAATTAGTTCAGTTATTACCAGTAGGGACATTGGAATCAACCTAAAGCAAATGCATTAGTTTTATCTCTTTATCTTTGGCTTCTTGCTAAGTTTTTACATATTAACAAGCTTAGATGTCCTGTAGGAAGGGTAGCATCCACACCTCAGAGGAATGCTCTATCACCCATTGAGACAAGGCATTCAAACAGATTAGCACAGAGACTGCCATGTAGTAATTATTCATCAAGTGTGCATTGACTATTACAAATACATTCTCTAGTTACACCTTTCAGGTGTTGGTAGATTATAGCTATTATCATTTCCATTTCTAAAATCATAATGTAGAAAGTTTGTGAGAAACAAAATAAAGGGAAATATACACCTACAAATTTCAATACAAAGTACTCACTTCAAAATTCTAGCTTTCGGTGCTGTATTACATTTAAAATTTAACTCCTAAGAAAAATAAGTGACAATATTTAAGGATAAAACGTGTGGCTCAACTAAATAGTAAGATGTTTATTATCACACAAAAAAGAAAAGTTTGTGATATTTAAGTGACACTTCTCTTTTCTTAGTAATCAAGAGTATAATAAATATTTCATGGTGGACTTTGGTGAATGCTGAATTTTTTTTTCTTTCTTTTTTTTTTTCCTTCTTAAATCTTTTTTAAAATTTTATGATACTTTATTTACACTTCAAATGTTTCTCTCGTTCCAGGTCTCCACTTTGGAAAACCCCTATCCCCTTCCCCCTTCCCCTGCCTCTATGAGGGTATCCCCCCTACCCACCCACCCACTCCTGTCTTCCCTCCTTGGCATTCCCCTATACTGGGGCCTCTAACATCCTGAGGCCCGAGGGCTCTCCTCCCCCTGATGGCCAACAAGGCCCTCCTCTGCCACATATGTAGTTTGAACCATGTGTCCCTCCATGTATATTCTTTGGTTGGTGGTCCAGTCTCTA
Source organism: Uromys caudimaculatus (assembly GCA_028551405.1). NCBI lineage: Eukaryota > Metazoa > Chordata > Mammalia > Rodentia > Muridae > Uromys > Uromys caudimaculatus. The sequence continues at coordinate 21,206,635 of CM052702.1, read as the reverse complement.
GGAGCACCAGGGGATCAGGCCAGTTGACACTGTTGCTCCCTCCATGGGGCTGCAAACTCCCTCAGCTCCTTCAGTCCCTTCTCCAACCCCTACATCTGGGACCTCACACTCAGTCCAATGGTTACTATGAAGTGAAACTTGGGTATTCCAAATTTATCACTTATCAGTGAGTACATATAATGTTGGTTCTTTTGTGACTGAGTTACCTCGCTCAGGACGATATTTTCAAGTTCCATCCATTTGCCTGCGAATTTCATGAAGTCATTGTTTTTAATAGCTGAGTAGTACTCCATTTTGTAAATGTACCACATTTTCTGTATCCATTACTCTGCTGAGGGATAACTGGGTTTTTCCAGCTTC
>CM052702.1:21120388-21206175 GCA_028551405.1 Uromys caudimaculatus | reverse complement strand
TTTGTTGTTGAGAATAGCTTTTGCTATCCTGGGTTTTTTGTTATTCCAAATGAATTTGAGAATTGCTCTTTCTAAGTCTATGAAGAATTGAGTTGGAATTTTGATGGGGATTGCATTGAATCTGTAGATTGCTTTTGGCAGGATGGCCATTTTTACTATATTAATCCTGCCAATCCATGAGCATGGGAGATCTTTCCATCTTCTGAGGTCCTCTTCAATTTCTTTCTTCAGAGACTTGAAGTTCTTGTCATATAGATCTTTCACTTGTTTGGTTAGAGTCACACCAAGATACTTTATATTGTTTGTGACAATTGTGAAGGGTGTCATTTCCTGAATTTCTCAGAATGCTGAATTTTTAAGAATATAATCCTGTTAACATCTTGTCCATAAGAACTATAATAATAGACTTAGTACAACTACTTATATAAATACAAAGTCTACCATATCCAAAACACATTCATTCACTCAAGTCTGAGAAGAAATATAATGATTTAATTTAGCACCCATTATACTGCCCACCGTATAAACAGAGATGTGGCATGTAGCGCCTTGTTGTGATTAACTGATGTCAGAATCAAGGAATCAGAGACTTCAGCTACAGTTCATCCTATGAAAGTATTTCCTTTGGTTGTCTTCTTCTTATTAGATCCCCTCTACCTATCTTTCTTCAGATTCCTCCAGATTTATTTTATGTTGTAATAGCATCATTTATTTGGACTTATTGAACTGCCTAGGAGAAGTAGGAATGCAGTGTTCTTTGGAGAGCAGGATCTGATCAGGCTCATCAATGTTGACTATTGCATCTCCTCACGTTACCGTGTCTCTAGGAGCTGCTATGTTTCTAAGACATTCACGTTTGCTTATTTAGAGTTTTCCCATAATCCACAGATCTCCCATTGTCTTAGTAAGCATCGCTGCTTTGATTCCACCACATTCTGCAAACATGTGTTGTTTGCTTTGCTTTAACCTAATGTTCCCCTCCTGTTCATCTGATTTTCTTAGATGGTAGGATGTAGGATTTCTTGAAGAAGTGGTAGAGTTCAAAGAAGGTTTCTTAAATTGCAAATCTTTTAGCCTTCATAGAAGATGTACTAAAGCGACTAAAACGATTTGCTGTTTCATATTGATAATGTGCAATAATTGGATTGAAGAAAGAACACATGCAAAGACAAAGTTCAGTACAATATAGTAAGAAATCACAGATAGAACAGAACCTTTGGTAATATAGTACCGATAAATGTTACCAGAATAGCACTAGCTTATAACTTACGAGCAGGGAATGCATTTTGTTCTGTCTACTTCAGCTTAAGGTTCTGTACATTAGATGAAGTTTCTGGATCCAAAAGTAAAGTCATCTAGTTAATTTGAACTTTTCAAGAAGTTGGATAGATTAAATCATTTTCTCACAGTAAGTATTTCAAGGAGGCCTTCCTAGTTTCCCATAGACATGGCTATAATATTATGTCATGAACTATTCAGTTCAGTCAGGTTATGAATAGCAGCCATTGCTGTGAGTGTCACATTGAGACTCTAGATGCCAGTGTTCTAGCAAATGTTCCAAATCACTGCTTACTTGCACTAGACCTATGCAGTTGGCTTATGCAACATCCAGAAAGCAGAGCAGAGGAAATAGTACAGATAACTGAAAATTGCCTAGCTAGTTTCAAGCCACTTATAAAGATAAACAAATATTAGACATTTTCCACCTTACCCAAACATACATGGAGTGATAGAGCTCACATCATCAGAGAAACATACATTATTTTCATTAAGCAGCATAAAGAGTAATTAATAAATCTGAATTGAGTCAATATTTAATTACTAATTTACTTGGATGCATCTAATCAAATTTGATTTTATTCCATTTATTTTACGTATTTCAATGTGATTCAGAAAGGGAACATACCTGTGTTCTCAATTATGAAAAAATACCCATGCAGATCAAAGTAAGGATATTTGGTTGTGTATAGCTAGTCGTCAAATGATTATGTTTCTTGAAAAGGCTGTGCTATAAAAAATAATGCCTTAAGTCTAATAACACAGGGCATATTTGAAATGGCTTTAAACGTTATATCCATACATGGAAATTAATTCAAAACTGTCTTATTACAAGTCAATATAGCTATATAGCTTTAATGAAACTGAAAAACTACTTTTGAATTACAATAGGCCACTCATGCGGAATTATTCTTGCACAATACTGGTCTCCAATTGGAGACTGATTTAATGCTGATGTTAATGAAGTGCCAAGAAGAAAGTGAATAATGGAGCCAGTTTCCTTTGCAGCAGTTTTCAGAAGAGTTTTGTGTGTGTGTGTGTGTGTGTGTGTGTGTGTGTGTGTGCGCATATAATAGAACTTTTAAAGAAATTTCCATTGGAGTGTCTCTGGAAAGTTTGAAGAGGAGAGAAGGAAGATGCAGAGAGATAAGGATGACAAAGTGGAGGAAAAATTATTACCTTTCTCTGTAGAATAAACATTTTCTTGTTTATCATTAATTCATGGTGAATAAATGTGAACATGAAATGCACGTTGTGCATTCCCTGAACGGACCAGAATGCTAACAATGGGAAGAGCAAATCCTGAGATGCTTTGCACGTGACCCAGTGTCAATGACCCATGAGCCTTTGCTCTGAACTTAAAAAAATACTATACCCAATGCAACGAGTTGGATGACCATGATACTCAAGGCATAATAAAATAAAAATGTGTTTTTATCATTACAATTCAACATATTTCCCCCAAAAGATTATGGTGACAGGAAAGCATCATCTTAAGGGACTGAACTAATCCAGAGGGTGTAGCTGCCCTTATTTCATGCCCATCTTTATTTGAAAAATGTAGAATTATGTATGCCTTCCTTTTCCTCTTTGACACTGATTTATTTGAAAAGCCCCTTGTTTTTTTCAACTGTAAAGTAAACCCCAATTTGATATCTATATAGAATTTACAGACCACAGGTAGACTGTAGGTGGAAGGCTCATTCAGTTAATAAGGAATATTGTAAGTGTTACATATTTCAGAAAGTTCAGTTGCCTTGTAAAGTCTCCTAGCTGCTGCTGAACTGAGAAGGTTATGAAAGGCTCCCCTCTCCAATCCAAGCAAGGTAATTTTTCCTCTGTCACTGTGAAGCACCTTTCTGTGCCCAACTCTAGATATTAGGCTCTCAATTTGTCTCAAGAACAAAAAGAATAGAGCTTTTGTAATTAATCTTTGGAAAATAAAAAGAAATACATCTATTTCTATAAAGTTGTGTCTGGGCTTGTCCTATTTCAGCATCCTCTTATTTCTGTGATATTAACATATTTAAATTAACACTTTACTAATGAGGCTCTCTGGTATGACATCTTTGACAACTCAGGTGCCTGTTTTATGTCTAGGTGTATGAATTTGGAAAATTATGTCCTTACATTATGCTCCTTTGCTACAACTTATTACTCATTTTCTTTGTTAAAATGCTACCCTCGCCAGACTTTGTTCTCTAAGTAAAACCCAACAAAACATTTTTATGTTTAGTACTTTGATGATGTAAGGATTAGAAATTTTTCTGGCCATATGGTAACTTGATCTTTGACAAAGATGGTGCTGGCTTAAGTGGGAGTTGGTATGTAGAAGAATGCAAATTGATCCATTCTTATCTTCTTGTACAAAGCTCAAGTCCAAGTGGATCAAGGACATCCACATAAAACCAAATACACTGAATCTAATAGAAGAGAAAGTGGGAAAGAGCCTCAAACACATCAGCGTAGGGGAAAGTTTCCTGAACAGAACATCAATGGCTCATGCTCTAAGATCATCTATAGACAAATGGGATCTCATAAAATTGAAAAGCTTCTGTAAAGCAAAGGACACTGTCATCAGGACAAAACAGCAACCTTTAGATTGGAAAAAGATCTTTACCAACCCTACATCTGATAGAAGACTAATATCAAATATATATATTACTCAGCTATTAAAAACAATGACTTAGTATTCCATTGTGTAAATGTACCACATTTTCTGTATCCATTGTTCTGTTGAGGGACATCTGGGTTGTTTCCAGCTTCTAGCTATTATAAATATGGCTCCTATGAACATAGTGGAGCATGTGCCCTTATTACATATGGGAGCATCTTCTGGGTATATGCCCAGGAGTAGTATAGCTGGGTCCTCAGGTAGTATTATGTCAGTTTTACTGAGGGTCCACCAACCTGATTTCATGAAATTTGCAGGCAAATGGATAGAACTTGAAAATATCATCCTGAATGAGGTAACCCAGTCACAAAAGAACAAACATGGTATGTACTCACTAATAAGTGGATATTAGCCCAAAAGTTCAGAATACCCAAGACTCAATTCAGTTACAGTAGGACTGAGTGTGGGGTCCCAGATGGAGGAGTTGGAGAAGGCACTGAAGGAGCTGAGGGAGTTTGTAGCCCCATGGAGGGAGCAACAGTGTCACCTGGCCTGCCCTCCCGGTGCCCCCAGAGACTGGACCACCAACCAAAGAATACACATGGAGGGACCCATGGTGCTGGCCACATATGTGGCAGAGGAGGACCTTGTTGGCCATCAGTGGGAGGAGAGGTCCTTGGGCCTGAGGATGTTAGATGCCCCAGTATAGGGGAATGTCGGGGAGGGAAGATGGGAGTAGGTGGGTGGGTGGGTGAATACTGTCATAGAGGCAGGGGGAGGGGGGATGGGATAGGGGGTTTCCAAAGGGGAGACCTGGAAAGGGAAAAACATTTGAAATGTAAAGCATCAGAAAAAAAAAAACCCCAAAACAACAACAACAAACAAACAAACAAACAAACAAACAAAAAACAAAAAACAAAAAAACAAAAAAAAAACCCAATGACTTCATGAAACTCTTTGGCAAATGAATGGAACTAGAAAATATCATCCTGAGTGAGGTAACACAATCACAAAGAATGCACATGGTATGTACTCACTAATAAGTGGATATTAGGAAAACAGTTCAGAATACCCATGATACAACTTACAGACCATATGAAGCTAAAGAAGAAGGAAGACCAAAGTGTGGATGCTTAAGTCCTTATTAGAAAGGGAAACAAAATAATCATTAGAGGTAGAGAGAGGGAGGGATTTAGGCGGAAGAGAGGAGGGGGGAGGAAAAAAGAGGGGCAGGATCAGGTGTGGTAGAAGATAAGGAGCTGTACAGAGGGTCAGGAAAATGAACAGAGGTGTGTAGCAATAGAGGAGGTAGAACTGGAGGTAGCCAACAGAAAGTCCCAGAAAAGCAGGAGGCTCCCAGGACCCAACAGGGATGACATTAGCTGAAATACCCACAAAAAGGGAGAGAGAACCTGTAGAGACCATATCCAGTGGATAGGCGTGGTCCCCAGGTGAGGGATGGAGGCACCCACCCTTCACAAAATTTTAACCCAGAATTGCTCCTGTCTAAAGGAAATACAGGGAGAAAGAGTAGAACAGAGACTGAAGCAAAAGCCATCCCGAGACTGCCCCACCTGGGGCTCCATCCTATATGCAGCCACCAATTGTTGCCACCACTATTGCTGATGCCAAGAAGTGCTTGCTGACAGGAGCCTGATATGGATGTCTCCTGAGAGGCTCTGCCAGAGCTTTACTGATACAGATGCGAATGCTTGCAACCAACCATCAAACTGAGCATGGGAACCCAATGGAGGAGTAGGGGAAGATCTAAAGGAACTGAAGGAGTTTGCAACCCCATAGGAAGAACAAAATAACAATATTAACCAACCAGACCCTCCAGAGACTAAACCACCAACCAAAGAATGCACATATGCACATAGAGGGACCCATGACTCCAGCAGTGTATGTAACAGAGGATTGCCTTATCTGGCTACAATGGGAGGGGAGACCCTTGGTCCTGTGAAAGCTTGATGTCCCAGTGTAGTGGAATGCTAGGGCTGTGTGGTAGGGGAGAATGGGTGGGTAGGGAAGCACCCTCATAGAAGCAGGGATAAGGGGGTAACGGGAAGGGGATAACATTTGAAATGTAAATAAATAAAATAACCAATTAGGACCCTTTGCACAGAATCTCAGCAGAAACATTTGTACCTCTAAGGAACCAATATGCCTCTCTCTAAGTTATTGCATGGTTTGGAAGTATATTTTCATAGAGAGGCTCCTTGGCGTCAAATAATGACCCTTGAAGATACTAGTAGAATGAGTTCTGACAACTAAAAAAACCCCAAACAAACAAATAAACAAACAATAAAAAAAACCATTTTGAGGCATTGTTTCCCATCCCCTGAGTGTGGTACTAATTGCTACAATGGGAAAGAGTAGATTCAATGTCTGAAACACATAGGGCAGCATCCTTCATAGTTCAAGATTATATATGTAGTTAATATTTTATCACGCTGTGTATTCCCTAGTGTCTGTTGCTGAGCTTACAGAGGCTAGGACAATAAATTCCTTATTCTAATCTGTTAACCATTTTATCTCAAAATATATTTGCTGACTAAATGTATGAATCTTGCATGATAAAATGAATGGTTTGATTTAAAAGTTTTATATTTTATCTCGTGAAGCTGTGAAAAGTTAAATTTTTTGATTGGTTCGTGCTTATTTAGTCATCCATAAATATTTACTGAGCATTTATATGCAAATGTAATAGCAGAACCAAAGGATGGAAAATTGAGAACTTTGTCCTCAAACTCAGCAATCTTGGAAGTTAGGAAGGAATATGCCTCAAAAGCACAAAGACCGCGTGAGATAAAGAATGCAAAATTTTGACTCGAAATGATTTGAAACTCATATTTTTACAATATCTAAAGTATGATCCAGTTTACAACAAATGTGTACTTTCCACAAATATAATTATAGTATCCCTATACTGCTTTATTATAATGCTGCATTATGGCTTATAATGCTGTCCCAAACAATATTATATGCTCTAAAATAATAACTTACACATTGGCAGTAACCACCAATTAGACACTGGTTTTCCAAAGTCACCACATAGCAATTTAAAATAGTGACTTTAACTAGACGTTAAAACAAGTAATTAAGGCATTTATGGAGAAGTTACCTATATGTTCATGTTTTCCACATTCAAAAGAAAACTTTGCTTCCTGCTACGTGCAAGATGCTATAGTGAATTTAGTGAAAAACACGTTAAAGAATATATGGACTGTATCTTTGAAATTTGAAGAGCTGGTAACGTACAGACATATTTAGAACTAATGATGGTGTTTACTATGTCCGTTTTTAAAGAAATTCAGTTAAGTCCCTGTGATGTGCTTAGCAACTGGCAGTATGTTTCTGTCTTGAAGGCTTTTGAATGTCATACGGATTTTGTTACAACTTGGTCTTAAAAGGCCAATACAATTGAAAGCTGGGGTTTCAAATTGTATTTATCAGTGATGAATAAATATAGTGTATATGTGAGAGTAAATCACGTGCTCAGAGAGTAATGAAAACTCATGTTTTGGATTTGAGTAAATTTACAAAGATTAGATCAGAGGAATTCAAGAGTAGATTGGATTGCTTTATGCATTGAGGTGCTAGAGTTGCTCCAAGTACTTACACTGAGTGTAATAGAGGAAAGGATAGCAGTGAGGGTACACAGGGAGGGAAACACACAGGAGACCCAACTGAGCTACAGCATCACAGGTTTGAACAGATATGTTAGAGTTTAACATTGAGAGACATACATAGTACTCTGGAAATCAGGTTATTTATGTAGAAATAAGTTCTTCAGGAAGATGTTACAGAAGTGAGAGGAAAGAAGAAAGAAGATCAACTGGAAAGGATTGTTTGTTCTCATTTCTACCTGAGGACAAAGGTGTGAGAAATTTAAGCCATGGGGAAATGGAACCTGCCTTCATTCAGAATCTAACCTTTGGACACCCATAACAATGATATCCTTCTATTTTTATCATTTTTCATCTTCATAAAATGGTCTACATGAATTAGATTATATTCTTAGTGAGTGAAGTAATTAGCATCAATTTTTTTTATGTCTTTTTCTTAGAGGAGACAGAATTGGAGTGCAGACTCCTCTTCTCATGCTCATTAGATTGCTGGTGAAAGGCTATTAATAGCTAGTTCCATGTGATGCTAGCACAGTGTAAATATTGAGGCTTTCTTTTATAACAGATGAGATGTTGAAATCCCAGCAAAATCCCAGGCATGCCCTGGGAACACATAGGCCACTCTGACAGTGAAGCAGGTAGACTAACTGCACCCACTTTAGTTTAGATAGACCCTGCTAGAAGAGAAAATGGGAAATAGACTTGAACTTATTAGCACAGTAAAAGACTTTCTGATCAGAGTACCATTAGCATAAATATTAATATAAAACATTGATAAATGGTGCACTACAAAGTTTCTGCATGGCAAACAACATTGTCAATGGGAAAAGTGGAAGACTATAAATGGGGAAACATCTTTACCAATTATATATCTAATAGAGGACTAATATAAAAATGTATAAAGAACTAAAAACAAAAAACAAATGAAAAAACAAATCCCCAAACAAACAAACAAAACCTAGATATTGAGAAAACTGCCCAAGTAAAAAATGGAGTAGGGTTATAAACAGAGAATTCTCAAAGGAGGGAATTCAAATGGATGAGACACTTAAAGAAATGTTCAACACCCTTCGCCATCAGGGAAAAGCAAAGCGATATTACTTTGAGATTTTATCGTATACTCATCTGGATGCCTAAGTGCAATAAAACAAGTGACAACTCATGCTATGAGGTGGAGTAAGGGGAATGCATATCAATTGTTTGTGTGGGTGTAAAATTGTACAGCGACTATGGAAATCAGTGTGATAGTCCTTGCGAAATGGGATACCTTAACATCCAGCTACCCACTCTTGGACATATACCAAAGGGTACTTCAGACCACCACAGGAACCCTTTCTCAACCATGTTCATTGCTGCTCTTTTCATAATAGCCAAAAATGGAAACAACTTCAATGTCCCTCAGCATAAGAATGGATAAAGAAAATGTGATAACATTATACAATGGAGCATTATTGAGATGTTTTAAAAATGACATTATGAAATTTTCAGGCAAATAGTGGAACTAGAAAAATGATCCTGAGTGAGGTAACCCAGCCCCAGAAAGGCAAATATGATATGTATTCACTTGTATTTGGACATTAGTTGTCAATTCAACAACCAAGTCTACAATCTTTAGACTCACAGAGGTTGGGTATAGAGTAAAGGAGTAGGGGGTACAGATAGGTTTTGTTAGAAAAAGGAAACAGAATAGACAGTTAAGAATGGATGGCCAGGGGCTTTAATGGGAGGATGTAGTGGGATTTAGACAAGCAAGGGCCGGAATATGCAAGGAAGCAGTTAAAATTAAATACCATTAGAGGTAAATACTAATATAGTAGAATTTCCTAAAATATATACACATATAAAAGTAATCTAACTGAAATCACCAAATAATGGTAAGACACAGCCCTAACAGGCCATTTTTGTCACCAAATGAAGTTTCTAGTTGTGAATTGGGTTACATATAATTGAGCTGTTAGCCATGGGAATTCCCAAATAACTCATGCTGTTGCCAAAGTTATAGGTTGCTTCCTATAACCTGATGGTAAGGCCCAAATGTTGAAGACAACAGCTAGACAACTCATTGATCATAGAGAGGTTGAGCTTGTGCCTTCAGAAAGTCTTTACCCCTACTTGCTAGTGTCTTTGTTACAGGAAGGTACTCTGCATACTACCAAAAGAGAAACATAAACACAACCCCAGCCACACACCCTTGTGTTGATATGGTGTCCTGCCTATGAGTTATGGTAAGTAGCACAAAAATTGTGGGAGTAACCAAGCAATATCTAATTTGCCTAAGACCGATACTGTGAGAGGAACTCATACCTGACACTGGTTGGATGACAATGAACCTGAGACTCAAAACGTATCTTCCATGTCTTTTCCTAAGAGATCACTTTCACATGGTTTACCAAAATAGTGAGAACCAAAAAAATTCATTCAATTCAATAAACAGTGACACCCCAAAAGATGAATGTAAGAAGTCCATTTTCCCAAAAGACTGGAGCAAGACTAGGGCATAGGTAGTAAAATTTTATACCAGCAAATTGGAAAACTGCCAAAGAGGGAGATGTCTGGCATGTATAAGGTTTTCAGTATCATGAACAAAATGGAGAGAATTTTTGAAAATTATATGATTCAATAACGACTGAGTTTTCTGGGATGCTAGGAACACAATAATGCTACGAATAAGAACTCAGAGAATTATAATGTCAACAGTGTAGGGGAATTCAAGTGACTCAGGAAAGCCAGGATATAGAAGGGAGGATGGAGAATACACCCAATAGAGCTGGGCAGGAAGCAAGAACACTTTCCCCTAAGATTGGACACATTTGATTCAGAAACTATAAAACAAAACAAAGCAAAGCAACAACAACAACAACAAACAACAAAACTGTAAAGCCAAGATGTTTTTATGTCAATATATCTCTTAAAATGGTGACCTTGCTTCACAGTCTCATCCACTTTTGGGGAAATATATCAACACATCATTTGAGTGAAGAGGTTAACTCAAGCACATAAAATATGCTACACAAATCCTGGTCTACCCTGAGCTACAAGACACTATTGCTGGGCCAACTTGTTCTTTACAAGAGTATAGTAAGTACTACTAAGTTTAGATATAATTTATTAGAGATACTCTTGGTTGTAATCAACATGATACAGTTATAGGGAAAGTAAATATTCTTTTTTACACATTAGGGTCTCTAGTTATGTCTAAATATTGAAAGTTATATAAGACAAATGGCAGGATGAGACCATGCAAGTTACACTTCATGCATTGTTTTATATCATTAGGACAGTTCACATGCAAAATGAATATGCAAGAAAGCAGGTTATGTCAACGATTTTTACACTAGAGGGCATGCCCAACAGTTTTGAGCTGGAGTAGTTAGTTGTGGGAAAGTGTCTGGTCTACAAAATATTAGTTTAGTAAGATTTGTCTGCACAGGTTTCCCATGGCTTAGACTGCCTCTCCAATGAGAGTAGTAGTGTCTCTCTTGCTCTTGATGCAATGTGGACTCTTGTCATGTGCGAATGTTACTTCCTGTTTTTAAAGGATTAGAGGAAGGCCATAAACTCTTTGTTGTGCTGCTTTGCAAGAACCTTGATTCAAAATAGTCACTTCACCAAAGTGGCAAGTGTGAGGTTGTATGCCATGAACATTGTCAGAATTGGCTTAGTGAAGCAACTAAAACTAATGGATTCATGTGGAGAAGCCCCATCACCCTTTTTATGCCAAGTACAGCTAGAAGTTCTTTAATTATAATATATCATAGAGACTTCTTCAGGTCTAATTTAGACATGCTGTGGGGAAGACTCTCCCTGACAAGGGCTCTGCTGACATATTCTATAGGATTTTCAAATGATTGCTCATCTATGATTGCTGTTGTATCCAACTGCCTTTAATTGTTATTCAGATTTTAACTTAGTATGCTCTGCTTTGCTGCACGGAGTCAAAGAGTACTTTCAGGATTCCTGAAACCTTATTTCTAGAACATGTATTTCCCCAAAGAAGTTTAAAAATGCTATACCATCTTTTATAACCTTACTGTTGACTAAATATTTTCTAAGATAAGAATGTTTTATAAATTATACACAGGAGATTTTTCATGAAATAAAAATAATTTATATTTCTATGAAGAAATACTCATTCTTTCTTTGGTGGTATGAAAGCTCAGTTTTATTATTATTATTATTACTCTTTTTTCTCTCTACCTTTCTCTCTTTCTCTCTTCCTTATGCTTTCTTTCTCTCTCCTTTTTCTTCCCTTCCCCTTCATCCTTTCCTCCCTTCATCCTTTCCTCCCTTCATCCTTTCCTCCCTTCCTCCTTTTCTTCCTTCCTTCCTTCCTTCCTTCCTTCCTTCCTTCCTTCCTTCCTTTCTTTCTTTCTTTCTTTCTTTCTTTCTTTCTTTCTTTCTTTCTTTCTTTCTTTCTTTCTCTCTCTCTTCTCTCCTCCCAGACTCATGCTTACAAACACCTCCCAGCATTACATTCTCATTCTCTTCAGAGAATGGGAAGCTCTCCTTGGCTGTGAATAGACTTATGTCTACCACCCTACACAAAACTCAAGCCCAAGTTGATCAAAGACCTTAGTATAAAACTGGGCACCTAAATTTAATAGAAGAGAACGTTGGGAGCAACCTTAAATAAATTGGCAAATACAGGAGACAAATACTTAAACAGAAAAACTCTCCTAATTGATTAAATATTTTGTTGCTATAGATTTTATACTTAGTGAGGACAAATACCAGAAGATGAAAAGCTGTATAGATAGAGTGGAGAGTTATTTTAAAATAAGTTTTGAATCATGAGTAAGTTGTTAAGACTAACAGGAATTGGCTGTCCCTTTCCCTCAGCACTGCCATTCTCTATCCAAGCCCAAAGATGGTTACATAATGCAGCACTCACATTTCAGTCCTGCATGTATGTTATTGGGACCATTGCACCATAAAGGAGAATTTTCCATACGAGTAAAAACAAAGATGGCTTCCATATTTATAGCATCCTAGGAGAAGTTTTATTCAAACCAAGAAATTAAGGTGAATTTTTACAATAGCTACAGTAACTAAGGGTCCAAGTATATTGGTCAATATTCTTTGTCTTCAAGTGTTTTGCTTGTGTGGTCTGCATCCAGTGACTGGTTCTACATTAAGAGAATATGGGAAAAGTGAATAAAAATGCTTCTATAAATATGTTTAAAAATCCTTTGACATTTGTTCTTAGGCTCTTTCTAGCTCTTTCTTAGACTGCATTTTTTTTTTAAAAAAAAAATGAAGCTACTATGAAAATGGATGGTGTGGCAATAGTCTGAAGATGGTTCACAGATATTAGCCAGGGAATGTTTGATAGTCTCCAAGGAACTGAAGCATGCAGAGGGCCATATGAGTCATTTTGGAAAGGCATCATGCTCTTGAGCATTTGGATGAGACGTGGTCATACCTAACATTATGACTGCATTGTGCTAGAGAGCATATGCTCAGAGTCCTCACTCCCAGAATCAGGGTCTTAATTTATAAAATATGTTGTAAGTTATTAACTTAGGGTCAACGTATTACAAGATAACATGGTGAATATAATGCATATTTATTTCATGTTTTGTAAATCTAAGAAGGACTAGCTGTTTTATATTTTATTTTCAAATACAGTACACACATTTTTAAAAAAGATTAATTATTTATTTTATTTTTATGAGTACACTATAGCTGTCTTTAGACACACCAGAAGAGGGCACCAAATCCCATTACGGATGGTTGTGAGCCACCATGTGGTTGTTGGGAATTGAACTCAGGACCTTTGGAAGAGCAGTCAGTGCTCTTAACCCCTGAGCAATCTATCTAGCCACCAACAGTACACACTTTTAAGTTGATCACCTTTAGAATTAAATCATTTTAATATATATTATATATGTATATTATGATTTCACTAAATTATCTCATCCCATCCTATGAAAATCTGTTAACTTCCCCTTTGTTAGGTATATGCTTGCTGAAGATACTTATTAGATCTTACTTTTCAAATTTGCTAAATAATTCCAGATTGGTATGACTTGAAATATTTTCCTAAAATAAAGGACTGGATATTTTAATATAATTTAATGTGTCAGTATGGATACCAAGAAGAATAAAAACTATCCTTTAGACAACACAACATCATTGTTTAAGTGGCCATCTAAAAAGTACCCCTAAGTCATATAATTCTGGTGTGTGTGTGTGTTTTATTTATTGTTTTATTGATTGACTAATGTTCTCTTGTGTATCTATGGCTGAAGGTTAGGAATGAAAGGTTGTGGTGAATGAAGAGAATATGCATCTTTATAATGGGACTCAATAAAATATACCAAATTTCATTTTTATAAAGAAAAATTAATTGGAAAATAAGGATTTAATTTAAAATTCTGACATTATCTTCTGCATTATTAAGTATATATAATAGTTATTTTTAAGTCACCTAAGTCCAGAAAACATGCATTTTTCTACAGTGTTACTGGAGTAACATGTCTCTGTGATTCCTTCCTAGTATACAAAATCACCCATGGTATCACTGGCCCTTTCCAGACTCAGTCCTGCAGACCAGGACAGGGAAATTTCTTTCAAAAACTTGGAGAACGTTCTATACCATAAATGTTGCATCCCCTTAGCAGACACTTTTTTTGGCTGTTTCTCCAAGTTGGGTCAAGTTTGTCAAGGTAGTCTTTAGTCTTCCTCACACATGCATGGCGATGTCCAAAAAGTATGAATGATGTGTGTTTTGCATTTATGTCATGTTTTTCCCCCTCACATTAACAATTTCAAACGTTTTTTTTCCTTCAAAAGAGATTTTTTCGGTTATAAATTTCTCAAAAATTCTGTATGTCATATGGAATTTTAGTCCTCTTAAATATATACAGTCCAATGTTAAGAGAAAATGAGATTTTAATGTTTAAGTTGCAACATCACACAAAGCACACTCATTTTTCTAAAAGAGTAACCGCTGGACTGAGAGTGAGACCCTAGATGGAGGAGTTGGAGAAGGGACTGAAGGAGCTGAGGGAGTCTGCAGTCCCGTGGACGTGGACTGAGCAACAGTGTCAACTGGCCTGACCCCACCCCCACCCCGGTCCTCCTGGAGGCTGGACCACCAACCAAAGAATACACATGGAGGGACCCATGGTTCGGACCACATATGTGGCAGAGGAGGACCTTGTTGGCAATCAGGGGGAGGAGAGGCCCCAGTAAAGGGGAATGTCAAGGTGGGAATATGGGAGTGGGTGGGCGGGTAGGTGGGAGGTGGAATTCTCTCATAGAGGTGGGGGAGGAGGAGGGGATAGGTGGTTTCCAAAGAGGAGACCTGGAAAGGGGGAAACATTGGAAATGTAAATAAAGTATCAAAAAAAAAGTTTCCTATAAAAACTAGGAAAGAAGCATAAACTACTGCCCATCCCTTTCTGTGCACCTCCAAAGCAATGAGAGCATGGGGGGATGGTATTTCTCCATCCAGCATTTTGAGGTCATTATCTCATAGCCAACAGGGATCTGGGCACTAAAGAGAAAATACTCATGTTTTCACTTGGACAGGCGGCAGAGAATGCACATGAAATCCTTATTTCTGGCGAATGCGAATGCTTAGCCATGTCTAATCAATGGCACTTAATAGTAGAAAGCACAGCTCCTGACAAGTAAACACATATGGGAACAGACTCACATCTCTGTTGTCTCACCTCAGTGAATGTGCTTTAGCACTCAATTGGCACCTAATTAACAAAGAATTAGCACCTCCAGAATATTACTTTACATTTAGTTGTATTAGTTAAGTCGATGCCTTTGACACTTTTTTCTTACTAGCCTTCAATAATACACAGGAATTTTACTACAATCACTCCTCTTGCCAAGTGAAATGTCAGGAAGCTAAGAGTTATTAGAGCATTCTAATTGAAATTTGAAAACTAATTAGAATGTGTGCTCCTATTTAGGAGCTGCTGAACTAAAAACTCGGGAGTGAAAATAAATCACTATGTTTACACTGTAACTGTCATATATTCTTAAAATTAAATCCAAATGTGAGACTTTTGATTTACAACATAACCAAAAATATATACCACAGCACTTTGAAGTTCTTCAAAAAGTTGTGAAGATATTTTTTAAACTAAATAGAAATAAAATCTGCCTTTCCTGGTATAAGCTAACAAGTAAAATAGCAAGTAGTAGAATTTTAACAACATTATGTGAAAAATATGGCAACACTGGCCAATACCAACAGTCTCACTCACAGCAATTGCTGGGATTATACTTTTTCAAAGAAAAACTTGGCAGGCAAGGTTATCAAACACTTTCCAGCAATCTACTGACAAAGAACACACACACACACACACACACACACACACACACACACACACACACACACACACCTTTCAGAATGAAAGGGGTTTTGTAAAGTGGTTATTAAAACTATTTAACATCTATATTAAAATATTTTAGGTAGGCTTTGGAAATTTATAAAATCTAAAACACCATATTTATATTTGCATGTGTTTATAAAAAACCTGCCTGTCTTTCAGAAAACAAAGACAAGCAAAAACCCCAAAATTTTACAAAATATTTGTCCCCTCATGACTTTTAGGTGAAAGATGCTCAACTTCAGCACGACTTAGAAAATACAATAAGCTATAGATACAATAGATCGCAGCACTCTTCTTACACATAATGTCCAACATCTCTTGGTAAAGTACTGAGCATCCAAACCATTGCCACTAGAAAATATATGAGTATCTGTGTAGTTTGAAGAAGAATGGCCTCATAGGCTCAAATATTTGAATGCTGTCCCCAATTGATGAAACTACTTGTGAAGGATTAGGAGGTGTGTCCTTGTTGGAAAAGGTGTGTCACTAGGAATGGGTTTTGAGGCTTCAAATGTTCAGCTCATTTTCAGTTATCTATCAGTGCTGTCCCAGTGCCATGTCTGATTGGCTGCTGGCATACTTCCCACTGTTATCGTCATGGACTCATTGTTTGAAACAATAACTCCCCTCCCAACTCTTTTACTTATAAATTCCCTTGGTCATAATGTCCTATTACAGCAATAAAAAAATAACCAAGACACTATCCTAGTATTATACTCTGCCCAAGTTACAAGGACCATTTGTTTAACCAAGGCAACAAATACTACTCTCATACCTTCTCTGTTACCGAGGCTATTAGGTGGAGGAAGTCAACACAAACCCTCATTGTCTGGAGACTTCATTCTAGTTGGAATCTGGAGGAATTATTTGACAAATAAAATCCCATTCAGATTTACTCTCAGCTGGGTAAGTGACATTTCATTTATTTAACAACTCACTCACCAAGTAATATTGGAGACATAGCAGCTGCTGTCAGACTCTCAGGTGAGAGAGAAAGACAATAGAAATGTAATATATTTTACACATTATAGGCATCTATTATCTTGAGGAAACATGTATGTTGATAGTATAGATCTATACTATGTACCAGGATATACATGATATATATTTCCATATGTATGTATGTATGTATGTATGTTTACATTTTTCTATCTAATCTATCATCTATCTATCTATCTATCTATCTATCTATCTATCTATCTATCTATCTATCATCTAATCAGGTAATTGGTCCTTCCATTCGGTTAAACATGGAATAAATCCCAAGCTTTTGCCAGTCAAGACTCTTGAGGCAGACCTAGGATTGCCTCCACACTGGGAAGTCTAACTTTCTAGAGTTTCCTACAGGAAAATTGTTTCCCTCCTGTGGGCAAGAGGAGGTAGAACAGACCTCAGTTTACAAACTAGAAAAATCTTAAGGAAGACATGAAGTAAGGCTCAGGACATAGAAACTGGTGTGGGTGGAGGAAGATGAATAATCTCTATTCAGAGAATGACTGTCAAGTCGGAAGTTCTAGGCCTGGGAAGAGAGCAAAGAATCCTCCTGCAGTCTTTACCTTAGAACTTATCTGTGGTATTGCTTGGTATCCATGCACTCAACCTTACCTACAAGACCTTGTGGAAAAGAGAAAAGATAGAATGGCTGAGCACTGCTTCATCAGCAGAAGCCCAAATTCCAAGGGAAGTAAAATGTTTTTATGTGTGGGCCACATGTATATGTATGAGAGGCTGTATGTAGTGTGTTTATACATTTTCATACATCAGTGTTTATATGTGTATGCCTCATGTGAAGCTGTATATGTGTATATCTGTGCACACACCAGTGTATATATGTGTATGGGATATGTGTAAGTGTGCATGTGTTGTGTGTTTGTATATATAAATGTACATTCCTTAGTGTGTGCATGTCTGTGTACATGTTGTGTGAGATATAGATGAATATGTGTATAAAATCTGTGTGCATGTGTATGCCCATATGTGGCAGTGTGTGTGTATGAATGTGTATAAACATACAGTTAGATTTGCATGTGTGTGGTGTGTAGCCTTCAAGTGTAAACTCATTTTAAAGGTTTGACTTGTCCCAGGCACTGGCTATTTTCATTACTGATCAAAAGACCTTGATGTTACATTTGAAATGCCTTCTTTAATTTCATTTTCCTGAATATGTATGCACACAGCATATAATGGATTTTTCTGACCTTATTCCCAGCACAACGTTGCTGTCACATGATCTTAAGACATGGTTTCTTCTATAAAGTCACACAGCCAAAGGACACCTAAGTGGCCTGAAACAGTGAATGTAACTCTCAGATCCAGCATCTGCCTGGATAAATAGAAGTTGTATATGCATGTGATTAGCAACCAAATTGTAGACATACTATCTTAGTGTGTCCTAGGATTCATACTAGAAATGTAGCAAAATTGATCACACATTACACTGTACTGATCTTAAAGAACAGAACCAAGTTTCTCTCATTTTACATATATATATAGTCAAAGTGAGGCTTTTAAATGCCCCAATTAGACCATGGTGAATTTCAGGTGATAGATCTTATCTGAAATTTTGTAACAGCCCCCACACTTGAGTCGATATGATACTTGCCTAAATTGAAATAATAATCAGAAACTATTACAAGTCACAAGATATTTTTAAAGTTGTGCTCTTGATGGTTATACAGAGCCTAGCGAGAAGAGCGTGGAAGACCACCTGTGGAAACCAGCGAAGCGTGCTCTGTGTTCACCTTCATTCCATGCCCTCTGGCATACTGCTAAGTGACTTTGAACTGCCCTTGAAATTTATGATGCGATATAAGTAGACATTCAACTGGAAATGGCTTATGAAATGTCTTCAGAGCAAACAACATCTGTGTTTTAGGATAGAAAAAAAAAATCCAGTTTCAGTTTAATTATGGATTGAAGAATGGAATGATCTCGTGAAGTCCTTTCGGAGATGTGAGAAAGAATGGCCATTATGGCCTTTTAATGTGCTTAAACTGGAAACTCAAATAGGCTGTTGTGATTGAGTATCAAACCGCTGGCAGATATGAGTGAGCTATGCTAATCTTTATCAGGTATCTTGACGTAAATTTACAAATTGATTCTTTTTCTTTAGCTGTATAGAACAAAGAGAAGTAACTTATGCTTCTCTTTTATTTGAAGAAGAGACCACACCCCCTTAATGGCAGTTTATCTGATCTTCGTAGCAGTTCATGACCATATTACACAAAGAATCATAAAATTTAATTTGGGCCCAGTAAAACATAAGTTAATATTTATCTCCTAAGTTCCCTCTAAAGTCTAGATATTATACAGTTTTTTCTATAGTATGAGATATTAGGGAACCATTCATCTTCACATTAATATAATAAAATGGAAAAGGCCATTAACTTATAGATAAAATTTTATTTAGTTAATAACTTGGAGAGTCCGGTTCATGACTGCTTATCCCACTGCACTGGGCTCCTGCTGAAGGCCCAGGATAGCAATGATAGCGAGAGCATGTCAGAACTGTTGTTTTATATGCCAAAAGAAAGGGGATGGCAAGGGAGAATCAAATATTTCTTTTGAGAACACATTTCCAGTGATATAAGGATCTCAAAGTGCCAGTGCTTCTCAGTAGCACTCCTCTGGGGACAGATCTTGAACACACGGAATACTGTGGAACTCTTACCTCAATCATAACATTAGGTGATTCACTGATCACTATTACAAATGAGAACAGAGACTTAATTTTGTCTTCATGATGGTAACCTATTAAATATGGGAATGAGCTATTAACTATACAGAAGAGGGATATTCCAGGTGGCCTTACCCCACTCATAGTCCCTAATCAAAGGACCGTACAAGGCTATCAGTGACTCAAATACCAGGATTCATTGCTGGTTTTGTGTACTCACTTCAAGGGCAGGCCATTCATATCCAGGGGTGTGGCCTGGAATGAAGACTGAACGGAAGTAATCAGATTTTCTCTTTCTGACACTCCTGTGGGGATCCGTGAGGAGAGGTCTACTTGAGAGCTGTCCTAGATGGGCAGAGTCACAGGCTGGCCAAACAGTGACGTCAGTTAACAATGGGACTCTGGGGTGGAGAGCCAGTTCAGGCTACACAGGCCTTGAAGCCACTTGCAGTCTGAAAGTTCCTTATACGTCCCATTTTTTGTGACTCTGCTCTGACCTTTAGGTTTCTGAAAGGCTATGGCACAATTGCTAGCACACAATACAGACCTGAGAGCAGGGAAGTAAGTCAAACTATATCCATTTATTACCATTTTGATTTTTTATTATTTATCATTTTTTATTTTTATTGGTTATTTTATTTATTTACATTTCAAATGTTATCTCTCTTCCATGTTTACCCTCCACAACCCCCTATACCATTCCCTCTCCCCTGCTTCTATGAGAGAGCTCCCTTTACCTACCCACTTATTCCCATCTCACTGCCCTAGCGTTCTCCTACGTTGAGTCATCAAGTCTCCACAGAACCAAGGATATCCCCTCCCATTGATATCCGATAAGGTAAACCTCTGCTATATAAGAAGCTGGAGCCATGGGTCCCTCCATGTGTACTCTTTGGTTGGTGGTTTAGTCCCTGGGAGCTCTGGGGTGTCTGGTTGGTTAATACTGTTGTACTACCTATGGGGTTGCAAACCCCTTCAGCTTCTTCAGTCCCTTCTCTAACTTCTCCATTATGCCCCCCCCCCGGAACCACCCCCCGCCCCGTGCTCAGTCCAATGGTTGGCTACAAGCATCACATCTGTATTGGCAGAGCCTCTCAGGAGACAGCCAAGTCAGGATCCTGTCAGCAAACACTTCTTAACATCAGGAATAGTTTCTGGGTTTGGTGTCTGCAGATGGGATGGATCCCTAGGTGGGGCAGTCTCTGGATGGCCTTTCTTTCAGTCTCTCCTCCACTCTTTGTCCCTGTATTTCCTTTAGACAGGAGCAATTCTGAGTTAATATTTTTGAGATGGGTGGGTGGTCCCATCCTTCAACCTGGGGCTGTGCCTAACCACTGGATATGTTCTCTACATGTTCTATCTCCCCTTTGTTGGGTATTTTGACTGATGTCATCCCCATTGGGTCCAGTGAACCTCTTTCTTCCATGGCATCTGGAAATTTCTAGTGGCTATCCCTGGTTCCCCATCCCCCACTGCTATATATCTCTATTCAATTTCCTGACCTTCTGTACTTCTCCTCCCACATCTGATCCATTTTCACCTTTAAATGGAGCACCAGCTCTTGGCAAATCAACCCCAGGCTTGATAGGATTTAGCATTTGCAAAACATACTTCCACAGACTTCTCAAGAATCAATTTGTGTTAGGACAGATTTCTAGACACTACTCCTAGATGCAGACCTTTCCTGATGGTTATTCTTCAGAAAGCTCTCAAAAAGTTCAAAGCGCAGGCAGGAGCCATATTTGTGTCTGGATATTTCCAAGCGCTTCACTGGGCAGGTGAAAAGACACAAAAATCTTCAAAGGTCTACTCTGAAATCAAATAGCTAATGAACAGCATCATCTGAGCAGGGTTAGCATCTCCTTGCTTGTTTACAGCCCAGCAGAGTAGGCTCTACTAGTCTCAACAGACTAAGGGATACCATGACCCAAGCATACTCGTCTACGATTATCTTCCTTTTATTAAAGTTGGTGTTAACTGGAAAATGCTAGTAGATGTACACTCGTAAAGAAACACTAGTTATAAATTATCATGTCCTCCAACTAGGTTTGTTCATACCACAGAACTTCATAGGGATAAATCTTAGAAAAATAAAGATTGCATATGCCATGAATACTGAATTATACATGACTTGATTAAAGGAGAAATAAAAATTTTAAGATGGTTTTGCAAGGAGAATATTGTTGGGTGTTTAGAGAATAGGTTTGCAAGCAATAAAAATGGATCACTCTTTAGGTGAAACCATCAGAACAGACAGCCTGGTCTTGTCTAATGCAGAAGAGGCAGCTCTGCTGGGGTCACAAGTAAGTCTTCAGTTAGCCTGGGCAGAGCTGAGCTTGGTCCTTTCAGGTCTCCTGTGAGAGAATAAAGAGGATGAAGAAGTGCCATAAAAAAGTGGGCCCAATGTCATCTGACATCACCTCACTAGAGGTGTTGGTGGACTAAAGACATTTTATTTGCTTATATTTCTGGCTGAGGAAGGTGCTGGAAAGTTCCAAGGACATTTCTGAAAACAATGGGTCTTGTTGGTATGAGGTGTGACTGTAGACTTCTCCTTTCAGGGTTTTCTTATCTTGAAAGGCTCCTTCCCAGATAGCTATAGAGGAAGTTGGCTCATTGTAAGAGCTGAGTGGAGGAGGGAAGCCTCTCTGGCCTGACAATTCTCAGCAGCAGCTGTGAGCAGAGAGAGACTGCACATGGAAGGTCTAGGTTCTAGTAAATATTACCAAATTAACAACATTTTAATGCTATTTATTAATTTACCATTTGCTCCAAACCAAAACAAGCTATTTCCTTAAAAATAACAACATAGCAATGGGGGGTAAGGGTGTGGCTAAATGGTTGTGAGCACTTGTTGCTCTTGCAGAGTGTTCAGGTTTGTTTTCTAACACCCACACGGAGGCTCACAAACCATATGTAACCCCAAATCTAAGACATACAGTGCCTTCCCCTGGCCTCCATGGGCCAGGAATATATTTGGTGTTAGACATACATGCAGGTGAAACAACCATAAATATAAAACAAAAATAAATAAATCTTCTAAAACCAACCCGACAAAATATACACATTTATACATTAATTATAATAAATTATATCATTTCCGCCTCCAACTTCTCCAGGTACTGCATGTCCCTGAACCCTCTCAGAGCCATGGTCTCTTTTTCATACCTACACATATATATGCCTAAGTGAACAAATACAACTTGCTCAGACTATTTAGTGTTACATAATTTTTGGGCTGACCACTTGGTTACTAAATAACCAAGTATAGCGCTTATCCCTGAAGAAGACCATTTCTTCCCAGTCTTTGTCTTTGGAGTCCCCATGAGATTTCCCCCTTCCACAATAGCATGTCTACTGATGTGGTCTTTATTCATGCCTTGTTTTGGAAGCCATAATCTTGAGGTACCATGGGGGTAGCTTCCTTGTTATTTCTAGAAAGCACATTCTCACAGTAGATTTCCTGGTCCTCTACTCTAAAGTCTTTTTGACCCCTATCCCTGAGACTTAGGAGTAGGAGCTCTGATGTAAATGTATTGATTGGGGCTGGGCACCCCAGGTTCACTGTACTCTGTTTTTTGACTGCTTGTGTAATCATCTTTATCCATTGCAAAGAGAGGTTTCTTTGATGAGGCATGAGAGGTATACTAATCAGTGGTCATAAGGACTGATTTCTCCCATATTGAGTTGCCCTTAAGTCTCAATAGAGAACTGTTGTTTATCACCAAGATAGGAGTCCTTAGGTTACCAAGCTGGTTATTGTTGTACATTGGTATCACAGCTGATTGCTTAATTTACTTGGAGTCTTGTAATAGCAACTTCCGGTACTATGGAAGGTAGTTCTAAGGGAGGACACCTTCAAGTTCCGTTCACTGCAGGTTATCCTTGTCTTGTGTCTTAAGTACATAGTGTCTTCAGCAACAAGGAGTAACCTTCAACTTCTGGGAGGTAACCAAAGGAATAACAATACCCTATAAGGATTGGGAGTCTCTTGGACTTCCATGAACAACAAATCAAATCTGCATAGCCTTTGGTGATAACTTGGGCCATGCACATAAACACAAACCACATCTGCAGCAGGAGCATGGACTCACACATGGCTCTCAGTGGCAGCCCATGCCAGGATGTCATCATGGCCTTAGGTGACAGCACAGGCAACTCAGATCAGTTTGGCCTCCAGTGTCAGGATGGCCCCCAAACATCAATATGGTCTCAGGAAGCAGCTCAGAACACTGATATCCAGATGGCATTTGGTGGCAACACATGCCAAAGCCATCAGCATAGATCCCAGATACAGTAGGATTATGGGCTAAGACATGGCCCTTGGCAACAACCTTGGCTGACTTCACCATGACCCTAGGTGGTTGAGCAGACTCCTCATATCTGCCTGTTGCACGTGTCTCTAGTTCTGTCAATAGTGTACAACTGCTTGGCTTCTATTCCTCTCCCATCTCTCTACCACATAGTCCCGTATTCTCATCTCTCCATGACATATTCTCTCATTGTAGTGGTGTATGCCCAAGGGCCTGTGACAGACCCTTGAGTGTCTTTCTCTTCAGGCTCTAGTCTATTGCTCTTAGGGGCTCTTAGGGGAACTATTGTCAGCTTCATTTAAGTTCTACAAATTCTATATGTCCACATATTCATAGAGATTTGCATGTATTCTATGTGATTTTAGGTAAATAAATAATGACTCCTTACAGTTTTTTCCAGACATCCTTACTATTATTTTAACCTCTGCTTGCCCTCTCCTTTTATATTTATTGCCCTTCCCCACATATTAAACAACATCACCCCTGTTTCACCCACTTCCACCCTTTAAATCACTCTTATCTTGCTATTACCCTCTCTAATGGTCTTTTCCTGCTCCTGCCCCTGCCCCTGCTCTTGCCCCATGGTCCCCTTTTCACTTTCCTGGCTTCTGAAATTACCCCAGGTTATAGTTTTACAACTGAAGATTTAGAACTAGGCATCTTAAAAAAGAGAGAACCTTTGACATATGTGTTTCTAGGGTTGGTCACCTCACTTGATATATAGTTAGTATTTTCTAGGTCTACCCATTTCTTGCAAATTCCTTCTTAAATTTTTTTCTTTATAGATGAATATTATTCCACAATCTATATGTACCATATTTTACTTACCCATTCATCAGCTGAATGACATCCAAGTTGTTTTTATTTCTTAACTATTGTGAATATGACAGCTATGGCTAAGGAAGTATCTGGAGTAAAACTATGGCTTCTTTAGGCATATGTCAAAGAGTATAGCTAAGTCATACATCATCTTTATTTTTAGATTTTAGAGAGTTCTCCACGTTGATTTCGAGAACTCCGAAATTTTCAGTCTCATCTTTTTTTCCACATCTCCTCCAGCATTTGTTGTTAATTGCTTGACTAATTTTACCTGTTCTGACTGGGGTAAGATGAAATGTCAGTTGTCTTGAACATTTGTAAAAGATATTTATTAGTCACTTTTATTTCTTCTTCTAAGAATTTTGTTCACATCAGTAGTTCACTCTTTTTGAATGTGTTTTTTGTCTTCATGAATTTTTTTTTAATGTATTCTGGATATTAAGCTTCTGCCAAATATAAAGCTCAAAAAGATTCTCTCCCATTCTTTGGGCATCATCACTGACTCAATTGTTTCTTTAGCTGTGTAGATGATTTTAAGTCTTATGGAGTCCTACTTATCAATTGTTTGCCATCTTGGGCAAATGGTGTCCTATTCAAGAAGTCCTTTCCTAAACCCGTATCATATAGGGCTCTGTCCATGTTTTCTTCTGGTAATTTCATTACTTTCTGATACATTGAAGTCTTTGATCCATTTGGAGCTAGCTTTTGTGCAATGTAAGAGACATGAATGTAATTTTGTTCTTCTGCATGTAGACATCCAGTTTTTACAACATCTATTTTAGAGGATGCTGCCTTTTCTTCAGTGCATGTTTTAAGCATCATCCTCAAACATTAGAAAACTGTAGTTACATATCCTCATGTCTGGATATTCCATTTTGTTCCATTGGTCTACAGTTTTTTAGCCAAAACTACATCATTAGTATTACTTTGGCTTTGAAATGCATCCTAAGATCTGGAGTGGCAATTCTTCTAGAATTGTTCACTTTGCTCAGAATTGCTTTGGCTATCTAGGGATCCCTTTGGCTCCAAATGAATTTTAGAATTTCTCCCTATTTCTTCAAATAAATGAGCTGAGAATTTTGATCAGAAAAGATTGAATTTTAACTTATGGTAGAATGGTGATTTTCACATCATTCTATTAATTTATAAGCATGAGATAGTTTTTCATTTTCTAGTATCCTTTTTAGTATCTTTGTTTAGAGATTTAAAGTTTCCATTATAGAGGTCTTTTACCTCCTTGGTTGTGTTTATTGTATTTTATTTTATTTCAGGCTGTTGTGAATAGGAGTGTGTCCATACTCTCCATCTCTGTATGTTTATTGCTGATGTATATAAAATCTATTGATTTATATAAGTTGATTCTGTATTCTGCCATGTTATTGAACTTGTTTATCATTTCTAGAAGTTTATGAGCATTCCTACTGTTTCTATTTCCTGTAATAATTTATGAAAGATTGGCTGTAGATATTCTTTGAATGTCTGGTAGAATTCTGCTGTGAATCCATCTGGGCCCAGGCTTATTTTAGTCAGAGACTTTTTTATTACTATTTCAACCTTTTTTAAATTTGTTACTGGTCTGTTTTGCTGGTTTATCTCTTCTTGATTTAAATTTGGTAATTTGGATGAGTCTTGAAATTCCTCCATTTTTTAATTTAGATTTTTAAACTTAACAGAGTACAAGTTTTAAAATTACTCCTTTAGTGTATTCTGGATTTGTTAGATGTCTGTTGTGATTTTTATTTATGATTCTTCTTCTTTGAGTCTTCTGTTTTCTTGCTGTTGGTTGGTTGGGCCAAGGGTCTGTCTATCTTGTTTATCTTTTTAAAGAGGCTGCACTTAGATTTTTGCTATTTATTGCTGTGTAGCGGGTTTCTGTTTTGTTTGTTTTGGCTTCTTTTCAAATTTTTAGTTGCACTTTTTAATTATATATTTGTACACATTCAAGATTTTTAAATGTGTGCACTTAGAGCTGTAAATTACCCTCGTAGGATTGTATTAGTGTTCCCAAAGGCATTTTTGTCTTGTGTTTTCATTTT
This sequence comes from Uromys caudimaculatus, assembly GCA_028551405.1. Taxonomy (NCBI): domain Eukaryota; kingdom Metazoa; phylum Chordata; class Mammalia; order Rodentia; family Muridae; genus Uromys; species Uromys caudimaculatus. Next base: position 21,179,453 of record CM052702.1, on the reverse strand, counting down.
CATTCAGTTCCAGAAGTATTTTGAGTTCTTTCTTGATTTCTTCTTGAACCATTTGTCATTCAGTAATGACTTGTTTAACCACCATATATTTGTGAACTTACTAGAGATGTGTTTGCTGTCGATTTTAAATTGTATGTGTTATGGTTGTGGATTTCTCCTTCCTTATGGGCCATTGGCCACCAGTCCCAGAGAGCGGGGATGGGGGTGGGGAGCAGGGTTCCGATGGCTTTGAGTACCATAGATGGACTTCTGGAGACAGCTGCAGAGAGACAACCTTATTGTTCCAGGAACAGAGTTTATAAGGGATTTTAGGGATACAGGTGAAAGGGCCAATTGGTTATAACATCATGTGGGAGGGAAGAGCTGATTGGTTAAAATATAGCACCCAATTATCATGCGGGCAGGAAGCCAAATCAAGACAGCTGTGCACAAGGTCATTCTTCAGATAAGAGCTGGCACCTTTGTTCAAAGTCGGGCAGAGTAAGAGAAGCCCTACTGAGAAAGGGAGTCTTCCATCCGTGCTGAGCTCAGAGAGTCATCTGGACTTGGGCAACTGTGACCTAAATAGCAGGATTCTCCAACAGGTCATATAGGATACCTGAAGTTATTTTAATAATTTTGAACTTGTGACCTATCCCATGGTCAAGCACCAATCCCTGACACTATTAATAATATTTTGTTATGTTTCCAGACAGGAGTCTAGCATGCCTGTTCTCTGAGAGGCTGGCTCAGAGGGATGAAGAGACCCACAGCCAACATTGGATGGAGTTTGGGGACCCTTATGGAAGAGTTGGGGTAAAGAATGTAGGCCCCAAAGGAGATAGGAGCTCCACAGGAAAAACAACAGGGTCAACTCATCTGAACCCTTGGGCTCTCAGACTGAATCACCAACCAAAGACTGGACCTAGGCTCTCCCGCAGAGACGTAGCAGATGCACAGCTTGGCCTTTATACCTGCTCTGAGGAACTGGAGTGGGGGCTACCCCAAAAGCTTGTCTTTGGGATATAGTCTTCTACCTGGGCTGCCTTGCCTGGCCTCAGAGGGAGAGGATGGGCCTGGCCCCACAGAGGCTTGATATACCAGAGTAGGGAATATGGAGGCAGGCCTCTACCCTCTCAGAGGCCAAAGGGAGGGGAGATGGAGGAAGGATTGTGGGAGGAGGTGCAATGAGAGGGATGTAAAGTGAAGTATTAAAAATGAAAAAAAGAAATAAACAAAAAGATTTGTTTTACATTCTAGGTTGTGATTTACTTTAGAAAATAAATTTCTACTGAAGAAATTTAGCTATCGAAATCATCTATTACTATTAGGTTGATGTTAATCTGTGTCTTTTGTTATATTAGTAAAATTTTTTACAATTACTGTAGTAATTGGCTATACCAGAGTTTGGTTATATGTTAGGATAGTAATGAGTTTGTTTGGTTTGTTTTGGTTTGTTTTTTTGGTTTGTTTGTTTGTTGTTGTTAATTGTTTCTTTCATTAGACTAAAGTGCCCTTCTCTATCTCTCTTAGTTTTAGTTTGAAGTCTGTCTTGTGAGACACAGTATAGCAAAGGCTGCTTGTCTTTGGGTTCCATTTGTTTAGACTGCTTCTCCCCATTGTTTCACTTTAAGGTGTCTTCTATGTTAAAGCTAAGGTGAGTTTCTTGCAGATAAAAGGAGTATTTTGTTTCTTAATCCCTTCGGGATCTTTTATTGGCAAACTGAGGCCATTACATTTTTTTAAAATTATCGATGCACTGTGCCTATTGACTGCAGCCAGTTTTATTATTTTCTGCTTTTTGTGTTTAATTGCACTTTGTGTTTCTGTTGTTTTGTTTCTCCAGTCTTTGGCTGCATTTATTTCTTCTTCCCTTTTAAGTACTGCTTTCTGTGTTTTGTTTAGGGTTGGTTGGTCTTCTGGAAATGAAACACAAACACAAACACAAAGTAAAAATATATTAAATCTTTTAAAAACATAGTAACATAATATCTAAACATATTTCAAATAAACATCTTATTATTTCAAGTTATGTCCTTATTTTAACTCAAAAATTTTTTCATTTTCTAAAAGAACTTGTTTCCCCAGTGATTTAATATGTTTTCCCTGATGTTCAGATTCACACGTTTGTAGTTGCAGCCTGCTTTCTTCTTTACAGACAACAACTGCTGCAAGCTCGTGGAAGCACTGAAATAGCAAGTTTAGATGCAGTTATCCAGATTGAGGATTGACAGAAGAAGAACCAGTCTACTGATGGGTCTACTGAGAGCTTCTGTTCTTTTGCTTATCAGAGGAACTTTGAAGAATTGGCTTGAAGAAGGTGAAAGCATCTGGAGACAAAAAAAATTCAATCATGTAAAATCATATCAAATGTGAATATTCAGTTCACTAGGAAAAATGTCATAGTTCCATTATGTATTTTATCAGAATGCCTGTCTCCACCTTCCCTTTGCCTTCTTCCTGCACGGCAACAGGTTGTCACTGGATATGTACTAGATGACTTTTTATAGTGAGCAAGTCCTTTAATCAAAACCAAATGAGTGTTCATATCTCAGTTTGAAAGAGCAATCTTTTATGGAGTAGCTTTTATCCTATGTGTCTTGAGACAAAATGAAGCATCATAGGCTCTATGGAATGGCCACTTGAGACATGGAGGCGATGCACCCCCACCTTCTAAAGATCAAACAACAGTCTCCTTTCAATAGATTTCTTGTCAGTATTATCTCAGCTGGGTATAACATAAGTAACCAATTGGAATGGTTTTGTAATAAGGGTACTCCTGCCCAACCAATAACCTACCTCTGGAAATAACCTTTTGCACAATTCCCCTATGGAAAAGAAAAGGATAACAAATTAAAAACATAAAAATTTATCTGTACTTGCTTTGCAGGTAACTATTTGGGGCTGTCCTTATCCCATGCAATCAGATTACATCTCATTTTTCTCAAATAAAGGGTGCTTCTTTTGACCACCATGTTCACCACTTTTTAAAATCAATTAACAATATTATAGCAAGAAGTAATAAGGTTTTGCGCATGTGCAGTTACAGGCAAGGTCTGAAGCATGTGCAATAACTAAGACAGCAGCTAGTTCTAGAGCAACACAGACTGGCTCATGTCTCAGCCAATGCTCAAAATCCATAAGAACAATTGCATCATGCAAATTAAATTATTTATGCCCCACAATATATCAATGAAGCAGATACTAATTTGCAGATGGAAAAAGAGACTCGTGGTGACCCTTCTAAGGTCAGAGAGTTAATGTGCTGCAAACATGGGTTTAAAAGCATGGCGGTGCGGACTTCTGCAATGGTAGCATGGACCATGGTGAATATTCTCCCAAAGAAATGCAGATGGCGAATTCTCCACATTAGTAAACACAATCATTTACTGTCTCTAGAAATAGTTTTCAGGCTTTACATCAATCGAAGGAGCATTTATTTCACAAAATAAATGGGAGATCACCGAGAAACTCATGAGTGACCCGAGGCTATACCACTACTCCCAATTTCAGTTCTATAGCCTGCATCAGTCATCCCCACAGGACTCTAAAGAAGTTCTTAACAGTACCTGGGTAAGGTAAAAGATATCAATGGGGTTTCATTCTTCTGTAGGTACATACCCTGTTTTGTCAGCACAATTTGTTGATTAGGCAGTTTTTTATCCAATATAGGATTTTGCTTCCTTTGTCAAAAATTAACTGAGCAAAGTTTTGTTGTTTTCTTTCTAGGTCAGCTATTCTGTTCTGTTGGTTAGTCTTTTTGTTTTTATGCAATCACAAAGCCGTCTTCACTACTATCGCTCTGTAGTATAATTTGAAGGCATAGATTCTAATAACTCTACTAATATTCTCACTGCTTACAATTACTTTGGCTATTTGTGGTTCCATGTAAGTTTTTGAATTGTTTCTTTCTGAGCCTATGAAATATGGCATTATAATTTTGATAAATATTACATTAAATCTCTAGGTTAATTTTTGTAGCATAGCCACTTTGCAATATTAATTCGCCTTATATAAAACCAATTCAGTATTCATAAGAAACCTTAATTTAAAGCTGAAAATGCTAAAACTTCTAGATGAAATCATATGGAATGCTCTTCAAGACATTGGGGTGGCCAAGAACTATCTGACTAGAACAAGAACAGCAAAAAACTAGCCCCAAGAAACAACAGATATGACTATATGGAAATAAATTTTTCTGCATAGCAAAGGAAATTATCATCAATGCATATGACAAACCCCCAGAAAGAGAGATAATCTTTAGCAGATATACTTCAGACCAGGGGATAATAAGCAGAAACATATAAAGAGAAGTGGAAAATTTAAATACCAGGGAAACAAACTGCTAATCAACAAATGAATTAATAAATTGGGTATAAAGAATTCAAAACAGAACATGAATGGTCAATGAAAAAGAGACTCGTGGTGACCCTTCTAAGGTAAGAGAGTCAATGTGCTGCAAACATGGGTTTAAAATCATGGTGGTGTGGACTTCTGCAATGGTAGTACCGGGGCCCTGGTGAATATTCTCCCAAAGAGATGCAAAGGTCAGTCCTCCACATTAGTAAACACAATCATTTACTGTCTCTAGAAAGTATTTTCAGGTCTTCTAAAAGTGTTCAATGTCCCTTACCATCAGGGAAATTCAAATTCAAACTAATTTAAGATACCACTTGATTCTAGTCAAAAAAGGCTATCATGGAGAAACATATTAGCAAATGTCAGAGATGATGTGAAGAGAGAGAAAACCTTTATACACTGTTAGTGGAGGTATAAATTAATATAACCATAAAATTCAGTTTAGAGATTCTTCAAAAAATTAAAACAGATTTCTAATAACATACATACAAGTAACATAAACAGACTGAACAAGTTATATTTACGTATTTACAAATATATATTTATGTTTTTATGTGTAAACAATTAATGAAAACAAGGCCACAAATTTGAAAGAGAAAAATGAGGAATTTATGAGAGGCTTTGGAGGGAGGAAAGGGAAGGGGAAATTGATATAATTATACTGAAGTTGCAAAAAAAAAAAAAAAAAAAAAAAGAAAAGAAAAGAAAAATAAAAAAACTAGAACTACCATATTACCTAGTCTTTTCACTTCTGAACATAAAATTAGATAATGTTGTGCCATGTTACATATATATTTACACATCTATGTTTGTTGCGGCTTTATTCACTACAGCAACAAATGAGGTTAACCACATTTCCATCCACAGATAAATGGATAGTATAAATTTGATATACATATAAAATGCTCAAATCTAGAGAAAAATCAAATCACAAAACGTACAGGAAAATGATGAGTTAGAATATGTAATGTTAAATGAGGTTTTGCAATCTCAAAAACGAACTACATTCTCTTTCATGCGAATATCCTAGTCAATCATATATATATGTATATATAAATATATATATATATAATGCGTATATGTATGTGAACATATATTTGTGTATGTGTATATAAAGAAATGTGAATGTGTGTACAGTATAATATGTATAATGGGTAAATATTAGGTGATGAGAAAGGATGAAGTTCAGGTAATGAACACAGCACACATGAAATGAGATATAACACCATTTTTTTTTTTTAAGTTTTCTTACCATACTTGATTTTTTTGTCATTGTTGTTGGTGTATGTGTGTGGAATATAAGTGAATAAATATAATTGATAGTAAAGTGTAAAATCTAATGTGATATTCCACATTTTCAGAATAATTATTCTAACTACATAGAAAATAATTGAACTGAATGGACTTTGGGTTTGGCTAATTTTGCATGATTTTCTTGGTATTTTTGGGTTTTTTTGTTTGTTTGTTTGGTTTTTAATTTGAAAGTTCCAAGTATAGAGAAGCAAATAGACTAACTACAGATTTTCATCTTTCAGCCCTCCAGACTTATCTCTGCTCTGTCGCAGACCACATGTTGGGACAGACCATCCTCTCTTTCCCTATTCCCAGGGGACTAAGGACTAAGCAGATCTTCGTGGAACACACAGCTCCCTCCCTCCTAGCTCACTCCTAAGTTTTCAGCTCCTAATATGTAGCAACACATTTTACCTGGCTATACATAACAAGATTCCAGAAGAATTTTCTACCAGGTAACATACAGCTACTACATTCTCCTAAGAATCATAGAAAGCAACAGAAACTAAAGAACATAAACCTACCCAACAAAGAGAGGATCAAGTATCAGTACCTAGAATTACAATCTTCTCAAACTTAGATTTGGCCTAGATACCAGTGTTAAAGCACAATAACAGCCAAGACAATATGTCTTCATAGAGTCCAGCAACACTACCATAACAGACCCTGAGTGTTGTAACACGCTGAAACACAAGAAAAAGACCTTAAAACATAAATTTGTATATTTATGAATATGATAGAGTCCTTAAATAAGAAATGAATGAGTCCATTAAAATATCTAAGAAAACACAGAATGGAAGGAAATGATTAAAACAGTTCGAGACTTGAACAAGAAAATAGAGTTGATAAAGAAAGTCCAAACTGTGGGTAATATGGAAGTTAAAAATTTAGAAAATTTAACAGAAACCTCAGATACAAGCCTCCTCAGCTGAGTACAAGAGATGGAAGAGAGAATCTCAGGCATTGAAGACATGATAAAAGAAATGGGTATCTCCAACAAAGGAGATGTGAAATCTAAAAATAATACCTGATACGAAACATCTAGGAAATCTGGGAAAGCGAAAAAGACCAAATCTACAAATAATGAGATAGAGGAAGAAGAAAAAATCGCTCATACTGTTGAGGATGTAGAGCAAGGAGAACACACATCAGTTATTAGTGGGAATGCAAACTTGTACAGCCATTATGAAAATCAATATGGAGGTTCTTCAGTAAGGTGGCATTAGATATGCCTCAATATCCAGCTATATCACTCTTGGGCATTGTGATGGTTTGAATAGGTATACTCCCATAGACTCATGTGTTTGAATGATTGGCCCATAGGGAGTGGCATTTTTAGGAGGTGTAGCCTTGTTCAAGTAGGTGTAACCTACTCCACATCCTTGTGGAGAAAGTTTGTCAAGCGGAGGTGTGCTTTGAGGTCTCATATATGCTCAAGCTCTACCTAGTTTGGAGCACAGTCTTTCCCTGCTGCCCTCAAATCAAGGCACACAACTCTCACCTTCTCCCACACCATGTCTACCATCTTCCTGTGCACTGCCAAGCCTCCCACCATGGTGATAATGGACTAAGTCTCTGAAACTGTAAAGCAGCCCCAATTAAATGTTTTTCTTTTGTAAGAGTTGCCATGGTCATGTTGCCTAGCAAAAAATTAACAGTCATTTCTTGGGAACCCACAGGCCATTCTGGACAGGGAAGCAGGTAGGCTAACTGCAGATCTTTACCTCTCCCTCAGCTCCTCTGAAATCAATGCCCCAGTCTTCTTCCTAACTGTTTAGTAGACGACCTGCTGTAGATTTGCCTTCTTCTCTTGTCCCATTCCAGTCCATCACACAGATCTTCCCCTCCAAACTTCCCAGACCCTAACTCTAACAGGGCCTCCCCAGAAACCCACAGGCCACTTAAGTTTAGAACCTGCTAGAAGAAAAAGTAGGAAATAGACTTGAACTTATTAGCTTAGAAAATGATTTGCCGAAGAGAGCACCATTAGCACAGGCATTAATATAAATTATTAATAAATGGGGCTCCATGAAACTGATTAGCTTCTGCTTGGCAAAGGACACACTGACAGTTGGGAAAAGTGGCAGCCTACAGAATGGGAAAAGACTCTTATCAACTGCACATCTGATAGATGGCTAATATATAAAATATATAAGGAACTAAAACAAAACAAAACAAAAACCTAGATATCAGGAAAACAAAAAATCCAAATAAAAATGGAGGGGAGTTCTAAACAGAGAATTTGCAAGAGGGCATTCAAATGGCTGAGAAACACTTGAAGAATTCAACATCCTTAGCCATTCTGGAATGGCAAATCCAAATTACTTTGAGATTTTATCTTATACCCATCAGAATGGCTAAGATTAATTAAACAAGTAACAATTCATGCTAACATGCGGAGTAAAGGAAACACTGCTCAATTGTTGGTGGGAATACAAACTGGCACAGTCACTGTAAAAATCAATGAGATAGTTCTTCAGGAAGATGGCAATACATATACCGTAAGATCTAGTTATGCCACTAGAGGATGTTTCAGTCTACTGCTTGCTTAACCATGGTCAATCCTTCTCTATTCATAATAGCTAGAGATTGGAAATGACCTAGATGTTCCTCAACAGAACAATTGATAAAAATAATGTGACAAATTTACACAATGGAGTATTACTGGCCTCTCTAAGAAACTGACACCAGGAAATTTTCAGGTAAAAGGATTGATATAGAAAAAAATAATTGAGTGAGGTAAGCCAGACCCAGAAGAATGATGTGTTTCACTATATGTGGATATTAGTGGTCCTTTTGATGATAACCAAGCTACAATTGGTAGAACCACAGAGAGTGGTAAGAGTAAGGACTAAGAGGGACAGACAGAGCATTCAAATGGAAAATAGAATAGATTTCTCCCCCCCTGGAGCAGGAGGATCATGGGACAAAGTGGGAAAAGAGAAATGAGGAAGTGACTACATGGAGAGAGAGCGACATTTGGTGCCATTTGATGGGTGGTATGGAAACCTGATGCAGTAGAAGTTACCTAAAATATAATGATGTATGAAACCAATCTAAGTGGAATCACTAAATAATGGGGGAGCCGAAGTAGAGCCCCAACTGTACATCTCTTATCACTAAGTGAAGCTTTTAGTCGCTGGTTCTATATGTATATTATTGAGTGGTTGGTTGCTGGTCTAAGGTATCCTAGTGGAACTGCCTCCTACTCCCCACAAATAACCCAAAATCTCTGATTGTTGCCAAAAGTTTAGGCTGTTCTCTGCAAAACGGCAAGGCCCAAATTCTGAAAACAACACATTCATAGCTCACTTAACATTGAAGTTGAGCTTGTTCTTACTTAAAGTCTTCAAAGCTACATGTTAACATGTTTGGTACAGCAAGGTACTCTGCAAAGTACCAAAGGAGACACTTAACAGCAACCCTGTTACAAACCTTTTTTGGTCTACAATGGTGCCCTGACTACAAGATATCTTGTGAAATGATGGGCAGAAACCTTGGGAGAGTGGCCATCTAATATCTGATTTTATTGAAGGCCTACTCTATGACACTGTGTGTGTGACCAAGAATCAAAGACATGACAGCCTGTGCACCTACACAAAACCAAATGCCAGTGTTCTCAAATACAACACCAAGACCATAGCAATAGAATGAATCATAATGACATCCTTCTATACTCATAGAAGATGCTCAGCCATCATCAGAGAAGTTTTCTCCTTTAGCAGAGGAGCACAGATAGTGACCCACAGCCAGATACTATACAAAGAATAAGAGATCTTGAAGCACTCAGCTCTAAATAAGATATCTTCATCAAATGCCTCACCTCAGGTACCAGGCAACTTATAAAAGAAGAGATGGGAAGATTATAGAAGCCAGAGGGGATGGAGGATACACAGACACACAGACACACAGACACACAGACACACACACACACACACACACACACACACACACAAACAAAAAAACCCCAAGTTCCTCTAAATCAAAATGATTAAAGCTCATATGAACTCTCAAACACTAAGGCAGCAGGCACAAGGCCTGAACAGGATTTTTTTGTATATATTTGGATTCCAATTTAGTGCTTTCATGGAATTCCTGCATATGTGAACTAGTGGGTCTCTTTCTCATGCCTTTTCTTGGGCTCTTTTTCTTTTTTCTTTTTCAATTACAATGTGTTAGTGTTTCTTTCATTGTATTATATTTTGTTTTATTTTATTCTTTAAAGTCCTGTTTGTTTTTTAATGAGATCAGAAAGGGAGTAGATCTAGACTGTAGGTGTAGTAAGGGGAAACTGAGAGAAGTAGAGGGAGCAGAAGTCAGAATCAGGAATGAATGTGAGAAAAAAGTCAATTTTCAATAAAGGATAAAAATAAAGACTCTTTCAAAGAAGAAATAAAAGTACTTATAAGATATTATAGTATCTCTACACTTATATGTAGTCATTTCTTTCCTATACTTTATATATGTGTGTGTGTGTGTGTGTGTATGTGTGTGTGTACGTGGATGTATTTATCTTCCTACTTCCTACTTATATATACTTCCTACTTATATATACGATCATATATATTTATATATCTCTATATAGAGAGATATAGATGGTATAGATCATGATATACATGTAAATATAAACAACACAGATATAGATATAAATAGAGATAGAGAGAGATCTTCCTCTTCTGTCTTTCACAAAACCCCTTCCAGGCTAACAGGAGTTTTTCTTATTTGTTTGTTGAGACTGACTATATTTAATATATTTAATAGATACCCAATCTGAGACTGTTATTTATCTCTAGCTCTTGTTCTGTTTAGAAAGTCTAAAAGGTTAGGTGGGAGGGAATTCAACACCTTGCCCCCCAAAGAAAGTGTCTCACAATGGCTGTATTTCAGCCAGTGCCCACTGGCAGATCACATTTCCAGATATCTACATGGTATGGTACTGTAACAGAGTGTACCATTCATATCTGTTTCAGTACGTGTGACCTAGAGGTTCTGTCCATAGTATAATAAAACAATAACTTCCCCTATTGTCAAATGGGACTATTTAAGTAGCTCTATGGTCTACTCTGTATTTAGATAAAGTCAATCTCAATCACAACTGGATTCAGCTAGTTTCTTTATGGTATGCTACAAGCAATATCTTTGAAATTATTTCCTGTGGGATATCTCATTTGTAAAAATCACAAGGGAATATACTGCATGTGCTGACTTCTTTCCTTAACACTTAGTATGCCCTTTATTGTAACATTGAATCATCATTAAATCATTTACAAACATAATGATTATATCTTAGCTCACATAAATAGGGAAGCTCTCATAAAATCAAAGCAAAGAAGGAAATACACAGAGTAGGTTCAATGAATTTCCCTGAGAAGGAATTAGTATTTCAAATTAAAATACATGTCTGCCCCACACAGTAAGGCATGGACAAATCTCTGTGATTTATTAAGGTTTAATTTTTTTTCTATTATAATTCTTTTGGTATTGGAAAGGAATCACATGTGTGCTTATGTTTTATTGAGTGGATAGTCCAAATAATCTCTTCAGCTACTTGTAACTGTAGGTGAGCTGACAGCCACAAATCTTGTCATAGTCACAACAGAGACCTTTAAACAGGGATGAAAATCTACTGTGATTGAACAAATGTATTCATGAAATGTTCTTTTGAAATTTGTAGTATAGATGTTGAGAAACCAACACCCAACAGAACCAGTAGGTCAGTCTACTCAGGGTACAATATTTACAATCCTGAAGTCACTCACTTTTTGTTCAATGGGCCTGTGTAATTATGTGTGGATATAAACAAAAGTCAACATACCTGAGTTAGGATTGTCACATTATAGAAACCATTTTGCAGTCGATGGTTCTTTGATAAATGAAATATGGTTCATGACAAGGCAAACAGACAATCAGAGACTGTAAGGAGTAGTACACAGTGTTGATATTATGATTAAAAGTCACTCTAATTCTCAATTTGAAACATTAATGGAAGTAACAAGACGTTGTAACACAGGTTGGCAGTTCCCTGAAAACAAAAATTAAGTTGAATTCAATAAATGTTCATGTAAATAAAAATTTTAAACATGCAGTTACAGCATTACTTAACAATTCTGCTTCTGTGTGTAGTCTCAAGATAATTGAAAACAAGTCTCTCATATAGGAAAAACAAAATGAACAAAACTAATATGCATGGAAAGGCTTTTCTGTGAAGATGGCAGAGTAGAAAGCCTAGACTACCGCACTAGACTACTAACCTGTCTAATGTGACAGTTTTAGAATCTGGAGTCTATTAAAGCCCCACAAAACCCCATGGGAGGCAAGACTGGTGTATTTCATTTCATTTCAGGAATTAGCACAGGAGCAATTACCTATTTCCATCTCCACTGCATGGCAGATAGCTCTGGGTCTGGGTAATCTGCAGTCTATAGGAGCCAGGGTAGGAGAAGGACCCTGTTCTTCATCTTTCAGACTTCCATGCTCATATCACTGGGTGTTGCTTCTGACCTCAGATGTGTGAACGGGAGAACAGCAATTTTGTTGCATCTTTCCTCATGGATGCAAGCCTATCTGTTGTGCTGATGTAGTATCAGGTAATGTAAAGGGCCACCACCGTTCTGTTTTTCACCCCTCCACTATCATCCCCAATTTGAAATAGAAACTTTAATCTACACATTACAAAGCCCTTTTATAGATAGGGATGATGAAACAGTGACTTCCATGACTGGTAAAGAGAGCAGGCTTAGAAAATACCCTAGAAAATTCTAAATTCATTATTTAAGTGATCATTGAATCAGTACTTTGTAAATATAACAAAGAGAAACAAACAAAAATAACAATGGAAAACAGCAAAGCCTTGGGTTATAGAATAGTAGTTTATTAGTATCTAGTGTTCACTGTTTAACAACAAAAACCCCACAATGTATGAAAAGTACATAGAAACTTGTCCCATTTAAAGAAAAAAATAATAATTAATGGGAACTGTTCCTGGAAAGACCTGTATGGCAGATCTACTGGACAAGCATGTGAAAATGAGAGCCAAAGCAAGATGTGGAGTAAGTCATAGAAACAATGTGTGAACAAAACACAGATAGACATGAAGAAATCAAAACACTAAAGAGAACAAAAAGATGTTCTAAACTGGAAAAGTACAATTGCTGAAAACTTGTTGGAGAGTCCAAACAGCTGAACAAGCAATACAAAGAGTTAGTGAATGTACCATGCAGGATGCTGCAAATCATAAAGTCAAGGGTAGAGGGGAAAATCATGGAAAAAAATGAACAGAGACTAAGCTGCTTGTGGACCATTGAGCGGAGCATTGCATTGTGGGGCATGAATGGACAAGAGAATGGAACAGAGGATCATTTTGGAGAATAATTGCTGGAAACTTATCTGAAAGATGTGCTTGTGAACACACCAAGAGCTCAACAAATATCAGTTAAATAGCAGTAATTCAAACGCACAAAAGGAGACATTGTTGTCACAATTGTGAAAGACAGAAACAAAGAACGAATCTTATAAGTAGCAAGGAAGAAAAATCTTACCAGAGAAGAATGGATTATCAGTTTTCAATCATAAATATTCAAAAGTCTAAGGTAAGGAACATGTCAGACAAACTATCTTTCAAAACCAAGGGAGAAACTGAAGTACCCGCAGAGAAACAGAAGGGAAAGGATTCCGCCATTAGCTGTCCACCACTGTGGAGGGAGCCTATGGGATGAAGCATACTGAGATAATTACTTACATCCATATGAGGAAACAATAGAAAAAATCATAAGAAAAAAATCAATGAAATCGGAATTGCTTTCTCTTTGTCCTTTCCTTCCTGTCTTTTACTCACCACACCTTCTTTCTTTCTCCAAAGTCTTACATATGTCAGACTAGTCTTGACCTCCCTATATGACTGGTGATGACTTTGAACCCCTGATCCTCTGTGTCTTCCTCCCAAGTGCAAGGAAAACATATAGGTGCACACTACTCCATCCACTTCAAAAGTTACTTTCTAAAAAGGTGAACAAAATTGACAAATATTTATCTAAACAGACATGAAAAAATAGAAAAGCCTTAAATTACTAAAGTCAGATACAGAATCAGGTGTATTACTACTTTTACAGAATAACAGTAATAAGAGACTCCTAGGAACAATTAATTATATGCATGCCAAAATATTGATGGTAACTCTTTCCTTATAACAGGTGGACCACATTATTTAATGGTTCCAAAAACAAAGAAAAGAGACATTATATTTCTACAAGTAAATATCTTTCATGAATAGTTGTGTAAAATCCTCAAAACATATAAACTCAGTTTTGCTGGGCATTTAAAAGAATCAGACAGAATGCAGAAAAAAATGTTCACATTTTCCTTGGAGTTGATACAAAGAAATGATTGATTGGCAAAATTAAGCACATTTTAATGATTACTAACATTAAAATGAAAGTATTAGAAGAAAACTGCAGAGGAAAATAAAATTTAGTATGAACCATGATTATCACACCACTGTTGAAAAGTTAAACATACTTTCTCTGAACCAGACAAAGCTGTACAATCCCAGTATTTCAGTTCAACAAAGGATAGGAAGATATAGAAAGATATAGCTTTAACACTGAGGAGAGGGAGAGAGAGAGAGAGAGAGAGAGAGAGAGAGAGAGAGAGAGAGAGTAAAATTTCTCTCTTAAGATAACATATAGAAAATTCTGAAGAGTTACCAATCTTCAAATACAGAAAATTCTAAAGAGTCCTCAGAAATCATCAAATGAATTTAATAAGGACAAAAAAGTGTAACGTCAACATACAAGCTTACAAGCTTTAAGTACACTTGGCTACAACAATAATGAACATCTTTGTGAGTACCGTAGGCATGCAATTCCATGACATCAAAAGGTATCACATTTTTCTGGATTAAGTCTCCTTGAAAGACCTCCATGATCTGTGCTGACACTGGGGGCCATGCTGATATCCATGGTTCATGCTACTGCCACAGCATTCAGTGTTGATGTCCTTGGTTCGTGTTGCCACCAGAGGCCATATTGAGATTACTGTTTTGTGCTGCTGCTCTGTGGATATTTGTGGTCTGTGCTGCCCAAGAAACAATTTAGAAGTCCCAAGTTCATGCTGCTGCTATGATTTCATTCAAAGAAAATGAAAAGCTATTATTTAGAAATTTTACATTGCTATCCATCGTATCATTATTTGTAGGAACTAAAATATACAATCAACCCAACTATCCATGGATTGATGAGAAGACAAGAAAATAAGTGATACATGCACACAGTGACATTTGTTATTCAGCTTTCGAAAGAAAAGATATCCATGTTTGTTTGTGTGTATATGTATATTATCTATATCTATCTATCTATCTATCTATCTATCTATCTATCTATCTATATATATATATATATCTATTACAACTGTGAACCTAACCAAAATCAATGTCAACTGAAGACAAATGCTCCCTACTTTCTATCACAAGGAGTTGTGAATAAGGTTTATGCCTACAGAAAATAGCCCAGTGCTGTGCTTGAACATTTGAATATTTTTCTATGGATATTTTTCATTGATGGAAATGGAGTTTCAGTTTAGGAATACAAGGGATTTCTGGAATTGAATATTGGTGATGTTTGCACATCATGAATATATAACATCAGTGAATTATATGCATAAAATGGTTGTTGGTTATTCTTAGAATGCACACATTTTAATCACAATGAAAGGAAACTGAGGAAAAGACTTAACTTTACCTTAAGTCCTCACTGTGGTATTATGAGTATTATGTCTTCATGTGCCAAAACATGGAGACAACTCAGATATTATCAGTTGATGAACAGATAATAATAGGTGTGCCTGTGTGATGGAATAATATTTGGCCACAAGATGTAATGAAATGGGCAACATGTGTTTATGTATATCAGCATGAGTGAATTTGATGAACGTATGGTACTTAAGTGAAAGAGGTCAAATATAACAGGACAAAAAGTATGCAATCCATTTTATGTAGAATTTCAGAATACATAAATACTAGAGAAAGAATGAGAATTTATAGGAGCCAAGGGAGAATAGCAATCACTGCCTGGATATTGGAGTTCTTTTTGTATTGAGGAAACTGTCCTGTTGCTGGTGGGCAAGTTGGAGGCTGCACAGTATAAATGCACTGGAAGTCACTGAATTCGACACTTTAAATAATTAAGATGATTACTGTAAAATTACTTGAATTTTATTGATATTAATAAATAATTTTCAAGTACAAAGACATCTCCACCCAAAAATAAACAGAGCCCAGTGATTAAGAAGATGCTGCTTGTAGTCAAATTCTAGCTATAAAATCATTTGTCTTTGCATAGAAACCCTTCTCCTTAATACCAAAAGCAGTACTGGCAAAAGATTTAGTTATTTTTAATTAATTGTTCCTATCTATCCTCTGTCTGTCAGTCCCTGCCTCCTTCTCTCTTTCTCTGTCTCTCAGTGTATATCTGCACACAAGTGTGTGTGTGTGTGTGTCTGTGTATGTGTGTGTGCATGTGTGTTTGTATGATATGTATGACAGTAGAGAAGCCAAAAGAGGCCATTGGTTACAGGCAGTGTTGAGGGTTGGGAACTAAACTTGGGTCCTCTGCAAGATCAGCAAATGCTCTCTAGTCATTTCTCCAATCCAGCAAAAAGTGTTTTTTTTTTTAAAACTATATTTGCAGTTTACATATAAAATCATTTAACATCTAAAGGACAGAGAATGTCTGAAGCACATTTGTAGAGCTGAGCAGCCATTGCCACTTTCTGTCTGCCCAGTTCCTACCTTGTGAAAAGCATTCATCAACTCCATGCCCCTCTACATGTATGTTTTCAGACAGTTCATGTACATGCATCACTAAGACCTTCATGACTGAGTCGTCAGTCACAGTAGTTTCATTATTTTTTACTTTTTTACTACTTTCTTCATTTTACTGACTAATAATGTTCCACTGTTTGGGTATGTCAATATTTATTTACCCATCTATTCATGAGTAGAAATTTTAGACCTTTCTGTGTTTGTTTTGGTTATGTATAATGCTGCTAAGACCATTCTTGTATGGGATTTTACACAGCTACGTGCTTTCTTTTCTCTATATTTGCCATTTTCCATTTGCCAAGTCTATACCTTAAGACAACATTCATCAGCTTCATGCCCCTATAAATTTATGTTTCCAGACAGATTTTAAGTTTTTGTAACATCTTTTGGTTAATTTTTCCATGAGGTTAATTTTCTACCATGAAGTAGAAAGCCCGGGTAGATGGTTTGCTTTGTGCATGTGCAGTTGCCTCAATACATGTAGCTGGACTTTTTTCTCCATTGGATTATTTTAGCTACTTTATTAATTATCAGTTCACTATAAATGTTAGAATAAAAAGTTGGAGTATGAAGTTACAGACCTATTTTTTCTGTATTAAGTATTTATATCTCAAATATTTCTGTAATCCTCATTCATTTTGTGATCAAGATTTCATTTTTTACTCCTGTCAAAGTATTGTATAATTTTTCTTTTATGTCATATCCATTGAGAACTGTTTTAATTCCCATAAATCTCTAGCTTTTCCAAGTACATTCCTGTTTTAATATTTAGGATAATGATATTATGGATATGGAAAATTATTTGTATGATTGAAATACCTTCTATATATTGGGATTTCTTTACAGTCCAATGAAGTACCTTGGGGAATGCCTCCTATGCTCTTGAAAAAGGAGAATCTGGTGTCCAGGGCACTTGTTCAAGATTGATCCTTTGAGTCAGCTGGGATTAGAGAACTTTCCAAGGTTTTCATCGTCAGTATTTTCTTTTAGACTTCCTGCCTGTCGTATCTGATTTCGAAGGTAGGATATCATGTATTTAAGCTATTATTATGTAATTATCTTTTCTCCCACATTATTCTATCTGGTTTGGCTCCATGGATTTTGGTTGACTCATTAAAAAAATGGTTGTCTTCATTTCTACAGGTATTTTTATTCTTCAGTTTTTCTGTCTGATATTGGTGTAATCAGTAAAGCTTTTTAATAGTTGTTATCTACATGACATATATTTTTCATCTTGTTTCAATTTTCATGTGTCACTAAATTTGAAGTAAATCTTTACAAGGTATAATTTTGCATACTTTTAAGCCCTTGCCTTTTGACTGGGTTGTATAACCCATATGTAGTCTTAATACAGATGGACTTATGGATGCTGGTTTTCTACATAGCATATTCTTTTGCTTCTCTGATGGGTTACAGCCACCTTTGTAGCTAATATTTATGATGTACCATTTTAGTTCTAGTATTTTTTATTTTAAGCTAAAATTTCATGGGGACATACCTGAAATAGAATAATCAGCACATATGTAAAGAATACAACTTAATAATTTTTTTCTTGCCTTTATATATTACTTGTTATAGTTACTTGGCATCTGACACTTCCCCAATGGTGCTAGCACACCTCTGGCATAACTTCTGTCATTAGGGACACATTTTAATATTCAGTAATTAGTAAACATTTTTCATCTGTCATACATCTTTATTATTATTAGAATCCCCTATTATGGCACATATTAATAGTCTACTCCTGTTCATTGGTGAGTGATATTCCACTATATGGATGTACAACCATTTATTATCCATATGCCTTGTGATTTAGGTAGCCTCTTCCCCTCTCATAATTTGTTGTATAACATTATATCATATACAATCATATATAAATTTGAATCTTGATACATACATGAGAGAAAACATTTGTCTAAGAATATTGTGTTTCGCTTAACATGGTGATGATAATAACTCATTCCACTTACCTTTTGTAAATATTGTAATTTTGTTCTTCTTTATGCAATTATTTATAAACACCAAATTCTCTTTATCTATTGCTCTTGATGGCACCTAGATTAATTTCCAACCTAGCTTAGCTATTGTGAGCATTATGAGATAAGCATGGATCTTCAAGTATCCATGGAGTATGCTAGTTACAATCCTTCCGGTTTAGAGTCAGAAGTGCTAAGGATGCGTGCGATGAAATTTCTGGTTTTAGTATTCTGAGAAACTTCCATACTGATTTCTATAGTGGCTACATGAGATTTCATTCCCATCATCAAGGTATCCAGTTTCCCCCTTTTCTTCACATTCTTAACAGCATTTGATGATAATCATGTTGAAACAGCTAAGATGAAATTTTGACTTGTCTTTTTTCTTACAATTATTGAATACTTTTCAAATATTTCTTACCCATTTACATTTTTCTCTGTCTCTATTTCTGTCTTTGTCTATCTGTTTTTCTCTGTCTCTGTCTGTCTCTGTCTCTTTCAGAAATTGGCTGTACAATTGGTCAGAATGCAGAACCTTTTCATGTTATAGATATCATTTTGTCATGTTGGGAATATCTTCTAAGCCATAGGAACCCTTTCCAAAAAGTCGCACGTGTCTTGATGGGTTTTTTCCTTTCTTTTCTTTGGATGTTTCAGAGTTTTAGGTCTTAATTTAATAAAGTCTTTGAATCCTTTGCAGGAATAAGGTAACACATCTAGTTTCACTCTTTTACATATGTATATCCAGTTTTTCCAGCACCATTTGTTGAAGAGGCTGGCTCTTGCCAATGGATGTTTTTTGAAAGCTTTGTAAAAAATGAAGGTTTATACCTGTATTGATTTACTTCTGGGTCTTCTATTCTATTCTGTTGGTCTGTTTGCCAGATTTTATGCCAATATCATGGTGTTTCCATGGCTCAAATATTATAATTCTTTTAGTACTATCTTTTCTGCTTAGGATTGATAAATCATTTGGTGGTCTTTTGCCCTAACACATGAAATTTAGTGTTGATTATATCTAGCTCCGTGGAGAATATCATTGGCATTATGATGGGGGGGGTTGAGTAAAACATGTAGATTGCATTTGATATGACAACAATTTTCACAATACATTTCTGTTTATACATGAACATGAAGGATCTTTCTGTCTTCCATGTCAGCTTCTTCATTGACTTCATGGTTTCATTGTAGAACATTTCTAATTAAAACCACAGATACCATTAGGTGTATCTCTGTGAGTTGAAACCCACTCTGGGTTACATACTGAGTCCTAGGTTAGACAGACAGACATAGTGAGACATTGTCTAAGAGAGAGAGAGAGAGAGAGAGAGAGAGAGAGAGAGAGGAGAGATTGAGACAGAAAGCAAGGAAGAGAGAGAGAAAGGATGACAAAGAGAAAGAAAAGAGAAAAATTTTAAAAGAATGAAAATTTTCAGCTCAAAAATAACATAGATAACTATAAAAAGGTGGAAAGTACCAATTTTCTTTTAAAAAAGCAGAAGACTACTAAATTACAGTAAAAGAAAAAGAAAAAAATTTAAAAATAGTAAAAATGAAAGAGAAAAAAGATTGTTCAACAGTAAAACAAAACATGAATAAACAAAATTAAATCAATATATGAAGTTGGATATGACATGAATATCATATTTTCAAGTGTAATGAGATAAAAACATTTGTAAATGTAGGTTTTGAAAGTGTAGCATACAAGGCGAAGACAAAAAAGTGAAAGAGAAGAGAAGAAATTGTATTTAAAGCATTTTGTATCAACATTTTCAAACATTGCAACCTGCCATTACATGCACAGGTAGCATGGGGGGGGGGCAGCATGGCAGGATTTGGGTTTGTAGCACATTGTCTTCACTAGAGCCATGCTGCTGTTGAGCCTGTATTGAACAAGCATCTCTTGTCCACCGGAGCTGTTTTTGCTTTGAAAACTTCCTTCTTGAGTAGCAGGTTCCTCCATTAACCACTGTTAACTTTATACTTTATGGTTTGGGTAGAATATCTCACATTTTTTTTCCAGTGCATGAGACTTTAGTGGTAAATGCCATATGTCTGAGAAAACTAAAATTCAGAAGACTCTGGAAGGAACAAAATTAAGTTTTTAAAAAATTCCTAATCTGTTTTTGGGTTGCACTTTTGTGTTTACAATATGAAATTTTCAAAATTTAGACTTGAGACATTATTTAATCTCAGGATATGAATTCATAGGTCTTCATAAGAAAGTTCTAATATTTGTCACGAAAATAAAATGTGAGTAAGGAACGAACAGAGTATGGGACTGGAAAGTCAACAGGGGCATAATTGTCCTACCATAGAGAAAGAGGTTGCAAAGCGGTAGGATTCAAATGAAAATTATTAGTGGAGGAGCTAGAGCAGAGCATTCGAACATTGCTGGTGGGCTGACATCTTACTTTCTGGAGGAACAGTGAACAATTTAGTAATTGTTGACGTGAAACTTAATCATCTGCACAAAAAGATAAATGGAAACCTTATTGCTGTCTATCACCTAAAAGATAAAGTCTAAGTAGCAACACAATTGAATAGAGAGGGTCGTGAGACTGTTTAACAAGCTTCGCAAGCCTGGTGACTTGAACTCAATTCCTGGAACCCACAAAAGTAGAAAGACAGATCCAACTCCAAAAAGCTGTCTTCTAACCTCTACACATATACTATGATATAGGTGCCTCACTATCGTGTGTGTCTGCATATACAATAATAATACATTCAATTTAAAATAAAAGCAAACAAACATTCACATCAGAACAACCTGGGTGAATAATTTTAAATGCTCAGGGAAATTTAAGATATGTGATGACAAAACACAAAAGCAAGATCACACGTACAGGGCTGATATAATCAGCCTGATTTCTTCTAGGCAAATGTACAAAATTCGAAATTTTCCGTTGATAAAAATCTACAATAAAAACCTTGAAAGCAAGATGACAGAAAACAGTAAAAAAATATTTTCTCATTATTTGAAATAAACAAAAATAAAGTTTTTTTTACATATATCAACAAGACAAACCATACTAGCAAATAGAGAAAATAGACGAAATAGAACAATGCAATGTAAAAGAAATAATCTTGTACCAGTAGCCGAAGTTTTCAGATGATGTAGGGGCATGGGCTCCCTATGCTGTTAGTGAATGCTCAGCACAAGGAAATAACACAATATTAGAATGTTTGTTAAAAAAACAAGGACAAGGAGAAGTCATTTCCCCAGTGAAGTGTGCTTTCTACTCCTCAGTCCAGTTGTGTGTATGTCACTTCCTTGGAGGCCTTCTGTGTACCCTGCACAACACAGGAGCATACTGACTTCATGTTGCATTATTTGTCAAAAGCAATTATAGAATTTTCATACAATCATTTATGTAGCATCAGACTTTTGATCTCCTGAATTATTAATTAATAATGACACAGAGCTAGTAAGAACACTGGTTAATGAGTTAGTGAATACTGACAGGCACATGCGGGCACCCCCATGAGGGACTCACACCTAACCAGCTTCATGTACTTCATGTCTTCTCCACCAGAAAAGTCTTGAAAGCACCAATATATGTGTTTATGCTTTTATCATTACACATTACAGTATTAACATGAAAGGGGTTTCTTGAGATGCAGGTACATTTCTGTGATATTTTGTTGCACGCTATCTCACCACACTACACAGTCCTTAGCTGATGGCATTTCAGTTTCATAGCTAAGGTAACCTTTGCTCAGTGTGTAAATATTAGCGATACAGTGCTCTTGGTTCGTGTTCTGACTGCATGGTATCTCTCTTCCATCTGTCACTGGGCTTTCTGTGTGTGTTTAAATACCTACACCTATGAGATGCTATTATCTTAATGTTGGAATATAGATGGGTCATCCCAAGTTTGCTGTGGTATTTTATTTCTCTCTTGGTTTTTATTATTTACTTGGAAATAATTATTTTCTTCCTGTGGAGTCACTAACTTTCCCTTTAATATATGTACATAATATATCTCTATCTAATTCATCTCCTCCATTGTCTGCTCTTTTCTCTACATTGTGCTGTTCTCTCTCATTTTCCCAAAAAATTCACCTTTGGAAAAAATAATCACAACTTGGCACATGAGAAAAAACATGAGGTGGTATTTTAGTGTTTAACTTATTATCCATAATAAAGACCCCCAGTTTCATCCATTTTCTTCCAATTTCTTATTTAATTCAGTCCTTTTAACAGCTAACTAAAATTTTATCTTAATCTCAGTTTTATTTCATGATGTGACCAATGTTATTATTTAATTTCAGGATTCTATAAATATTTAGCTAAATATCTCACTGTGTTCGTATCGATATGTAATTTGTATTTGGTATTAATTTGAAGATTATGTTCATGTTTTAATGTCTAAGATGACACTAAAGTTGCTACACGAAAGTAACATTTATTTAGTTGCTTTGTACAGAGTGTCTATCTACCAGCATTGATAAATGTACAATTTGTGATCATAATGATGTTTCAATGCATAATAGTTAATTTGCACATTTGAGTTTGGTGTCTAAAACACAAAGAACAGATTATATTAGAATCCTCAATAAGCAAGCATGATTCTTGATTTTTAAATAGATTCTTTCATTCTCTGAGACTTAGCAGCTATGGTGATGCCAAGCCTGGTGTGCTAAATATTGTATTCTGTACTCCACTTAGACTTTGATTTGGTTTTAAAATTCAAAATCACTCCCATCATTTCTATCCTTGTGAGTGTGTGCCTGTGGGGATATTAAAATAGAGAAAGAGCTACTCGGAGAGATGAAATGATTGAATTCGATGCCTAAGGCCAGAAACCTCATTTCTCTTATGTTAATATGTAGAACTTTCTGCACTGCAATCCCTGGCTAGTATATGCTTTTTCCTTGGTTCTGTGAAATTCAGCTTGCCTGTTCCTGTTGAGAACTTCATTTCTTTTGTTGCAAATAGTACCCCCAACCAATCTCAGTCAATATAGAGTCTATTAGCATAGCCCAATTAGAAAATGATTACATAGGATTGTAGAAAATGACAACTTCTTTTCCTTCTCCCTCTCCTTCCTTCTCCCCATTGCTTCTTCCTCCTTCCCTTTCTTCCTTCCTTCTTTCTTGAGTGTGAAGGACTGAACCCAGAGGCCTGTACATGAGTGCTACTCTTGTAAAATGTCATGTCAGTTCATGCTGAAGATTGAGACTTTGCAAGTTTAGGTAAAGTGGAAATTATGACAGAGATAGAATGAAGAGATAAAATAATGGATGTCAGCAGGCATTTTGATGAATATATAGGAAGATGCAATGTATGTCAGAAAGTGCTGGTATCCTCTGCATTCACTCTGCAGGGACAAAGACATTTGTCACCATTTGTTTTTAGTGAGTTTGTAGATTTGTCCATTTTCAACAAATATTTGTTCTGTACATTTTTTGGCTTTCAAAGATTAGTAAGAAAAATATTACATTTGTTGCTTGCAAACACATTTTATAGACAGACTTGAGAATTTAAAGCACAAAACTTCATTGCAAGGAGAGAACATACAAATAAACATTTACAATCCTAGGTAATGAATATACTTGTCTATGCTTAAGATGACTATGAAAATACAGAATAAGCTAATTTCTGAAAAAAAGACATAAAGTATTTTCCAAGCAAGTATGACACATCCAAGACATCTCTGGGGTTAGCATAGGAACTTCCAAAGCAGAGAAGTCAGATAGGAGCATCATAATGTACAGTGTCTGGTTCCTAGCAGTGCATCACATTCTAGTAATGGCAAACAAAGCAAGATGGAGCCCCTAGAGAGGGCTGGAAGGGCTACGTGCCAGTGTCTACAGGCACACAGAGCAGCTATATATCAACGAGCCCCTATGTACAATGCAAACTATTGATAATTTCAAATGGAGAACAACTGAATCAGACAAATGATTTTCAAAAATATCGTATGGGAATGTGACACAATGATCGGTGATGGGCTTAACGTTAAGGCAATTGTCCTGTTAAGACTCTTTCAATTCAGTCTGGTATTGTGACAATGTAGTTCTGAAAACAGCATTAGTGTCAAGAATTTCAGACTGATTAATGAGAGAATAGAAGTGCCAGATGAGGCACTTAGAATTCTGCAACCACTGATACAGCTGTGATCAATCAGAGAGAAATGAAACCAGGATTAGAGTTGCAGGCCCATACCATCAGCATGGGGAAGGCTGAGACAGGAAGATTTCTGTGAGTTCAGCCTGGCTTATAAATCTAGAACCTAGCTGACTATGGCATTCCACCGAAGACCTGGAAGGAAAGAATAAAGTATGGGAACAAATGAGTTTGTTTTGAAAACATATGTTGCTTGTAAATAACTTTAATAGACATTATGTTATATAAAATAATAGCCCTAATAATCCATTATCAGGCTTTTAAGATGGCATGATATTACAAATATATATTCATTAAAATATATGCATATTCATTATACATGTATATAATAATATATATTTATACATTATAAATAATTAGACACACAAATATATTGTATAATATTATATATAATACTATATATGCCAATATATTACATAACATTATATATAATATGATATATATGTGTAAGAGAATGCATAGAGACTTACAGGGGCAAAGATCTCACCTCAATACAATTTTCATAAACCTGAAGTAGATTCTGATTAGATATATATGATAAGCCTAAGATAAAAAGACTTAGGAATAACTTCAAATATACTAAATGAGTATTAAAGGCTTAAAGTGCTTCACTGGAGAATGTTTATTTACATATACATTAAATATGATCAGAGAAAGAAATCGAAACTGATATGTCGTGTAAAATAGTAAGCAAGAGATAGAAGTTCAACAGTATAGATGATAGCAGTAATGTGAACAGAAGATAGACTTATTAAAAAGCAAAATCTAACTATACATTCTATATGAGAATAATATTTAAAGATAAAAGTAAGTCTAAGTGAACAAATGACAAAAATAGCCTGCAAACTATAGCCATAGAGAACAGCAGTAATTGCTCAATATTAGACAAAAAAGACTTTAAAACACACACACACACACACACACACACACACACACACACACACACACACACACCATGGAAGGATGTCAAAATGGGCATACCAGTAGACTGAAGGACTAAAATGATTTAAATAACAAAGTATTATTAGAGTAAGTATAAAATAAATACGGATGATTCCATACTGTTAAAAGCACACAATACAATTAGTTAATTATTGGGGGAAAATTCCATGTAAATCATGCAGGCAATCCTTAATAAGTGAGTAGAGCACAATGACTTCAGATTATAGCTTGGAAAGACGGGGGGACTTTTACAGGAGAGAAAATTGCAAGACACAGCCACTGTCAGACAATAACAGAACAATACATCTGCCCAGATATGGACATGGAGAAGATGTCTTCATGATAATGTTGAGATGTGTGCCTAGGTGTGTACTGAAAGACAGGATAATGTCAAGATGCCAGTATCTTGCCATTTCACCTTTATGTTCAAGGCAATCCCAATCAAAGTTCTGCAACGCTTTGTTCAGTTCCACTCACAGTATGGGAATGTCACATGGGAAAATGGTCTTCCTACTCTAACTCGTAATCCCTAGCTACTCATGCAAAAGAACACTACACAGATCCCAACAGAGGGGCTCCATGATGCTCTTGGCTAGAGCCCTTCCAAATATCAAGATCAAAAATTTGAGGATCTGAAACTCTCAGAGTCAATAGGAGCTTAAGGAAACATGACAACTAAATGCAAGGCAGTTTTCTGAATGGGGCACTAAAGTCAGGATGTCAGAAAAAACTAAGAACATCTTAATGAACTATGGACTTAAGAGTGTAATATATTAATTTATTAATCATAAGAAGCATAGCATACAAATATCAAGTATTAGTGGTTGAAGAAACTGAGCTTGAGTGGTGGGGAAGGGATTGACAACATTTCTGTACTATACATAAATACTTACAATTGTAAAATTATCAATTACTGTAAAACTTGCAAGAGGAAAGCATAGGAACAAAAGCTGACATCTTAACCTTTTTCATTGACATAGAACAACATTTAATGAATTTTGCTCATCAGGTCCAGAAACATCTGCAAATATAGTATTCTGTGAGGAAATGGAGTTCAACCAAAGACTACATTAGGGTCTATATGCAATTTTTTAATTTACTGTGTGAAAGGCACATGGTAGACATACTCTACACAAAAAATATAGCTTTCCAAACTCAACAGAGTCACAAAGTTCTTTTTTTTAAATTAATCATTTTACTGTTTTACTAATGTTGTACCCCTTCTCTGTCTCTCCTCCATGAACCCCCACCCTCTTCCCCTCCCCCTCCAATTTTGCCTCTAAGAGGGTGCTTCCCTGCCCACCCACCCTCTCAGTCTCACCCCTCTAGCATCCCTCTTCTCTGGGACATCAAACCTCTACAGAACCAAGTGTCTCCCCTCCCACTGATGCCAGATGAGGCAGTCCTCTGCAACATATGTAGTGGAAGCCATGGACTGGACGGGCCCATGTATACGTTTTGATTGGTGGTTTAGTCCCTGGGAGCTCTGAGGGAATTCAGTTAATTGATACTGTTATTCTTTATATGGGGTTACAAGCCCCTTCAGCTCCTTCAGCCCTTCCCCTAATTCTTCCATTGGGGTCCCTGGTCTCAGTCCAATGGTTGGCTGTGAGTATCTGCAACTGTCTTAGTCAGGTGCTTGCAGAACCTCTCAGAGGACAGTCATACCAGGCTCCTGTCTGCAAGCACATCTTGGCATAAGCAGTAGTGTGGGACTTTGGTGTCTGTGGATAGAATGGATCGCATGATGGGGTGGTCTCTGGATAGCCTTTCCTTCAGCCTCTGTTCCATTTTTGTCCCTGCATTTCCTTTAGACAGGGACAATTGTGGTTTAAAAAAATTTAGGTGGGTGGGTGGCCCCATCCCTTCGCTGGGGGCCATGTGTATCTACCGGAGGTGGTCGCTTCAGGTTCTATCTCCCTACTGTTGGGCATTTTGGCTAATGCCATCCCCATTGGGTCCTGCAAGCCTCTCAGTATGGACAGAGACAATCAAAGTTCTTATTGTTCTAATAAGAGAAAGGGAAGTCTTAAAGCTGTAAAGGCAATTCTTTACAAAAACCTTGATGTAGAGCTCAGTGTTTTATGTCAAGTTGGGGAAACAGAAAAGGGTGCCCTCTCTAACTACATCATTTTAGTGGATCTTTTTGGCATGAATGGCAATTCTAGAAGATAAAATACAGGGATAGTTCAAAGAATAAGATAAAATTTGCTTTACTTGTGAGCAACAGCATCTACAAATATTTTCTGATAGTCTGGCAGATAAAAAAAAAACAACTGGGATTAAAATGCATGGTGAAATCTCAATATACAAGTAATTTATTTGAGGATAAGTTATATTCCTGTATACCAATAATAATCATTTAGGAATTGTAAATAAAAGTTTCTGGTTGAAACAGCATCCAAAGTATGAGCTATTTACAGAGGAAAGTATGGTGAATTGAAGACAATAAAATACTGTAGAGTTATTTTTATAACAATGTGAATAATTGGAGATATGTACGTCCCATGGATGCCTTTCACACTGCTATGCCAAACTCCTGATAGGAACAACTCTAAGAAAGTGAATTTGTTCCTAGAGATATGTTGCATACTCTCAGGCATGTCTTCCTGGCTTTGAAATGTCAGACTAATATTTTGCTGCTCAGGTCAGGTTCTTCCAATGCTTCTTTGGGTAATCCACTGAGGTGAGTATATTGTGTGCAGATATTTCCTACATTCCAACATGTAGAGCCATTCTACGTTTTTAAAAATTGATTTTGCAGCCGGGCAGTGGTGGCACACAATCTTAATCCCAGCACTTGGGAGGTAGAGGCAGTTGGATGTCTGAGTTCGAGGCTAGCCTGGTCTATAGAGTGAGTTCCAGGACAGCCAGGGCTACACAGAGAAACCCTATCTCGAAAAACAAAACAAAACCAAACAACAACAAAAATGATTTTGCCAGAACGTCTGGTGCCATCAGTAAGATTATTGATTAAATAACCAATCCATTCTAGTGTAAAGACTCAAGCAGGGATAGAGGATGATCCCAATATGTTCAAACTCTCTCTTTCGTCTGAAGCAATTCACTATTCAGTATTGGGAAAAGCCTGAATATCTGTAGGTTCTGGTCAACCATTAAATGTTGTCTTACCTATGCATTCTGGAATATAAAGGAGTATAACCCAAACACTTTTTAAATATATCTTTTGTTAGTTTTTCTGGATTTAGAAATACAACATAGTCTAGCATAAATACTGGGTTTTTTTGGTGTTTTTTCTTTTTACACTCCCCAAATTTAAATGAGTTTGCCTTTTTCTGAGGAGTTATGTCATGGAAGACATTTTGCTTTAAAGGTGTGATTGCCTACTATATGATTTTTGCCCATCAGCTGAGTTGGATCTAAGAAGATAACAATGGATGTGTTGAGCTACTGAAAGCAGAGAACTAAAGTTGTATTTCCCTCTGGGTAAGATGATGAACGGAGGACTCCCTTCTCATTAAGATGATACAAAAAATGGATTTCAAATTAGGAAAGTTAGAAAATGCACCAAAAGAAAAGAAATGTATCTTTCTAATCTGTACATCCACAACATCCTCATTTGTTCTAACTTGCATTGAGCCATCAAATTTTGTGGCAAGCTATAAACTTGTTGAGTCATTAGCCTGCCTGGTTAATGGAGGAAAACTAAATTCCTGTTCCTGCATAATGATACTTACTCACTGTAGACATTTGCATCGCTGGGAAACCATAAAACCTCATCCTTCATAATGAAGTTCTGGGCTGACAAAGAAGAAAATATAGTGTTGTAGGACCCCTATGAATATAAAACAAGCTTAATAAAGAAATAGTGACAAATTATATTATGCAAAATGTAATGTCATAAAAAGGTTACTAACTCATTGGAAATGTCATAAATAATCTAAATAGTTTTTTTACTGTCAAGGACTTGAAAATGCATTTCTTCAAAGATGAGGTGTCACTTAATTGCCATCACGTTTTGACGAAGCTGGAAGTTCCAGTCTTTGGCTTATTCACTACATTTAGATACATGGTCATGATGAAACAAAGAAAGGAATACCCTGTCGTTGATGCGCAGGGCAGCTGTTGGCATTTCCCAATCTGTAGGGTGACTGCTTTGGTTTTCCATCAATGTTAGCACAATGCTACAGCCAGTGTTGACAAATGAACCTCTGCAGAGCAGGCAGTTTTGCATTTTCTCTTTGAGCATTGGTAGAAGACCATTGTCAAACTCACAATATTGCTAATCTTGGAAAACACAATCTTGCTCTCGAGTAACCTTGCTAGCCTTCCCTAGTCTATCAGACTGAAACTCTGGCTCTATGTCATGAGCTTCCGTATAAGGTAGTTACTTTTTCTTCCAACCCTGAGTATTGGCCACAGAATTCTCGACCTTTGCCATATCTAGTTCCTTACTAATATTCCTTACTTAGAATGATGTTTTGTGTTATAACAAATATAGTTATCCAGCATGTAGCTTTCCTTCTCCATCTTTGTGTTTGGAAGACACTTATGTGATTCCAGTATTTGCAGCACAGGAGATAGATAACTTTGAGATATACAATATTTTAGAAAGCATCCTCATCTTGTTCTGAGATCAGTGGAAAGGAAACGCTCTATAGCCCAGGAAACTTGAGCTTGACAAGGCTTTCCCTTTCCCTGAACAGAGCAAAAGGACCATGTTGCCTGTCTTTTCATGACAATCATACAGACTACAGAGGCAAAAAAACTGACTGACTACCGTTCTCATGGTGTCATGCTTCCCTTTCTCGATGAAACCTATAGCTTCATTGGTGGTAATTCTACTGTAGTAGAGAAGGTGCTGAGGTCAAAGTCTGTGAGGATTTTACCAGGGGCTGTTACATAATGGATGCCTCTCTTACTGAGTCTCTCAACATTTCTTCCCTCGCAACTAACCTCCACACGGTAGAAATGCAGTGTGAGATGACTTCAATGTGGCATGTGTCTTAAAGGACTGAATGTATCTCCAAGACAGAGGAAAAATATGAAAATGTGGGTTAATATTGATATAAACATGTACCATGCAACATTTGTGTCAACTGCATAAATTCCAGGGAGAACCTATCAGATCGCATCATCGGGGAGGGTCTATCTGAGCCTGCGCTCCTGCAATTTGGGGTTTGGAGAAGGAGATCACCTAACAAAGTGTTGTTCAGATTATGTCCTCATTGTTACCGATGAGTGGCTTTGGAAACACACATATAAATGTGCCATCTATCTGCCTGCCTATGATCTAATGATACATATCATGTATGTGATCCAATGGGACATATATTATGCATGCTATTTGGCATTTTGGTTGCAGTCAACACACACTTCATAAAAAAACATTGAAATTGTTTTGATGAGCTGTTTGCATTCCTATTAGTTCTCCTTAATTGTTTGCACAACTGATCTCGGTGTTTCTAAGTAAGTTTCCTGGACTAATATCTATGACAAATTTGTCTTTAGGTCTCTACCAAAAGAAAACTTAAAAATGATTCTGGGTCCATTTTTTCATTAAACATAATCAATATCTCATTTTCTTGATCCTATTATTAATTCTCAACTAATATATAAACAATGAAAATGTCAAAATTAGGTTCTGTAAAAGACTGTTAAAGGAATGAATAAACAAGTTATAGACTAGGAAAAAATATTTACACAACGTATATCTAATAGACTTGTAAATGCAAGATATTCAAAGCACTCTTAAAACTCAGCAATAAAAACACAAAGCAAAAAATTCTATTAAGAAATAAAGCTTCAGTGCTGAATAGACGGCATCTCACCAAAGAAGATACAAGCACAGCAGAAAAGTGAAAATATGCCAAACATCGGGTTCATTAGGGAGTCAAAGATTAAGGCAGCAAGATGGTATTGCACACCTATAACATGGCAAAATTCAAAGCATCAGCAACTTCCGGCAATGTGCTGCAGCACCAGGAATTCTCACTCATTGCTGGTGGGGATGCAAATTGCAGGGCTACTGTGGCAGGCAGTTTGGCAGGCTCTACTGGAGCTAAATATAATCTAGCATAAGATTCAGCAATTGCATTCCTAGGTTTTTATCCAAATGTGTTGAAATTGTATGTCCACACAAAGTCCTACACAGGAATATTTATAGGAGCTTCATTCATAGTTGCCAGGATGAGAAAGCAATCAAGATGTCTTTCAATAGGTGATCAGATAAACAGACTGGCACATTCACGAATGGGATATTATTCCATGCTAAAAATAAATGACTTATCAACCCACAAAAAGAAATGGAAGAAAGTTAAGTATACATTACTAAGTGAAAGAAGCCAATATGAGAAGACTCTGTGACCCATGATGTAAGGAAAATACTCAAGAGAAGACCAAAGAATGTGCAAAATGTAAGTTTCAGTAGTTCCAGAACTTTGGGTGAAGTAAAGGAAGAATAGATAATACTCATGGCATTTGCTAGGGCCATTAAGTGATCCAATCTAATATGCAATAGTTGTCGCAGGATATCATCTAGTTGTTAAGATCCACAGAACTGAACAAAACAAAGACTGACCCATAGTGTAAATGATAGACTCAAATTAACAGCACCCAAGAGAGCCCGTCCTGAGTTTTAACAATGCATCACACTAATTCAAATTATTATCTTTTATGAAAACTTTGTACTGGAAGAGAGCACTCTTTTAGAATTCTATGTTCTGATTGGTTTTTGTAAGTTTGTAACTTCTCTGAAAAAATAAACTATTAAAAATGCTAATAACAAACCAAAAACATTACTGTCTTAAATCTTGAGTCTGCATCTCAATTGTATCTTTAATATGTTTTGTCTTTGGTTGCTTACTGCATCTTGGTCTATTTTTAAGTTCCAAATTAGATGGGCAAACCACATATTTCTGAATGTACCTAAATATTTGTAATGTACTCTAGGCTCCACAACTTTAATTTTAATTACTTATAGTTTCTCATATGCAAAATCCAACTATGACATAAATATGACCAAGAGCTAAACTCTTCATCTAAGCAACTGTGCATAACTTTGTCCTTTAGGTTCTCCACAGACTGAGACTGCAGCAGTAGGCAGCCATGAACACTGATCAGAAATCATTTAGTAAAAAGCAGTAGGGGAAGAAGTTGCCATCACCACAAAGGCAGACTATTGTGACTGTGATGATGACTGACTTTGCTTCTGATAGAAATTTGATCCCCATGCAGCTTGCTAGAACTTTAAGGTTGACCCAGTGATTAAAGGGGATTTAAAATTGAGGTTTGGACCAAAGAGGTCCTACCTGCCTCCATTATAGGTATTGTCAGTGATATTGGTTACCTCCCACGATTTGATTCTAATTTCTTATTCCTGAAGATGTCACATATTTATATCATCAGACATGGAGAAACTGAGCTGGTGCTCAACTGGAAGAAGCTCCACCCTTAATGACTAGTGTTCATATTTAATGGGAGGTACAATACATGCTACTAGAGCAGAAATATAACCTTACCAATCTCACCTCTCTATTAACCCTGTGAGCTACAATAGTGATCCTCCTACCTAAATAGTCTGAATTGTTTTTTAATTGGATTTAAGGCCTGCCCCATGAGCTGGAACACCCCTGACACCATTAATGAACCCAATAACCTGAAAGTACATATGTGATAGTCTCTAGGGGTAGGGGACAAATCTACTAATATTATTCCACTAAATGAGTATAGCAATAAAATGATTCCTAGTGATATACTTTATACCTATTAATCACTGCATCACTCAGCCTTCATCAGAGAAGTTTCTTTTGTGGTATATTGTAATCAACATAGAAAATCACAACTAGACAATTTACAGAGAGTAAGAGACTTTGGAGAACTCAGTACTAAATGGGATGCTTCATCAAAGCCCTCCTCCTCAAGGCTCAGGTATCTATATCAGTGGAAAAAGAAGCAGAGGACTGTAAGAGCCTTGTACATGGATGACTTAAAGGGAGAAACATCTTCTAGACACAATGGGGCTGATGCACAAATGAACTCACAGAGACTGAGACACCATGCATAAGACCTGCAGGTATTTAGACTAGAAATAAAAATCCCAGCATGGGGAAGGAGTAGCTGGCCCAAAGTCCCATCCTGAGCCAAGACACTATTTCCTATTGGTAGCGGCTAGGAAAAAGAAAGTCACTTTTTTTCAATGGAGATACACTGAGTGTATCAACCACACTTCAGGGCAGGCTCCATGTTAGAATGATTGATCAACAGAAACTGGGTTCCATGTTCTTTTGGGGGGGTGTTTATTGTCTTGTTTTGTGTTACTTTGTTTCTGTTTCATTTTAAGAGAGGACGAGGTACTTGAAGTTGAATGAAAAAGGAGAGGTAGAGTAGAAGCTGGTAGGGGTTAGGGGAGGGGAAAGAATAGGATTAAAATATACTACATTGAATTCCCAAAAATAAATGAAAACATACCAACAATTCAAAACATTATTGAAATTTTGAAATAAAAAGTGCATTTTTAAATCCACTTTTTATATCTACATTTTTAAAAATTTTTGACTTAATGTTTAAAGCCCTTGGTTTAGTGTATCTATATATTTCATATAAACTAAAGGGAAGAATAGCTATACAGTTTAATGTTTCCTTAGGAGAAAGATTTGAGAAGACATGGTTAGGCTTGCAGGATTGATAGGTAGCTAGAGAAATGTGAAAATCGTATATATAGCTCAATAAAAATGCTCTTAGTATTTATTAGTCAAAGACACCATTTTTATTAATATCTTTAAAATTATACACAGGGAATTGTTGCTTTTCAAGTTCATTCTTTGCAAACAGTACCATATTCTAAAGGTTTTTTGTTTTTTTTTTTTCAGAGTGTTATTTATCTATCAAACAAACATATCTGGCAGACAGCTTTTCATAAGACTGAGGAGATTGAAATTCTTTTTTTTCACAATAAATTGAAAGAAACTGAAAAACAACTGGGAACAAATTCTGCAAGATTTTTTTTTTATTGTCTAAAGTTCAAAGAATTCTAAATGTAATCTTCTCACCAGTCACAGGGCACACAAGGCACAGAAAACATGAGGGGGTGACTGTTACCAAGAAGGATACAAGAGACGGTGAGATGGAGGAACAGTACCATCTTTCTGCAATTGTCTCTTTTTCATCGTTTTTTTCTTTTCTTTTATTGGATATTTTCTTTATTTACATTTCAAATGTTATCCCCTTTCCAGATCTCCCCTTTGGAAAACCCCTTCCCCTCCCACTGCTTCTATGAGGGTGTTCTCCCACCCACCTACCCAACCCCTACCTCACCACCCTGGCATTGCCCTACACTGGGGCATTGAGCCTTCACAGGACCAAGTGCCTCTCCTCCTATTGATGCCAAACAAGACCATCCTCTGCTATATAGCAGCTGGAAACATGGGTCACTTCATGTGTACTCTTTGGTTGATGGTTTAGTCCCTGGGTGCTCTGGGGGGGTTGGTCTGGTTGGTTGATATTATTGTTATTTCTACGGGGTTGCAAACTCCTTCAACTCCTTCAGTCCTTTCTCTAATGACTCTACTGGGGACCCCATGCTCAGTTCAATGGTTGGCTGTGAGCATCCATTTCTGGATTTGTCAGGTTCTGGCAGAGTCTCTCTCGCGAGACAGCTCTATCAGGCTCCTATAAGCAATGTCTTATTGGCATCTACAATAATCTCTGGGTTTGGTGACTGTATATGGGATGGATCCCCAGGTGGGGCAGTCTCTGGATGGCCTTTGCTTCAGTCTCTCCTCCACACTTTGTATCTGTATTTCCTCCTGTGAGTATTTTGTTTCCCCTTCTAAGAAGGACTGAGACATCCACACTTTGGTCTTCCTTCTTCTTGAGCTTCATGTGTTCTGTGAATTGTATCTTGGGTATTCCAAGCTTTTGGGCTAATATCCACTTATCAGTGAGTGCATATCATGTGCGTTCTTTTGTGATTGGGTTACCTCACTCAGGGTAATATTTTCTAGTTCCATCTAATTGCACAAGTATTTCATGAAGTCATTGTTTTTAATAGCTGAGTAGTACTCCATTGTGTAAATGTACATTTTCTGTATCCATTTCTCTGCTGAAGGACATCTTGGTTGTTTCTAGCTTCTGACTATTATTAAATAAGGCTGCTATGAACATAGTGGATCATGTATACATGTTATATATTGGAGCATCTTTTGGGTATGTGCCCAGGAGTGGTACAGGTGGGTCCTCAGGTAGTACTATGTCCAATTTTCTGACTAACTGCCAGACTGATTTCCACAGTGTTTGTACCAGTTTGCAATCCCACCAGCAATGGAAGAGTGTTCCTCTGTCTCTACATCCCTACATCCTCGCCAGCATCTGCTGTCACCTGAGTTTTTGATCTTAGCCATTCTGACTGGTGTGAGGTGGAATTTCAGGGTTTTTGATTTGCATTTCCCTGATGACTGAGGATGTTGAACATTTCTTTAGGTGCTTCTCAGCCATTTGACATTCTTTAGTTGAGAATTCTTTGTTTATCTCTGTACCCAAATTTTTAGTAGAGTTATTTGGTTCTCTGGAGTCTAACTTCTTGAGTTCTTTGTATATATTGGATATTAGCCCTCTATCGGATGTAGGATTAGTTAAGATCTTTTCCCAATCTGTTGGTTGCTGTTTTGTCCTATTGACAGTGTCCTTTGCCTTACAGAAACTTTGCAATTTCATGAGGTCCCATTTGTCGATTCTTGATCTTAGAGCATAAGCCACTGGTGTTCCGTTCAGGAACTTTTCCCCCGTACCCAGGTGTTCAAGACTTTTCACCACTTTCTCTTCTATTAGATTCAGTGTATCTGGTGTTATATGGAGGTCCTTGATCCACTTGAATTTGAGCTTTGTACAAGGAGATAGGAATAGATCAATTTGCATTCTTCTACATGCTTATGGCCAGTTGATTCAGCACCATTTGTTAAAAAGACTATCTTTTTATCCACTGGTGGTTTTAGCTCTTTTGTCAAAGATCAAGTGACCATAGGTATGTGGTTTCATTTCTGAGTCTTCAATTCTAACCAGGATAGTGCAAACTATTCTTAACAATAAAAAAACTTCTGGGGGAATCACCATCTCTTTCTTATCTTAAAACTGCTAATGAGTTACATTTACGAACTTCGACCCATTTGCTCAGATTGAGCTATAGGAATTAGAATGGCAAGGCAAATGCAAAGAGTTCTGAGCCATTACAGAGGTTGGCCAGCAAGCATGCATTTTAAACCTTATGACCACTTTCCAGTACAAGAGAATTTGGTACTGAAGATGGTAATGATTTCTGTCCTCCTCTGTGGGTGAAAGACTGAGAACTTTGGAGCAGTAAAGAATACTCAGTGAGACAGATGTGAAGTATAACAAGCTGGGCTTTGAAGATAAGATAATCTGATGTAAGGTTGTTTTTCTATCTACTACTGAGGATTCACTGTAGGCTTGTTTTAGTGTGTGTGTGTGTGTGTGTGTGTGGCTTGCCTATTTAGTCTTGTGTAGAGATCAGAGGGTGTTGGATATCTTCTTCAATTCCTTCTGTAACTTCTTTTTTTTCCTTTGAGACATTTTCTCACAAGGCTAGTCCTAGGTGGGTTTTTTTGCTTGTTTAGTTTTGTCTTTGTTTTGTGTTGTTGTTGCTGTTGTTTTCTAGACTTGCTAGTCATCTAGCTCCCCAAATCCTCCTGTGTCTGTTCTTTTCCATGCTCCTCACCTCCTGACATCACTTCCCAATTCCATCCTTCTTGTTCAGGTGTTACTGCCAGCAGTTTTTCCACTGTGCTATCTCTCCTACACCAGAAAGCACTAAACAACAGCAGCAGATGCAGCAGCAGCAGCAGCAACAACAAAATCTCCAAAACACAAACACAAATCAACAACAAAAAAGCAAACTAATCATACTTGCTGTTTCTAGGCTCAGAGACAATCTTAATTTACTTAACATAATGTATACTCTCAATGAATTCTATAGAAAATATGGAGAACCCAAAAGGTTTGTTTTGAGCATGGTCCTGAAGGCTTATCATTTGGCTGCTGAATTGATGGTTGGATCGATTGGCAAGATTCTTTACTGTATATTAACAGATAAGCAGGATTCTAAAGCATATGGAATTTGACCCATGTGTCTCAATGTTAAACTGAATCCAGTATGGGTCATAAGATCAGACAACGTCTGAGTAGTATAACTCTGGGAAAAATTGGAAAAGAAAAACAGAACACAGAAGTTGCATAAAATAACTCAAACAGTTCTCAAAGTAGACTAGTGCTTGCTTTGATGGATGTGTATGAATACAAGGGTCCGCTAGATTTCCTAAAAGCTTTCATTGAATACACAATTATGGAGAACCACAAATGCATTGTGAAATATATACATATATGTATATCCATATATCCTGAATATACCTAGGAAAGATGTAGATATAACTATATTTAGGGATAGAGTAATGTTGGAAAAAAGTTTAACCCAACTGATAGATTGATAGCCTACCTGTATTTAGTTTATACTATACTCGATCAGTGTGCTGGCTTGCTTCACATCACTTGACACCAGCTATGTTATCAGAACAAAGGGAACCTCAGTTGAGAAAATACCTCCTTAAAATGGGGCTGACAGAAAGCCTGTAGGGCATTTTCTTAATTAGTGATGAATACAGGAGTGCCCAGCCCATTGTGGAAATGCTCCCCCTGGACTCAGTTGGTATCAGATTCTATAAGAAAGCAGACTGAAGCCGGGCAGTGGTAGCACATGCCTTTAATCCCAGCACTTGGGAGGCAGAGGTAGGTGGATTTCTGAGTTCGAGGCCAGCCTGGTCTACAGAAGGAGTTCCAGGACAGCCAGGGCTACACAGAGAAACCCTGTCTCGAAAATACCAAAAAAAGAAAAGAAAGAAAGAAAGAAAGTAGGCTGAGCAAGCCAATGAGGAGAAATCCAGCAAGCAGCACTCTGCCATAGGATCTGCATTGGCTTCTAAACCCATTCCTACCCTGCGTGAGTTCCTATCTTGACTTAGTTCAGTGATGAACAATGCTGTGGAAGCATAAGCCACATTAAAGCCTTTCCTCCACTCGTTGCTTTTGGTCATACTCGTTTTATGAGTATTTACATTTGCATTGCTCCAAAAGGCCTCCCTCCGCCCAGTTGAGTCCTTTTGCCCTTTTCTCTCACATGACACAGAGAACGAGACAATCCGTGCCCTGGCTCATTTTGCATAGGCAATGACCTAAACATTTCTGACCATGGATGGGTGTAGTAAAACGGTAGCGCAGGCAGCTGTCTCTATTCTCTTTCCTGGGTCATCTATGGTGCATTCAAGAGTTCATCCCCTCTCTGTGCCTTCCACAGCTTACCGCCAGACCACTGAGGTGGTGTCTCAGTCGAAGCTATCAGAAACCCTGCCTGCCTTAACCTAAAGCTTTAGAATTCTTATGTGGCACTCCTGTGCCTGTGTGTGTATGTGTGTGCATTCACACACACACACACACACACACACACACACACACACACACACACCATGCTCCATTTATTTATTTATTGTTTTATTTAAAATACTCAATTTTGGCCTGTTTTGGTATAAGAACAGATTTTCTGCATAACTCCCATGGAGACCTGCAGTGTTGATAACCATTCTGTATGACAGGGTATCATATAAAATGAGTATTGAAATAATTCTCTGACTGCTGACAATATTGACAGACTACGAGGTGTCACTAAAGAAAACCAGGAGAGGAAAATGCCAGAAATTTTTTTCTTGTGGTTTTAGAGCCCCTGGCAATTTGGAATATCTAGGCTGACTGTCACCTTTGCTTCTTTTTTCTCTCCCAAAATGTATTCTCACTGGGTTCTGTTGTGACATGTGTTATATCACCTTAATCTCTACATCACCACTTCTAGCATGGAAACTTTGCTCTTCAAAGAGAAATAACTGCATTGTTATTGAAAGCAAAATTACATTAGCTCAGAAAACCGAGCTTCATGATCTTGCTCTGCTTTATCAACTTCAGAGAAAAATCACATATTGGCTATTCTGATTTAGAAAAAAGATTGTTTTGGTAGAGAATGAAAATTTCAAAACACACTAGGGGAAAACTGCTAATACTGCATCATGTTGTAGAATATGTTCACCTAAGTAAAAGTCCAATCCATTAATGCTTTGTTTATCTTAAACAAACATGGCAAATATTCAGATGTATTGAAGTATAGCCGTTAATATCTCATAAAGATTAGAATTCATAATTTACTGAGTCTAAGTATAGCTAGAGGGTTGGGGTTGGACATGGCTTCATATATCTTTCATTCTAGCTACTCAGGAAGCTGAGGCAGGAAGGCTGAGAGCTCAAGGACTGATTGGCTGTAAAGAGTTCTAGGCTAATGTGGGAAATTTTATGAAGTCTTTCTCAAAACAAAAATTTAAAAGAGAAATTGGGGTTGGGTAGATGGTTCAGTGGGTAATGCCTGAGAACTGTGTTCATTCTCCAGAACCTGTGTAAAAGCTGAGTAGGCATGATGGCTACCTGTATACATAGCACTTGGGAGGCAGAGATTCCTGGGTCATGATAGTTATGGAGACTAACTAGAATTAGTGAGCTGAACTCTTACTCTCTGCTCTGCAAGATACCCCATCACTATAAATAAGTAGAAAGCAATCAGGGAGTACATCTGACATCAACTTGAGTTCTATATATACATACAGATATATGTGCATAGAGATGTCCCCAAGTGTCCTCCATATCAGAGTATGCATTCATGTTCTACATACAGATACACACACACACACACACACACACACACACAAACACACACACAAGCAAAAGAGCAGAGTGTGCTAGAGACAGGTAATAGATCTCTGTAGTAAAGAAGATGTCCAGTGTGTGTTTGTGTGTGTGTGTGCGTGCGTGATTGCGTGTATGTGTGTGTGTGTGTGTGTGTGTGTGTGCATGTATGTGTTTGTATCTGTGTGTGTACATGTGCACATGTGTGTGTGTGTGTGTGACTGTAAGTGTACATGGTACTATATTTTTATTTGAGTTCTTATGCCTACATAAGACAAAGTATAAGAGATACTCAATCCATATTTACTTTATAGGTCAGGTTTGTTTTTAAGTGTTTTGGGCTCAGTATATGGATCTCAAGAAAACAGGCTGCCATGTTGTTTCTTTTGTTGACTGTTGCTATGTCCTATAAAAAGGTGAGGACACAAAGTCTCTCCTCATTAGTTACAAGATCATGAGCATTATTTAACAACTTCTTATTGGGCCATAAGCAAAACAGAGTTATGAAAAATTATTAAGTTTTCAGTTGTTTGTGATGACCTGTGATATAAGAAGTGGGTTTTTGTTCAGGTATTAAAATACTGGAACTCTCTATCTTCTGGGGCATTTTTCCCTTGAGCCAAAGGAGAAAAGTGCTCACGGGTCCACATGTGGCAACTGACACAGATCACCAGAGCATTCTGAACATTCTGAACAGTGCCTTATATGATGGTAGCCAGGACTATCGCAATTAGATGTCCCAAAACAGAGGTGATTCTCCAGAAGTCTGGTTGCTGGTGGTTGCTGGTTGTGTTGGGTTGTCTGTGTGTGAAATAATTTTCTCTAAAACTTCTGACTCCCAAATTTGTCAAAAAAGTTTGCTTTTTTAAAAAAGAAACTGAAAATAGTCTCCACTGTCCAATAGCAAGTCTATGCCACATGAAATAACTTATTAATGTATCACATAAAAACTTCATAATAAATTCATGTCTGCCAGTGAGCTATTTAATCATAATTGGCTATTTATTCAACTTCTGTTTATGGTGAAGTTAAAATAAGGATTGCAATAATAATCAATGAGCTCATGCAGCATTATTGAGAGAGGAATTTTGGTCATTATATTATTTGTTATATATTGAGCTCTATTTTCTAATGAAAATTAAAATAGTAAAAGTTTCAACTGATACTCAAACCTTCACATTCTGTAGTATTGGGCCTCCAAAATTAACAGCTTATTATTATAATTATGATCATAACCATATATTCAAGGAAAATAATGTCTACATCTTAGTCACTGTTTTATTGCTCTGAAGAGACACCATGACCAAGGCAACTCTTATGAAAGAAAGCATATAATTGGGGCTGGCTTACAGCTTCAGAAATTTGTCCATTATCATCATGGTGGGAATCATAGCCACAGTCATAGTGATGGAGAAGTAGGTGAGGGCTTTACATCATGAGCCTATGTAGGCAGTTGGGCAGAGATAGCGAAAGAGACTGGGACCAGCATAGACCTTTGAAATTTCAAACTCCACCGCTAGTGACACACTATCTATAAAAGTGCCACACCTACTCCCATAAAGCTACATCCCCTAATCCTACTAAGCACTTAAATATGTGGGGGCCTATGAGGGCCATTATTAGGGAGTACAGAGAATCTTAGGATTATGGTGCTGAGTGAAAGGAAGTTGGGTCATTAGCTCAGCACCATTGAAGAGGACACCAAGATCCCAGCCTGTTAAGGATGACCTAGTGTCTAAGTTTAGTTGACAGAAGAGAGACAGGGAAGTGAAAAACATTTCCCCTTCTCTGTACAGAGAGAGAAACAATGAATCCCATGCTTCGGGGCAGCAACCATAACAACTCATTTTACCTTAACTACATCTTAACAGTTTTGTCCTCAGAAGCTAAATTGCAAAACAGGCTTGGACACAGGATTTTTGGAGTGGCAAACGACTCAGTCCATGATAAATACAATCTCTGCAGCAGAAAAGTAAGTACAAATGTGTGCATTTTTTAAAAAAATGAGCAGATACATCTCTGTGACTTACTAGAGGTTGAAGACTCAATGCTTTCTTCTGAAGTCGTTCACCAGGAAGACTTATTACATGCACTTCCTGTATGCAACCTGTCCTCTCCTTAGCTAAAACTACCAGCAGAAGCCTAAGGGGCTGATGGAGATGAGTCCCTGACACTCTGTAGTGAGCTGAATGGTGAATGCCTTTCTCCTATTAACAGTGGCCTAGACCCTAATTGAACTGGAGGAGAAAGTGGGGGACAAAGAAACTTTAAAAGAGTCAGGAGGAGTAGGATGAAAAGCTTGTAAAATGCTCTTTGATATGGTAATTCATTGCATAATGTACAGATCACATATCCAATGATTGTGCTTTCAGATTCCAGAGGAGCAGAGATATTCCTCTCTCTCATTGATGTTACAGCTGTTGTGTTGTGCGCAGTAATTGGGGTGCTGGAATTGGCCACGCTGCTGTGCTGACAGCCATATGCAGGGGTAGCACACGTAATATATAGTAACTAGTTCTTGGTAGACAACAGTGTTCTGGCCCCTATACTTACAGCACAGTACTTCCTGAGGATTATTGTAGCATAGGCACCATCTACCAGTCTAATTTGTATTGTCTGCAGGAGGCCCTGTTATAGTTTCAGCAGCACAGCTCATGTTCACTGTCTGTTAGCAGAATATTTTCCCTCATACTTTATATACTACCATGCTATTGTTAATCCCAGCAATGAGAAGAGAGAGACCACTGACCCAAATCATCTTGGCCAAATTAATTAAAGCAAACAATTAATTAAAGCAAGCTTTTTTTATTCCTGTACACAGGCAACATTGCCCTAAGGTAGAGTTTGAGAAGTCAGCCTTGGATGTGAGGAAGACAAGGCTTTTAGAGATCAGGTTAAGGGTTTTCTGAATGTGGGATTTGGTTGGCAAATAGGGAGGGTTACAGGAGCAGAACAGAAGAATAGCAAGTTAGTCCTAAGGACCTCTCAAAACAAAGGCATGGTGGCAAGGTGGGCATAATAAGGTAGTCCTCATAACAAGGTCATCATAGGTGGTCATATAACCTTGTGAAACATAAGGGGGGGGTTGCAACATGGTTTAAAACAACTTTTTGAAACAAAGACATGATTGTTATTCCTGAAACAGGCAGTTCAGAACCATTTGTAGTTAAGGTTTTGGTGGGTCATAGCCCAATCCTTGAGAAACAGAAGTTTCATCATAAAGAGGAATTAACTTAGTTTGTCCTTATTATAAGATGTCTTTTAAGCCTAAGATGGAGGCAGACTGATTCTTCATTGTGTTTCTCCATGGTCCTAGAAGCTATAGGAACCAGGAACTCACTCTGATGGCTTGGTGGGTGTGGCAGGTTGTACAGTCTAGATTTGTGTGAATAAATTCTGTATGATTTCGCCCAATTATGTAATTGCCTACCAGCACATTCTTTGGAGTTGAGCAGTCTATAAAGGTATTATGTTCTCTAACTCCTTCTATCTCAGCATTTGTCCTGACACTGACTTTGA
This sequence comes from Uromys caudimaculatus, assembly GCA_028551405.1. Taxonomy (NCBI): domain Eukaryota; kingdom Metazoa; phylum Chordata; class Mammalia; order Rodentia; family Muridae; genus Uromys; species Uromys caudimaculatus. The sequence continues at coordinate 21,135,688 of CM052702.1, read as the reverse complement.
GAGAATAATAAAAATGGCCAAAAAGGTGTTACCTTCACTCTCACACCAATAGGAGCTCTGTGGATGGGTTAGTTGGGTTAGTTGCTTTAAAATTAATGTTTTATTTTTATTCAATTTCATAAAGAACAGCAGATTCATACTTGGTGCCAGGGCTCTGGAAGGTTTTGCACGGTGCCACAGATTTTTCATCAGAACCATGTAAAACTAGAAACTCTTGAAGATATTGACCCAAGAACAGGTTCTTGTTGGAGTCATGATGACGAACGACTCTACCATACTAGGTAATTCACATGTTGCTACCTTTTCTTAAAGTCAGTTTGGACCCGTCATATGTTTCTTATCAAATTATGTCTGAAGGAGATAGTAAGTTATTGGAACTAAATACTTTGGAAAGTTTGCTGCCCTCATGCCTAATCAACTAGTTGTTTGGCAGAAATTCACAAACTACTAAATGTCTTTGTCATCCAGAAAAAATGTTTGTTTTCATTCAGTACAGGTTTTTCTGAACATATAAGGTAGCTTAGGACTGGCTTAAATGGAATGGCTTCGGGACTCTGAGATTGAATTGGAAGATACTCAGGCATTTCTCTACCCTGACCCCCTTGGGTGAGGTAAATACAAACACTGGAGTGGGAACCCAAGAAATTGTTTTATTATGACATCAACACATACACACACACATACACACACACATATACACACACATATACACACAGACACACAAACACAAACACACACACACGGACACACACAAACACACACACACAGAGACACACACATACACACAGGAGAGAGAGAGAGAGAGAGAGAGAGAGAGAGAGAGAGAGAGAGAGAGAGAGAAAGAGAGAGAATATTAGTATTACATTTCACAGACCAAACCCATTAGTGAAATGAAACTGTAGTCCTCTATATACTGTGGGTCAATTAAAACTAAGTGGTGTGTGTCAGGGTTGGTCCAGTAATGAGGATTCTGGACAGATGATCGTGTAAACGGCACAACGCTTCTCCACTGGTAACCTCACAGTGCTTTTCCTTACTTTGTAACAGTCTCTGCATTTTAGGGTTCAGCACCCATGGATTTAACCAAGGACTTAAGGGGAAAGTTGTGTGGATATCAAACATGTCAAGAGTATCTTCCTGGTACTCTCTAACAGATACGTACAGAGCATTTACATTGTGTTAGTAATCATACCCAAGTTAGAAGTACTGAGAGTGTAGAAGAAGACAAAAATGGGTTTTATTCAAATACCATGCTATTTTGTGTAAGAAACTTGAGCATCTACAGATCTTGGTACCCTGGGGATGGGGATGGAAACAAAACCCCTTGGATGCTAAAGAGCACCTATATACTTTAGATAAGTGCATTTAGATGCAAAATGTTTTTCTTTTCTTATTTTTTTTCTTTTTCTTTTTAGATACTTTATTTATATTTCCAATGTTTTCCCCTTTCTAGGTCTCCTCTTTGGAAACCCCCTATCCCTTCCCCCTCCCCCGCCTCTATGAGGGTATTCCACCTCCCACCCACCTGCCCACCCACTCCTATCTTCCCACCTTGACATTCCCCCTTACTGAGGCCTCTAACACCCTCAGGCCCAAGGGCCTCTCCTCCCCCTGATGGCCAACAAGGCCCTCCTCTGCCACATATGTGGTCCGAACCATGGGTCTCTTGATGTGTATTCTTTTGTTGGTGGTCCAGCCTCCAGGAGGACGGGGGTGGGGGGTCAGGCCAGTTGACACTGTTGCTCCCTCCATGGGGCTGCAAACTCCCTCAGCTCCTTCAGTCCCTTCTCCTACTCCTCCATCTGGGACCTCACTCTCAGTCCAGCGGTTACTGTAAAGTGAAACTTGGGTATTCCGAACTTTTGGGCTAATATCCACTGATCAGTGAGTACATACCATGTTTGTTCTTTTGTGACTGAGTTAGCTCGCTTTTCAAACAAACCTGGTTAAGATTCAGTTTGAAGGCATGTTAAAGGACATGAGTTGTCTTGACTGATGGACTACCTAATATCTTATCCCTAAGTGTGAGGACACCACGTGTTTCCTTCTGCAAACCGTCTTCCCTCAGCTGCCCTGTTTTCAAGTTATTATTCATTTTCATTTTCTAACTGACCTAATGAATAAAAGGTAATACAACTGCTATAATTTTAGTTTTACAGTATTATTCTCAGAAATGTAGACTATAATAATTTTGCTTTTGTGTTTTCATTTGTAGCATAATAACAGTTTCCAAATACAGATTCTCTCTTGCAGTCTATGAGATATAAAAATTTACTTCCAAATTACAGATTTGCATTTCATCACTACCAAAATATATGGTTTTCCAGTATTTTTCAGTATTGACTAGTATTGACTAGTTAACCTTCCTTGTTTTTCAACCCCTTGTTTTACTCTCTTCTGTCCTCTTCCTACGACTGTGAGCTAGTATTGCAGCAACATACTGTTGTGTTTATAATGACCAAAAGCATCTTCCCATTTCTGAGGAGATCTGGCACACTAGGTTGTGTAGCGGTAGAGTACCTTCACAGTTTTCTGAGTACTGTTGTGGGCTACACACTCTCAAAGTGAACTTTTTAAAGACTTCTGATAACAAACAGGGAAAAGTCAAAAAACAACTGAATTTTAGACCTGGGCTGACCCACCCTCTTCACTTATTTGATGGTAACTTTACATCTAGATAATCAAAATGACATCCACAGTTCATAGACTAATTACCAGTTCTGATTTAAAGTTTAGGTAGACACTTTATTTCTAATAGGAAACATTTTCTTTTAAGTCCCGTCCATTTGGATCACTAAATGCTGTTGAATTAGTGTCTGGAGTTAAAAAGGACTTGGTCTTGCAGAGGACTTTGGTTAGATTCTCAGCACCTACATTTTGACAGCTCACAACTACCTGTAACTCCAGTATCAGGGGATCTGATGTCTTTTTCTGGTTTCCATGGGCACTGGGCATGCATGTAGTACACAGACGACTTATATGCAAGCAAAACACTAACACCCATAGAAATAAACAAGTCCTTTAAAATTGTGTTGAAATTTTTGTTGTATTTGTTACTATTTTCCTTAGAAACCCACTTTGCTCAGGGTTTAAGAAGTTGTAACAGTCCACCATGGCAGGAATTCTGCAATGGCAGGGATGAGGCATCTGCTGTCATTGCATCACAGTCTGAGAGCAGGAGGCGTGGATAGCGGTGCTCAGCTCACTTTCCTTTGTATTTGATTTGGGATCCAAGCCGGTTTAGAGATGTCCCACACATTCAGGCAGGATCTTCCTTCCTCAGGCAAACCACCTCTGGAAACATCTGGATAGAAATGCCAGAATGTATAGTTATTTTGGTTTTGTTTTTTGTTTTTGGTGACTTGAAATCCTGTCAATGACAAAGAAGAATGAGCAACTGTGAAATAGCAATCTCTCAATGACTGTCCAGAGAACCCTCTATTTCCTGCAGCCCTCTACTCTGCAAGTCTGCTTAGTTTCCTAGGAGATGAATACAGTGCCCGGGGGAGACTTGTTCTCTTAACTTCCTGTTCAAATGTTTCAAGCTATTGGCAATTTCTCCATAGAAACCAGAAAACAGGATGATAAGATATGAAAAGAGAGAAAAATGTAAGGGAAGAAATATTTTCTTTTATATTCTATATTTGAAAACCAAAAAGAATTTGCTACTTAATTTCCCAAGTGATAGAGTTTAAAGATTTCACAACTAGAAGTATCATCAGACTGTATGAAGATTTTCTCATTAGTTTTAAGTTTTAAACTATTATTCCCAGAAATTTAGACTACCTTGATTTTGCTTTTGTGTATTCACTGAGATGTAATATAAAGTATAATACCATGATAATAGTTTTCACTAAATATTTGTCACGTGGCCTAAGTGCAAGCTGATGGTCCTCCTCAGCCTACTTTCACATTTTACTGTAAATCTCTCTGGATTCTGTCATTATGCCTTGTGCAAACCTGATTTTCCATGTTACGGACTCCTTCTCAGAACTTTACTTAGTAAAGAGTTATGAGAAGTTTTAGTAAGATTGGAGTAAGGCAGTCTCACTCAGTATAGGCTGTTCTGAGTCCTAAACCATTTGGGCTGGAGAGAAAAAACTACAAAACAAAAACAAAAACAAAAAAACAATGCATGAATGTTTGGGAGGGAGTAAACAGAAAATTAAGTACTCAGATTCTGACTTCAACTGCATGCTAGAGTAACCACGCAGCAACAAAAAACATCTTTGTTTCCTCATTTGGAAAGCAAGAAGGTTGAATTTTATGATCTGTTCATGATATGTATGTTTAAAATAGCTACATTTTCTTTATATAAATTATTTCACAAACATAGGCAATATTGATATATCAGATGCATGAAACCTATTCTTTTCTAATTAATTTTTTTTCAGTGGGAAAGACAGAGCATCCAAGTAGGACAAATAATTGTCACTTTGGATAGGAAACATAAATAATGTATTTTTAAGTTTATTATACATTCGAAGTTTTATAATACGTAGTAAGAGTAAGTCACACATTGGGCAAAATTAATTTTTACAAATATATCTTTACTAATCCAAAGTGATTAGAATGTTTAAAACTGTTCAGTTTTGCTGTTATTTTGCATCTCATATTGGACATATGTTTCAAACTGGATTAACCTTGCATTAGAGTGTTTGAAATTTGCAGGAAAGCTGATCAAATCTAGTATTTTTATTGTTAACACTAGGTTTTTAACAAACTAAGGTATTTTTCATTTAAAAGTTTTCCCTTCAAGTGGTTTAGGTAATATTTTATATTCTTAAGATTTCAAAAAGCTTCATATTTCCTGTTTTCCTAAGAATCATGCAATATATTCATTTGAAAGTCAAAGAAAGTCATTGAGAAGCACAGAATTTCCTAAACCCATTTAGTAGTAATAACATAAAACCTCAAAGAGAAATTAGACACTAAACTTGTGTTAGACATATCTTGTAAAGCAAGAGTGTCTACATTAGCTTCATTTAGGAGATTCTGGGAAAAAAATAAAAATGTAAAGATCATCTACCTGAATATTTCAGACAATGTTATCTAAGTTTATATGAAGTGATCGCGCAGTATTTGCCAAGTGTATGCTGCATCCAGAAACAGGATCTCCTACACATTTGGCCAGCATCAATTGCTTCTATCTGAATAGGACTTGAGGATGGATAAAAATTGCCAGGGATTTGAAAATGATAAAGTTACACACTTAATGGACCATATCCCATTCAGAATGTTCATCTCTCTCAATCCATGTCCAAAAGTTATTAGCTCCTGCTTTAATAGAAAATTGACAGAGCAACCAAGTAGCAACTTTAAAATCCTTGTGAAGAATGAGTCCAAGTTACTTGAACCTTTGATTTCGCAAAGTTGGAGACACTCTTTCAGATGTTTGATAGTTAAGCTGAATTTTCTTTGAAGTTCAATGTACTTGTGGTTGAACACTGGAGTACCAGCTTTTATTAACTATAAATGGTAATCAAGAAGCACAGAGAGCATGCTCCATTAATCCCCTTTGTGACTGACCCTCTACCTCTTGCATGTTCTATTTCTTTGGATTGCACTGTTTGCCTCCTTGTGGGTAGCTGTAATAATATGCTGCTCTCACTGTGTAAGGATTCTATGCATTGTTTGAGAGCTATTTTATAACCTATCTAAAAGACAAATTAATCAAGGCTGTGTGTCATACACATTATAGAATATTATCTTGTCTAAAAAGTAAAAGTCATAAAATTGAAGAATTGCCCAAAAAAGCCAGTCCAAATAAGTAAAAAATGAAACTAAACCTTTCCTTTTAAAAAGTAACTATTTTGTTATGAATATAAAAATATCATATAGAGTTTGTGTCCTACAATTCCTAGATTAGTAGGGGCAAAATGCAAGTCCCATTTTAAAGGCACAATTTGGAGGCAGACACTACCATTAAGAATCAAGTCACAAGTCATTTTTACATATAGATATAGTATCTTATTGCTTATCTTTGAACTGAACTTTGTCTTAGTCATTTCCCCAATGCTCAATGCAAGGCTGGTGAAATGACATATAAATATCACAATGCAAAGGCTTTCCTTTAATTCCAATGTAATGCATTTTAAAACTTACATAATATTTTTTCTTTGAAATTTTCAGACATATACACAATGTATTCTGAACATACATTATTTTTACAAAGGCCCCAAAACAATTTTAGAAAACCCATAGGAAGTATGCTAATTTGTTATTCCTGTCTCAGCTTTTTCATCAATGCTGGAACAAGGGAAAATGTCTAAATTAATAGGAAATGACATGAGAAACTGCATACTGAAATTGTATGTCTACTGGCCTCTAAAAACACAGCATGAACCTACATTATATGTTCCATCTTCTCAGCAAGAAAGTATTCAAGAGAACTAATGTATTTTTAAAAAGAAATCTAACATTTAACTTCTTAAACTTTTAAGTAATATTTTATTAATGAAAAACTTATCAGATTAAAAAAATTTACACTAGTTACAACCTGGAATACAGATCAAAGTTTAATGAGAAGTCAAGGAGAATAAGATTTTCATTTCAAATGTTGTGGTGATTAATTAATTTGATTGATTTAATGAAAATTTCTATATTTTGATCTATTTGTACACACACACACATATGTATATATACATACACACACACACACACACACACACACACCACATATATAAATAAAAAAATCTGGACAATGTTACAGGAAATATTTGAGAAACAACTCTCATCTTGCATCTTGCAAATATTCTGCAAAATCTCTTATGCAGGACCATTCATCATGCTTTGCTTTTTTTCCTCACTTTTGGAGGAATTGATACCAGATAACCACTTTCTTCCTTCCTTTCTCTCTACTTGAGCCTTTCCTAAACACACACACACACACACACACACACACACACACACACACACACACATACACACACACACACACACAAACACACACACAAACACATGTGCACACACAGACACCTACAGGCACACACAGACACACAGACACACACACACACACACACACACAGACACACACACACACACACACATGCACACACATTGGGTTCTTTCAGCTATCTTCTTCCCCAATAAAATCACATTCAACATCACCAGGTTTTCATTCTAATTTGTTCTTCAGTCTGTTCTAGTCTGACTTTCATGTACATAATTCCAGCAGATGGATCTTGTTGACACCATCCTGGCCTCCAATAATTCAAAGTCAATGGGCCCTGGACAATGTCCCAACTGTGAACTTCAGCAGAGTTCACCACTTTGAGTGATTGTTTCTTCCTAATCTTTCCGTTTTTCCTGTTTCACTTTTTATGAGGTCATAGGTCATTGCTCTTTGCCTCATATTTAAATATCTGGCATCTTAAGACTTTGTTTTCAATCTTCTCCTTGATCACATTATTTTTTGAGTCTTAGGACACCTTTACTTGCAAATTACATAGTATTATTTTTGTCATATATTAAATTGCACATAAGTTTTGACATATGTTTGCACCTGTGAATCATTCAATTTTAAGTCCAAAAGTTAAGGTCCAACTTTTAGAATAACAAGGCAGTCAATTAAATTGAGAAACAAGGTATTGAAACATAAAAGCTCATTTAAAAAGTGGGTTCAGAGATAAAAAAGAAAGCAGGGACTCTTGGTCCTAAACCATTCTTTCTGAGATAAACTGACCTAGGGTTGCTTTTGTCGGTGACCACCATGTTTCTCAGATTGGTGGTCATTCTCTGGCAGCAGAAGAGCTCAACAATGCACACTGTACCCAATGACTATCTGGAAGTGTTTTGTAGTTTCTTTAGATCTCAAAATCAGAGGCCATTATTTCTTTCATATATTCTTGCCTCTTCTCAGTACTTCTTTTACAATGAACAGACAAGAGGTGTGGTTGATGATCTCTATGTTCACTTGCTTGGCTGACCACAGGTTTTCAAACCTTTGGTAACAGAAGCAGAGCAACCTTCCTCTAATATTTTCAGACAACAACCTCCAGGAAATGAAGGCATGCTACATACTTCATGTTACATGCTACATGCTACAAACTCTGACAATGCACAAATTACTCCTGATCCATGATTGTAGGAGAGTGAACGTGTTCATTGGGACTAATACTTTCCCATGCTCCATTCCAGTTTTCACATCTCCTTGTTGCTTACAGGCAAAACTTTGCATTTATAAGTTTTTATAGAGAGAAGTGCATAGCAAATGTTATATTTTTCTAGCTTGAGATTCACTTTTGGTTAATAACATTTCTTTTAATGTCTGGTATACCAAATACCTTTTTTTCATTGATGTGACCAAATAACTAATTATGTTACTTTAGAAAATAGGGATTTATTTTGGATTGTGGTTTGCAAGAATATAGCCCAGGATGATAGAAAAGACTTTCTGGTTGAGCATCTCCACGAGATAGGGAGCATATAGCAGCTACTTCCACCTTGTCGGCAGTCAATAAGCCAACAGAAATAATGTCATGTGTCTTAGTTGGGGTTCCTATTACTGTGATAAAATCCCATGAGAAAAAAATCAACTTTGGGAAGAGTTTATTTCAGCTTACATGTACACATCACAGTTCACCATCAAGGAAACTCAGGGCAGGAACTCAAAACAGGAACCTGGAGGCAGGAACAGATGTAGCAGACAAAGAGGAGTGATGTTTACATCCTGGCTTTCCCTGGATTTCTCAGCCTGATTTATATTATCATCTATGGCCATCTGCCTAGAGGTACCACCACCCAAATTAATTAATCAACAAAATACACCACAGGCTTATCTACAAGCCAACCTGGTTGGGCATTTTCTCAGTTGATGTTTTTTCTTCCCAAATGACTACAGTTTGTGTAAAGTTGATATAAAACTCAGCCAGAATATTGCATCAAGCTAATACATTAAGGGTCACTCTACAATGGCCTTCTTCCAGATAGGCTTACCGTCAAAGATTCTACAACATATCCTGCCACAGGACCACCAGATGGAAAATAAGTATCTAAACACATGAGCCATTGAGTATGTTTTACATTCAAATCATAACAGTATGCCCTGATTCTCTTTGTCTCAGAGTCATCTCAAGAAGAAAATGGATTCAATTAATATCAAAAAGTCCCCATAGTCTTAACAATTCTGGCACTATTTAAAAGACCAACTATTCAATGCCTTTTCTGGAACTAAAGAAAATCTCTTAACTGGGGATTCCTGTTTAAAAAAAAAAAAAACAAAAAACAAAAAACAATCACATACTTTAAACCTACAGAGGCATGGAGTAGCCATTATCATTACATACAAGCATACAATGACATAAAGTAGCCATCTCCATTCCAAAATGGAAGAATGGAAAAAAATAGAAAAAAAATCAAGGAAAAATAAGCCAGAAATGGAGCAGGCCAAAATATCACACACGCAGATCCATGTTTATAGTGATATCATCTGGGCTCCAGCATGTCTGGGTAGCCCTGCTTCTTTAGTGCTATAGTCTGTCATGATGGGGAGTGTCCTGGTGTGATTAACAAGGTCCCCATCACTATCCTTGGTAAATGTGCTGTTTCTGGCATCTCCACTGCCATAAGGATTCCACTCCAACTTAGGCTTCATCTTCAAATTCAGCCCATTCAGGAGCTAAATGAAAGAATCTGACCTTGATACACGTTAATCAGCAGGTCTCCAGAATTGTGGCAGGACCCTCTATGACTCCTTCTTTCTTGCAGCTGCCTACCTTAGAAACCAGCGCATCATGGATCATAGTGAGTCAGGATGCTAGCTGTCCCCTCCACACAGCTTCGACAGCAGCTGAGCACATACCTGGCTGCACTTGGGAAAGTAGTCGCCTACAGACATGCTCAAATGATGTCCTGGCATTTGTCTGTGTTCCAGATTTCTTTGTCAAATGGAAATGTTTAAAGTAGGTTTTATTATATCCAAGATGTTACAAGTGCTGGGGTCTTACCTTCATAGCAATCTATTGTCCTGCCACAGTGTGCAAGATTTCTCCCTCACTGAACTCATATTTTCCAGCTGCATTGCATAAACCCTACTTTCTACACAGTGCACAACTCTAAACACGGTCAGGGTACCTTCCTGGCAAAAGTACACATTTTCACCTTTCTGCTCTATTTCAGCCGAAAATTGATAACGAGCATGCACCATGCAGTGACGTAGTGCATTCCTTTTAAATTCAGCCTCACTCAAGTTTTAAGATCACACAGAACATAAGTGTAATTATGTCAGATACTAATGCCTACAAGTCCAGTTCCCAGGAGTCTCCCCCCCCCACTGGAAACTGTCTGAATCTGCTCTTTAGTGTCCCCATCTCTGTCAGCATTGTCCTGTTTCTCTTCCCTCCAGGATGGGCCGCTGAGATTTGCTTACAGGGTTCTAGATCTTCTCTAGCACACAGCTTGAGACTCTTCCACATCCTACAGCAATTCATTTTCCAAAGCCTAAGAACCAGCTTGTCAAGATTGTCATAGTACCTAATCACAACAATGGCCCAACCCCTTCCTATCAATATTTCTCATTACTATGTCCAAGAACAGGATAAAACATCTGCCTTGGATGCCTTTTTGTTACTGTGATAGACTACCCTGACAACAGCAACTTAAAAGAAAAAGGATTTATTTTTACCTCAAGTTCTAATCAGGAACAAAGCAGTGGATACTCAGCTTGCCTTGTTTATAATATATAATCCAGGATAGTCAGTGGTGCCCGCACAATTAAGATGGAGCTTGAAACATTGATTGACACAGCCATGGAGATCCTCTACAGTTGTATGGAGAATCCCATCTTCTAGACAATTGTAGTTCCAGTCAAGGTGTCAACTAGTCTAAATCTCACAGCCACTCAATGATGGAAAATTTACTTCTGTTAATGGTTTGTGAAGATATAATTCCCCCTTGAGGAACAGGTACTATTTAGGAAATTGTGAAATGTTTAATAAATGGGGCCTAGTTAGAATAATTGGGTCACTGTGGATTGTCCTTGTAGCCTGATTCTGATTCTCTGTCTCTCTGTTTCTTTGTTTCTCTCTCTCTGTCTCTCTCTCTCTCTCTGTTTTTCTGTCTCTCTGACTGTCTCTGTCTTTTTCTGTCTGTCTCTGTGTCTGTCTGTATGTCTCTGTTTTTGTTTGTGTTTCTGTCTCTGTCTCCCTTTCTCTTTCTGTGTCTCTGTCTTTCTCTTTCTGTCTCTCTCCATCCCTCTCTCTCTCCCACCCTCTCTCTCTCCCTTCCTTCCCCCTCTCTCTTCCCCCTCTCTTCCATTTCTGCTTCCTGACTTCTGATGAGATATAACTGGCAGTATCAAGCAAATGCTTGCATTTGCTGTTAAATTCCCCAAATAGTGCATCCACCTGGATACCAAGTGTTTGGACACATGAAACTGAGGGGAGCAATTCACATTCCTAGTAGTCAGAATAGTGTTCCACTGTAAAGACATCCTAAGATTTGTGTGCACATGGTCCTATAATGTACTTTTAGATTTTTATTCAGTTCTTGATTATTAAAACAGAGTTGTGATATCCATTTGTACCTGTTTTATATGGAGACCAGTACTCTTTCTTATCTTGGGTATGTATCTAAGAGCGACATAGCATGACCATATTGAGATAGATCAGATGGCCCACATCTCTTTATGGAACTGTGTCAGGGGTCAGGCATTGGAAAGCATCCATAAATGTTAGTAAGAATGTTAATATTGACTACTTTATTTCCCCTTCTAAGTGAGATTCAAGCATGCTTGATTGGTCCTTCCTTGTTGTTTAGCTTCTTTGGGTTTGTGGATTGAAGTATGATTGGTTATCCTGTACTTTATGGCTAATATCCATGTATAAGTGAGTACATACCATGCATATCCTTTTGGATCTGGATTATCTCACTCAGGATAATGTTTTCTCATTTTATCCATTTGCCTGCAAATTTTATGATGTTCTTGTTTTTAATAGCTGAGTGGTGTTCCATTGTGTAAATGAACCACATTTTCTTTATCCATTCTTCCATTGGACATCTGGGTTGTTTCCAGTTCCTGGCTAGTACAAGTAAACATAGTGTAACATATGTCCTTGTGGTATGATGGAGGGTTTTTTGGGTATATGCCCAGAAGCAGTATAGCTGGGTCTTGAGGCAGAAGTATTTCCAAAATTCTGAGAAACTGCTAGATTGATTTCCAGAGTTGTTGTACAACTTTGCACTGCCAACAGCAATGGAGGAATGTTCCCCTTGCTCTACCTCCTCAACAGTATGTGCTGTCACGTGAGTTTTTTATTTTAGCCATTTTGATGAGTGTAACTTGGAATCTCAAGAGTTGTTTTGATTTGTGTTTACCTAATGACAAAGGACATTTCTTTAAATATTTCTTGGCTATTGGAGATTCCTCTGTTGAGAATTCCCTGTTTAGCTTGTACCTATTTTTAAATTTGTCTATTTTGCCAGGAGAGGGAATGAAAATGAGTGGCTGGCAGGCATGAGGGCATGCATCTCTAGGACTTGCCAGAGACCTGGTATCAGGGAGGCTTCTGGGAATCCATGAAGGTGACTCTAGTTGAGACCCCCATCAGTGTGGAGTGGTCATCTCCTGGAGCCAGGAAGGACTCCCAGTGGAGTGATATGGACACAAACCCACCTATGAAACCTCTGACCAAAAATTTGTCCTGCCTGCAAGAATTGCAGAGACAAAGATGGAGTAGAGACTGATAGAATGGCCAACCAATGACTGACCCCACTTGAGACTCATCTCATGAACAAGAAACAATCTCTGCCACTATTGATGGTACTCTGTTATGTTTGCAGACAGGAGCATAACATAACTATCTTCTGAGAGGCTCCATTCAGCAGCTGTCAGAAACCCACAGCTTAACATTGGACAGAGCTTGGGAAACCTTGTGCAAGAGTTGGGGGAAGGATTAAAGGACCTTAGGGGATAAGAACTCCATAGGAAGACCAATAGAGTCAACTAACCAGAACCCTTGGGGGCTCTCAGAGACACATATATGGGCTAGACAAAGCATTCCTTCCACCCCCATGTATGCAACTATGTAGCAGATGTGCAGTTTGGCTTCCTGCAGGTCTGCTCAACAACTGGAGGGAGGATGTCCCTGAATCTGTTGCCTGCCTACGGATTCTGTTATCCTAAATGGGCTTTCTTGTCTGGCCACAGTGGGAAAGGATGTGCTGGTCCTACAGAGACTTTGATGTACCAGGGTGAATTGGTGCCCAGGGAATCCTCCCTCTTCCTGGAGGACAAAAAGAAGGGGTAGGTGTAGGGGCTGTTGGAAGTTGTGCCTGGGGGGATAGAGTAAATGAAAAAAAATTAAATTAATGGAGAAAAATAGAATTTTAATATTGTGTTAAGCTTTCTCTGACTACTTATATTTGTTCTTTTTTGTGTGTGTAGATATAAATGATAATGGCAAGAACTTGCCATTTAGGTCTTTGAGTGGAACCAGACAGACCTATTATGCTTGGCACTCTAGAGGCAAGGACAGGGACTGTCAACAAAGTAATCCCACCTCTGGCCAACAGCTGAAGGTCCCTAATGGCAGCTTTGGCCATTTTTGGAAACTTTATAATACCTAGGAGAACATCCAGCTTTGAGAACCCCTGCAACTGAAGCCACAAACTTCTGCTGCCAGGCTTACATCAGAAGGTCTTGCTCCAGTGTGACCTCTGAAGACAGTTTGCATCAGCCTCAGATGGCAGACCCCAGGCATGACAAATCCAGGTGGACTTACCATGACCTTGCAGCTATTCTCACCCAGCACCTCCTTGCCTGCTGGCTGTTCTCAATGGAGTCATCAAAAAGCCTAGCCAGCCCTGTGCTAACATGGAAGGTGCACTTTCTCTTTATTTCACTTTTATAAATCTGGCATTCTGTTTTATTAGCGTTTTTTGGTTTGAATTTTCTGTCATAACTATAATTCATTTGAGGATTTTGCTCCCCCCACCATTCCTAGCAGTCCAAAAAGCTCGATCTTTGTATTTAGCTATTCTAATCCATGTGCATCTCATTATGGTTCTAAATTGCATTTACCTAATTAGTGGAGATATGAACATCTTTTCTATCGCATTTACTATCCTTATGTCTTTTGCCATGATGTATCAGTTTAAATATTTAGAGTATTTATAAGAATTAAATTGTCAACTCTCTTTGTTTTTGTTTTTCTCTTTTGTTGAAAATATTTTCTTTTTGTCTACTTTCTTAATCTTATGTTTTGAGAGGGCTTTTTTTTTAATCAAGTAGTCTGAATAAAAGTCAATTATTTGGTTTATTGTTTAAAAAGTATTTTCTTTAACTTGTGTTTAGTTTTTTCAATTTCCCAGCATTAGCTATTGAATAACAAATGTTCTTAAATTTGAAAAAATCTTAGAGTCTTTTCTTTATGGATATTATAGATTATGAATAATCTACCTCAAGGTTAAAACCTTTCCCTCCATAGTTTCTAAAAATGTTATAATTTTAGAGTGACATTTATGTTTATGATTCAGTCTTATTTTATATTATGGTTTATCCTGGGTAGGTTATTGTCAACTTGACATGTTAGAGTTGTATGGTAAAAAGAACCTCAGTTGAGAAGATTCCTTCAATCAGAATGCCTGTAGGCAAGAATGTGTGTGTGTGTGTGTGTGTGTGTGTGTGTGTGTGTGTGTGTGTGGTGTGTGTGCATTTTTTCATTAATTATTGATACAAAATACAGCCTAACCTGGGTAGTGCCAACCCTGCAAGGCAGTCCTAGGCTGTATACAGATTCAAGCTGAGCAAGCCATGAGGAGCAAGCCAGTAAGCAGCACTCTTCCATGGCCTCTGCATCAGTCCCTGCCTACAAGTTCCTGCATTGAGTTCTTACCTTGACTTCCTTCAATGATGAACAGTGACATGGAAGTGTAAGTTGAAATAAACCCTTTCCTTCTCAAGATGCTTTTGGTTCTTGTGTTTTACCACAGCAATAGAAAGCAGAACACATGTTCTAAGGTATAAATAGTTTTTTCTGCTCCCATGTAGGCAGGCAGTTTTTTATCTGAACTCACTGTAAAAGACTTCTTGCTCCAGTGATTTATATTTGCATTTGTAATTTCCTTAAAATAAGTTGTGAGCATTATATGTTTTGATTTATAATTTCTGAATTTTCTATTTCTATTTTGATTCATTTATATATTTTTCTCTTCTATGATAATGTCATATATTTGATGATATTTCTATAAGTCTTGAAATAAGGTAGCCTAAGCTTTCTAACCTTGATATTTTACAAACTCATGTTAGCTTTAATAGGATTTTATGTTACCATTACAGTTGGCTAACAATGTTCACAAAGA
>CM052702.1:21097510-21119888 GCA_028551405.1 Uromys caudimaculatus | reverse complement strand
TTTATAGAAGTAAATATATTGATATAAAAATGAGTAAATAAAAGGAAGAGAGATGGGTGCAGAGCAATCTGGTAGAGCAGAGAAAAGCAATGCACCAACCTGACTGCTGGTCTGTCACCTATTCCTCACTGCCACAATGTGGTTCGTATCAGTCCATTATTTTGTAGAGAGTACTGCCTTAAAATTCTTGAATCATATAACCAACCTAAGAAACAAAAGAATAGAGGGGAAAAGAACACTCATTATGTTTTGTAGAGGGGAGCTTTGTACATTTTTTTGGAGCCAAGACAACATTCTTCTCTAACACCCCCTAATGATTACTGATGGTAGCCAAGGGCTTGCAGGTACCAGTTCTCCCAGTAACTTGAATTCACCTTAGAATCCAATGAAAATTGGATTCACTTTCAGTAGCTGGGTGCCCTCTTGCAATCCCTTCACTTATCTTTCAGTTTCAATTCCTCATATGCAATACATTTTCCACTCTTTTCAGCCTGAAGATCATTCTCTTTGACAGGGAAGACAGAAATAAAACAGAAGATTCTTGTTACTTCTCTTTCTGTGTTTGCTAACTTTATACCATCTGCTCATAATCAATAGAATTACAGTTGAGCTGTATTTCCTTGCTCAGGACAGAACTAATATGTTTGTAGCCTCAGCTTTTTTTGAACCTAGTCTTTATGGCATAGTATTAATCATTTGGTTAGGTAAAGATGGTCTCATATTTCCAATTCGTATCCCTGTTGTGAGAATAGAACCTGAATGTAATAGTCGCTATGTGCTCATTTGTAATGACTAAGACATCATTTGGTTTTCACACTGCACCTTGGATCTCTAGCTGAGGTGTTTCATGGCTAGCTGGTGGCACAGTTGGTATCGTAGCCAGGTTACATGATAAAGGACAGACCCAGGATGCTTCTGAAACACTTCCAGTCTCAAGGCTGTTTCTCATTCCAGACAACACGCCTTCATCTTCTCATGAACAACACAGTATTCTTTCTAACCAGAAATACCACCAAATCCAACCTGCTTAACTACCCTGCAAGGTAGTTTTTAAAAACTTTCAATGAAACGCACACATACACTCACATAAATTTAGTATTTACACGAAAGATCATATGTTAGTCTGATAGAGTCACCATAAGAACTCTTATCCCACATATATATCAGGCATTATTAAAAAACAAAACAAAACAAACAAACAAAAAAACAGTTAACTGTGTCCCCAAGTTCTGGTGGTTGGAAATCCAAGTTCAAGGAGTGAACATGTTTGGTGTCTTCTGAAGTGGTCCTCCTTTGCCTTCAGATAAAGGTCTCAATACGTGCTCATCACAGTGGTGCTATTCAGGATGTTTGTTCTATTTTCATATTACCTCTTCATGGAAGGCCAGCAATCACACTGGACTCATGCCTAATCATATGACTTCCTTGTCTCTTAATTACCCCTTGAGAGCTTCTTTCTCTGAAGATAATTAGATTCTGAAAGTACTTGTGCTAGGGGCTTCAACATATAAATTTCCATCATGATACAATCCATTCTGGAAAATTTACTGAAAATAAATTTCTCATCATATATACCACATGGAAATATCATAGAGATCTTTCATTTCTTAGTGTGTACTAAGTATTGCTTTATTGTTATTATATAAATTTGACTCACTGTTTTTCCTTTTCTTTCTTTGTCTTTTTCATTCTTTATATTTTTTTAAAAGCAGGGTCTCACTGTGAAATCATGACTGGCATGGACCGCTCTATGTAAAGCACACTGCCTTCTAAATCAAAGATTTACCTACCCCTGCCTTTGCATTAAAGTTGTGTGCCATTGTATCTGGTTGTGACTTGGTACTATTATCCATTCCTCAGTGATGTAAACAGAATTGCTTCCAAGTGCTTGCAATAGGAAATAGAAAAAGCGAAGGAAATTAAGCATAGCTATGTTATACATCTATGTTTATTTATGTAGCCTAAATTATCAATAGTAAAGTATGGATAGAGATAAGAAATAGCAGAGTTTAAATTAAAAGTTTTATAAGTAGCATCAAGTTGTTTCCCACTAACTTGTACCAATGTTCACTTTCTATAGTGAGTTTGAAGTGCTGTGTTAGCAAACAATTTTCTATGTGCTAGGATGTGTAACAGAAAACTATCATTATAACTCTTAATTTTGCATTTTCTTTATTAGATACAATGTTTAATCATGCCATCACTTTAAAGAGAAGAGATAATTCCTTGTATTTAATCTTCTATGAACTGCCTTTCCATAGACTTCATATGTTTTGTAACTCTGATTCTTTAGTGGTGGCTGGAAATGTTTATACATTAAGAAAACTAGCACTTTGTGATATGAGTTAAAAGTATTTCTAGTTTTTCATGTGTTTTGGATTTATGTCTTTTCTTCAATAAGAAATACTGTGATTTAGCAAACTTGAATTTATTAATACATTATCATAAGTCTTCTGGAATTTTGTACCATCCTTAGCTGGCCTTCATCTTTCCAAATTTATAAAGCAATACTGAATGATTTGTGTTTCATTTTGTGTTTTCTAACATTTTATAGTTCTTTTTATCAACATTAATTCTTTGGATCACCTGAAATTTATTGTACGTCAGATAGGAATTCAAAGTTAATTTTTACAAATGGTTTACCTATTTGTCATTGTTTAATTTATTGATTAATTTACTTTTTCTCATTAAAATTTAAATTCTTTATAAAGTGGGAAGACAGCCTCATGGCTGTCTTAGAAGCACTATGTACTTCCTATCTCATTTCCTTTAATTGGAAGCGTATACCACTCTCTTGCTATATTCTTCGCTTTATAATGGGAAACATTTTAACAAAGGTTGCCATGGTTCTATACCATCCTAAAATTATTGTGACTATTTTGATAATAAAATATGTATTGGGTTTTGATGTACAAAACTGTAGTAGAACTGAACTGGGCGTGTGGCTCACTGTGAAGTGCAGGCTTAACTTGTGGGAGGTCCTTGCTTCCTCCCAAGCAGAACAATAAAATAGTTTGCCAGAACCTTAAGTGTTTTAGTTTTCCTTTGTTCTTTCAGAATTGTAGAATGTCCTCACACACGATTCCACCTCGTTTTAAGGTTCTCCTCTTCATTACCACTATTTTGCTCCCATTGTCATATCTCCTGCCTTCAATTATATTTTTAAACTGATTATTATTTCCATCAAGTAGATTTTAAGTGGTATTTAATATATTTTATTGGGTTTTTAAAGCATGATGCTGTTTCATGTGATTTGTATGTATTTATTATATACGCTTGCAGATTTCATCTTGCTGTCATGCTATAGAATGTAGCATAACATTGTATTAATGCAGACATGTAAAATGATATTCACAATGCTTTCTTGCCTAATTATGTTTCAGAATGAACTAATATTTCACATTTAAAATAATGGCTTTATCACAAAACCATGTTTTTTTCATAAAGCATCTAATGTTCAGACAGCATGATCTGACTGTTGTTTATAAAGAAAGCATTTCTGTGATGTATTATTCTTGCTGGCTGGCCTCAGAATAAGATCATAAATAAATGTGCAACTGGAAAGCATGTAATCTTAAAAATGACTTAGGATAATTGAATCCTTTAATACCTTTGGCTAAACCAGCAGAACTAGAGCATCACAACAAAACATGGCCTAGTTTCCTTTTGGAAATTATCGGGAAGAAAGCTCATTCTGTTTAAAGTTTACATAAAAATACAAATATTTGTAATAGCAAGTGTCTCTAATCTCTTATTTGCTTGATAATGGTTCCCTCATAAAAAGAGAATTTGTTTTCAGAGCTTATTCATTGTCTGGAATGATTTCTGCATGGACATCTGCATATAGTATATGTAGTGGGACTTTGTAATGGTGATTATGATACATTGGAGGAATAAACATGTTGAATAAATGAGCACTTTCCCCGGAGGAAATCATAAAACATATGAGACTAACTAATCTTAATAGAAATTTTGGTGGCAAATAACTCTATCACAATAAGAGCTGTAACACCTCATTTAGATAGTTTCTCTTATCCTGTGAATCTTTATTATGTCATTACATTATCCTTAAAACTTATAATCATCATAATACAATTCACATTTATTTCTTCTCTGATTTCTTATACTTATTACTTTTAAAAATCAACCTGAGTATGGATTTAATAGGAAGAAGATGAAATTTATCTATCATCTGTCTGTCAATCTATCTATCGCTATCTATCTATCATGTATTATCCATCATATATCATCCATCTATTATCTATCATTTGTCTATCTGTCTGTCTATCTATCCATCTGTCTGTTTGTCTATCTATCCATCTATCTATCTGTCTATGTATCTTATCTATCTATCTATCTATCTATCTATCTATCTATCTATCTATCATGTACCATTTATATATCTTTATCTACTGGTCATCTATCATCTCTCTGTCATATATCTGTATATTCTTATTGACATCTTCTATATCTACCTAACATTAGCACTTATAATAGATATGGCTACATAGAGACAAGAAATTGATATTTTTCCATGTTGTTCTCATTTTCTAACTAGAAAAACAATTTTTTTAAGAAGCAAACAGTTTGCAAATGCAACCCTATTGAGAATCATCATCACCAAAATCTATTAAATCAGCTGTAAGTGTGGCTAAGTGTAGTGTGCATACTTGTGTTTGTTTACTCGGGAGAGGTTTGGAACTATACATTCCCTCCTCCCCCACACACACATCACAGCTGAGATATGAAGCTCTTCTCAAGCCCACAGAGAACCCCTACAGAGAGGCATGACTTGATGCAGCCCTTGGCTTTAGACTACCTATCCATCAGAAATGAAGTCAAGTAAATGTTTTCTCTCTTAAAATTACTCAGCCTGGGGTGCTCAGTTATATGAATAGAACATGGACTATGACAATATATTGGTCTACTTAGCTTTCCCAGAATTTACTAAGTAAGCAATTATCTTAGGCTCTTCATATGATATCTCCAAAGTTTTGCTTTCAAATACTGAACTACACATTAGGGCTGATTTAAAGTTTGTATCAAAACCACAAACTAAAGACACATCTAAGCAATGAGTGTTGCTATTTCTGGAAAATATAACTTTCCACTCTAGTTGCAAAGATGAAGGGAAAAACTGCCATCCTACTTAGCCATGAAATAATGCTGTTTCCATGATTACTCTCCTTGTTCATCATTCAGTGATCTGGCTTTACTAAACTTGCCTGAAAAACACAGTGCTTCATTCTGTGATTTGTGACATGGTTTAATGTTCCTGTTGTCTCCCGCGTGGCATTTAAACAGTCCAAATTAAAATATAAGTATTTGAGAAGTAGATTAAATTATGTATCACCACTTTCTTTGCTTCAAAATCTCAACCTCATGTTGTCTTTAAAATTGAGTATTAAATTGCCCCCAGTGGTACTAAGCTTTTCTTATCTTTCTTATCTTTTAACCCAGTAAGTTAAAAAAAAAAAAAAAATCACTTTCCAAATGCAGTTTCTGAAGATGTGCCAAAGCCTTGTTCTGAATCAAAAGTAAGAATTTCTTTTTGCTTTCCATTTCTTTTTTAAAAAATAAGGACTCTACTTGAGACTGACAGGCAAGCAAATTACATTTATTGGCCATTACCCTGATTTTGCATGGCAATAGGATATTTGTGCACCATTATCTCATTAAATTATTTAACTATCCATATGAGTGGAGTATTTTCCTAAGTTTCACAGATCAGAGAACACAGTAATTTTCTAAAGAGCTCCTTGAGACTTTTGATCTCAAAATAGTTATGAATGTGGGAGGTTGGAGGGTGAGGTAGACATGACAGCGTATCTTAATATTTAAAAAGATAGTCCTTGTCATCTTGCATCATTGCAAAATCCAGTTCTCTCAAGAAGTACTCTGTCTCTGTATTCACTAAACTGAAGTCTCCAGGATGTCTGTGAATGCTTTCTATTTAACCTATGAGATCTGAAGCAAATTAAACATTTTTATTCCACAAAAACAAAGCGATGGGTGGTTCTTAGACTCCTGGAACAGTGGAAAAAAATCCACAAAAGCTGGCTTGGAAAGAGAGCCTGGTATTTGGTCAGGAGGAAGTTGAATTCAAAGGATGACATTCACCATGCTTCCAGGTTCAAATGCCCTCCAGTTTGAACATTCTTTCCTAGTATGTATTATTAGTCTCAATCCCTACCTAACTACATTTTTACTTCAATTAATTTCCTATAAGTTTAAAATACAGGACATTGTAGTATTCTTTGAAATAAAACCATTTAACAAACATAATTTTCAAAATCTCACATTGCTTCATGCTAAGATATCTCTTTTGATGTAACGGGTATGTTCTTGTAATTATATTAAGTTTTATTTATCTTAAAAGATATGTCTACATTAATATTCTTTTACTACTCTAATTTTTTCCTTCCTGAAATTTTTTGATTATCTGAAATTTTTAAAAAGTGGCATTCTGCCTCCTATTGTAGCTCACAGCTTGTACCAGTCTCCAGTCACCTACAATTGTGCATCGAACACAGACAATACCACTGAGTGGTTCTGACTGAAACTGCACAGTGGGCAGGGGAACAACTAGGAAATGGTCTGTGTTGGGGCTGAAAAAATGATACTGTGCTAGCTTTCTGACACTGTAAGAAAATGCTTCAGATAACCTGCTTATTATAAGTAAAGCACTTTATTTATCTCAGAGGTAGGTCTAAGACCAATAAGCCACATTGCCCATGGGGCATCGCATTAGGCAGAGAAACTTGTCATCTCATGGCCAAGGAGTAGAAAAGAGAAGAGAAAGTCTGAAGGCCTGTGGCAGGCCTGCCTCTTGATGCCACTTACACAGTGCTACAATCTGGGGACCGAGTCTTTAACACAGACCTGTGAGAATATTTGAGATCCAAGCTATAGCAGAGACCCCAACATGGAAAGGATCTTAAAAGCAAAAGTTCATCATCTTTTGTTCTTTCTCTCTCTCTCTTTTTTTCTTTTTTTGGTTTTGTGAGACAGGGTTTCTCTGTGTAGCCCTGGCTGTCTCTGTAGACCAGGTTCGCCTCGAACTCAGAAATCCACCTGCCTCTGCCTCCCAAGTGCTAGGTAATAAAGGCGTGTGCCACCACTGCCCGGCTATCTTTTGCTCTCTTGTCCTTGATTCTTTGCCCTCAAAGAAAGATGAACTAGAATTCCTTTTCCTCATGGAAAGGGGACTCCTTTCCTCCAAAGTCATCAAACCTTTCTAAAAATAAAAGCTCGACATCCCTCCATCTTTCCCTAAAGGGTGAGCAATGAAGTAAGCCTCTTCCCTACCTTCTTTGACTATAGATAACACCCCAACTTCAAAAAATGTAGGTAGTTTGCACACAGAATCAAGAAATGCTGTGAGAGAGGGCAGAAAGAAACAACATCAGACATATCTGCTGTATTCGCATAGAACTCAGATATTATGAGATCCCTCTGGTCTTGCCCAGTTCCATTTCATTATGCCTGGGAATAAAGCATTAAAAAAAAAAAAAGATTCACTCTAGAACTTTAGAATTTCAGTCTGGGGACTCAGATAAAATGCGGTATAATCCAAACTGAAATTTATTCTTACACAAATCTACAAATAAATCTCTTATGCTTTCCTGTGTTAGCCTTTCTTTAGTTACAGTGTGTAGGCTATGGCCTTTTGTGATAGATGGAAAAAGAACCAAGACAGTTGATTTTCTGTCTCCTAATGGGTTCCATTGCCCTAGCCAAGAACAAAGTGTGTAGACAGGAGTGAAAAATGAGGTAGACTTTATCCACATAGGAATAGCACATTTTCTACCGGAAAATGGGTCACCAGACAGAAGTGACAACCCAAACAGGAAATAAGAAGGTCAGAGAACTCTCAGACAGTATCTAGTAGTCATCTGCATGTCAGCAGGGGGTTGGGGTTGGAGATGGGGGTCCTCTGAAGAACAAGTCTGCAGAGCAGGTCTGGCAGAAGCGGAGTATGCAGTAATGTGTACCCTGCCCACACTAATAACGGCAGGGACAGAAGACACAGTAGGGCTACGTGATCTGGTCTCCAGGGACTTGAAGGAAGGAACTGTCTTCTCTCATCTTGCATGGTCTTCTAGAGACCCCAGGTGGGCCTATTTTGGCTGTGTACATGCAGATAAGGTGGCAATTAATGACCAATTAGGGAGTCTATCCGCTTAGGAACTTAAGACCACCAAAACACGTTCCCAATAAGGCTGGTGGCTCTGCTTCCTCTGTTGCCACAACAAGTTCTCAGAAAGGCACAACAAAACATTCTGTGACTCTTCATGGAGTCCCAGATGGTGCTGTGGTCCCCACCTGTTGCTGTCCACTGTCGGCCCTGTTATTGGAGTCCCTTCTTCTCCTATAAAAATTACCTCTTATCAGCCTCAAACCCATGTCTGTCCTATTTTTGATATCTGGATTTTTTACCTCCATGTTGATGAGAAAATTGCTATGCAGACCATCTTCCCCTAGTGGAATCATTTGTTTATTTTTTCTTCAGCACTCGAGAAACTGCAATCCTATTAGACTATGGCTCAACATATATATCATGCTAGTGCCTTTCCTCTCTGGAGTGTACTGGCTGGTGAGGACAGGGTTAACTTGGGGCTGTTCCTCATGCATGGATGTAGGTGAAGGTCTGCTCGTTCTGGGGCTGCTTATTGTGACAGAACAATTCCAAACAGATAACGGAATCTTGTCTTTGGAATAAAAAAACATTTTTTAAGAGCTATGAACTGTGGGTACCAAGCAGGTGTTTTCAGACTTGAGGTGTGAAATGGCATCACTACACCCAAAGGTGACTGTCCTTTTAGGACACCATCTGTAGAATGGATGAGTGAGCCTAGCCCTGAATTAAACACCAGAGGCTTCTGACATCTTCATGCTGAGTGTCATTTCTAGCTATGCTCCTGTATCAGTAAATAGAATGCCTGACTATAACAGCAATATTGAATTACAGGATAAGAATGTTCTCAAAACTTTACTATTCAGTAGCTCATATTTTTTCTTTTAATCAAACACAAATACATCTGCGAAAGCTTGGTAAAGGCTCTGTTTCTTTAACTGAAATATCAAGATACTTTTGCATTTGAAACCAATACAGTTATGTGGACAAGCCATTCTCCCCCAATCCATACTTAGTTTTAGGGAGCACTCACTTTTACTCCATTATCTGTCTTCGGTGAGGAGAGATAAGTATGCACTCTTCAACTGGTGTTTCCAAATTATGCCTGATTTCTGGTAACCTTGCTGTGTGCCACAGGCTTTCCTTCTAAAGAAATACACAAACTAAGAATTGGAATTTACAAACATTTAAAAATTAGCCTGTGTATTAATTTTCAGACATCTCAGCTGAGAGGATTTTGAAGGTAGTCCTCCCACCTGTGCTCCTCCCTACCAGGGTCATGATGCTCCTCCTCCCTAACTGTGCATTTGGGCTCAGGTTTCTCCAGGACCTGGACTTTTCAGTTATATGGAGTTTTTGTTTTCTATTACTTGATTGGCTTCAGTATTTTTCCATGCACAAGATACATTCATTTTTAAAAATAGGAGGAAAAAAATTTAAGCAAATAACATTGTCAGTATCAATAAATCTGCATCACAGGATTCAGTTCTTATCAAAGTTTCCAATGTGCTCTGTGCTTTTCCAACCTCCTGTCCCTAATAATCAACTCTGATGTTCTAAATGCCCTGCACATGTCAAGCTCTAGCCCAGCCCTGCATTGCCTTCCACTTTAGAAATGAGAATGTGCATGATTTATTTAAATAGTATACAGTCCTGCTGTTGAGCTGCCCTCTAAAAGCCAAGATGGAAGAGCAGGACAGGAAGATGGCTGGCTTTTGTGGGTAACAAGCTTATTTCCTGCTATAAATTAAATGGCTTAATACCACCCTCCCCAGTTACAAGAAAGCAATTAGCACATTAATGGCTGGGATTTCACAGTTTGCTTTCAGAAAATGGAATGTAAGATTGAATTCAACTTCAATAATTTTTCTGCGCATTTTTTACTGTATAGCCCAAATTGTTTCTGTAACAATGAGAATTACTCAAAGAAAGACTGGGAGTCAAAGCTGCTTTATGGTTGTAAAGTTTCTTTAACTCTGAGGCAACAAGTGCCACAAGTATTAATTGCCTGACATAATAGTATGTGAAGTCATAAAAGTAGTGATTATCCCATCTTCTGGAAATGTTATCTCTCCCAGTATAAAGCTTAGTAGGGTTTGATGTCTTTATTCTTGAAAGTCAATCTCTGCAAACATGGCTTATTTCATCTGCACTGTGTGGTCATTCTCTCAAACAGCAGATGACACATTTCAGTCCTCAAGGCTTTTAAAGGACATCTCACATAAATTATTACTAGCTAATCATATGCAATTTACCAAATCCCAGCTTTTAAGACACTTTAAAATCAAAATGAAAGCTACATATATTGAGCAACAAACGTACGCATACAGATGTGATAATGGTAACCTTACTACCTAGTAATGATTATTGAGCTAGAATTGATCCACATTCATGCTTCAAGTGGCTTGGAATGGTCAAAAGTGAGATTAGAATGGCAGTTGGGTCAAACAGGAAATGAAATAAGATTTCACCTTGTGCCTAGTGTTAGCACAGCTACAAACAGACGCATACATATACATACACACAACTCATACGTATTTGTACACACAAACATACACATGGGTGTACACACACAAACACATATATATTTATACATGCAAACACACATACACACAAACACACATGCATAAAAACATGAGTGGACACATACATAAACACACAAGGCATACACATGTACATACATACACACAAGCACAAACCCAAATACACACAAACATACATCACACAGATATACATATAAGACACAAACACATACAAACACAAACATATATACACACATACATACATACACACATTTTCATACATACATAAGCATACATGTAAATGTACACACAACATGCACAAAACATTTATATATATATATATATATATATATACACACACACACACACACACATACATAAGTGCACATATACAGACAAACACGGACATACAAACACAAAAGCACTCATTACACATACATATACACACAGATGCACACACACACATACATAAACACAAACATATTCATGCAAACAGACATACATAAACATATACACATACAAATGCACATAGACCTACAAATACAAACACACACATACCATATCTATCACCCAGATATCTGGGGGAAGAAAGCAAGCTAACGATCTTGAGCTAATAGACGTGATAAAATATGATTAGGCATGTTTTATTTTTTTTTAATTCTCGCAAATATAGATCTTGATGAAGACCAGTTTGTTTAGAGTCCCACTGATTTAATTTGGGGGAACTCTAATTTCCGGGGCTGGAGGAGAAACAGTCATTTGTTGAGGCCATCATCAGCTCATTAGAATCACACTGGGAACACTTAATGGTGGGCAACCCACAGCTTTTTGTATCCATTTCACAGTGATTCCTCTTGCCCTGCCTGCCGCCCCCTACTCCAACTGTTGATAGCATGATCCATTCCAAACACACCCCAGAAAATGAGAGGTATTTTTTAAAAGAAGATTTAAGTCACCAAGAAACCCAGAAAGCCATCATTTCAGGGTGTGAGGCATGCTGCTAGGAAAAATTATTCCCACATATTGTTAACATGTAAGAGTGGCTAGCTGTTAAGTACGGTAAACTGCAACTTCTCAGAAGCTCAAACATCCGACACAACAGAACAGAACATAATTACTCTCCCCGAACAGCTATTGTCTCCTGCCTCAGCTTTTCCTGAACTAATAAAAGGTTTAATTTTAAATGGTGCAAAGAAAATGTCAGCATTGCAAAGATATACAATACTCGGGTGCTCGGCTCACCATCCGTTAAAACATGGGTGAAATTAGACCTAGGTGAAGCCTAAACAAACCTGAAGATTCCCCTTCCTCCCCCAGGCACCTTTTCTCTTTACCACTGATTGATAGGATCACGTGAAAGCAGCCTGGGTTCCAACACAGTCGTTTCAGATGACAAGGTCTTGATAAGGGCCAAGCGCGCTGGTTAGGGGGTATGTATTTCCGGGCCTATGATTTCAGTTATGCTCAGTGGGCGATTTAGTTCAAAGGAGCAGGGACATTTATTTTGATGCTTCACAGGAAAAGGTAGTGGGGGCAGGGACAACAAAAGAGAGAAAGGCCTTAAAGGCTTCCTGCATTCAAATGTGTGCATCTGTTTTCACTTTTACTATCTTCAAAAAAAAAAAAAAAATCAAGGAAGATAATGTTTCAGTGTAACGCTGGCTTCTGAAACTCTGGTTTGCTAAGAAGAAAAGCACTGCTGTGGGAGCACGGTGGGGAGCAACAGTACTAAACTTTCCTCAGCTTTGGGCTTCACAATGAATTTGATCAGATTCCACACAATTAGCAATAGAGAGAATATACGTTAGGGGACCGCGCTCCTTCGTCAGTATTTCTCAGGTAGGTTTATTTTAAGTAACCAAACACAACGGAGCTTGGAGAGATGTAGTTAACTTTTTGCTTTCTTTTTTCCTTTTTCTTTTTCTATTCACAAATTTATGGTAATTATCCATGATCTCCTTTTATTGAGCATTATGGTAGCTCCAAATAACATACCCTTTTCTCTAAAAGAAGTGCAATCTACTCTTTTTAGAAGTTAGACAGTGTTTAAACATTATTGGCAAATAATTCAGTGGGATAACATAGAAGGAGAGTGGGGGAGGTATCAGTTACCACCCCCAAGACTCCCAAGGATGGAGTGGGCCTCAGTCTCCCACTTACTAGAATGGGATAAGATAAACAAAGTGTCTAAAAGTACTTGTTCCACAGACACACTCATGGGCACAGTGAGTGAGGACCAAAGCTCCGCAAAGAAAGGAATATTCTTTCCATCCTTCTTCCTTAGTTGAAAGGGGCATGCATAACAAAAGACAGACCAATCAAAGAAAAAACAGTTTATTGGAACGTATACCTTTATAAGTTTTCAGGGTATATAACACACACACACACACACATACACACACACACACACACACATACATACACATTTTAAGGAGAGGTACACAGAGAAAGGAGAGGCAGTCTAGGATTCAGGTGTAACTGCCATTGTTTACCAAAACAAAGTTTTAAGCCCAGAGACATGGAGGTGTCAACAGCTAACAGGCATGATAGGAAGACTGCCTCAGTCTCACTGAGGTAGTGATTTGGTCCTTTGAGTCTACAGAACAGAGAAATTACTAAGTCATAAGACAAATCATCACAGATTTTTTTTTTTTTTTTCAGCCCAGTTTATATTTTCTTTGCTTAAATCCCTTACCTGATCTGGAAACTTCAAAGAAACAATGTTAATTCTTGCTTCCTATTCTTTGGTCTGATTCCATCGGCATTCTGGTGGGAACTGCGAGCTAAATCCTTGAACAAATTCAAACTTTGTTTTTAGCAGATGAACCCATTACATGTTTCAAAGCATGTTATCAGAATGTGTTCTGACTTGTCACGGGATCGCTTTCTACATTCTTGTTCCACGACATGTCATTAATTTTTAATGTTTGTCATTTACTATTTCTTTGGACCACCGTTATTTGCCTCAGCTTAAAATCCTAAGGACATTTTCCCTCTTCTGGAATTCTGCTTCTAATCTGGGGACAGTATAATTATTTTCTTCCGTTAGGCCTCTCTCTCCCTCTCTAAAAAAATTTGTATGATTTCTTAGCTTTGCAGTTCACTTCCTGTGGAGAATGCCCGCATCAGCATCTCTGTGGTGAAACTTTAGCTGACAGTTGGTGAACTTCTGTTTGAAAACTGAAGTTTCTCTACAGACACTGCTTTTAGCCTGACCCCTGTGTTCTCTGGACATAGCAGATTCTTTTCGAGTTTGTTGAAACTTTCTTTGCTCTCTGTCTCCCATGTCAGGATGCTTCAGGCTCATCTGGTTTCATTGTATCCCTAATCCTAGAAGTAACTGTTTTTCCAGAGTCTTGACTTTTCTAATTGGAAAATGGTATTTAAAACAAAGCTTGGAGGGCTGGTGAAATTGCTCAGCAAGTAAAGGCTCATGCTATACAAAGCTGATGACTTGAGTTCAATCCCTAAAATCCACGTGAGGTGGTAGGAGAGAACCAGCCCTAGGAAGTTGTCCTCTGTTCTGGTGCATCCCTTCTCAAATAGCATCATACAAACACACATACACACAAACATTCACACTGACAACAACAATATAACAACAACAACAACAACAACAACAACAATAAAGCTTAAAAAAAGAAAGAAACCAAGCTCTCGACTGTGGCTGTACTTATTTACTATGAGAAAGTAACTGCTCCTACATTATAACTAAAAACACAAGAAAGTATTTGCTGGCCAGCTATACAAAATTTATTTTAATATAAAATTATATCTGTAATATGTAAAATGGGGGTACATACTGATATTCTTGACTCAAATGAAGAACCACAGGGATCATTCTATTATTTTTTTCATTAAACTGCATCTTCAACAGTAAGAATATGGCTTTGACCATTCACAATTTTTATTTTTTCACACCAAATATAATTATACAAAAATTTCAAAATTTTAACAATTTCCCAAGAAATTTTTTCTCAAGTATCTTGAGTTTCTTTAAAAGGGATTCTGTTAAGAAAATGTTTTCAAGTAACTTTATGTTTGGATGAACTGCTTACAGATAAACTGTAATCTTTATATAATGATTGAATATATAAATTTATCATGATTAGCTTTTATTTCCTTTGAAATATTAGCATATTTAATTTAAGACAGCCAACAATATTCAAATCGATTGAAATTCTGTAAATTTCTGCATTAATCACAGACAATTTAGAGACTTAAGATTTAAAGATGATGCCTTAACAAGACAGAGCAATTATGTGTCATTACCCAATGATGCTTTCAAAGATGGTTTTTTAATTACCACTATTATCCATTGGAAGTAGAATTGCGAGGACACATTTATGAAATATTTTTTTTCATTCTCTTTTCCCATCACATCCTTTGTGATGTCACAGTGAGTGATATGGGAGATGATCACGGAACAAGATGGCCTGTTTATGAGTTTTGGCTATAATGGTCACATACAAAGTACGAAGGTTGAGAGGTATGTAATATCATTGTACTGAAAAGACATTTTACTTTTAGGAAAAAAATCAGTATATGCCATTTGTTAAAATATGAGAAGAGCCCTCATTGGTAAGAAGCCAGAACTGAGTAATTCTGTGATTGGACTTGTATTATCTTTCCTTGTCTAATCAAATACATATCAGATATCCTCCAAAATAATAACTCTCTGAAAATACCACATACCGTAGGATCAATGGGTATTTTTGTCTTGACTAAATTAGCTGATGAATTTTCTAGTAGCTGTCTCAGACAATGTTTTCACAATTTTAAGTATCCAAAGGTTTAAAAAGCTCCTTCACGTTAAGTTTTTGATGGCATACATGAGGCACTGAGTTATCCAAGTATCATGTTTGCAGTGGCAATGAATTAGGCCACTCCTGTAGTTACTTTCATGTACAATGTACATAAAACACATTTAGCAAGAGGCAGAGAGATTCCGCTACAAAATGTGGGTATAAAATAGGGAAGAGTTGGTTTATTGTACTTTACTGAAAGAGTTCTGAAGGGCACATAGGTAGGTCAGTGGGACTTTTTCCCCCCGTAACTGATTTGGAGCCAGAGCAGAACACTGTTTTTATCTTGTATTGTCATCTTGGCCAGCACTAGAAAAATTATCAGGCTTCGAGTTGTCATTTTCTCTTGATACTGTTCCACCTTTCAAGAAGGCTCATTCCTTGTTCCAAGCAGAAATATATAGCTGACTGAAAAGTAATTATTTTATCTCATAGAACATGTGACACTCATAAATCTAAAATATATGTGAAATATTGTCCCAGTTTATCATAGCAGTGTTTCCTGATATTGAAAACACATGCTTAGGATAGACTACTTTCTCGTTTCTTTCCATGTTTTTGTGTATGGGGTAGTGGTGGTGGTGGTGGTAGTGGTGGTGGTGGTAGTGGTGGTGGTGGTGGTGGTGTGTGCGTGCGTGCGTGCGTGCGTGCGTGCGTGCGTGTGTGTTCATGTATATACAGGTACTTGTGGGGATATGCATGCACATGTGTGCATATATATATGTAATGGTCAGAAAACAACCTTGACTGTTATTCTCAAAAGCACTGGCTACTTCATTAAGACAGGCTCTCTCATTGACTTGGAGTTCCCCACTTAGGCTAGACTGTCTGTCCAGTATGCCTGGAAGATTCTCTTTCTCTGCCTTCCCAGCACTGAGATTACAAGTGGGCATCACCATGCCATATTTTTTAAATCCTGGGTTATGGAGACCAAATTCAGGTCCTTAGACTTATAAGGTAAGCATCTTAAGAAGTCATCCCCTGAGCCTAGGTTAGACTATCAAAAAATCATTAATTCAGTATTGTAAGCTTACTGTCTAATGACTTTCCCACTGAAAAATCTCAGTGATTGCACACAGAGGTCCAAATCTATATCCCATAATTTGATAACTTCTTACTAGATTGATGGTCCTTGGGAGGCTAAAAGACTGGAAATTTATGGTTGTACTATTTTCTGTCACTGAATTTTGAAAACTGTTTATTAAAGTAAAATTTATATGCTATCTGAATAAAGTTTTTGAGGAACTTAAAAGTCTGCTACAGAGCTTGAGGAATTCATGGCATGTATTTTGTGTTATTTTATAATGCTGGAGATGGAACCCAGGGCCTTATGCATGCTAGGAGAGCTCCCTGCCACTGAGGTAGCTAGACCGCAGCTTCATATGGTACAGATTATAAAATACACTTACAGAATTAAGTCCAGACCCTTCACCCACTTTTGAAGCCATTTTTATTTTTGACCCCTACCTGGAGTTGGTCTCCTCTTCTGTGATGTAAAAGGCCTTTCCAGTCTTACTTGGCATTTTTCTGGAAACATCCATTCTTTCCACTTGTGAAGTATATGGGAAGACAAGTACCACTCAATTCCATCTCAGTTTCAATGCCAAGGCTGTTAGGACTAATGTGGCTATATTAACAACAACAACAAAAAAGATTATCCAAAACAAAATGCAAATTTGTAATATTTTGTGTGTCATGGAGTCTCTACAAGTAATGAACACCCAAAGAAATGAAATTATGAAGCAGATAATTATGAAGAAATCCAGTTGGATAAAAGAGATCTGATGTAATGCTAATAAACCAGGTACAGTTTATTGAGAACTATGTGTTTTGATAATCAAGGGAAAGGGATGCTGATTTACTCTGATCATGGGGAAGACACTACTCCTGTGGGGTCTTCTGTTATACTTCAGAAGACCAGAAAACCATCATTGGGTTAATGATAAGCTTCAGGCAGAAGGAGGGAAGATCTGAGTCGTTCTCTTGCTCCTGAAGCTTTCAAATGCTGAGATGCCATCAATTTGGTCAGTACTACCTGAATCTCATCAGTAATTCTGTTTCTTTTTTTGCCTTTTGCTTCCTTAGCCTTGGAAAACATTTATGATTATTGAATTTATGTTGTCTCTCATTCCAAGTTTGCTCTTTTGGACCCAAGTGGTTTTATATCTTTGCTCATTGAACTGTGCATGCTATTTCCTTGCCTTACATACTTTCTTCCAGTACCCAGAGAAAGAAACCTTGACTGCTTGCAGCACTCAGAGGAGAATGGGACATGCCCAGTGCCTGTAGGCCTTCTCCAGCTGTTTCTCTGTTGGGTTTGGCTGACATGCTCACTCAATCTAACACAGATCGAGCTACATATAATTCAGTAAGTAGTAGACATCAAACGATGGTGCATGCCCACCCTCAGTTTGTAAAGTCTTCCCCTCGGTTTTTGAAGTAAGCCTAAAACTTTTGTAGACGTGGTCACTGGAACCACGTGAATAACTGCAGAGTATACCTTAGTCTGAGGCGAGAGTAACCCATATTGAGGGAATCTCAGTTGCTTATTGCAAAATAGTTTGCAGATATACCTAAAGCTTTGCAGACTAGCAGTGCTTGCCAGGAAAGAAAATTGGATCTAATTTTTCATTGAACTTGCCATATTTTAGTGAATTACAAATACTTTAAATCAACTGTCTGAAGGAAAATAGAGAATCAGCACCTTGGCATGTCTGTTTCAAACATGCACACTACAATACTATTTAGATAATAATCTAAATACCTGTATCTTTCAACAGCTAGCGTAAGTGAGAGAACACCAGGAGGACATCTGCTGTCAATTGAAACTTACATGTTTCCCAAGAGCCTTTATACTAAATGCTTGGTGGCCATATTATGGTCTGCTGAGAGAATGTAGAATCTTGAGAAGGTAGAGCTTACTGAAAAGTTGTGTCACTGGAGCATGGGTTTAAAGAAAATATTGAGACATACCACCACTTCATTTCTCTTTTTTGGTTTCTCACCTACCAAGAGATGAGTAAGCTGTTCCTCAGTGCTCTCTGGTCATGATGTTCAGCCTTGCTACAGACCCCCAGAACAATGAAAATAGTCAACTATGACCTGATACCATGAGCTCAAACAAATATTTCCCTGTTTCAAAGTGTATTTGTTTAGCTCTTGCTGACTGGTATAATATTTTTTGAGCCACTCTAGACTGGTACAGGGGTAGGCAGAAAATGAATATTGCAAGAATATATTGAGTAAAGGTATAGTCATGGGCCTTAGGAGATTGACCCAGTGCACCATATAAAGTGAGCCATAAGAGCAATGGCCTGGCAAAACTTAGATCAGTACAAGGAGGGAGCCATAGCTGTGAACCAGAACCAGAGCTGTTGAGCTAGATAGAGTCCTCATTCTTGTCTTCTACTAGCTGAAGCTCTATTGACATACTTCACTCACCTTAGTTTCTTCTTCAATTAGATGAGAATAATAATGGTGCATACCACATTTTTTAATGGGATTAGATGAGATGATATTCATAAAACTCTTAGATCAATGAACAACCTCTCATAAGAAACATAAATATCAATCTAATCTAGTAATCAATAAGATAATTAAAGTAGATTAAAATAGTACTTATTATCTGAATGATAATCTCTAAATGATATTAAAATGGGAAGAAGCAAGAATACTATTGATTGGGAAAATCTGTCTTACTTTTGTCATCTCCTCTTCTTCCTTGTTCTTCTTTCTTCTAGAAAGGTCTCAGGTGGTCCAGGCTGACCTTGAGATTCCCAAGTAGCAAGGATTATCTTGATTTCCTGATCTTTCTGCTTTCACTTTCTAAGAGCTGGGAGCGCTGCCCTGAGCTGTCATATCCATCTCACTTGGTGACTCGTTTAACTTTGACTTTCATCCATGTAGTTACATGAGCCTAGAAATTTTACCACTCCAAATATCTGATTATGAACTTCTTTGTGTTTTATGAGATTCTATAGGGCATTGGGATGGGATTAGGAGGTATCTGTCCCATCTGTCTTTCTTCTGGCATCTTTTTTCTATAAGAAGGTCTTTATGGAAAAATGGGATCTCTATGCTGAATTGTTTAAAAATGAAATTTTTGAGCTAAGAACAGTGAAAAATTGTAAAAGTCTTACAAGTATCCTCATACCCAAAGGATAATAATATGGTTAACTAGATAAAAGTGATGTCATCTTCCTGTTTCCAGTGCAATCAATAGCTAGACATAGTAACTATTACAAGAGTAGGCTAAGAATAACAGTTTTTTGTTTTTTGTTGCAATACATAAGGGCATACATGATTCCTTTATGTTCTCAATGAGTTGCAAGAGGGCACTGCTCATACAGGATGGGTTACAAGGAGTTCTCTCTTCTGGCTGATGATTCTTGAAAACATAGATATGCTGAGTAGCAACTTCCCTTAACTATGATCTGGGATCCTACATGGGGAGAAAAATGCCTGCCTCATAAACATACTATTAAGCCTCTGTCAAAGATATGGGAAATTGTGGCTAATATCACATAGCTCTGGGTTGAGTTTCAACATTTAATTTGAATCTAGTAATCACATAATAGGTGATATTATTTTATTATATTGTGGAAAAGATAAAAACAACAATTTTAAGGTGACAATAAGCCTAAAAATCATTTCTTGGGGGTGCTAACTATATCAATCATTATAATACCTCCTGAGTTTGACAAACAAACAAACAAACAAACAGAATAGCACCATCATTTACTTCCTATTACAATATTTTCAGAAAAATGATTACTCGTCTAGAATAACATTTCTCAAGGATAAGTATAATAATAAGGACAGAAACTTGTAAATGTTGTGCTACTTCAACATGATTGATTTTTCTCTTTTAATCATACAGATTTAATGATTCGTGCCATTTATAACTTGATATCAAAATATAATAGTAATATCATCAATAGGAACAATAAGATGTTCCTCCAACTGAAGGAAGAGATGATGGTGCATTGTTGCATGTGCCTTGGAACAGGACACTACAACAGGAGGCTATTTTATTCACTTCCAAAAGCCATGTTCTAGATACCTCATTTGCGACTTCTCTCATTTTTTTTTTGATACTTTATTTACATTTCAAATGTTTCCCCCTTTCCAGATCTCCCCTTTGGAAACCCCCTAAACTCTCTCCTCCCTTTGCCTCTATGAGGGTATTCCCCTACCCACCAACCCGACCACTCTCAACTTCCCTCCTTGGCATTCCCCTATACTGGGGCCTCTAACACCCTCAGACCCAAGGGCCTCTCCTTCCCCTGATGGCTAACAAGACCCTCCTCTGCCGCATATGTGACCAGCACCATGAGTCCCTCCATGTGTATTCTTTGGTTGGTCTCTGGGAGCATCAGGAGGTCAGGCCAGTTGACACTGTTGCTCCTTCCATGGAGCTGCAAACTTCCTCAGCTCTTTCAGTCCCTTCTCCAACTCCACCAGCTAGGACCTCACACTCAGCCCAACAGTTGCTGTGAGGCTGTGATTCCAAGTTGGAATCTTGGGTATTCCAAACTTTTGGGCTAATAACCACTTATCAGTGAGTACATACCATGTTCATTCTTTTCTGACTGAGTTACCTTGCTCAGGATGATATTTTCAAGTTCCATCCATTTGACTGTGAATTTCATGAAGTCATTGTTTTTAATAGCTGAATAGTATTCCATTGTGTAAATGTACCACATTTTCTGTATCTATTCCCCTGTTGAGGGACATCTGATTGTTTCCAGCTTCTGGCTATTATAAATATGGCTGCTATGAACATAATGGAGCATGTGTCATTATAACATGTTGGAGCATCTTCTGGGTATATGCCCAGGAGTGGTATAGCTGGGTCCTCTGGTGGAATTATGTCGAATTTTCTAAGGGTCTGCCAAACTGATATCAAGAGTGGTTGTACCAAGCAGTGGTGGCACACGCCTTTAATCTCAGCACTCGGGAGGCAGAGGCAGTCAGATTTCTGAGTTTGAGGCCAGCCTGGTCTACAGAGTGAGTTCCAGGACAGTCAGGGCTATACAGAGAAACCCTGTCTTGAAAAAAAAAAAAAAAAAAAAAGAGTGGTTGTATCAGCTTGCAATCCCACCAGCAATGGAGGAGAGCTCCTCTTTTTCTACATCCTTGTTAGCTGTCACCTGAGTTTTGTATCTTAGCCATTCTAACTGGTGTAAGGTGGAATCTCAGGGTTGTTTTGATTTGCATTTCCTTGATGACTAAGGATGTTGAAAATTTCTTTAGGTGCTTCTCAGCCCTATGAGTTACCTCATTTGAGAATTCTCTGTTTAGCTCTGTTCCCCATTTTTTGGTAGGGTTATTTGGATCTCTGGAGTCTAACTTCTTAAGTTCTTTGTATATATTGGATATTAACCCTCTATGGGACGTAGGATCGGTAAAGGTCTTTTCCCAATCTGTTGGTTGTCATTTTGTCCTATTGACAGTGTCCTTTGCCTTACAGAAGTTTTGTAATTTCATGAGGTCCCATTTGTCGATTCTTGATCTTAGAGCATAAGCCATTGATGTTCTATTCAGGAACTTTCCCCCTGTGCCCATGTGTTCTAGAATTTTCCCCACTTTTTCTTCTATTAGATTCACTGTATCTGGTTTTATGTGGAAGTCCTTGATCCACTTGGACTTGAGCTTTATACAGGGAGATAGGAATGGATCAATTCGCATTCTTCTACATGTAGACCACCAGTTGAAACAGCACCATTTGTTGAAAATGCTGTCTTTTTTCCACTGAATGGTTTTAGCTCCTTTGTCAAAGATCAAGTGAATGTAGGTGTGTGAGTTCATTTCTGGGTCTTCAATTCTATTCCATTGATCTACCTGCCTGTCACTGTACCAATACCATGCAGTTTTTATCACTACTGCTCTGTAGTACAGCTTGAGGTCAGGAA
>CM052702.1:21047667-21088612 GCA_028551405.1 Uromys caudimaculatus | reverse complement strand
ACCCTTCACAATTGTCACAAACAATATAAAGTATCTTGGTGTGACTCTAACCAAGCAAGTGAAAGATCTGTATGACAGGAACTTCAAGTCTCTGAAGAAAGAAATCGAAGAATACCTCAGAAGATGGAAAGCTCTCCCGTGCTCATGGATTGACAGGATTAGTATACTAAAAATGGCCATTCTGCCAAAAGCATTCTACAGATTCAATGCAATCCCCATCAAAATTCCAACTCAATTCTTCATAGACTTAGAAAGAGCAATTCTCAAATTCATTTGGAATAACAAAAAACCCAGGATAGCAAAACCTATTCTCAACAAGAAAAGAACTTCTGGGAGAATCGGCATTCCTGACCTCAAGCTGTACTACAGAGCAGTAGTGATAAAAACTGCATGGTATTGGTACAGTGACAGGCAGGTAGATCAATGGAATAGAATTGAAGACCCAGAAATGAACCCACACACCTATGGTCACTTGATTTTTGACAAAGGATCCAAAACCATCCAGTGGAAAAAAGACAGCATTTTCAACAAATGGTGCTGGTTCAACTGGCAGTCTACATGCAGAAGAATGTGAATTGATCCATTCCTATCTCTCTGTACAAAGCTCAAGTCCAAGCGGATCAAGGACCTCCACATAAAACCAGATACACTGAATCTAATAGAAGAGAAAATGGGGAAAAGCCTCCAACACTTGGGTACAGGGGGAAAATTCCTGAACAGAACACCAATGGCTTGTACTCTAAGATCAAGAATCGACAAATGGGACCTCATGAAATTGCAAAGCTTCTGTAAGGCAAAGGACACTGTCAATAGGACAAAATGGCAACCAACAGATTGGGAAAAGATCTTTACCAATCCTATGTCTGATAGAGGGCTAATATCCAACATATACAAAGAACTCAAGAAGTTCGACTCCAGAAAACCAAATAACCCCATCAAAAATGGGGAACAGAGCTAAACAGAGAATTCTCAAATGAGGAAATTCGCAGAGTTGAGAAGCACCTAAAAAAAATGCTCAACATCCTTTGTCATCAGGGAAATGCAAATCAAAACAAGTCTGATATTCCACCTCACACCAGTCAGAATGGCTAAGATCAAAAACTCAGGTGACAGCAGATGCTGGTGAGGATGTGGAGAAAGAGGAACAATTCTCCATTGTTGGTGGGATTGCAAGCTGGTACAACCACTCTGGAATTCAGTTTGGCGGACCCTCAGAAAAATGGATGTAATACTACCTGAGGACCCAGTTATACCACTCCTGGGCATATACCCAGAAAATGTTCCAACATGTATTAAAGACACATGCTCCACTATGTTCATAGCAGCCATATTTGTAATAGCCAGAAGCTGGAAACAACCCAGATGTGCCTCAGAGGAATGGATACAGAAAATGTGGTACATTTACACAATGGAGTACTACTCAGCTATTAAAAACAATGATCTAATGAAATTTGCAGGCAAATGGATGGAGCTTGAAAATATCATCCTGAGCAAGGTAACTCAGTAACAAAAGAACGAACATGGTATGTACTCACTGATAAGTGGATGTTAGTCGAAACATTTGGAATACCCAAGTTTCACTTTACAGTAACTGCTGGACTGAGAGTGAGGTCCCAGATGGAGGAGTGGGAGAAGGTACTGAAGGAGCTGAGGGAGTGTGCACCCCCATGGAGGGAGCAACAGTGTCAATTGGCCTGACCCCACCGGTCCTCATAGAGGCTGGACCACCAATCAAAGAATACACATGGAGGGACCCATGGTTCGGACCACATATGTGGCAGAGGAGGGCCTTGTTGGCCATCAGGGGGAGGAAAGGCCCCAGTAAAGGGGAATGTCAAGGTGGGAATATGGGAGTAGGAGGGCAGGTGGGTGGGAAGTGGAATTCCCTCATAGAGGTGGGGGAAGGGAAAGGGATAGGTGGTTTCCAAAGAGGAGACCTAGAAAGGGGGAACCATTGGAAATGTAAATAAAGTATCAAAAAAAAAAATAAGAAAAAAAGAAACACACAGAAAAATTGTTTACTCTTTCGGATTACTTTAGCAAATATTTTTTTCTTCCCTCATTTTTTCTTTAACTTATTCTTTGAGAATTCCAGATCTATATACGACGTATCTTATCTCATCTCCCCTTACCACCACCTTCATCTCTTTCCCAGCACCCTTGTCACATTTCCCTCTGAAATCCGTTTCCTCAGTGTTCAGTATTAACATCTGTCCATTCATATCCAGCCCCTATAGCTTACACAGGCCATGTCTATATATGTCCATGTTGCGAACTCCATATGTAACATATTTCAACAAATATTTCACACCAGAGGTAAATTGTAAGCATGTAAAATTTTTGTGAACTGGGCTGTGAAATGTCAGTGGAAATGCACTCTATCCAAGTTGACAGTTGATATCTGATCTGAAAATAGTGCATTTTCCTTCAAATGTTGGACTCCTGTCACTTTGCATTGCTCTGATATAAACAGCTATACACGGGGAAAATTACTGTGAAGAAGGAAATCTTTCTTTTATAAATATGGTAACTAAAAAACAAAACAAAGCAAAAACTCAGAGCTGTTCTATGTTTCTAATATCCAAAATCCTGCTTCCCTCTTAGAAGTGTGATAAACTGTTTGTAAATGTTGCATTAATCTCTTATTGCTGTTCTAGGCAAGTGCTACAAAATTAAGGCTTAAAAGAATACACTCTCATTTGCTTATAAGACTGGAAGTCAGAAATCTAATATAGGTCTTCCTGGGTTAAATTGCAAGTTTTCAAGCAATATGTGGTTGCTGTCACCTCTAATCCCTGTGCTTCAGAGACTGAGGTTAGAAGACACTACACATTTGAGACAGCTTGGAATATATAGTAACTGTAACAGGTCAGGAGCTCTTTCTCTTTTTTTAAGGTTTCAAGATACATACATACATACATATGTACATACATACATACACACATATGTATGCATATATATATACAAATACATACATACATACATATGTACACACACACGTGTGTGTGTGGGGGGGTAGTTTTGTGTAGTTTTGATTTGCATTTCCCTAATATCTAAGGATGTTGAACATTTATTGAAGTGCTTCACAGCTATTTAAGAATTCTCTGTTTACATCTTTACCCCAATCTTAATTGGATTATTTGATTTTTGATATTTTAAATAAATAATTACAAATACTCATTTATAATTTTGTCTGAGCATGTATATATATATATATATATATTGTATATATACATATAACAAATATAGAATATGTATATATGCATATATTCTAAACATATATATGTATATATTTAAAATGTGGACATATACAAATATGTTCTATTTATATTTATATTGAGTATGTGTGTGTGCGTGCGTGTGTGTGTGTGTGTGTTTCTTTGTTCCTTGTTTTTGACCCAGAGTTCCTGAAATTCTTGGAACCTGCACAGTGGAGAGCATCTTTGATTTTCTGATGAATGATTCACAGACCCTGAAAGACGAATGTGGTATGTATTCATTTATAAGTGGATATTAGCCATTAGGTAAGTTATAATCAAGCTTCACTCTATAAACCCAGAGAGGTTTGTCAAAGAGGAGGACTCTAGAGTACACACAAGGACTTCACTGGGAAAGAGAAATAGAGTAGTTTTTGTGGGTGGACTGGGTGTGGATATGGATAGGATCAGATGTGGGAGAGGGATAGAGAAAGAGAATGTGGAGAGAGACAGTTGGAACTGGGGGGCATTTAGGGAGGAAGTTTTGAAAATGAATGCAGTAGAAGTTTCCTGGCATCTTTGAGGGTGGACAGTAGGATTAAATTTTTCACAACCTACTTTAATAAGGGTTTTTAAATGCTATAACCTCCCTTCTAGCCCACCACCCACCAGAGGTAGTGGAAAGCAAAAGTTAATAGGGCAAGGGAGGATCTGAAAAGAAATAGTTCTTTGGGGATATTTCAATCTTCATTGTCAGGAGAGCAGCAATTCAGTTCACAGAAATCAGCAATGGTAGCTAGATCTACTTGCAAACACTATTCATGAATCAGCAATTGCAGTTTGATCCAGTAGACACCACAAGCCTCTGTTTTGTGGGAGTCTGAAGAAGTGGCAAGAAATTGCCAGAACATCACAAGAAGTTCTTTGGTGTGTCTCTTTCTATGAAGTCATGACAAATGATGGTCAGCAAAGAAGGCAAGGCAAACCAATGCAGCATCATTGTCGGTGAAGACCAGCAAAGACTGGCAAGGCGAACCGATACCACACAGCCACATAGCACTGTTGCTTGGGTTGTACTTTTATCCTTTCTAAACATCGCAAATCCTCTCAAGCGCCCACTTTAGCAAAACATCACATGGCCTTTTTTCCCCACATCTTCTTGAAAAACACCATGTGTCAGTTCTCAACTCCCATGTGTCTGCTTCAGCAAAAGCATCCTTTTATAAGATAGGTTCCAGAAAAAAACATCACATGACACATTTGAGTCTCCAAAGAAACCAGAAATTTCTACTTCATTAGACTAGTGAGGGATTCTACTAATAGAGGATGTGGTATCTGGACTGAGCACTTTTTGTTGCCAGACAAGGATTCCAGAGGTGAGACTGGCTGGCATACGGTTGAGTTGTTGGCCAAGGGGGTTCTATGGAGATCCCTTAAGCAACTGTGGTTGGTACTATGACAGAAGGTCATTGGGAAGGTGGGAAGGGGTGATAACAACATCCACACAGCTCATTTTACATACAGAGGTTGAGCTGGTGCCTGCATGGAGCCTTCAACCCTACATTCGAATCTCTTTGATATGTGAAGGTACTCTGCAGAGTACAGAAAGAGGAATATGGAAAACAACCCAGCCACAAAACTCTCAACCTATAATCTGTCCTTCCCACAAGATGTGCTAGGACAATGCTGGTTCAGAACATGTGGGGGTGGCCCATATCCTACATTACCTGGATGGCCAGGGACCACAGACTGAATAATCCAGGAGACCTGGTGTAGAACCAAACATAACTGGGAAAAATAATCAAATAATTTCTAATGATATTCTGCAGTACTCACAGAATTGTGCCTTGTCCAGTCATTATCAGAGAGGCTTCCCCAGGCATCAGATGGGATTGTGTGCAGAGAAGCATAACACGACATGTAGAGGAAAAGGTTCTAAATTGGATTTCTTCATTGGGTCCCTTTCTTTGTACATTAGAGAACTCCGTGGAAGAGGGAGGAAACACTATAGGTACCAGATGAGATGGAAGATACTAGGGAAACATGGCCCACTAAATCAACCAAGCAGGGCACATATGGGCTCACAGAGACTAAAGTGTCAGGTGCAAGGCTTACCTGGGTCTGCACCAGGTCCACTGCATGTATGTTATGGCTGTTACCTTGGTGGTATTGTGGAAATCTTAACAGTGGGAGCAGAAGCATCTCTCCCTGCTTTCAGAATGCTTTTCCTTCTATTTTATGGCTTTGTTCAGCCTCTATTTAAGGACTTTGCCTTTTCTTATTATATCTTATTTTGTCCTATTTGGCTATTGTCTCTTGAAGGCCTCCTTTTCC
Source organism: Uromys caudimaculatus (assembly GCA_028551405.1). Classification (NCBI taxonomy): domain Eukaryota; kingdom Metazoa; phylum Chordata; class Mammalia; order Rodentia; family Muridae; genus Uromys; species Uromys caudimaculatus. The sequence goes on along the minus strand of CM052702.1, from coordinate 21,083,081 downwards.
TGAAGAGGAAAAAGAGAGAGAGTTGATCTGGTGAAGAGGAGAGGTAATGGGCAGTTGGAAAAATTGGAGGTAGGGGAAACTGCAACTGGAGTGTAGTATATGATAAAAATCTATGTTCAGTAAAAAAGAACAACTGTTTTCTTGGCTTTTCAAGTCTAAAGGGCTCCTGCTTTCCTTGATCCACAGTCTCTTACATTTGCAAATTCAATTTGGCAGTGTCTGGGAGTTTAGATCACATTCTATAACCCTCACACTGACTTTTATCTTCTATATTCATATTTAAAGAAACCTTGGGATGCTGGGCAGTGGTGGCGCATGCCTTTAATCCCACCACTCAGGAGGCAGAGGCAGGTGGATTTCTGAGTTTGAGGCCAGCCTGGTCTACAGAGTGAGTTCCAGGATAGCCAGGGCTACACAGAGAAACTCTGTCTCGAAAAACCAAAAATAAATAAATAAATAAATAAATAAATAAATAAATAAATAAATAAATAAATAAATAGAAAGAAAAAGAAACCTTGGGATTCATTTCGGCTCACTTGATGATCCAGTGTACTCCTAACTTTAATTGCTTAAGAACCCTAATTTCATCTGTGTCCTAATCTGCCCTTGTCATATAACGCCACAACTAAAGCTTGGAGGAAAGGAAAATGTAGATGTCTGGAGAGAGGTTTGACTATTCTGTCAATTTTCAGTGATGACAGCAGAAAACAGAAACTGCCACATAAGTGATGAGTCAGTTTCCTGACAGCCTACAGTATGAATTTCTGACATAATATAAAGAGTGTACATTTTGTGTGTGTGTGTGTGTGTGTGTGTGTGTGTGTGTGTGTTACTAGTATTTTGATAAAACAAATGAGCATGTAAGTATGTGAGAGAGAATACCAGCTACAACTCAGCTGTGCTCTAGCATGGAGACTACAGGGAAGCCATGGAAACTCTTTGATAACCCAGAAACTGAGGAGAGAATGGGGGGAAATGGTGAAGGGAAACTACACTCGAAAGGCCATAGTGAAATTTTAGCATCATGTTGTATCAGTAGGCTACTGACAAGAGTTGGTCAAATTTGGAAGTCAGTTACTAATTATTGTAAAACTTTAATGTTATTTACACCACAGTCAGCAATAAGAATATCCTATCTTTCAAAGCAAAAGTGTTCTGCCATCTTCTCTCCACCTTCTCTCCACTTTCCATCTTATTGAAATATTTCTGAAATAGTAGAAAGTATTTTTGAAAAGGGCATAGCAAGCAGCTGACCGAAACAGATGCAGATACTTACACCCAACCAATGGACTAAAGTCAAGGACCCCTGTGATTGAATTAGGAGAAAGCTAGAAGATGTTGAGGAGGAGGGCGACCCCATAGGAAAACCAGCAGTCTCAACTAACCTGAACTGCTGAGATCTCTCAGACACTGAGCCACCAACCAGGCAGCATACAGTAGACGATATGAGGCCCCTGACACATATACAGCAGAGGTCTGCCTAGTCTCGCCTCAGTGAGAGAAGAGGCACCTAACTCTCTAGAAACTTGAGACCCAGGGAGTGGGGAGACCTGGTGGGTTAGGAGTTTGTTGTGGGGTCATCCTCTGGGAGATGAGGGAGGAGGTATGGGATGAGGAACAGTCAGAGTGGAGACCAGGAGGGGGATACCAATTAGACTGTAAAAAAGATTAAAAAAAAATAATAATAATAAAATACAAATGGGAGGCAAAAGTTAAGTCCTCAAAATAAAGTGTGCATCTACCAAAAGATTAAAAAATAAACAATAAAAGTAAAAATATTAAAATTAAAATAAAGAAGAAGGCATAGAAGTGAATACTGGAGAAAGTTTTCAGAATGTTTATTTTGTTTTTCGCCAATGGGAGGAAACTGAGAATTTAATGATTGTCTTTAAGGTGAAATCATACAGCCTGGTCTGACAAAGTAGAAGCAACCTTGAGAATCAGATTTAGTTTAGGCTCAGAAACAACTTCCCAAGTAACAGTCTGTAGCAGTTAGCATGGGCAGCAGAGGAACTCTTCTCTCCTGCTTTTTCTGGTCTCAGAAGAAGAATGAAATATGTTCATATTCTGTAAAGAAATCAGCATGTCTGATTTTGTTTAAGACACTAGCTGAAGTGGGCCTTTAACTAAGTAGCATTTTCAGTGCTGAATTTCTTTTGTCATTTTTACAGGATTTGTCCTCTTCTTGATACATTGGTGTTTTTTTTTTTTTTCAAAATAAAATTTAAATCTCAATTTCCACCCCCCATGTATAAACAAGTGGATGATGAGACAGAAAGAATAATAGTTAGGCTGTATTCGTTGTTTCTGTGGATGAGACTGACTGGCTTAACTCAGTCTTATTTGCTCTGACATTCATGGAGCTATGTTCTAGACCTACATGTACATGTGTTCCATAGATGCAGCATTAAGAGTAGACTTTCTGAGTATGTGTACTTTTCTATTTATGAATGGTATACATTGCTTTAGAAATAATTTCTTTGTTCAAATTTCATTTATAAGACGTTTGTGATATATGTGCATATATATACATATATGTGTAATTAATTTGAGTAATTCTCAACTCTATTATGATTTACATTAGAATGACTTTGAATTGAAGATTATGTTTAGGAACAGTAAATCTTTTTACAATGATCACTGCTACACACTTAACATAAATAGTTGCTCACTGGATTGGATAATTTTTCTCTCTTTTTAAAATACTTTGATTTTTGATGATGATGATGGTGGTGGTGGTGGTGGTGGTGGTGGCGTGTGTGTGTGTGTGTGTGTGTGTGTGTGTGTGTGTGTGTGTGTGTGTGTGTGTAAGAAAGTGTTGTGCGTGTGAATGCAGTGTCTATAGAGGTCAGTAAAGGATTGTGGATCACCTGGAGTTGGCTTCACAGGCTGTGAGACCCTGACATGGGTACTGGAAACCAAATATGAGTCGTCAGCAAAAGCAATAAATTCTCTTAACTGCTGATCCATCCCACCAGTTCCTGGTTCTCTTTGACGTTCTTTCATAACTTTTCACTCTTAGGAGTTCTTCTGTATTTTTAATATTATTCTTCAATTTTGTATAGATTTGACAGGGATTTAAATAATTTTCTTTCCTATATCTCCCTACAATATAAAATACATAATAAAGTACATATAAAACACATATAGAGACTTAATATATATATTTAGCAAAAACTAGAGTGGAAAGCCAAACCTTCCAAAACACTTTTCAGTGCCCCTGTAGTCTGGTGACATATGTCTCTAGAGACTCCTGTATTTAAACATTTGGCCCCCAGTTGCTGACATTATTTGAAGAAGTTGTAGAACTTTTAGGATATGGAGTTTGCTGCACGGAGTGCATTGTTGGAGCAGGCATTGAGAGTTTATAGAGTTGCCCAACTTCTAGCTTACTCTGCTTTCTGAGAGAGGTTAATATGTTATCTCTTAAACCCCTCTTCCTGCTGCCTTCCTCATCACTTCAGATATCTAGCTCTCTGAAACCATAAGCAAATATAAATGAATTTTGGCCATGCTATTGCACCACAGTACCATAAAAATAATGTATGCATGTGTGTATGTGTTATTGGTTTTTATTTAGGTATATATCTATATCTATGTCTATGTCTATGTCTATGTCTATGTCTATGTCTATATCTATGCCTACGCCTATGCCTATGCCTATGTCTATGTCTGTATCTAATCTATATCTAATCTATATCTAATCTATCTCTATCTCTATCTATCTATACATATCCCTTGTAGACAGGAAAGAGGGAAGGGCAGAGAGTAAGTGGTTAGCTGGTACACAAATAAACTTAGGTATGGGAAATAAGTCCAAATATTCCATTGCATAACTCACTAAATATTTCAAACAATGAATATAATATTGATTGTTCAGAATACAAATAAACTCAGGGTTAGATGTTGAATATATAAATTCGATCATGACACTGTTTATATGTTTTAAAATATCAGTATTTTAGAATATACGTGATTTCTGGATGACCATTAAAATAAAGACATATGCTAAAATAAAATAACACCCCGTATTCACAGGTTATCAAGATGGATAATGATGTTTCATTTCTATAATTTTTAGTCATTTTATCATGTTTGAAGATATATAATGCAGATTTGTCTGCTTCTGTTGTATATTTCAGAGATATGGGGCTTGTGGAACTGAGATTTTACTTAAAATCATGTTTCTGAGATTTGTCCATGATATATAATTCTATCACAGCTTATGACTGATTTTACATTACTCAAGTGGTGGTTATTTATAACTCAACCCAGTATGGTCACTGTAACTAATTAATCAATCAAATATTAATACAGGTGCTACAAGGAAGGTGAGTTCTAGTTGAGCCTAATACCTACATTAGATGATCATGTATAGATAATTACCTTGACAAGAGGATATGCCCATTCTACTTACAGAAGTGGAGAACTAGACCATGCTGTGTATTATTTGCAGAACCTTAACTTATTCATATTACACATTCTTATGAACAACTCTGTGCTGGCTACTTTTATGTCACTTTGACACAGCTAAAGTCACCTGAGAGGAGGAAAACTTAGTTAAGAAAATGCCTCCATAAGATAATGCTGTAGGCAAGTCCATGAGACATTTTCTTAAATGATTGATGTAGGGTGGCCCAGTCAATTATGGGTGGTGCCATCTTTGGACTGAGTGCCCTGGGTTCTATAAGAAAGTGGGCTGAGCAAGCAATGAGAGCAAGCCAGTAAGCAGCATCCCTCTTTAGCCCCCATATCAACTTCTTCACAGATTCCTGCCCTGTTTGAGCTCCTGTCCTGACATCATTCAATGATGAACAGTGATGAGAAAACATAAGCCTAATAAATTCTTTCCTCCCCAACTTGCTTTGGTCATGGTGTTTCATCCCAGCAATAGTAACCATAACTAAGACAGACTCCATAGATTTTTACACTTGTATATTTCAGAACATATGTTCCCATCTCAATAGACTCTGTATCTAGGAGTAAATTTTTTCAGTATGCATATTTGTTAATTTAGTAAGGAAAGCAGTTATTTTTTATAAAAAAATGTACATCGTCATTTAAAAATACGCACATTGTCAAAATTGTCAAAAATTTCTGAGATGTCTTGGTTACTCCATTCTAGCCAGGAGTAATAGTCATGGCAATTCTACTGCAGTATTGACATATTTTTGTCCCTTAACTTGATATGTTGCAATATCATAATAATTAAGATCACATTAGAATGCATTTTAATTTTCCTTTAGCCACCCTCTCATGTCCTCAATGGCCATTTGAATATCCACTTTAATGAAGAGTTCCTTCTTTAGTAGATCACGTATTTTTATTTGAAAAGATTTTATGGATTGATTTGGATGCTTTATCACAAATGTCTTCTTCCCTTATCTAGTTTGTTTAGACTCCTTTATTATATGATTAAAAGATAATTTTGTCATATACAAAGAAATCAGTGTCTTCTTTATCATATCTATCTTTGTAGAGGAAATAATTTTCTACTTTAAGACCTCAGAAATGTAGTTTCATGACTTCACTACAGGACATTGTTACATCTTTCTATTGTTATATTTTAATTAATTGTTCTTTGATTATTTTATATATTGTGAAATATGGCACTAATTTTATGGTTTTCCAAATGCTGATGAATTGTCCAGTACACCCCTCTTTATCAAACTCTGATAATGCATCCACCTGTTATTGATTCTTTGTTTTCTTTTCTTTTCTTTCCTTTTCTTTTTTTTTTTTTCGAGACAGGGTTTCTCTGTATAGCCCTGGCTGTAATGGAACTCACTCTGTAGACCAGACTGGCCTCGAACTCAGAAATCTGCTTACTTCTGCCTCCCGAGTGCTGGGATTAAAGGCGTGCGCCACCACTGCCCGGCTGATTCTTTGTTTTCTAATGCCCTATTTTCCATCCCTGTTTCTACTCCATAATAGCTAAATGATCAGAGGTTTATATTAAGTTTTAGAAGACTGATTCCTTCTAATGATTTTCCTTCAAGAGTATTGTGGTTGCTAATTTTCATGCTGATTTAAAATTTCACTGTTCCAATTTCTACAATAAAAATAAAAATACTTCTTAAACTTGCAAATGTATTTGGGGATCTATGATGTTAAAATATTTTATTCATGTAATATGAATATGACATAGAACTCCATTGATTTAGATTTGGGTTTTAATGAAGATATCTATTTCCTCATCATCATCATTCACTTTTTTGTTAGAATTATCCTTTGCTGTTTATACTCTTGCTGCTATTAAAAGAGACATTCCTTCAGTTTTATTTTTTATAGTGACAGCCATAATACTATATACACGTCTGTGATCTTCGGCTTCCTGAATAATCATTCAGGTGATTTCAATAAAATCTTATAAATACACTAAATTGCTCTACTAATTCTACCAAAGTCATCCAAGTTCAAATAAATATATAAACATCATGTTTTGATAAAGTCTTTAAAGTCCCCATTTGAAATGTCTTTATTGAGTGTGAGTGTGTCTGGGTGTGTCTGTGTGTGCACATGCATGTGTGTGTGTGAGCACACGCATACATGTGTGTGCATTTGCATTTGAGTGTGTGTGTGTGTGTGTGCATGTGTTTAGCATGTACATTTCTGTATTTAAATCTGCAGGCATACATACATGGAGACTGGAAGAGAAAGTCTGGTTTTCTCTTCTCGTTACTGTTTTGAGACATGTTCTCTTATTAAATCTAGAGCTAACCTGGAAGCTAGCAAGCCCAGGAATTCTTGTGTCGCCACCCCTCATGCACTGCTGTACCAGCTGTGTGAGAGATGTGAACTCAGGTCTTCCTGTTTGCACAGTAAGAGCTCTTACTCAGCAAGCCGTTTTCCCAACTCTGAAACACTTTCAATTCATATGTTCTCTATTTATGATGTAGAAGTTTTGCAGCACGCTAAGTGTGGTCATTATTTTCCTGGATGGAAGAACTAATTCATTGTAACCCCCTGCTTCACTCTGTTAATATGATAACTTTTTTATTTTGTGAAAACACCTATGTATAGGAATTTCCTTAAACCATGATGGAAGAAATGAAAAAATACACCTACAGATGTCGTAGCTTTCTACCAGTCCCACATAATCATGTTTATTTATTTGCCTATTTATGCCTTGGAACACTGGACTAGGAGAAAAAATAGTTGTTCTCAAATGCATTTAATTACCAGAGGAATTAAAATAATCTGCCTTTTTATTCTGTACTATTTCTAACATTTGTTATTAGCTTTGGCAGGATAAAGACTGGGTACAGCTTTAGATATAATTACATTGCAATGTTATTCATGACATCCAACTTGTTAACTCCATAGTAATCTAAAATGTGATTTTTCTTGGTTCAGGGTTGTATTATTGCATACTTTTTGTGGGTAGTCTATACAGGAGCTTGTGGAAATTCCCGCCGTATGGTTGTATATTGTGTGTGTCAGGGTGGGGGCAGGCATTTTAATTTTAGTTTACCTAAATTTTGTATATTAGGAGAACTTTTGAACTGGGATTGGTTTTAGGTATCATCACTAAGTATTCCTCAGAAGTGAATCACAACCATCATAGCACATTATTTTATATTCAGCAATCATGTATACAATATATATGCATATATTTTAGATATTAATAGCTATATACCCATGATGCACACATGTAATCACGAATACTATCTGTAAAATAAAATTTTATATTAACAATAAAAGTTTTGTGTGTAGAATATTGATTCTAGAGACATCGTGGATATCAAATCAGAAGACGGGAAGGCTTATATCTTTTGTATAAAATGGTATAATATTAAGCAACCTACATATACCCTCTCTTGAGCCACAAATTATATTTCGGCTACTCTTAATACCTAAAACAATGTAAAAACTATGTAAATAGTTGTCGTGGCCTGGCCTGAATCTAGACAAGGCTGTCTATGCTTCCCTCATCAGTCAAGCAAATAAAACACCTATATTTTGATGTTTTATATTAACGTTTTTTAGTACTGTTATCATTTGCATACAGAAAAAATTTTTTGAAATGGTTCTCACTCTGTATGACTTAAATTGCTCTAGAAAAAGCCCAGGGTGGCTTCAGACTCACATGATTGCGATTTTTCTGCCTCAGCCTCCTGAGTGCTGGGAGAATGGGCATGAACTACCATATCTAGCAAACCGTTTTTGGTTTTCTGATGGTCACTATGTTTTCTGTGTGTGTCACTATGAGTGACAGAAGAAACTTAAATGAGAAAGTGTTGTTTTAGCGACAACTTCCAGGAACTTTAGCACATCATGTCAAGCAAGGCATGGCAGAGAAGTTCAGTTCATGAGAGTGGGAGCTAGTGGCAAACGCCTCTCATCTATCAGACCATGAAGCAAGACACGGGAGGATGTATACACTTATCCATGGCTTGCTACTTCCTTTCTTCATGTTTTCTCTTTAGTCTTCCTAGACCCCAAAGCTACAGATAGGATGGTGTCACTTTGCTCAGGGGAGGTCTGCCAGCCAGTTATTGTTCTTTGTATATGCCCTTGGGTAAACTTCAAGCTCCTATGCAATGCTGACAGTGAACATTAATGCACATAGATCTAATCCTGTTATTTCTCCATTTTTCTCTGTGCTACTGCTTTCCCATATTTTATATCTACATTTATAAACCTTATAAAGCACTGCTGTTGTTATTTTTCTTTTAAAAAGTATTTTAATTTTTTGCAAATTTCAGACAATGTAATTTGATCACATTCATGTTCAAATCCCAAGATCTATTCCCTACCTCCTTACCAACCCATGCTCAACTTTTGGCCCTCTTTTTTATTTTTATTTTTTATTTATTTATTTATTTATTTATTTATTTATTTATTTATTTATATCTTATGCATATGAGTAAATGTTTGCATATATGCCTGTGTGCTCGCTGTGTATCTGGTTCTTGTGAAGGCCAGAAGAGGGCTTCAGATCCCATGGAAGCATAATTTTAAATGGTTGTGAGCTGCCATGTGTGTCCTGACAATTAAACTAGGGTCGTCCACAAAAGTAGCAAGTGCTCTTAACCACCAAGCAATCTCTGTAGGCCTTTTTAAATTTCATTTTAATAATCAATCAACTGCAATTTATTAATGCCCATATACTCATGGATATAAGGCCATCTATTAAAAGCTAACTCTATTTCCCACAAAAGATATTAAATGCCCCAACTTGTTGGTTAGAGTATGAACTTCTGCCTATATCAGGCTAGAATGTTGGCTGTCTTGATTTGTACAGGCAATCACAGATGCTGTGAGTTCGTATTGGCAGTGGTCCTTGTCACATCCATAAGACACCATTTTCTTCCAATTCTCTGAGTCTTTTTTACACTCTTTCTACTCCCTCTTCTATAATAGTCCCTGAATCCGACTATGGGGTGTAGTGTAGTGTTCCATTTGTGACTGAGCTCTCTTCTGACACTTATTCCCTGAATTTGACCACTTGTGAGATTCCAACTGCTATCTACCATCTGCTGTACAAAGAAGCAACACTGATGTGGTCTGAGAACTTTAATTATTGTTATAGACATGTGAATTTAGAGGACCCTTTTTGAGGACTATGCACATTTAATAAAATAATAGAATTATGTTTACCCCAAGAACCTATAAGCACCTCAACCAAAGGGTCTTAGCCAAATTTCTATTTCCAGTTATACAGTTCTTGCTGTGGATCAGTTCTTAAGTCCCCACAGAAATCAGGTGGTTGCCACAATTATGTTCATATCAATTTGGATAGAGGGATGTATCTAGTTATTGGTGGTCATTTATCACAGCTCACAGGATTTGGTAATATTGGTAATACCGTTGATGACATTTTCCAGCAGCAGCCTGTGCAGCACCTTACGGTACCAGGAAATAGGTACTATTTATTATTTTAAACAATGACTATTACACTGAGTTAATGTGTACATTCATAATTTGTTAGAACTTTATTTCTTCCTTCATGAACTTTTGACCTTCTGCCCTGGATAAGTTTACCATCTAGCAAATATTTCATAGAAGAGGTGTGTCTGTATATGCTCTTTAGCTTCAGCCATGAACAACAACAACAAAAAAAGTTAATTTGCTTGACATTATGTTTTGATAATGTTAACCCACTGTATGTGCATGTGTGGGCATCCATGCATATGGACCTTTTAATAGATGGCACAGATATTCCACATTGTTTACTTTTAATGTGGGACCATGGGCCTAGATATAATACCCTAATCATACAAAATAAACACTCTGGTCTCTGAACCTATATCAACAAAACAGTCTTTCCACAAGGATGTCACTATACTTTATATCATTAAAAAGCAATTAGAGGAAAAATATAAATATGCAGATCTGGAGTATATCAGAAATAAAGTATATCAGAAACATGAACTTTAGAATAGACAAAGGATTGTCAAAAAATTGTAAAAGACAACATAAGAGCAAGTGGAAAAATGATATGCTTAGCCTCTGACTCAGAAAGACCTGAAAACACAGGCTCATGAAGGTGAATCCTCTCTCTAATATTGAATGCTAATTTCTCAGTTGGCATGTGTGGTGATTAAATGAGAATGGCCTTCATTGGCTCTTGTATTTGAATGTTTAGTCATCAAGGAACGGCACTATTTGGAAGGATTAGGAGGTGTGGACTTGAAGTAAATGTGTCACTAGAGGTGGGCTTTGAGTTTTCAAAAAGCCAATTCAAAGCCCAGAGTCTCGCTCTCCCTCTTCCTGCTGCTTGTGGACCTAGATGTAGAAATCCCAGATACTTCTCCAGGACCATATCTGCCTGGAGATCACCATTGCCAAGATGATGATGGACTAAACCTCTGAAACTGTAAGTAGGCCTCTATTTAATGCTATCTTTTTATAAATGTTGCCATAGTCATGGTGCCTTTTCACAGCAGTAGGGCACTAACTAAGCATGGAAGAAATTAGTGAAATTTCTAGCACTACACAATGTTTTTGATGCATGTTGGGCTTAGGAGGAGACCTGATTGCATGCACAGATCTATGCTTTGCATCATTGTTAGATGGGAGAAAGAAAATTTTAAAGAATTTACGTACTAGCTCCTGCATCTTAAGAAAAGTGGCTTCCAACCTAGAATGCAGCCATTGACCTTCCCCCAGAGAAATCTATAAATAGATGGTTCAGAAATAATGTTTCTCCTCTAAAGATATCAAAAAACAAAAACCACAACAAAATCAAAAAATAAAAACAACGCAAAAACAAAATTTCTAACAACACGGGTTGCATTCAGATGAGCAGGTATACTGGACAGGAGAGGAAAGTTGTCAAAAGGTGAACAACTATGAATTAACACATTTACTTGCACTTAAAACAAAAACCAAAACATTATGTTTCATTGACTTATTTTATTAGAGACAGTGTTTCATCATCAGACTTCCCTAGAACTCACAATGTATCTCAGACTGGCCTCAACTGTGTGACAATTCTCCTGCCTCATCCTCTGTATAAAACAACCCCTGTTAGGTAGCAAACTTAAAATTTATGAGAACACAAATAGAAAATAAATATCGAGAGAACCAAGTTGGCAATGAAATGTCATCTGGAAGAGAGAAATATGGGGCTTGATACATTTAAAGACAAATAAATATAAAACATATGAAAATCAGTTACGGAATATATAGTTATGGTTATAGGAACTGTAAAATGAAAATAAGACAGAAATAACAATTTTACATGAATGGTGGCACAATGATAAAAATAGTCAGCATACACATAGAGTATATAAAAGCTCAAACAGACCCTTAAAGGTAAAGATGAAGAAAATGGTCAATAAATTTAAAAGAAGACCATTGGTTCTTTTGTTCACTCTTTCATTTGTATGCTTGAGTTCATGGCCATGCACATGATGACAAGTCTCTACCACTGATTTACGTGGCAGCTGGCTAAAAATGGAGACCATGTCTAGGAAAACATTCTGGTATCAAGTACTTTAAAGGACTTTCTGGATGTTTAGGCAAAGGGAATGAGACTCTTAAAGGAAAGCACAGGTATTTGTAGATACAAACACATGGAAATAGACAAGAGCAAAATCTACACACATAGGAAGTATGACTGAATTGTTTTATACCTTCATGGCAAATGAAACTGATTCAAGAATAAAAGCTTCCAACAGTTGAACACATTTAGAAACCTGATAAATATAGCTTTGTGGTTATCTTTTGGAGCCACTAGTGGAGGATAACCGTCAGTCAAACTGAAGATTATTGGAAAAACCTAGAATTTGTTAAACTCGAGGAAAAGCTAAATAAAAAAAAAAGTTGGGTATAGTGAAAACCCTAACAGTACTAGATGAATGTTGACTAGCTGGAAAAGGAATAGTTGATAATAAGCATAAGGGTTAGTGATGGAGCTCACTGAGTAAAGGAGTTAGCATCACATATAATGGAATAAATTTGATTCTTGATCACATATGGTTGAAGAAGAGAACTGACTTCTGCAAGTTGTTCTCTGACTCTCTCATACATGCACATGCATGCACGTACACACGCACACACACAAATACACACACAAAATTGTAAATCATAATAGGTACATAAAATTCAAATAAAGATAATTCATTTATGTAATGGTTGCAGGTGAATGATGTGTAAAGCAAACATCATTCATAAACATATGGCCGAAGAGAAAAGGAAGAAAGCCCACTGTGGGTTGGGTCAATCATATAAAGTTTCAGCTCATGTGAGGTTTTAGATGGAGGAAAAGGAGGTATGAAATTACACAAAGAATGTGTGATACTAGGAAAAATCCAATATCTAAAATATAAATATAATCAAGTTTACTTTCCACATAGAGAAATATAATGATCTAAATAAGTATATTAAAATGTTATATATTAATAATTGTATAAAACTGCATGCTCCATGTAGAAAGGATATGATAATAAGTGATTAAAATGTGGAAGGTAAGTGTCAAAAATGATTGATAAATCCAATTGGAATAAATTACTATCACAAGTCAGTTTTCAAAACTTGAATTCTATACACACATCAGAAGGATACTTTACCATAATAAAATGTAAGATTTAAAATCAATATCAAATGGCTATACAGGTTTGTTCCCTAAATAGTTTTGTAGCAACATTAATAAACACATATTATTAAAATTTAGATGATAAAGAAAAGCATTAAAGTGGGGATTGTTTCAGTTCTCTATGCCATTCTACTCACATGAAGGCACTACAAGTAGAAATAAAAAATAATGTAATTAGGCAGAGGCAGGCGGATTTCTGAGTTCGAGGCCAGCCTGGTCTACAGAGTGAGTTCCAGGACAGCCAGAGCTACACAGAGAAACCCTGTCTCGAAAAAACCAAAAAAAAAAAAAAAAAAAATAATAATAATAATAATAATAATAATAATGTAATTGTTAAGTTAGATATATTAGAAATTTATCTCTCTCATTAATATTGTTTTGAAATAGATTTTCACATGAGGCCCCTGCAACTTGTGAATGTGACTTTATTCAGATGGTGTCTTTGCAGAAATCATTATATCAAGGAACTGATAATGAGAAAATCAACCTGGATTATCCAGGAATTCTGGGAGCTATTTGAGATGTGGAAACAATAGGATGAGAGAGAGACACAGAAGTTGAGCAAGATGGAGCAGAGACTGTAGTGATGGCGCTGTAAGTCAGTGAACACTGTGAGAGAATAAAATAAATTTATTTTGCATTAAGTTACCAAGCTTTCTATAATGTGTTACCAGAGTGACTTCATGAAATTCTTTAAGAGATATATTAAACTAACTGCATTTTTTCTATAGCTTACCAGTGGCCTATGGGAGTTGAGTTTCCTGTTGCATAAGTGCAGCAGGTCTCAGAGCACGGTATTTCAGAGGAAACATGGTCTGAGGAGGCCTTTGAAAGTGGAAGACAAGGAGGGTATGATGAAGAGGTCTCATTTATGATTGGACATCCAACAGTCATTTATTCTCAGCACTATGATCCATTATGGATCTCTGCCGTCAGTGCTAAATAGCACAAAAATAAGAGGAATTTGGGTTTTGTTTCACTTTCAATTTTGTTTTTCAAAGCAGTCAAGAAAAGAAACCTGTCAAATCCCTACTTGACAAGAGAAAGGAAAACATAATTCAATGACCATACTAGAAAAAGAGTCTTGAATTATCATCTTAGAAATGTACCTGACAATTATTGTAGGCTTCTATCATCAAGAATAAGAGGTGATATCTGATGCTTCTTTATATCTTGGTCAAGGTTCTTCTGAGATAAATCATTAGGCGAAGTACTTGGCTTTTGAACAGAGGTTTTTCTATCTACCATGCCCATTTTAAAGGAAGTCGTTCCACCGTGGATCTGCTGATGCCCCTTGCTGATGCCCTGCAGCACTCTTGTTGACTCTATGTAAGTCCACGAGGAACCCAAGAAATGCAACAATTTCTCTTTATATAGACCCGATATTGAAATACATGCTAATTATTTGATGTTGGTGTATATATCTTGAACTCACAAGGCAGTTGATTGTTTAAATTCTGTAACAAAGAACTCTTGTTTTAATTTTTTTTTTTAAAGAATAAGAGGTGAGTGTAAACTCTTTTCTAGTTTGCTGGTTATGATACTCAAATTTCTACTTTTCAACAATAATAAAATGTATAAAAAGTTCTTATATATGTCTATTTTAGGGTATTTATGTTTTGTCTGCATGTATATTTAAATACCATGTGCATGTTAGGCATGTAGAGGTCAGAGGAGGGCATTAGATTCCTTGGAACAGATTTTCCAAATGGTTTGGAATCATATCTGGATCCTGAGAATTGAACTTGGGTCCTCTGGAATACTACTCAGGTCTCTTAACTATAAGCCATATCTTCAGTCCCCATTTCATATTCTTGAAAAGATAAAAGCAAGATAAATTTCTGATAAGTGAATCCCTGGGCCATAGGTGAAGAAATACTATCAAACTTTTCCATACTCAACATCTATTCTATGACGTAAAGCTAAACATTTGAAGATTTCTAAACAGCTACATTAAAAATCAATCTTTTGAGACTATATGTGAATTCCTTCAGTAGATGGCCATTTCCAGACACTGGTGCTTTCCTTTCCGTTGAGCACTTTGCTGTTTATGCACCATCACCTTCTTCTTCTTCCTGTGAGAGTAATCAGATGGTGGCTTCTTTATAACTTGAGGTATTAGCAATTTTAGTGTCTGTTCAAAAGATCAATTTGTACTTTTAATTTTTTTCTGGTCATTTTCTATTTCCTAATTTAGTGGAAGATTTTAAGGAGGCCACTATGGTTATTTTTTCAAAAGCACAGTGAAGGGGCTAGAGAAACATGTCAGTGGTAAAGGGGTTTGCAGTTCTTGAAGAGGACTAGAGTTTCATTTCCAGGATTTTGGGCAGCTTACAATCACCCATATCTCTAGTTTTAGGGAACTCAATCTCTATTCTTGCCTCTGAAGGCACCCTCAAACTTATATATATGCACATATGTACAGATAAAAATTAAAATAAATATTTTAAAAGTATAGATAATATTCCAGCAATGTAGATTGAATAGTATCATAAAACACTTAATTGCTATAAGCTAAGGTAAAACTACAACTAAAGAGGACTAAGAAGAGATAGACTGAAGAGAAAATGAGTAAGACATTTAAATGTAACAGTATCAATAATTGGATGAACTACACATGGCTTAAAGATTTCAGTCGAATAAAAGATATTTTAGATAAGAAATAAATAGTATATTCTGTCTATGAGAAACACAAGTTAAAACTGAAGACATATGTAGACTAAAATTAAATGGTTGGAAAACTTATCAACAAATCAAAGCCAACTTGTTAATTCTTATATAAAATACACTTCTAAACAAGGAAACGACTAGGGGTTAAGTTTTTATATTAACCATGATGAAAACAGGAGATAAATTTACTAACTGAAAATAACCATAAACAACAATAACAAAAACAAAACAGTAACAAAAAGCTATATGTACTGTGGCCATTTTATACGACGATTGCCCATCCCAATAGGTTTGCTTCCTATAAACATAATGAAATAGCCAAAAGGATTCATCTTAGCCTACAGTTTGGGGGATTCAGTCCCTGGAAGAGTGGAAGAGTGGTCTCATGGTCTCTCTCTCTCTCTCTCTCTCTCTCTCTCTCTCTCTCTCTCTCTCTCGATTGATATAGATATATCCTCTCTATTGCCATCATTATCACAATCTCTACCTCTATATTGGTGATAGAGATAGACATTGACATAGATGAATAGATATTTCCAGAAAAATAGGACCAAACTTTCTATCTAATTTTCTTTCTTTCTTTCTTCCTTTCTTTCTTTCTTCTCTCTCTCTCTCTCTCTCTCTCTCTCTCTCTCTCTCTATATATATATATATATATATATATATATATATGTGTGTGTGTGTGTGTGTGTGTGTGTGTGTGTGTGTGTGTGTGTGTGTATGTGTGGGTATATATATACATATGTATATATATTGCATTGAATAACAAAGATACTGTTTATGGAATGCTTGGTATGTGCGCTGTTCTAAGCATATTAATTTGGAGTGCTGTTTGGCTTCTATTTTAGGAATAAAAACATTGAGGGTAAGCGCATTGTAAATTTTGCAGAGATAGAATGTCCAGTCCAACACACACACACACACACACACACACACAAGCACACATACACATATGTATGAATGTATATATGTATGTGTGTATTATGTATGTATGTATGTATGTATGTATGTATGTATGTATAGAGAGTGGAGAGATGCACATCATAGAAGAAGCACATGGTAATACAAACATGCTTGCATCATCAACAAGGGAACAAAGAACAGAAAGAGGAACTTAGGGCTTCTTTGGTCTCCTTTGAGGACATGCCTCCAGAGAAGAGTTTGTTCAGGACCTGAGAGCAAGGGGGATAACTGCCAAGAAATACAAAGTAATTTTTAGATTGATAGAAATGTTCTCCATCCTGACTGCAATAGTGATAGCTCATCAGGCTTTATGGTTTTAAATGAAGTTTTTCCAATGGAAATTAAGTCTCAGGGTTTTCCCTCAATATAAAAAGTATAGAAACAATAATCTAGTATGAGTACGAAGCAGTACAATGAAAGAATACTTGTTATAGTGAAAAAGATTGTAGAAAAATAAAACACCTCAGTAGATATTGAAGAAAATTATATTATATAATATTTCTAGAAAAATCATCTAATCAATTATCCCAAGAAAGAGAAGCAACACAAAGATTATGATTACATGGTAAAATTTACAACTAGAAATAATATATCAAAAACTCCGGTATGAGACTTAGTATAATAAAAATAGACTGGAACAATGAAAATGATAAGCAAACAAGGAGAATGGCCCTTAAAAATCCAACCCAAAAGCTACATTCAGAGCTGAGTTAACAGACACACTCAGTACTAACGACTAAGTCAAAAGGCACACTAAGCACTCTGTCAAAGGTGCACTAAATACTAAGTACTAAAGCAAAGTGCTTGCTATGCACCCTTGAGGATCTGAGTTTAGATTCCCAACCCCCACATCAAAGCTGGGCATGGCAGTGGATGCATGTCCTGTGAGCACTGAAAATGTTGAGAAAGAAGATTCTTGTGGTCTACAGCTATCCAGATTAGCTGCGTGATCTATAGCTTCAGTTAGCAAGACTCATCTCAAAAATAAGGTTGGGAGGGGTAGAGAGACACCCAATAATGAACTCTGAGCTCTCCAAGTATATGCATGAGTCCACCAACACACACACACACACACACACACACACACACACACACACCACATTACACACACAGAGATAGACTGAGAAACAGAGAGAAGGAGGGAGGGAGAAAGAACAAAATTCAGCCCACTCACAGAGGAGAAAAGTTATGTGTAAATCCAATATTCAACAAAGAACTTCCATTCAAAATTTATTTTATGAAAAGCTCTCCGATTTCAGCAGTAAGATAGAAAAGAAATACTAATACCCATGTAGAAAGCCAGGAAAACTCTGAATTGACATTTTGTGAAAGAAACTCCAGCAAAAGAAAACAGGCACATGAAAAGATGCTCAACATAATTATTTCTTGGAAAATTGAAAAATGAAAGTCATATGGAGACAGTACTGCACAATTACTAACATAGGTAAGAAAACCAAACCTTGATGAGCTGAGATCTTGGCAAGAATACATTTCAGTAAAGGTTGTCAGTGCAAAAAATGTGACTGTCTGAAAAATCAGTTCTAACGAAATTAAACATCTAGTTACCATAGCATATAGGAGTTCCATCCAGGTGTATGCTTCAGAGAAATAAAATTTACATTCATTCTGAATCGTATATGTGAAAAGTAATAGCAGTATTCGCACCAGCCCAAGTTTACTTGAGTGGGTGAATACTTAAAGTGTGGTACATCAACTCAGTGGAATACAACATCTCAATGAGAGAAATGAACTACTGACGTAGGTAAGGCTGGGTGGACATTCAGTGCTGTAGTTGGTGAAAGAATGCAGTGTACCACCCTGTTAGTGTGACATTCTGGGCAAGATCTGTGATCAGAACTGTGAACAGAAGAGAGTGTGGCAGTGTTGACTGCAGAGAGAAGGGGTGTGAGATGTCCTGTGGGGATGGAACTGATTCTGTCTGGGGTGATGTCTGCTCTACTCTGTGTATGTGTTTTAAATCAGAACTAGACATAAAATAACAAGTTTTACAATTTTTATACTTACTATAGTGTAGTACATGTTGAAAGAAACATAATTATTTAAAGTTGCCTATAGGAGGTGTTCTTAGAAATTTTAACAAACCTTTGATTCTTTCTACATTTTTAAGTATGTATTTTATGCCAGAATGCAGTGTTCAAACCAAACAATTTCAAACAAAGTTCAGAAACTCTGAATATGCAGTAAGAAGGATAAAATTTAGTATTAAAATCCTGAAAGCAACAGATCTCAAGTAAAAAACGAGAGTGGGTAAACTCCATGCAGATACTCTGGTGTCAGTTTGCATGGCAGACATGGTTTAAGTAAGGATGCAGCCATGGCTTCCCTGTGATGTGACAGCAGACTTTTACAGCTGTACTCCCGAGACTATCAGAGAGAGTGATGTTCTATTTTTGTTTGTTTCCTGCTCTTAGCACTCATGAATCGTAATGGTAGATCTGTCAAGAAGATGATAAGATAGAATTTTATCCTGCACACCTTTTCAAAGTATGTAATTTTTCCTCACATGAGATCTTAGGCTGTGTATCTCTTTGATTTACAGCAGTGAGCTCTGTGGCAGGCTGCATTAAAGCAACTCTCTTCACAATCTCTACTGATCAGAGATCTGTTATGAAGGGAGCTTGGTGTTTTACTAACAATTGACTAAATATGCTCCAAGTTGACAAGTAATGACTGGCCTCTTTGAATAGTTCTCAGAGCTACACACAGAGTGAGAAGTTTCCACTCTCAGATGTGCTCATATATTTCAGGGTAATATGAAACACCCATGAAATTAGTCTCTTAGAGCGTGTTTTATGTAAATTTTAAAACAACATCTAGACCCCTGGTGAGTGGGATGATAATACAAAATTATTGCAGGAGTCTTCAGTGTATACAGAAACTATGCTCTTGGTCTGATGACTTTTATCAAATGTGTTTGGCTAATGATGAGACAAATTCTTAGTCAAATATCTTGTACGTTCCTTGAGTTATAGTTTTATTACATTTCTCTGACAGTGAATACTATTATTCAAACTACACTTTCATTATTGTTAAAGAAAATATTTTTCTTTTCAATGAATGTACTGTCATAAAGCTCAAAACTACCAGTACAGAACTTGTAAATCATGAGCAGCATAACTATTTCAACTCATTCTTGTAGCACATAAAGGAATGTCTAATATCTTGAAGAAGTTTTATACCTGAACAAGAATGCTTAAAATATTGTAAAAGACCATATTTAAATTGAACTTTAAAGATACATAACTAAAATCAGAGAAACCAATATGATTAACTGTAAGGACATTAGTTAGACATCAGCAGTGTAATAAAATCGTGTCCTCTGAGTCAGTGGAGGCCACGGGACCTAGGACTCCTTGCAGAGAACATGGATCAGATCACCCCGAAATGCTTTGCCGGTCTCTTACTCTGTTTGCTTCACTTCACTTGTGTCCTTGATCTAGTTCATTAGACAGATCATCTCAACAAAAGCAGAATGTTCTATTAAGAGGTTAGTATGTCTGAATATCAAATGGAAAAGATTCTATTTTATTAGTTATAGACTAATTACAAAGAGTAAGACACAATTTTTCAAGAGAACAGTGAGGAACTTAGTGCCCAACCCTTACTGAGGTTTACCACAGTAGTCAAAATCCACTGACTTTTCCAGGAACTGACACAAAACTTCTTTGTCACTTAAAGAGTGTGCAGCCGACATGCAAGAGTGGAAACCTCTGAAATCCTGGTCTGATACTGCTGTTATAAACATGGGTTTCAATTTTTTAATTTAAATTAGCCATAAATTCAATGTCAGGGAATGCTATAACATAGCTGAACACATCGCAAAGCCCATCAGTGACATAGAGCTGCCTTGTTTAACTCAGGGCTTACAGTTGACTGGTGGCCAATGAGGATGAAGTTACTTGCTCTACAGGATGTAGTGATGGTAATGTTAACACCATGGGCTTTGAAAGAAAAAGGGCAGAAGTATTTTGTTGTTGTTGTTCCTTTTTGGTAATAGGGAATTTTGAGTTTTTCAGGTGCCAGAAGCTAATTCGGTCTCAAATATAGATACAGAAGGAAACTGTCTCTTATGGATGCATAGAGGTGTCATGCATGGGTGGTACTGAGAGTTGATACTTCCTGTGAGTATTAACGCTGTGGCTGATTGATGCCGGGTCGGGGTAACAGTAACAGTGAGTGGCCAGAGAAGTAGCTGTCGACTAGAAATGAGGTTCATTTCTTCATTTTTCTCAGTCTTGTTAGATGTAGCAGTAGAGTGGGTATTATAACAATCCTGAAATTCTTATATCCCAAGCTAGTGCAGGAACTGAAGCAGATTGAATTAAATCACAATTTGGTAACAGAAATTTGGCACATATTGCACATAGCGGTGACAGTGGAGAAAATACAAAATTCCTGTAATGTAGCTCAATCTAAAATCAGAAAGAGAATAACAATTCTGAGACTTAAGGTCTCAGGGACTTATGTCTACCTTTACTCAGACCAAGGGCCTCTGGAGCATAGGTCACCAGCTTCTACCATTGTGATCCAGTCAGACATTCTCTTATGATTTGTCATATCGCATAATGTTTGCAAGCCAAGGATTAGAGTTGGCAAACTGGATGTGAATCCAGCACGGCCCCTGGCTACTTGTGAATGTAGACAATGTACTTAGTTTCTACCAAGCAAGTAGGAGATCAACAGCAGGGTTACTCATTGCCATGAATATTAAATGAGTCTTTTTACGGAACCCAACATTGAGCCCAATCACTCAACAAAGTAGTTATCAATCACAATTTTCATCACTGTGATGGAATATCTGAGACAAATTACTGGAAAAAGGATTTTGTGTTCATTGTTACAGGTGTTTCAGATTTTCACAGCGGGGAGCTCATGGAACAGAGAAGCAGTGCATATAAGGATGGTTAGAAAGCACAAACAGAATAAACTTGATAGGAGGCTTCCTTGTTTCATCTGCCTGTGCCCATAGCACCTGGGATAGAACTGGCATAGTCAAGGCTGACCACTCCCCTCAGATAAGACTCTTGGGAAAAGTGTGAGTGTCAAATAAGCTTTCAATCCGACCATGCTGTCAATAAAAATATTACAAATCCTCTCCATGATCATGAGGCACCTAAACATAACTCTGTCTTAATTCTTCATGTTTGTTTTTAATTGTTTTTGAAATTATATTTGCCTTTCCTCCCCCACAATCCCTTCCTTATGTTCTCCTTAATATCTTCTAAATTTATGCTCTCTTTTTCTATTGTTATTGCATGTATATAGGTGTGTGTGTGTGTATATATATACACACACATACATATATATATGGACTGACCTTTCAGTATTGGATAATCAATTGTTGTGCTCCTCCCTGAGTAAGACTATTTCTCTTGTCTGCAGCATTTCTTGGTTGCCTATAGTTCTTTTGTTGGTGTTGAGGCCTCATGGGCATTACCCTTTGTTCTTTGGCATGTCCACTGATATTGTCCTTGGTCAGCTCATGTTAACGTAGTCATGTTGGAAAGACTTTAGGGATATAACTTTTTACATTACTAAAGGTCACAATCTCAGAACATTCTCCATTATCTTTGGTCTTGTCTAATCTTTTTGTCGTCTCTCCCCAATATTCCTCGAAACTCAGATGAGGGAGTGTTTCATATATATATATATATCGGGATGGAGATCTACAAATCTGCATTTTGATTCTTTGAAATTTTCTGATGTTATCTTCATTTGTTTGAAAGAGAAGTTTCCTTGATGAGGGTGAAGAGTACACATATTTATGGGTTTAAGAGCAGATGTTTAGATTGTTGTTAGGTATCATGTTGCTTTAGTACAGTAATAGTTGTAGGTTTTCCATCAATAGCCATGACTTCACAAGCACTAAGTAGATATTTAGGTTTCCAGTACTAGGCATGGTTTCCCTCTTGTTGAGAGGGTCTTAAGTTCAATTAGAAAGCCTTAGTTCACTGTTAAGTTATGTGTGCCACTACTGCCCTTGGAGTTATCATACACTGCTGGTAGCTGCTCACTGATATGGTTCAAAGGTGTCAAAGCTGGGTATGATGGTTAGTTGATTGGCTGTCTCCTTTCCATATATCTTCTGGCAGCATGAAATTTAGTCCTTAGACAGAAAGCGTTAAGATCAGAACCAGCTCTGGGACGTCTCAGATGTGTTTCTGAATTTCATGATATTTCATCAATAGGGACATTCCTTTCACCGCTGGAGGCCAATCAAAGTCTGTTTTAAAACTCTCTGGGATAGCCCTGATATACAACTCAAAAATGGTATTTTCATGTCCGGAATTGGGGTTTCTGTTGAGTAGTCCTTGACTCTTATTGGGAGAGATAATAAGTGTTCATATATATATATATATATATATATATATATATATATATATATATATATGCAGAATTGCACATATTATACTTTTCTGGTAAATATTTATGATTTTTATAGCTTTAAAAACTGTCCCTATGATTATTTTATGCTCCTCCCTCCTTCTATATTAACCTCTACCTTCCCTAAAGAGCCATCTTTTCTCCAGTTCCTCTACAGATCACGAGATATTCTCCTTTAACCTCTTCTCTCCTTACACATCTCTTAAAACATAGATTGCCTTAGAAATCTACTAGGTTCATACCCATCTCATAATGCAAACTGTATTCAATCTCTAAGAGTTCCTATAACGTAAATAGCTGTAACATTGTTTAAAAGGAAAAGTTGACAGTCTCTGAGAATTGAATAGATAAATGCCAGCATGTAAATCCCTACAAAATCAAAACAGAGTCATACACTTCCAAGATCCAATGGAACAGATTACACATTTCTATTCCAAAGGATATTCTCTAATAGCAAAGAAGGAGCAGACTAAGAAAAAGCAAGACCTGGAAGGGCAAAAAATACATCCTGCAATTTCACACAAATAGCATGGGAGGCATATGGTGTTTGAGATGTAAGTTTATAAGGATTTAATATCCATGCCTCCATGGTCTTGCTGTTTGGATGTTCTGTGTCTTTTTTAGAGTTGCTCTGATCACTGTCTGTAGACTTCTTTGGCATACATTCCATATTATTGGCATCATAGGGTCTGCACCTTAACATTGACTCTATACTTCTTCTTCATCCATGCATAAGGATAACATTAAGTTCTGCTCTCAACTAAAGGAATAGTTGGGCCACTGTGGACTCTGGATGGAATGGTCTCTGAGTGAAGTAATGGCTAAACACGAAGGAAGACTGCCCCAGGCTTCAACTTGCAAGGAGGCCCTGAGGATTTGTTAAACAAAGCAAAATAAAGCATAACAAAATATTTCCAGTTATGGAGGACTTTTGCACTCTTGAACCTATAATGGTTTCTTAGTTAGATTTTTACTGCTGTGAACAGACCAAGGCAACTCTTATAAGGGCAAACTTTTAATTGGGGCTGACTTTCTAGTTCAGAGGTTCAATGTATTATCATCAAGGCAGGAAACACTGTAGCTTCTAGGTAGACAGGGTGCTTGAGAAGGAGCGGAGAGTTCTCTATCTTGTTCTGAAGGCAGACAGGAAACGACTGATTCCCATGTGGTTGGGGGGAGGGTCTCAAAGCCCAGCCCCACAGAGACACACTTTCCCCAACAAGACCACACCTACTCCAACAAGATCTCACCTCCTACTAACGCCACTCCCCATGGGCCAAACATATTCAAACCACCACAGATGGATATGGTCTAGGTAGCTGCTTATATGCCCCTATGGCTTCCTTCATCTTATTCAATAATAAATGTTTGACCTTTTAAAGCCACCTTAATCTACTCACCAACTAAACTTTCCTTGTACACACTTTATACATGCTTATTTTCTGGGCAAGTTTTTCAAATCTTTCTTCTTTACATTTTATTAACAAATCTCATGTAAATGGGAACGAAAGCCTCCAACACTGTAACTGCTCAGGCTAAATGTCATCCTGCCTTTAAATCTCCTTTACAAGACTGATTTACCTATCATATGAAAAATTAAGCCTTATATATGGTCTTAGAACATGGATATAATGTGGACAAATTATTTGCCACAGTGTAATATAAATTACCTTTAATCCATTACTGAAGAAAGTCCCTATCCCTCTGTGTGTGTGTGTGTGTGTGTGTGTGTGTGTGTGTGTGTGTGTGTGTGTGTGTGTGTGTGTGTTATGTTATTTTATCCACTTTACATCCCACTCATTGCCCCTCTTCCCAGTCACCCCTCCTAAAATCCTTCTTCCCTCCACTCTCCCCTTGTCCTCTGAGAGGGAGGAGCTCCCCTGGGGATTCCATCACAGTAGCACATCAAGAATCTGCAAGTCTAGGCACATAACCTCCCATGGAGGTCACACAAGTCAGCCACAGACAGGCAACAACTTTTGAGATAGCCCATGCTCCAGTAATTCCAGACCCATATGAAGGCTAAGTTACACATCTGCTACATATGTGTGGGGTGGCCTAGGTCCAGCCCCTGTATGCTCTTTGGCTGAGAGTTCATTCTCTGAGAGCCTGAACAGTCCACGTAGTTGACTCTGTTGGTCTTCCTGTGGCGTTTCTATCTCCTTTAGGCTCACAATCCTTCCCTCAAGTCATCCATAAGAGTCCCCAAGCTCCAACCACTGTTTCGCTGTGGTGCTCTGCATCCCTCTGCATCACCTATTGTGCTAGCTGGTGCCTCTTGGAAGACAGCCATGCTAGACTCCTATCTACAAGCATAACAGAATATTATTAATAGTGTCAGGGATTGGTGATTGATCATGGTGTTGGTCTGAAGCTGAACCAGTTATTGGTTGGCCATTCCCTCAGTCTCTGCTCCATCCCCTGCCCCTGCATTTTCTGTAGGCAGGATAAATTTTGGGTCGAAAGTTTTGTGGGTGGCTTGGTGTCCCTATCACTCCACTGGGATTCCTGCCTGGCTATGGGAGGTGGCCCCTTCAGGTTCCATATCCCCAATGCTCTGAGTCACAGTTACAGTCACCCCCACTGGTTCTGGAAGCATCCCGTTTCCCAGATCTCTGTCACGTCCTGGAGGTCCCGCACACCTCCCTTCCCTTGTCAGTTGTGGATTTCCACTCATTCTCAAGGCCATCTGTCCCTCTCTCCTATCCCTTCCTACATCCCTTAATCCCCTTCCCATCCACTCTCCCACCCAGAACCCTCCTTCTGTTTGCCATCTGTGACCATTTTATTGCTCCCTCTAAGTGAGATCCAAGCATCCTTGCTTGGGCTTTCCTTCTCTTTTAGCTTCTCTGGGCCTGTGGAATGTAGTGTGGGTATCCTGTATTTCATGGCTAATATTTACTTATAAGTGAATACATGCCATGCATGTCATTTTGAGTCTGGGGTACCTTACTCAGGATGATATTCTTAAGTTCCATACATTTGCCTGTAAAATTCATCATTTCTTTGTATTTAATAGCTAAATAATTCTCTATTGTGTAGATAAACCATATTTTTCTTTATCCATTCTTTAGTTGAGGGACATCTAGGTTGTTTTCAGTTTCTGACTATTATGTATAAAGATGCTATGAACATAGTGGAGCAAGTATTTTTGTGGGATGGCAGAGCATCTTCAGATATATACCCATGAGTGGTATAGCTAGGTTTTGAGGTAGAGCTATTCCTAGTTTTCTGGGAAACTGCCAAATTGATTTCCAAAGTGATTTTACAAGTTTGGACTCCCATCAGGAGTGTCCCCTTGCTCCACATCCTCACCAGCATCTGCTGTCACCTGAGGTTTTGGTCTCAGCCATTCTGACCTGTATAAGATGGAATCTCAGAGTAGTTTTGACTTGCGTTTCCCTGATGACTACAAACTTCGACCATTTCTTTAGATGCTTCTCAGCCACTCAAGATTCCTCTGCTGAGAATTCTCTGCTTAGCTCTGTGCCCCGTTTTTAAACTGTGTTATTTGGGATGTTGGTATCTAACTTCATGAGTTCTTCATAAATTTTGGATATTAGCATTCTGTTAGATGTAGGGTTGGTGAAGATCTTTCCCCAATCTGTCATTTTGTCCTATTCTGAAGGTTCTTGAGTCTGACCTTCACTGACTACATGCCTGTCAACATTCTGACCCTCTCAATTCTGACGAACATTTCCCATTAATTCCCATTTTCAGAATGGATAATCCTCTCTAGCTCCATCCATTTGCCTGTAAATGTCATCATGTCATTTTTAGAGAGCCAAGTAATATTCGATTTTGTATTCATTCTAGTTGCCTGTAAATTTCATGATGTCATTTTTAAAGGGCTGAATCATACTCCATTGTAGTCAAGCCAATAAGCTGCACACTCGATGGCCTCTAGTTAGCTAATGCATCTAGGTACTGGTCCTGCTTAAGGTCCTTTCTCAGTTTTTTATGGAACTGTGAGTGACACATCACTATCCTCCTCTAGTTGATTTGGACATGATATTTCATCATAGCAATAGTAACCCTAAGACACATTCTTTAATTAACATTAGTAACTATGAATAATCCTTACCATGATATTACTAATTATTATTGTCTTTGTAGTTTCATAAAAGAAAAACATCAAAAAATACAAAGAAACAAAAAACAAATGGCATAAATGTTTCATAAAAGGATTAGTTTGATTTTATTTCTTCATAATAATGCACTTTTAAAATGTTAAAAGTCTGTATAAAAAGAATGCTTATGAGAATTTTATAATGTAAGGAAAGATAATAAATAACTAAAATTAATATATTTTCTATATTGTAGCCATAAACTGAAGTGAATAAAATATAAATTATTCCCTTTATAACTTGAACAACAACAAACCTTAATATATTAAGAACAATGTGTTAAAAAAATAAGATCTACATACTAAAAGCATGCCGATGATTTGAAGGACATAGCAAGTATAAATAAAAGAAGGTATGCTCTATGCTGAAGAAGGAAAATATCTTACAATAGTAATATTTTCACCATTACACACATATTCAGGGCAAGCGCATGAACATTTCAAGGGACTAATTTGAAAAAGAAAAAAAAAATGCTTGAAATACCCACGATACAACTCACAGACCATATGAAGCTCAAGAAGGTAGACCAAAGTGTGGATTCCTCAATCCAACTTAGAAGGAGGAACAAAATAATCACAGGAGGTAGAGGGTGGGAGGGACTTGGGAGGAAGAGATTGCTGATGCCAAGAAATGCTTGCTGACAGGAACCTGATATAACTATCTCCTGAGATGCTCCACTACAGTCTGACCAATACAGATGCGGATGCTTGCAGCCAACCATCAGACTGAGCGCGGGGTCCCCAATGGAGGAGTTAGGGGAAGGACTGAAGGAGCCGAAGGGGATTGCAACACCATAGTAAGAACAACAATATCAACTAACCAGACTCCCCAAAGCTCTCAGGGGCTAAATCAGCAACCAAAGAATACACATGGAGGGACCCATGGCCCCAGCTGTATATGTAGCAGAGGATGGCCTTATCTGGCATCAGCGGGAGGGGAGGCCTGTGAAGCTCAATGCCCCACGTAGGGGAATGCTAGGGTGGTGAGGCAGGAGTTGGGAGTGGGTGGATGTGCCCTTTCATAGAAGCAAGGGAGAGGTAGGAATGTGATAGGGGGTTTGCAGAAGGGAAACCAGGAAGGGGGACAACATTTGAAATGTAAATAAATAAAATAACCAACAAAAAGTTAAAAAAAATCAGCTGATACATTAAAACAAAAGAAAGTTCATAAAATAATTAAAGCTAACAACAATAATAAAAGTCCAAGAATACACGTCGAGGGACCCATGGCTCAGACCACATATGAGGCAGAGGAGGGCCTTGTTGGCCATCAGTGGGAGAAGAGGCCCTTGGGCCTGAGGGTGTTAGATGTCCCAGTGTAGGGGAATGCCAGGGAGGGAAGACAAGAGTGGGGTGGGTGGGTGGGGGAGCACCCTCATAGAGGCAGGGGGGATGAGATAGGCGGTTTCCAAAGGGGAGACCTGGAAAGGGAAAAACATTTAGAATGTAAATAAAGTAAATATCCAAAAAAAAAAAATCCAGGTATAGTAATGTTACAAAGATAAAAATTCAAAGGGGTCTTAGTTACTAAAGCATATTCTATATGTATCAAATCAATATGTACATATCACCTGTATCAAATGTATATTTTATACATATACATCTGATATTGTATCAGAAAAAATAAAGAAGCCATAATTAGTTCCTGGTAAGAAACAGGCATGTGGAAATGTGGAAATAAGAAGCTTCTAAATGTCCAAAATTTTATTCTTCAAATAATTGCAATTAAATATGCACTATAAAATGTACAAAATAATTCTAAATATATTAAAAACTCAACTATATGAAACAGTGCTATAAAAAGATTATATTTTTATATAATAGTATTAGAAAAAGTATTATACTTTACTTAATATCTCCACCATGCCAAAAATGATACTATAAAAAGATACGACATTTCCTTACAGACAACAAAACATCCTGTAGAGAAAATTAGTGATCAGAAAACATCCTGAGTGTGATACCATATGCAGAAGTCAAAGTAGAAAATAAATGTATTAACATACTAGATGTATAGAAATTACAGCTTGTCCATGTCAACAATATTAATATAAAAGTATATGTAACAAAAATGTTAATTTGCATTTACCGAAGGATTAACTTATATATGTGATCATGTCTTTAGAAACTGAGAAGACAGAGGCAGATAACAGAACAATGAAAAAGCACAATGAACACATTAATACTGGTCATTTTTCTTTAAGACTTGTTTTATATATATATAATATTTCTATAAATTATATATATAATATATGTTATATGTATATATATTATATACATATAAAATGTTTGTGGTATATGTACATAGTATACACACACACACACACACACACACACACACACACACACACACACACACCATATATCTAACAAGAGGGAACTTAAGGAGAGAAGGTTGTATTGGGCCGATTCTGGCACATGATTTAAAAAGAGATACCATGCCTAATGGAAAGCTTGGTATCAGGAAGATGACACAGCTGGTCAGATTGCATCCTTGGTCAAGAAGCAGAAAGTTGAAAGGAAGTGATGTCAGGTTGCAAAATGTCAAGGTCCACTCCCCTAGTCCTAAGGACTGACTCCCTCCAGTGAAGTTCCACCATGCCAAGTTTCCCAAACAGCACTACAACCTGGGAACATAGTGTTCAAAGACAGAAACGTCGGGGCCATTGCACACTCATAGGACAGCAATTACTTTGGTTCTTTTATATATGTCCATTATTCATCTCACAAACAAATACACAATCAGTGTAACCACTTCTATAGGGAATTAGAAAGAGTCATGAGCCTCTGTAGTTTCACATCCCAGCTTTAGTCTTCTAATTTCTCAGTATGCAACGTACTCTCAGTCCTATTAAGACTGCCTTTAGCTTTCTTATTTTGGACCTCAGAATTACATCCCTCTTTTTTGGATGGTCACTAATTTGATAACAGTTTTTGTCATTGTGTGTGGCTGCTGGCTCAACAGGTAATTGTATCTTCCGTGTTCCCCTCTAGGAAGTAAAACTCCTTAGCACAGTTGTACTGAACCTGTGGACCACTTACATGTAAACCCAAGAAGACAACTTAATGCCAGTGATCTCTAGTTTCTCATTTCGGAGCTACGGACCTAAATGATAGAAAGAAAATCCTGATGATCATGTCTGTTTGCTGAAAATATGCAATTTGTAGGTTAATCCCTGTTGTTTCCTGTGGTAATATTAACAGGATGTGTGACTCAGATCCCTATGGCTAAACAAATAACTTTTCATTAAATCTAAAGTGAGTATCTCCATTCAATCAAGAGCTGTGTAGAGTTTATTTCCTCTGCTCTTTGTGTTCTTTTATGGTACATTTGTGGCCAGTTTGATTGTTCCAAACATCTTCATGAGACATTATTTTAAACAAATTGATTGTAATATGGTTATTTAAGTTATCCAACCATTAGATCTATTTTACGATCTTACTCAGGGAATAGTATTTTAGAAAAGTAAATAGAGAAGATTGTGGCAAAAATGTGCAGCAGTAATTCATTTTGCAAAACAAAAAGGACATAACTGCTCTCTAATTACTAGCCTTTGAGGCATTTACAGCTAAATTAACATCATCATTAGCTGTTAAGTGTGTTTGCTTTGATTAGTTCCTGGTTTATGGGGTTTTAGGCAGAAGTAATTTGGTGGTATTGTTATTAATGAATTTAATGTTAAGTGGGGGAAAAGTTTTGTTATCTGACAGACTGTCTTCAACTCTGGAATTATCAGTTTGAATATCATCCAAAAAACCCAGTGTCACTCCTACTGTATCTTAAAGGTATTAACAATAGCATTAATTATATTGGAAATAAAAGGTATCTTCAAAGATATTCTAGTGGTCAAAGTCAAAGAAGATAAAATAAATATTAGCATTATTTCTCTTGCAACCTAGCTTAGGATAGTTATGAAGTGGAAAATAAGACTTTAGATATTGTCTTGCTCAATACCACATTTTAACAGTCTGTTGTTTGGATCAGTAATCTAGCCAACTCATGCTCAATGTTCTTCCTCTGCACTATAAACCTATTGATATTGAGAGAATCCCAAGTAAGATGTCAAAATGGAAGCTAACTGGGTACTATTGGATGAAAGGGAACAACCAAAATTTAAAAATAGAATTTATTGCTACAGAAGAAAGAGATAAACAGTAAGGAAATAAATCAAATTGAAATCTCCATCAAGAAGCACCAGGAACAGCACTAAGATACATCAGACATGCTGTTTGAAGTAGGGGAGATTGGGCTCCTCAAGTGTGCATAGCAATGAGAGCTAAATAGTGGGTAAATTTAAGGCCACCAAAGCCACCCAAACTAAGTAAGTAGCTTCTGCTTTCCTCATCCCCGGAAGTAGGAGAATCAATTTCACAGCACTGGCAGGGTGAATTCAGAAAGTGGCTCTCTTATAGAATTGTAGGTAGAAGCATAACCGAAAGAGTCAAGTCAAAGCTCCCACAGAGCATTAAAATGTCCCAGAAAGTGGGGACATCGTCATTGAGACACTTCTCTAGGGACTCTTCATAGGTCTTATTAGAAAAAATGGGCTGAGTTATGTGGGGTACACATAAATCCAACTGGTCTGCCTATTACATGTCCAGGTTACTTTTGTTTGTGTTGCATCATTATGCATAGTTTGAAGGCAGAGGGGCTCATTTAGATAGTATAAAAATAAAACAAATCAGAGCCTCCTTCTGGCATTTCTGTCCCGTGACTAGGATAAAACCAAAGTCATTTACTGCCAACAACAAGAATCAAAGTCCCTGCCCCTAGAATGTCTGATTAGTTTTATCTCCCATTTGTGTCACTGCCTTTGTAAACTATGCTCAACAATTGTTTGTAGCTGTCAAGAAAGTTGCTTACCACCCACAGATAAGGGCTCTACAGGAACATAAACACTGGAAAGACATGGCTACAGAAACATAACCAGAGGTAGGCTACAATGATAGCAGAAAAATCAAGCATGAGCATCAGCTATTGTCATGGAAGTAGACAAATGATTTGGGAGCAGGAGCCTTGGACAAGTGTCCTGTCTGCCAACTCATCTATTTAGGCAGAGAAACAAAAACAGAAGTGAAGTGGAAACTTCTGGTTTCTTTGTAAAGTCAGTTATATCAAATGATGTTTTGCTGGAGAACACAGGTAAAAGGATGTTTTGCTAAAGTAGACACATGAAAGAACGTTTCCTGGAGCAGACATAGGTGAAAGGATGTTTTACTATAGTAAACATGTGAAAGAGCATGTAATGTTTAGAAGGGATATAAATATGACCTACACACAGCGCGAACACGAGCATTGATTTGCTTGGCCCCACATTGCTACTCTTCCCTAAGGACACACATGCATTGGTTCATCTTACACTGCATTGCTGAGCTTCACTTGTGGTGACACTATAGATAAAAATTTACCAAAGAACTACTCTTGAGGTTTCTGCAGCTTCTTGCCACTTCTGTGGCCTCTGGCTGGTTGGTGAGCCTTGAAGTTTCTTCTAGATTCAACTGCCCTTGCTGGGTTCTGTGTGGTGACTGCCAAGTGGACTGGACTGCAGCTGCTGGCTTGTGTGTGCTGTCTGCAGAAAGGACTAGACTGCAGTTGCCTATTCATATTTAGTGTTTGCTACTGGACTGAATTGCTGGTATCCTAACAACAGAGATTGAACTTCCCCCCAAAGAACAATTTCTAAACAGGTCTTCTTTCCCCGTGTCCTAATAGCTTTTCTCTTCCACTATCTCTGGTGGGTGGCAGGCTAGAGGGGAGGTTGAATATTCATTAAAGTAGGTTGAGAAAAATGTATTCTTATATTGAAGTGTATTGATAAAATTTCTGGAATCTTGTGTGGAAATAAAGGACTCAAAAACAAATTGTACCTGGGGTAGCCTTCAGGGAAGGGGCTGGTAATACCTCACACTGGGAGATTCTGGCACAAAGCACACTCCCACATAGGAATCACTCTTACAGGAAACCCACACTAACTATTTGCTTCAAAGACTGAGGTTAGCATCTCTCTCTTCCTAGTAACAATTGCTGCAAAGAACAATCAATGGAAGGGAAAGTTCACATCCTCCTAAGTAAGGAGAGATACTGTCTTCCACATTCACAATACTTTCTATGACATTGTACTTCTTATGTTTATTTTTTAAAAGGATCCTTTTGTTCTTGAATTATTTAGTTGTTTGTTCGAGGTTGTGTCTCACTTGACTGTCTTTCCCTCTATACTCTATATTTTCTCTCATTTCTTACACCTCTAACTGATAAACTTCTTCCCCTTCATTCTTTACTGTCTCTTCCTTTATTTTTACATCTGTAACTCAATTAAGACTTGTAAGATATACTTCTCAGTCTCTTCCATCATGCTGATGTCTCTTAAACATATTGGAGAAAAATATAAAGTTCAGAAAACATGAATCTTCTACTCTAATTATCACTTGGGCAGATGTCCCATAACTGTATTTGTTACTGCAATGGACTTTGATCTGAGATATTATTGGGGAATATAAACAAAGTGAAAAAACTCTCCAAGGAGATTCTCATGATTTTCTTTTAAATGAGAGAAGGAAAAAATCTGGAGGACATATTTATCACAAATATATACAAAATAAAACAAAGAATCACAAAAAACTTACAGAAAATATGACATTACAAGAACTTTTTAAGCTCAAAAGACTTTAATACAAGAACTAGAAGCCAAAATGATAACTGAATATACCACAGATAGATTTTAGACTCTCACTTTCAAAGATTGATGGCCACACAGTAGACTGGGAGATGAATGAATTAAGGAACTCATTCAGGACTTGAACTAGAAGGCAAGCAAAACAATGACGTGGTCAAAATATAGAAGGAGCTGAGATAACCATAAAAAATAGAGAACTTATTCAGTAAAATAATAGAATAAATTTCCCCAAATTTAAGTAAATAGATATTTAAACACTGGAAATGGTTAGAATTCCAAATAGACTTGACCAGAGAAAATTCTGTTTATCCCATTTTATAGAAAAGATTTCAAACCTTAAAAAGAAAAAGTTGTAAGACAAAAATTTCCAATTCGCATAAAAAAGCAAAAGCATCTTGATAACATCAGATCTTTCATCAGAAAGCATAAAAGGCAAAAACATATGTGATCATGCATTTCAAATCAGGAAATGAATAACAGGCAACAGAGATTGTTATATCTAGAAAATGTTTAAATCTGAAAGATAAATCCAGACATTGAGACTAAGGCAGTTCATGACCACCAAGCCAACACTGAAGAAGATACTTAAAGGAATAGTATCCACACAAGAGGAAGAGAGATAGTCTTAATCACAAGAACATAAGAAAGAGCAATGGTAATCTTTAACAACAACAGTTGAAAATAGAGGTGGGAAGGGTCCCTGATGTCCAGCATATCAAACAAGGAAAACCTACTACAAACAGAGAAGAAATTTACGAAAATCAACAATATTCAAACTAAAAAACTACAAACATAATTACAGAATTTATGAATATCTTTCAATAATATTAAACTTAAATGATCCCAATTTACCAGTAAGAAGATTTAGGCTGACTGACTCAATTAAAGAAAACTAGATTCAACTATTTATTTTTTCCAATAAACATATCACTCTGGGAAAGATCTCCACAGTCACAGGAAGGAAAACAAATTCCTAAATGAGCAGAAGCTAAAAACAAAGTCACATGGTTATGTGATTGTTACTATTGTAGTCAAATTACTTAGAAGAGATAAAGGAAACCACTATACATTGAGATACACTACTCATCAAGAATAGCAACAACAGCTGTAAAAATAGATTCACAGTTCCACAAAACGCATTTAATGGACATAAAAGGTCAAGTACATTCTGATACATTAATTTGCAGTATTTTACTGTCTCATTTTCATTTCTAAATAGGCAATCTAAACTGAAGAGAAATCATCTCAGAATTTAAACAGAAACATAAATTGGGTGGACCTACTAGAAAACAATAGAATGTTCAGTCCAAGAGATCCAGAATATGCATTCTTCTCAGCAGCCCATGGGAGTTTATATACAAATATATAAAATATAAAAAATGGAGGGAAAACTCTCAATCACCTGGGTACGGGGGACAAGTTCCTGAACAGAACACCAGGGGCTTATGCTCTAAGATCAAGAATAGACAAATGGGACCTCGTGAAACTGCAAAGCTTCTGTAAGGCAAAGGACACTGTCAATAGGACAAAA
>CM052702.1:21027174-21041248 GCA_028551405.1 Uromys caudimaculatus | reverse complement strand
CGACCTCGATGGCCATCAGGGAGAGACGAAAGGCCCTTGGGCCTGAGGATGTTAAAGGCCTCAGTAAAGGGGAATATCAAGGTGGGAAAATGGGGATGGGTGGACAAGGGGGTGGGGTGGGAGGTGGAATTCCCTCCTAGAGGCGGGTTGGGGAGGGGATGGGGGGTATACAAAGAGGAGACTCAGAAAAGGGGAAACATTGGAAATGTATATAAAGTATCAAAAATAAAAAAGGAGGAAAAAAAATTTGTGACCTTTTAGGTCACAAATTAAGCCTTATTCAATATAAAAGTATCAGAATAATTGCTATCTCTTATCAAATTTTATTAAGCTGAAACTACAAGTCAAATCAAAGGAAGAAAAACTGAACCAATGACAAGAAACACTAGAGAGGATATGTAGAAAAAAGAATCTGTATATGATTCTAGGAGGAACATAAGCAGTTGTGCCTACTATGGAAGTTGGTATGAAGATTCCTCACCAAAAAAAAAAAAAAAAATGCCTGAAGATATTGCTCAGTATAAAATGCTCTCGCTGTATTCCCATTTGGAATGTAGTTCAGACTTCCAAACTTCACAGAAAACCAGGTGTTACTTTAGCACAAACAGTGTTGCACAAGAGGCCTTTTCTCAAACAAAGATGAACTATGAAGGTTGAAACCTGAGGGTGTCCTATGACTTTCACAAGTGTTTGATGGCTCACCTCTGCTACAACTGCAGACACGAATACTCACATACGTGAGCATGCAGACGTGTATGCACTCGCACATATACACACATGCCATAACAGAATTCATTACACCAAATGGTAATTTAAAAGCAATTAAAATGGACAATTATGTTCTAAAACTAAAATGGACTCACTGGTACAGTCTGAAGCACATGTGTGAAGGAGGCTATCTCATCTCTGTCTATACTCATCCTTATTGCTGTACTACACAGGGTAACCAGGAAAGTCTAGCTATCCACCGACAGATGACTGGATAAAGAAAATATGGTACACACACAGACACACAGACACACAGACACAGACACAGACACACACACACACACACACACACACACACACGGAGCTGTAAATAAAATGAAATAACTGAATTTTCAGGGAAACAAATGCAGCTGGAAATTATTATGTCATTCAAAATAAACAAGAATCAGAACGACAAATATCATGTTTGCTTTCATGTGAAGAGCCTAGATTTTAATTTCCCTGTATGTGTGTGGGAGCCATGAAACTGAAAGGGGAGTAAAACAAGGGATGAGAAGATTTCAGCAGGGGTAGAGGGATGAAAATGAGAATGTAATGAGATGCACAGATCATGAGGGCCAGGCGGGATTGTGGGAGAAGTAGGGGGCCAGAGGAAGGAAATATGAGAAAATTTGTGCAAATGCATAGTGAAGCCCACTGGCTTGTATGATAACTTCAAAAAGATGATAAAATTCATAAACAAAGGAGAAGCTGAAGATATTGTTTCTAAAGAATATTTTAAAGAATGGAAAGAAATACTCGGTTTTATGTAGCACAGTGTCAGGAGAATGCTCACTAAGAGGTAATTGTGTGCTCCTTTCCTTTCCATAGGAGCCAGTGTGTGAGCGATATTTGAAAACGAATTCCAGGTACCTAGACAGAGATAAATAAGGGAGTGCTGTATTGGTGTTATTACTGCCCTCATATTTTGGAAAGAGGAAGAATGTATAGGAGCTTTTCAGATATAGTGATAGAAAAACATGTGTGGTTTCAATCATGTATATCAATAGAAATAGAGTTCTTGCTATAAATCATTTCATAATTTTTGAGAGTACTGGAAAATACATAAACCCTGTTTTCTTTATATGTCACCAAAATGCCATAATTAAGATTAAGTTCCTGCAAGGGCTCCGAGTACAAGGGCTTCATGGAAAATAGTTGAGGTGGAGAGAAGGGAGGGAAGAGGGGGTCAAGGATTGATTTCACTCCTTACCATCAAAGTCTATGGCTCTCATCAGCATCCCTGTTTTGTCAAGATTAATCCTCCAAATACTGGTGTTGATTCTATATTAGATGTTTATGATGTATGCTACTTATTTACTACATGAAAATATAAATATCTACCACTGGTGTGGCGTGGGTAAACGCATGAGTTTTTGTGGACATGATGACTAGAATTTTGGCCTTATTATATTTTTTTTCTCTTAGAATCACCTAATCTCTTTTCAAACTGTGGCATGCTTGCTAGTGGAATAAAGATAATTACAACCTCCTTCTCATAGTTTGCGTCAAATGGAAAACATAGACTTCTTTGTATGACCATTAAATTTGTTATTGGTGAGCCACAAGATCACAAAATAGCCAAAAGAATATTATAGGCAAAAGGGTCTTTGAATTTCACTTGTAAATGTGGAGCATTCTATTTATTTAAAGTGTAGATACCAAGATATGAAAAGTTATTGATGATTTCATTGTAATGAGACTTTTTTTCCAAATGGATTTTGGAAAAATTTACAATGGGAGCTATTTTATAGCCCTATTGGAACTTATTCTGATATGGTAGTGCTCTCTTTCACATATTGGGAAATACCTTTCCATCATAGGATCTCTTGTTTTAAATTAAGCTATTTCATAAAGTTCCCCTTTCCCTCCTTAGAAGCGCATAAGAATTTAGAAGACTTCAGTAACACATAGACATGAGAATACGGAAGGTGGTATTTGTGTAAACTGTATTACTGAGGGTCAGGGCCCTGAATTGATTCATATACTGCATGCAGCCCCAAGGGGATTTGCTCATATGTATTCAAGTCACAGCTGAGAAACATCAAGCATTAAAACATTTGCACACAAATGGAAGTCTAATACAAATATACAGGATTTAGATGAAAGAACAGAAAATCTACACTATCAGTTAGTTTGTTCCAACCATGTTCAATGATAATGAATTCTAAAAAGTTATAAAGAGTTTGAAGAAAAGCTACATATTGCTAGCACTATCCATCATTGTTCAGCAAATGTTTATTGAGTTATTACCACCCCATCAGAGCAGTAGGACTAGCCTAGTAACACTTATGTAGATTCATTAGTTTATTTATTCCCTAGTTTTATTGTGGAGCATACAATTAAAATGTGATTTCATAAAAAGCCAATGCACAGTGGCTCACAGCAGACTGTTAAGCAAGAAGCAGCAACAGGAGTTTCCACCTCCTCAGAGCAAATGGTTTCTCTGCTTTTTGACAAAAGGGATGCAAGCAAGCAAAGGTACACACCCACTGAAGCCACACCTGACATCAAAGCGTGTTTAGAAACTCACCCAAGCCATGCCCGACTCAACAGCCGCCTCTAAATCCTGAGCTGACTTAACTGAAGAAGACAACTGTCTCTTGTAACACACTTTCAAAACTACCTTCAGGTGAAATAACTTTCACTGTCTCTAGTCACATTGTGTCTGAGGCAGGCCTGTTAGCACACTCTCAGGAAACCTGAGCGAAACATAGCTCAGGGCCAGCCTGTCTCAAAAGGAAGAAAGTAAAGAATATGTATGATTTTCTAGAATAAGAAATACCTCCTGTTTGGGGAAAGAGATGCAGCTCAGTGGTAGAACACTTCACACATAAAGCCCTGAGAACAAATTCAGTAACAGGAAATCAAAAGAAAACAGGAAGCACCCAAAAAGCCAGGATAGTTCCTGTAAGTTTCTTGTATCAGTTGTATTCTAAAGATTTAATTCTGTTCATCAGTTGATAAATAGACTTATTTATTAATTTAAATTAAAATACTAATAAACACCTATAGCAAACCCAATACTAATAATTTCATGACATATTTTAAATCCAGAATTCTCTGTGGCCACCAAATTAACTACATTTTACTTGATGATTATAATTAGGATGTTCTGTCTTTGAAAATTATATTTTCAATTAAACAAGAAAGCGCTAGATTTTTCTTGATTACATACAACATTTTGGTCTGGTAAATCAGTCTGGTAAGTCTGCAAAAGGACACTATTTTGTCTCAGAGCAGAAGCCAAGGAGGGCATTTACTCTATTTTTTTCCAACTATGTTACAAATAGTAACAATCAAAGCCCTTTTTAGTCCTAAAACAAGTACATAAACTAGTCAAGGCCCTGTCCGTGGTTGTTCTTACGTCATTTACGTGAATAAAGAGTGGATAGAATGTGTTGCACTCTGTTAATGCGTTTCCTAGTAATGAAAGAGAGTTGTAATTATTTTAGTGAAAACCACAATAAATTCTATTATGCTTTTATGATGGTCTGCTCCTCTATCTAAACAGTGTTATTCCTCTTGTTTTGTCTGCTTTTCCATTCTAGAAGGGAATTTGTCCTTAAAACTAGTAAATGAGAAAAATCTTGTGGCAGTATGTTACAGAGCAGAATCAGCTATGAGGACAGCATATGTCACTATGTATATGGATATGTGTATGTGTACGTGTGTGCATGTACATGTATGTATTACTGTGTATAGTATATAGTATATGGTATATGATCTATAGTATACTGTATATGCATCATAATTTTAAGAAAACTTAGAAGGAATTTAGATCACTTAGAAGTACATAAAATATAACCATATTTCTCCCTATAATTATGTTATATTATTGAACTAATAAGATTTATTCATGGTCAAACGACTATGTTTTTGTTTAATTGGCATATGAAGTAAGATTCTATGTGCAGTTTTTGTAATTAGAATTGCATAGAATTAGAATGTATAAATATCCCTAGTCCTACTTTTAACTAATACAAATTATTGTGACAAACTTATAAGTTTCCATATCTTAAATACTTCCAAGATGGTGATGAGGAAATGACTCCATGGGTCTGAGTGCTTGCACTATCATCCCTTTAAACTCCAGTCATGCCAGTACATGGCTATCACCATAGCATTGGGGTGCAGAGACAGGCAGGTATGGGAACTTGCTGCTCCGACAGTGAGAGAAGCTGCCTCAAGATAAACAGTTGGAAAGGTGATAAAGGAAAACCCAGGACACAGTTCTCTGGCCCCAACATGCATATGTCCACACATCTGTACACTCACATGTATGTACTATAACACACACAAACACATACACACTCTACAAGTCTCTTGACCACATACAGGGATGCATGTATTCTCTCTCCTGCACTTTATTTTATTTTCCTAGAATCATAAGATTGGCTGTCAGTATCAGAAAGTTACAGCCCCTTTTGGTATAGCACCTCCCGATTTAGACTCTCCTGATTAATACACCCATTATTCTTTATTTTTTAACTCTATTTTATGGCATGCTGCTAACTATAGAAAAGTACAAAAATAATCAAGCTGCCCCTTTATTTATCCTTGGCTGTTTTCACAGATGAGGATTTCGGATCACAGATCTTTCTTTTTGTGTCCTGTTTTCTCATTTGGAAGTCAAACAAAATGCACAGTAAAGTCAGAAAGCAACAGAGAGCTTGAAATATGAGGTTGCTGAGCTCTTTCTATTCTAGTCTCAAAACTACAATGCTCTGCTAGTTTCTTAGACCTGATTCCTGGACTACATCAACAAGCTGAGGTACACTCCCCCTCGCTCCAGTCTGTCTTTGATCAAGTCTATTGCTTACACTACTGACATGATAAAGTTCTCCAAATGCCACATTCCTTCTGCCAACCCCCTTTCCACAGTTATGCAGCATGTTCTTGCTATCTCTGTTATCAATAACTTGCATGCAAAGCTTTGTGTCAGCTGTGTTCTTTTAAAACCTTTCTCTCATATATACTCCTTTGTCCTATGTGGTCCTGTGCCCTTCTATACCTTATAATCTCTCATGATTTCATGAGGTCCTTTGTTGGTGGTTGTAGTTTTGACCAAGCCCTGCTCTCTCTTGCTAACTTTGTTTAAATATGCTTCCTCTGGGAATTATGGTCCACTTAACTATTTTGCTTCTCTTTGGGGTACAGCTTTACTATTCATTAAATTAGTGTATAAAATTACTATTTGACATTTTCTTGATTTCTCTCTTGTCTCAAGATTTAGGATATTCTGCTGCCTCTAACCTCTTAAAAATACCATTGAAACAAAAACAAAGATGGGTCAAAGTGAACAAATTCACAATATCCAGAAAATGGTTCTGAGAGCCAACAGTGCACTCAAGTTATTAATACAATCCTGGAAGACAAAAAGCAGATGGGTGCGGTGACAGAAGAAAGAAAGCAGAAGTAGCCACAGGGCAGAATAAACAGAGATTCTGCTTTAAAATCTGTATCTAGGATGGTGGTACTGGGAGCAATTCCGCACAGTATAAGCAGGTCATCGGTACAAACTACCCAGTGAGGCACAAGAGAGGTACAATGTATAATGATGGCCATGATGTCTTGATCCTCAACATGGCCCATGACCATAAGTTTGAGGTTTGCAACATATAAGAAAGGAACTGGAGGACCCTCCCCTTGGATATTTGAGTATATCTACCTGAAAATAGGGTTCTAGTACATTTAATCTACCAATGAAAAGTCCTTTTATATGAGAGGACCCTGCTTGCCTGTGGACCCTAAAGTAAAATGAACTATGTAGCATGCTCTCCTCTGTACTGAAAGATTCAGTGACTATAATCATTAAGACTGGATTTAGATGATGCCTTCAGAAGTTTTGTCTAGGTATGATAGACCACATGGAAGTTAGGACATGGGCTGCTGACTTCTGCTTGGAAGCAGAGAAATCAAGCTAGACCCAAGGACTGAATACTAGCCAAAGTGTTGTCTTGAAGGAGCTATCTGACTCAGCCATCCAACTCCCACTTCCCAAATGCTCCACATACCAGGGATACATGTTAAAAACATGAACTCACGGGGACACTTTAAATTCAGACCATTCAGCCCTTGTCCTGGGAGTTGCCTCACTGATGACATTGGCACAAGAATACATAGATAGAAGCTCAGAGCTGCATTTCTCATGAAGGTCACCTCAGGGTTTGGCACCTGGGACACCTATCTAGCTTAGATCCTGATTAGTCAAGACTTTCCCCTCTCTTGATTCAATTTCTTTTCTCTGGTACTCCATTCTTGCCAGTATTCCCAGCACAATGAAGACTTGAAACACCTCTTACATTGGGTGATTTTCAGAATTTATTATCAGTATAACATCTACACCCAGGTCCTCTTGATGTTCTTTAAGGCAGATATCTTCACTGGAATTTACATAGTCTTTCTGCAGTGTTTTCTGACCCCCAGCCTGAGATTTCTAACCTTCTCTTCACCAACTATTCTAGGCCTGTATGCATAACCTTTTCTTCTGTCCAGTCTCAGCAGTCTCCTCTGTCCAACAATGGCACCCTTTTCTGCCTATGCTTGTCTCTCATCCGTTATCACACACCATCCATTTTTTCTCATTAATTGTTCTTTTGCTATGGTTGTTTCTATCTTCTTTGTCCTCACTGATCTCTGATCTTTTAGCTATTGCATTTTTGAATATTTTCTCCCCTATGTCGAAAAACTTACTGAAAACAGCCTAAACCAATGGCTGATACTCTTCTCCACGTCTGTATTTTAAAAAAATAATAATAAGGTTACATTGTAACCCTCTCTTCTATATG
Source organism: Uromys caudimaculatus (assembly GCA_028551405.1). NCBI lineage: Eukaryota > Metazoa > Chordata > Mammalia > Rodentia > Muridae > Uromys > Uromys caudimaculatus. The sequence goes on along the minus strand of CM052702.1, from coordinate 21,033,710 downwards.
TTACTTTATAAAAGTAGGGTTTTCTCCCTATTTCTTAACTATTCAGCCTCTGCATCTTATGCCACAAACTGGTGGTCATTTACTCTTTTCTGGTCAGCCTTATCTCCCCGGAATATTTTCTCTAACTGACATTTACTTAGATGGCACTATTCGGCAACGTACTACTCTCAGAACATCAATTTATTGTTCTAAACATATCTTATGTTCAGCTTTTTTGCTAATGTTACCAAGTACTTGAAAATGTCTGCAACATGTATCTTCAAGAAGAACCCACCTGAAAATTAGACCTGAACAGACAAGGCTCAATTAGCAATTTTATTAGGGTTTTCTACACATAATTAAAACCCAGTAAACTCAAAAATTCTATCTCCACTATTGACTAGAGAAAAAAAAAAAAAACACTATTCTGGAGTCTGCAGCCCTATGTATGTGACTCATGTCTATATTTATTGTAGAATAAGATATTTACTGAGGAGCAGTAAGTGTTAAATTTTAGTTATTTTAGAATAAATCTTAGGCACAAGAAAATAAAAGTTCTTTCAAGGTTACAAAAAGAAAGATGAGAAGACATAATGATATCTTACAAGATCTTTCATCAAATAAAAGTATTATAGAGGGTAATCACATTGAAAATAATTTAAATGGCATTAGACAAAAATGTAAATGATATAGCCAATAAGCAATATAATGTGCACACATTTAAAGGTTTACAGGATCTAAAGGGTTTTAAATTAATTTAATTTTCAGAAGATAAAAATATTGAAAACTAGAAGTACAATTTTTTTTAAGTACAATGTTTATTATCTAGTGAGGAACATCAGTGGACTGTTATGATCCAGAAAAAAAAATAGCAAAAAGAGCAAAATATATGACTATGTCCATATATACCTAAACATGCTATTTTTTTATTAATTTTAGAGATAAAATTGTATTACTTGTGCTCAAGTAGAAAAGAATTAGGAAAAATTTAAAGAAAAGAATATGGCTATATTATTACTTCTTGCAAAATAGATAGGTACATATTAGAATGTAAATTATTAACAATATTTATAACGAGAACAGCAAACATTTATCAGCTGCTCCTTTGATTTCTAGAACTATAGTCTATATAGTATATATGTACAGGCATCATCTTGTTACAGCCAACATATGACATGAGCATTACTAGTTATAGTATACAGAGAAGTAAACTGAGATACTAAGAAAATATCAAATTTATTTCTTTTCACAAAAACATAAATAAGAGAAAGAAGGAACTGAAATATCTTTTGATGTCAAAAAGCAATAACAACCATTTTATAGTGGCTTTTTAGGTCAGGTATATTTACTATCTGTAATAAAGTTAGAGATATCAATAGGAAATAACCCATCTCTTTATTATGCTGTGCTTCCTATATACTATTATATATACATCTGTGTATATATGAATATTAATGCATATATGAGACAGAGATTTTGTTCCATGTCAGATATACCCATTTAGGAGTACACTCATAGCAAACACATTATACAGCACCTCTACCTAAGACTCAGAAAGAGCTCAGATAATCCACTCTTCTTGAAAAATGTACTTGATAAAATGTTTCAGAAGCTAACCAGAAAGATGAATTAATTGCTTTTAGTTTTGAATAAGCAAACTTAGAAAGATTGGCAGCAGAAATTGTCTTCATTTGTACATGGAAAGGCTCCTTAGCTTATCTTCTGTGTTTTCATCCATAAAATACAAATAAAAGCTCACCCTTGCATTAAAGTTGTCAGGACATTTATGTAAGATCATCTGTAACATGCCTCAGACAATAAGCAGTCCCATAAAAATGAAAGCTTCATTTTATATTTTTAACTTTCAAAATTGAGAAGAATATATTTTGTAAGAATCCAAATTGCATGGTGAGCAATTGAGAGATGAGCCGTCTGTAGATGGAGAACACAGCCTGGAAAGCCAGAATCCTCAGCGGGCTTCTAGTTTAGAAAGTATGTCTAGAATGAATTGAGGAATTAACACTCAATATTCTTTAAAAATGGCTATTTAAGGAAAGGAGAGCCGACATTTTACCTAGAGTAAGAGTCTCATTGAATGCCCCAAGACGCAACCTCAAAAGGAGGCAACTCTAGATTTCTTTGCCTGTTTTCCAGAAAGGTCTCACTGTTTCACACCACGAAGGTTGTGCATCTCTGTGTCCTAGAGACAGCTTCACATGGCTGCAGAAGCAGCAGTAGCAGAGGTTGGCAGTGGCCTAGAGAGTGTCTTCAAACAGCAGCTAACAGATTCTAGAATACATGTTGGTACCGCCTTGGGACTTCTTAAGTAGAGGTCAAGGTCCCACTGTTATGCAGGTAGGGGTTAATGAGCTAGCAAATTAGGATATTAATATTAATGGAGCATTCTTAGTACCCACAGGCTAATGAAGTCCAGGGTCATTTGGGTTATATTAACATCAAACAAAGTGGAATTATGAGCCAATAGCATTTACCAAGATAAAAAGAACAATTTTACTGATTAAAGAGAAAATAAATTTTATCACTATTGCCCAGGACAAACAATACAGCATCAAAATATATGAAGTTAAGCATTGTTATAATTATAAAGAATTGAAAAGAAATGGAATAACAGTATTTTTCAAAATTTAACAAGTAAAAGATACATCTTGAATCTTTATAGAGAATTTGAAATATATAAGAAATGAAGTGTGTGTGTTTGAGTGTGTATGTGTGCGTGTGCACATGTGTGTGTAAGTATAGGAATACTGAAAAACTCTACCTTTTAGCTGTTATTATTTGAAAAAATAATAAATTGAGATAGAATCCATAAGCTGAGAAATTCTCCTAAGCAAAAAATTATATATAGGCTGTATTATTATATGAGAAAATTAATTGTATAGAAAATTAATAACAAAAGATGAAAATTTTGTGTATAACAAGAATATTATAAAGTCATCTTAGTGCAGTATTACATATTAAAATCTTAACAGAAACATGTTCTCTCATGAAGTCCCTTCAGCATTTTTAGTATTTCGCTAATTAAAGAAAAAATTATTAAAACATTTTTGTAAAAAATAATTAGTAATGGCAAAATGCTTTTTTTAATGTTTACACTATGATAACAGCAGAAATATCAGGGTATACATTTTGAGAACAAAATCAAAAACAGAGAAGGTAAATGTGTGTTGTGGACACAGGTGAGACAGATGTGAGACAACATGTACCAGTGGCCAAGAGAGATTTAAATACCCAGACAGACCACACATCTGTAATAGCAAATGTGAAAGCCTTCCTGAAGTGAATGTTCACATACAAAAATACATTCTGATATTCTAAGAAATCAGCTCTAGCTGAGAATACTTTAGGGAAATATTACTGTTGCTGTATCAAAAATTTCTTGCTGTCAGGTGAACTTTCTAAATGCCCAGTTGAAACCATTTCATTACATTTCTCGTGGTATGTATAGATATAAAAATGTGAATGTGGTAATCTGAAAACCATAGTTTTTAGGATTAGAATTTCCAGATCAATATTAAGATGATAAAAAGGACAATTCATTTACTAAAATACACACAAAAGCTAAAATAGAAAGTTGGAACTACCACCTATAAAAATGAATAATAAAATGTCATGATTTAGTAGAGTTTGTGATAAATTAAGAAGACATTATATATAATATTTTGACTAGTACAATGAATCATTTTAGTTTGAGCCTGGCCTTGAACTTGTAATCTTTCTTCCTCAGCCTATCAAGTAGGTGGAATTAAAGATACATACTGAAATACATGGATTTAGGTAAACTATCATTTCTTATTATATGATTAACATTCTGACTATAACAATATTTTAAAATCAATGGATTATTTTAGAGTTAAATCTATATGTAACCCATTAAAATGAAATGGTCAATTTTGATAGCCTTTAAACGATTTGAAAATATCACAAAAATAAAATATACCAATGGAAAAACACAAGAAACAAAAAGGGGGAGAAACGTAAATGGCTTTCTCCAAACAAATCCAAATACTTATTGTTCAGAAAAAATGAAAAATAATAGACATGTATACTAGTGTTTAATGGAATGTTAATACAAGCTAGTATCATTCTGAAAGAGGGAGCCTCAGTTGTGAAATATTCCAACTAGACTGGCCTGTGTGCAACTCTGACATATATGTATACATATATACATACACACACACATATGTATATATGTATGTATATATAGATAGATGATTGATATGGGATGGCTATGATCACTGTGGGTGCTTCCAGAGTCCTGGGCTGGTGGTCGGGATGCTGTAAGAAAGCAGAGGAAGCAAGCCATGAGGAGTAAGCCAGTAAGCAATACTTCTCCATGGCAGTGGTTCATAACCTTCCTCATGCTGCGAGCCTTTAATACAGTTCTTCATGTTGTAGTGACCTTCAATCATAAAATTATTTTCATTGCTACTTCATAACTGTAATTTTGCTACACTTATAAATCATAATGTATGTATTTGTGACTTCTGATAGTTCTAGGTGACCTCTGTGAAAGGGGTCAATTGACCCCCAAAGAGGTCACAACCCATTGGATGAGAAATGCTGCTCTATGGTGTCTGCTTCATTTCATGTCTCCAGACTCCCCCTGACTTCCTTTGATGGTGGAATGTGAATGTGGAGGTTCAGGTAAAATAAATGCTTTTCACCCCCAAGTAACCATTGAACATGGTGATATATAAAGGCAAGAGACACTCTAATTAAGACAATATGGTTGTTTAAGAAAAGATCGACAAATGCTATAAAAAAATGCAATTTACAAAAGCAAAGCAAATAGTTACCAGATACACAATACAGTTTGTTTGTTAACAAAAACAAACAAACAAAAATACAATAGTTATTTATTATTTATTGTTCTTTGGATGGGAAATTAAAGAACAAGTCTACGATGTAAATCTTGATACAGATTTTCTTAAAGGCAGTAACCTAAATTGTAAGAAAACATCCTGAGGATGTTTTATGAATATAAGCAATGATTTAACCAAAATTTTTCTTAATTATTTATCAAGAGGATGTAATGAGGTCTCAGTTTGAGTCACAAGATACTTCAGTTCCATAGGCCATTTTTTTTTAAATGTCAGTCTTAACAATACCTTACTGCTTCGGCTAAGATAGTACTTTTATTATTTGTTTTCGAGTCTATCTTTAGAAAGAAGAGGCATTGGTTTCCACAGCCTGGTCTGCTACATTCAGTTTTTTGGGAATTAATCCATAACAGCAATACCACATCTAGAATGGCAGCCAATGTCTACTGAATGTTACGTGACAGAAACAATTCTTAGTACCTCTTGTGCATTATATTTTTTTATTTTTTTTTGATACTTTATTTACATTTCCAATGTTTCCCCCTTTCTAGGTCTCCTCTTGGAAACCCCCTAGCCCTTTCCCCTCCCCCACCACTATGAGGGTATTCCACCTCCCACCCACCCACTCCCGTATTCCCACCTTGAGATTCCCTTTACTGGGGCCTCTAACAACCTCAGGCCCAAGGGCCTCTCCAAGGGATGTTGAATTTTGTCAAATGCTTTTTCAGCATCTAATGAAATGACCATGTGGTTTTTTTTCTTTGAGTTTGTTTATGTAGTGGATTACATTGATGGATTTCCAGGTATTGAACCATCCCTGCATCCCTGGGTTGAAGCCTACTTGATAATGATGAATGATCATTTTGATGTGTTCTTGGATTCGGTTTGCGAGAATTTTATTGTGTATTTTTGCATCGATATTCATAAGGGAAATTGGTCTGAAATTTTCTTTCTTTGGTGGGTCTTTTTGAGGTTTTGGTATCAGTGTAATTGTGGCCCCATAGAAGGAATTGGGTAGTGTTTCTTCTGTTTCTATTTTGTGGAATAGATTGAAGAGTATTGATATCAGTTCTTCTTTGAAGGTCTGATAGAATTCTGCAACGAACCCATCTGGTCCTAGGCTTTTTTTGGTTGGAAGACTTTTAATGACTGCTTCTATTTCTTTAGACATTATGGGACTGTTTAGATGGTTTATTTGATCCTGACTTAACTTTGGTATTTGATATCTGTCTAGATAATTGTCCTTTTCATCCAGATTTTCCAGTTTTGTTGAGTATAGACTTTTGTAGTAGGATCTGATGATTTTCTGAATTTCCTCAGAATCTGTTGTTATGTCTCCCTTTTCATTTCTAATTTTGTTAATTTGGATACTGTCTCTGTGCCCTCTGGTTAGTCTGACTAAGGATTTATCTATCCTGTTGATTTTCTCAAAGAACCAACTCCTGGTTTTGTTGATTCTTTGTATAGTTCTTTTTGTTTCTACTTGGTTGATTTCAGCCCTGAGTTTGATTATTTCCTGCCTTCTACTCCTCTTGGGTGCATAGCTTCTTTTTGCTCTAGAGCATTCAGGTGTGCTGTTAAGCTGCTAGTGTATGCTCTCTCCAGTTTCATTTTGGAGGCACTCAAAGCTATGAGTTTTCCTCTTAGCACTGTTTTCAAAGTGTCCCATAAGTTTGGGTATGTTGTACTTTCATTTTCATTAAATTCAAGGAAGTC
>CM052702.1:20978273-21026674 GCA_028551405.1 Uromys caudimaculatus | reverse complement strand
TATGTCTCTGTTTAGTTTGTGATTCCAAGATCAGTCCATTGATGATAGTGGATTGTTGAAGTCTCCTACTATTATTGTGTGAGGTGCAATGTGTGCTTTGAGCTTTAGTAAGGTTTCTTTTATGAATGTGGGTGCTCTTGCATTTGGAGCATAGATGTTCAGAATTGAGAGTTCTTCTTGGTAGATTTTTCCTTTGATGAGTATGAAGTGTCCTTCCTTATCTTTTTTGATGACTTTTGGGTGAAAGTCGATTTTATAGGATATTAGAATGGCTACTCCAGCCTGTTTCTTGGGACTATTTGCCTGGAAAATTGTTTTCCAGCCCTTTACTCAGAGGTAGTGTTTGTCTTTATCATGGAGGTGTGTCTCCTGAATGCAGCAAAATGCTGGGTCCTCTTTATGGATCCAGTCTTTCAGTCTATGTCTTTTTATTGGGGAATTGAGTCCATTGATGTTAAGAGATATTAAGGAATAGTGATTGTAGGTTCCTGTTATTTTCGATGCTACTTTTAGGTTTGTGTGGCTATCTTCTTTTCAGTTTGTTGAAAGATTACTTTCTTGCTTTTTCTAGGGTGTGGTTTCCCTCCTTGGTTGACATTTACCATCCATTATCCTTTGTAGGGCTGGGTTTGTGGAAACATGTTATGTAAATTTGGTTTTATCATAGAATATTTTGGTTTCACCATCTATGGTAATTGAGAGTTTTGCTGGGTATAGCACCCTGGACTGGCAGTTGTGTTCTCTTAGGTTCTGCCCAGGATCTTCTAGCTTTCATAGTCTCTGGTGAGAAATCTGTTGTAATTCTGATAGGTCTGCCTTTATATGTTACTTGACCTTTCTCCCTTACTGCTTTTAATATTCTTTCCTTGTTTTGTGTATTTGGTGTTTTCACTATAATGTGACTGGATGAATTACTATTCTGGTCCAATCTATTTGGAGTTCTATAAGCTTCTTGTATATTTATGTTCATCTCTTTCTTTAAGTTAGGAAAGTTTTCTTCTATAATTTTGTTGAAGGTATTTACTGGTCCTTTAAGTTGGGAATCTTCACTCTCTTCTATACCTATTATCCTTAGGTTCTGTCTTCTCATTGTGTCCTGGGTTTCATTGATGTTTTGGATTAGGAGCCTTTTGCATTTTGTGTGTTCTTTTACTGTGTGTCAATGTTATCTATGGTATCTTCTGCTCCTGAGATTCACTCTTCTATCTCTTGTATTCTGTTGGTTATGCTTGCATCTATGACTCCTGATCTCTTTCCTAGGTTTTCTAACTCAAGGGTTGTCTCCTTTTGTGATTTCTTTATTGATTCTTTTTCTATTTTTAGCTCCTAGATAGTTTTGTTCATTTCCTTTGTCTGTTTGATTATGTTTTCCTGTAATTCTTTAATGTATTTCTGTGTTTCCTCTTTAAGGGCTTCTAGTTGTTTACCTCTGTTCTTTTGTATTTCTTTAAGTGTGTTAATTTCTTTCTTAAAATCTTCTATCATCACCATGAGAACTGATTTTAAACCTGAGTCTTGCTTTTCTGGTGTGTTGGTGTATCCAGCGCTTGCTGTGGTGGGAGAGCTGTGTTCTGGTGTTGCCAAGTAGCCTTGGTTTCTGCTCCTTATGTTCTTGCCCTTGCCTTTTTCCATCTTGTTAACTCTGATGTTAGGTGATCTTACTCTGTCTGGCTATGGCTTGTTCCTCCTGCAGGCCTCTGAATTAATACTCCTTGAAGACCAGCTCTCTCTGAGAGTTGTTTGGGTTTGGAGAGCTGTGGCACAGGGTCAGCTCTGGGGTGCACACAGAAACCAGAAGGATCTTGTCCCCAGCTGTCCCTTGGTTCCTGTTTCCTGATGGCTCTGCAAGGGTCCTTCTTGATCCAGTGAGTTTGAACAGAAGTGGTGGTTTTGCCTATGCCTAAAGGTGTGTCAGCACTCCTGGGATACCAGCTCTCTCCTGAAGCCCTGTGACCCAGGCTGAGGTCCCCAGGTCCCGGTGAGCAGTTGGACTTGTCTTATCCCCACTCACGGCTTTTTCACACTCCTGGGAGGGTTATTTTCTTCCTGTGCTACTTGACTATGGAACCCTGGTGGCCCAGGCAGTGGTCTCCTCCCACAGATGGAAACAGAAAGGTTCCTATGCCTAATTTTCCTCAGTCCCTGTGTCCCACGGGTTCTGGGCGGGTCCCGGTGAGCAGTGGTGCTTGTCTTATCCCTACTCACTGCTTTTCCACGCTCCTGGGAGGGTAGCTTTCTCCTGGTGCTACTTGGCTATAGAACCCTGGTGGCCCAGGCCCAGGTCTCCCACCAAGGATGGAAACCAGAAGGTTTCTGTCCCTGACTTTTCCTCCTCAGTCTCTGTGTCTTAAGGGCCTGGAAGACTAGCTTTCTCCCGGCACTAATTGGCTATGGAGCCCTGTGGCACAAGCTGAGGTCCCCAGCCACAAATGGAAACCGAAAGTTTCCTGTCCCTTATTTTTCCTCAGTCTCTGTGTCCCACGGGTTCCGGCCAGGTCCTGGTGAGCTGTGGTGCTCTTCTTATCCCCACTCACAGCTTTTCCATGCTCCTGGGAGGGTAGCTTTCTCCTGGTGCTACTCGGCTATGGAACCCTGGTGGCCCAGGCACAGGTCTCCCGCCACGGATGGAAACCAGAAGATCCGCATTTTATTATTTAATAGGTAAAAATAACTCTATATGGAGTTAGAGAATGATCAGTGGTTAAAGTAAAATATAAAAATAAATCTTTTAAATCATAACTGTGCTATGTATTTCTATTAGATGTATATGTGTGTTTGTGCACGTGTGTGTGTGGGTGGGGGGGGTGTTGCTTCTAGAATAACTTCAAGTAGAACTGCTGATCCCAAATGACATTGTTTCTCACCTTTCAGACTGTTCCAGTCAGACTTTAATTAATTCCTGAACTTTCTCAGCACATTGGGACTGGACAACAAATAATGCCATTTAGCTTTCTTTTGACTGAACTATTTTTCCAATTTCTTATTGGGCGCCAAACAGGAATTCTTCAGTCCAATTCAGCAGAAAACAAATATAAAAGACTGTCATTCCAATTCCTTAAGATGGGGTGGATAGTTTTGGCTATTTTATGAATTATACATAGGTTGTCATTTTAAGGGGTGACTTCTAATTATAGTTTTGAACAGGGAGAAAACTAAATAAAGGACTTAGTCTCAAGGATTTCTATCTTTCCTGTCCTCTGCTCTATCATTCTTTCTTTCTTAGGTAGAGGGAAGAGGGTTGAAAGAAAAAAGGGGGATATAATAATATAATAAATTAGACAAATAAGGATGGATTATTAAATATACTCTTAAACAAAACTTTTTATAGCCATAAACTTACATTGGTAGAAATCTTCTTATTTTGATACAGAATTGAAGTTATATTTTCTTACATTCATACAGAGCTTTATATTGATACAGTTTTAACATTTTCATTGGGATAGATCTTTATATATTGATACAAAATTTACTATAAATTTTGTTATGACATGATATATGTATGTTCCAATTCTCATATAGAGATTATGCCTATGCAACTCATTTAGGAATACAAAACTTAGTCCTAGAATAGCTGCTGTTACAAACTCTTTAGAATAATTATCTATTGCAAGGTAATAGTCAGATTGTCAATCTTGTGGTCATGTTAAATACTAATTTAGTTAATGACAATAAAATGTTTTCAAACTTATTCAAATAGTAAATAGCTAAAAATAAGCAATGTTTAACCATTCAGATATGCTATATAACAATAGATGGTCTTCAAAAGCCTCAGAGATCTACGGAATATAGCATTTAAAAATCTTTTCATTAATAAAAGATCTTTTGACTATGAAACAGATGTGTCCTGACAGTAGCCCCATTATCCTTTAAAGAAGATAATGAGCATCATTGACCTCCCTGTGGACTTGTTTCAATTGTGGAAAGCTAGCCACTGAGAAAAAAGAGTGCCCCAACTTTATTGGCAGACAGAATGCTGTCCAAAAAAGACAAATAGATGTAGGATAGTTGATAGCTAAGCTCTATCAAGGTAAGTCCTTCATAATTCCTTCTTCACTTAAGTTCTGTCAGATGTTCTGGGCCAGAAGACTGAAGACAGATGCTCCAACATTATAAGGAATACATTGGGGACTGTCCAAGTGTTAAGCTATCTTTGTCATATCTATGGTTTTTGGAAGCTGCATCCCTACACTTCATGCATATCAAATAATATTTATCCCTTTTCAGATCTCTGATGAAGTTGAAGACCAGATAGTTATAGTTTCACAATTAAACTTAGTTGTTTCACATTTAAGAAGATATTCTAGGTTTAATAAATACGTTTTTAGTATAGAATACAAGCTAAGATAAAAAATAATTTAGATACATAATTCTAACTCACCAATCGAAATTGTCAAATATAATAGACTGGTAATTATAAATGTATATAATACCTTACAATTTTCATAATTGTTATAATTATATTCAATTTGTATCTGACAGAAAAGGAACCTTTATTGGACTAAAATGGGGAACCGTTGAGGTTAGGTCTATTGCCATGTGTGGTGTACTGGTTGGTCTTTTGTGTCAACTTGACACAAGCTGGAGTTATCACAGAGAAAGGAGCCTCCCTTGAGGAAGTGCCTCCATGAGATCCAGCTGAAAGGCATTTTCTCAATTAGTGTTCAAGTGCAGGAGGGCCCCTTTTGGGTGGTACCATCTGTGGGCTGGTATTCCTGGGTTCTATAGGAAATCAATATTGTAATAACATCTCTCAATGGCCTCTGCATCAGCTCCTGCTTCCTGACCTTCTTGAGTTCCAGTCCTGACTTCCTTTGGTGCTAAACAGTAATGTGGAAGTATAAGATGAATAAACCATTTCCTCCCCAATTTGCTTCTTGGTCATGATGTTTGTGTAGGAATAGAAACCCTGACTATGCTATGCTAAATTCTGGCCCCTAAGCCTTGGTTGTCCCAGAAATGAGAGAGTTTACATGTGCCCAAGTGACCTTATGTAAACTTGCCCCCAAGTTGTTTCTGATTGGTGAATAAAGATGCCTATAGCCTATAGCTGGGCATAATTGAGATAGGCAGAGCTTGGTGTTCCCAGGTTTGGAGTCAGAGGAGACCAGGAAGAGAGAGAGAAAAGATGGAGAAAGGAGAAAGATGCCATGGGCTAGGACTCAAGAAAGCATGGCCATGAGAAGTGACCAATTGGAGTGAAGACCAGCCCAGATGAAACAGTAAGTAATAACTTGAGATTATTGATAGGAAATATATTTTAATAACATAGATATCAGCCCAGCATTAATGCTAATAAAGGCTTACTATAAATATAGAGGCCATGTGTGTCTTTTATCTGGGAACTAAATGGTCAAAAGGGGCATAGAGACCCCACAATGGGATTCAATATTTTCCATAACAGAGGACATCTTATCCCCTGGACCTGAATCTGTAGGTGGTTGTGAGCTGCCTGACATGGGTGCTGAGACTTAACTCTAGTCCAGTAAAAGGGCAGTAAGTACTGTTAAGCATAAAGCTCTGTCTCCAGCCCTAGTTGGTACTTTTGTTATCCTTGATTTGAAGACAGATAAGTCTGTAACTGGCCCAAAACTATGTAGAAGTCTTAGCACAATATCTGGTACTCTACTTCATCTTCTCAGGCAAATGTGGTCACTATTTGTGTACACAGTTTATCAAAGGACTTAAATGTTTGAGGTAACCCAGTTGTGTTCTAAATGTAATCCAGAGCCCCCAGGCAAACACTTTATAGCTCTTGAAAGAAAACATAAGCAGAAAACCTCAGTGAAAATCCAAATATCATAAACCACCTGACCTAGTGATATTTATAAGACATATACAATGCACTCTTCCCAAGCGAACAAACAACATTCATCTAGGTAGACAATGTTTTGGATCAAACGACAGATCCCATCTCAGTTAAAATTATATCAAATATATTTTCACAAAACACGTATAGAATTATCTGGAAATTAAAACAATATTTTCTAACATTTTAAAAATTAAGTGGACAAACTTAAAAGTGAGAAAATTAAATTTATACTTCTAAAAATACCAACAGATATAAAGAAATCATCATGCATCAATCAAAATAAATCATTGTTATCAAAGTAAGAGTGTGCAGTAATGTAATATACATCTCTCATCCCACCTGGGAGACAGGAGGATGTTGAGTTCTAGAACACCTAAATCATGTAGTGAGACTTACCTTTAAAGTGGTCAAAAGGGATCCTGAGGATATAGCCTTATTGGTAGATCAGAAGTTCAACTGACTAGTGAGTTCAGTGCCAACCTCTGACACATAGCACCTTGTCTCAAGAAAAATAAAAAAGAAGAAAGAGAATCACAAACAAACCATGATCTGTGAAGAGCCAGTACAGAAAGCAAACAAGCAGAGGAGGGAACAATCACAGGGCCAATGTGTGAAAGATGCAGAAGTTTTCCTCTAGGTTGATTCCAGACCTGCAAGACTCCAGATGAAGTGCTGGAATTCCCCGTTCCCAGATCTCAGAGGAGAAGCTAAGGATGTGGGAAGTGGACTGGTTTTCTGCTCTTACATTTCAAGTCTCCATAAATGCTTTCATTGCTCATGAGTCACAGGGAAAAATGAATGGGGCTTTTCATTTCATAACCTGGGGGACGTTTTGATTGACCTCTGAGAATGAAACCTGAAGTCATCATAAAATATATACAGACAGAGATACAAATTCATTGTAAAGAAACTGACTATGCCAAGCAATTTTGGCAAGGGGTGACATAGTGTATTTCTTCTACCATAAGCCCTATAAAATACCCTTCTGAGGCAAACTTAAGCCTCCCAAACCCATAGTTCAGTGATTCCCAGGACCATTTGGTACCATAAAAGAGTATCCTTTGGTACCCTGAGGAGTCCTTTAGAAGTGATACCTTTGATGCAGGCTTTTCGCCATTTCCCTGACATGTTTCTGCTTGGAGGACATCCAGCCTTGGCAATAACAGTTTTCAAAAAAGTGATCACAGAGGACAAGTCATAATGAAAGTTCTCATATAGATGGCACAGTACTAGAGAACTAACGTGTTGTACAATCAATGAAGGCAGGCATTCTTGCTCTCGTTTCTACCATAGCTTTCTGGCTGGGCAAAGCCTTCAACTTTGGTGAGTATTTTTATTTCCTAACCTATGAATTGAGACTATAATATCTGTGGCTTTGTAAAATCTCATAGTGGTCCTAACGTTATAAGTACACTGAGAGTCAAGTATTAGCTATAGATAATCTTATGATATCTGGCAGGTTATTTTAGCATCTATGAATTCAGTTAACAGAGCTTGGACTCAGTCTGTGTGACTTTGAGTAAGAGTGGGAGACACACTGTCTGTCTGTTTTGTAGAACAATTTTCTTACAGGCCAGTACTTCTCCAAATGTAGATTTTTGTCCTGTGGGTAGTGTTGATTCCATGTTGGGCTATATACCAAAATCTCTTTCATAAGGAACATGGAAAAGAAAACAGGGTCTAGAATAGAGCCCTTTTATTACTCTCTGCTTGTGATTTTTAATGTTGATCTGCACATAAAAGCTGTGTTTGCGTTTCAGGTCCAATCCTTTCCTGTTACACCTTTTAACTGATATTTCCATAGAGTGAAGTTCTGAGGAAAATTTTAGGCACATAAAGCCACATGGGATTGATTCTATACATTTAGGGAAGGAAACAATAATACATGATGGTAGAAAATGCTGATTTACAAATACCAACTAGGAGAGAATGTGGAAGCAGATCATGTAACTTTTAATGCAGCCTCACATCGACTTCCATTACTTTAATGGAAATTCCTTCAGAGATGTTAGTTTAGTTTGTTTAGATTACATTATTTAAGAGTTTGAAGACAGTTTTCGTTTCATTTCAACTTAGAGCACTGTTTATACAACTTCTTTAGGCCTTAAAGAAACAGCTGATGCATTTCCAAGACAGCCGATTTGGAATTAAAGACAGACCTGGCTCCTCACACTATTTAAGTGGATTATTCTCCCAGGACCAAACTCACAGATAGGATAGGCAAGTTGCTGTTTAAAAAAAAATAACGACCAACTCCCTACCACCCCCTAATTAAAAAAAAAAAACAAAAAAAACAAAAAAAACAAAAAAACTGGTACTTAAAATTGTAGTTTTTAGGCGAACAGGTTCAGTCTAAGCAAGCAATTGATATAATCACCTTAAATCCTTCTCGGAACTATTAACAAAGGGACTTAGCCACTTTTTGGTAGGAAATAAATTTCTTTTGGAGAATGTGTCCTTGAGTCCTTTTGGAAAAAAAAAAAAAAAAAAAAAAACTTTTTAAGTCCCGGGTTGCCATTGAGGAAATTATTGTAGAAATTTCTTTAGTGAAACCCTAGGGCCCAGAAAGATTTAATGAGCCTTCAAAATGCAAAGTTACTTTTCAGAAGGAATTTAAAAGTGGAGGAATTTAGCTAGGCTTTACTGGAAATATTCTCTGTAGATAGGAACAGATAACAAGAGTGGGTTGTAAAGAGGAGCTTAGCTTTATCTATCAGGTATGTGTATGTTTACCTATAAGGACAGTCTGTGTAGCATGCTGTCCTCTAGCTGCCGATGGTTTGCCTGTTCTTATTCCATTATTCTGAGTTCAATAAACATGCAAGTGTCTCCTAGATGATTTCCAGATGATTATGTTAGGAAAAAAATTATGTGAGGAAAAAATAAGTAATTTGGGTCATACTGTTAATAAACTAGTTATTTGGTATTGAGAAGTGAATACCACATTCCTTCACTCTTTAAGGCTTCTCCAAGACTTGTCCACGTGTGCCTACTCTTGCTGTCCTGTCATCTTCAGCATCTGCATCCCTGGGCAGTGCCATTCAAAATCTTACAACCCAGAAGGCTGCTGTGCTAACAGCCCTGGTTTCTAATCACACACAAATCCTCAACATTCCCTCTAAAACTGCTCTTCTACAATTCCATGTCAAATTACCAAATCAGAGCAATTTAAGTTATGATGTTCTCCGCTATAGCCATCCTCAGTCAATCTTGTTGTTTTCCTTGAAAATTGACTTTTATATGATACATTCTCATGATGGTTTGCAAGGAGAGGAGGAATTGGATATCTTTAAGGGCTGAGTATTCCAAGGTATCTCGCTCCTTGCATACTATCTGTCTGTGGGTCTCTGTATTTGTTCCCATCTACTTAAAGAAGAAATGTCTCTGATGACGCCTGAGAAAGGCACTGAATGTCATTAGGAGTCATTGTATAGCTATCTTCTTTTAGTAAATCAGTAGCATTTGATTTTACCCTAAGTTTCTGGATTATCGAGTCTCAGGTGCTTGGTCATACAAACAGGGTCAGGCATGGGTCCACCTCCGGGAGTTTGCCTTAAGTCAAATCAGATATTTGTGCCACCATTGCATTAATGTATCTTGCAAGCTGGACACTACTGTATACCAGAAGTTTTGTACTTGGGTTGGTGTTTATATTTCTCTTCTAATAGTGTTTAAGGTACCTTCCTGTACCCAAGATGCTACAGAGTGTAGATGAAGGCTTTAGGTAGGAACCAGTTTGACTTCTCCATGTTTAATAAGTTGTAGACATGTTTTTCTCATCAATATAGACTTGCTATTAATTTGTAAACAGCAACCTCTAATCTTGACAGCAGCCTAGGATGTTTGGAGTTTCTCATGGGAACTGTTAGGCCAACAACTCAATTAGATGTAACCCAATCCTGGTAGTGAAAGTTTCATCTGATAAGAAGAGATGTCCTGTTGGGGCTCTGTCTCCCCTATTATTCGGTGAACTAAATTTAAATCACCTTCATGCATGCACATATTTTAGGAAACTTCTGCTATCTAAGGTTTCCATACTAATCCTCAGATATGCCCTAATTTTAGCTCTCATTATATCTATATGCCCATCTCATGTTCCACTTTTGTGCCCCCAACATTTGAACTCATGTTTCAGTCCCTTGCAATCCATCCACACCTATTTCCCTTTGCTAGAGAGATTCCTTGTCCCCTCTACACTGTGTTTTACTCTATACATAACCTCTGTGGCTTTATCATTCAATCTGCTTATATAGTGAATTACATTTACTGATTTAAACGAATGGGAAATGTTTTCGTGGTTTCTATTTTGTGGAATAATTTGAGGCATACTGGTGTTAACTGTTCTTGAATGTCTGATAGAATTTTGCACTAAAACCATCTGGTCCTGGCTTTTGGTTTTGTTATTATTTTGGCGTTTTGGTTTTTGTTTGGGAGGCTTTTAATGACTGCATCTATTTCACTACACGTTATAGGTCTGTTTAAATCATTTAATTGCTTATCTGATCTGGATTTAACTTTGATAAGTACAGTGTATCAAGAAAATTTTCCATCACTTTGACATTTTTCAATTTGGTGGGGTAGTTTTTAAAGTTTTTATGATTCTTTGGATTTCCTCAGTGTCTACTGTTATGTCTGTAATTTTGTCAATTTGGATATTCTTTCTTTGCTTTCAGTTAATTTGGATAAGGGTTTGTCAAGGATACATTTTCTCAAAGAACCCATTCTTAGTATCATTGATGCTTTGTATTGGTTGTGTTTTGTTTGTTGGTTTGTTTTTATTGATTTGAGCCCTGAGTTTATTATTTCTTCCTTCCTACTCTCTTTGAATGGGATTTCTTTATCCAGAAGTTTCATGTGTGCTCTGAAATTACTAGTTTGATATCCCTCCGATTATCATTTTGTTAATGTAGGCACATAGTAGTATAAATTATGAATGTGCCTCTGAGAACTGCCATCATTGTGTACTCTTAAGTATAGCTATGTTGTGTATTCATTTTCATTCAATTTTAGAAATCGTTAATTTCCTTCCTAATTTCTGTATTGAACTTTTTTTCATTCAGTAGTAAATTTTTCAATGTCCATGAGTTTGTAAGCTTTCTGTTGTTGATATCCCTGGTGGTCAGATAGGGTGCAGGGTGTTATTTGAAATTTCTTGTAGCTGTTGAGATGTGTTTTGTGTACAATTTATAGAAAGTTCCATGAGGTTCAGAGAAGAGGGTATATACTTTTCTGTATGGGTGAAATTTTCTCAAGTCTCCTACCATCAGTATGTGAGGGTAAATATGTGATTTTTGTTGTAGTACTGTTTAATTTTCAAACTTAGGTGCCCTTTTATTTGATACATAGATGTTAAGAATTGCAATGTCCTCTTGGTAGCTTTTTTGTTTGATGAGTATGCAGTGACTTTCCCTATATTAGTTTTTATTTGAAGTCATTTTGACAAAAATTAAAATGGCTACCCCAGATTGCTTCTTAGGTTTATTTACTTGGAATATCTTTTGCCATCCTTTTACCCTTAGGTGATGTTTATCCTTGATGTTAAGATGTGTTTTTTTCAGATGCAGCAGAAGGATGGCTCCTGGCTTTGTACTCAATCCTTTAGTCTATATTTTTTTTAATTAGAGAATTGAGACCATTGGTATTTGTATTTGCTGATTACACTTATTTGCTGTTGTTATTGTTGTGGTGGTGGTAGTGATGGTAGTGGTGTGTGTGTGTGTGTGTGTGTGTGTGTGTGTGTGTGTGTGTGTGTATATGTATGTATGTATGTGTTTCTACTCTTTTAGTTGCTGATCTGAGAATATTTATGCCTTGTTGTATTTTGGGAATTTTCCTTAGGCTGGAGTTTGCCGTCTGTAGAATGGACATGTAGGCAGATACTGTTTAAATTTATTTTTATCATGAAATGTATTATTTATCTTCCATCTATTATGACTGAACATTTTACTGGATATAGATCTGGGATGGCATCTGTGGCATCTGAGAGTTTATAAACATCCACCCAGGCCCTTGTGGCTTTTAGAGTATCCATTGAAAAGTCTGGTATAATTCTAAAACGTCTGTACTTATAAGTTTCATGATTTTATTCCCTTGCAGTTCTTAATAATTCTTTGTTCTGTACATTTAATGTTTTGGTTATTACGTGCTGAGGGACTTTCTTTTCTACTCTAGTCTATTGGATGTTCTATATGATTCCTATACCTTGATAGGTGTTTCCTTTTTAGGTTAGGGACGTTTTCTTCTATGATTTTTTGAAAGTATTTTTGAACCTTTGACCTGGTATCTTCTTCTTCCTCTATTCATATTATTCTTAGATTCAGTCTTTTCATAGTGTCCCAGATTTCCTGTTTTGTGCCAGGTGGTTTTGGGGTTTAACATTTTCATTGACAGAGGTATCTGCTTCTTCTATTATGTCTTCAATCACTGGCATTCTTTCTTCCATCTCTTATATTCGGTGGTGAGAGTCCCTCTGAGCTTCCTGTTTGAGTTTCTCCAATTTTCATTTTCAGATCCTCCTTCAGGATGGCTTCCCTTTATTGATTCTATTCCCACTTCCAGGACATAAACTGTTTTATTCATTTCCTTACATTTGTTTATTTTAATAGATTTCTTTAAGGGATTTACTCATTTTCCATTAACGACCTCTATCGTTTTCATAAAGGCTAATTATCCTGTGCTTCAGTTATGCTGTAGTTCTTAGAGTTTATTGTAGTAAGATTACTGGGCTCTATCGGATTCACATTTTTCTAGCTATTACTGGTTGTGTTTTTATGCTGGTATCTAGGCATCTGGGTTTGGTATTGTAATTCTAGATGCTGATGCCTGGTTTTATCTTTATTGGTTGGGTGTTTTGTTACTTGGGTTCTGTTGAGATCTGATCTCTGGTTCTTAGGAGAATGTGGTGGTTGTGTGTTGCCTGGTAGGGGATTCTTCTGGTATTTTTGCTAAATGTAGTCACTGTGGGTTCAGGATGTTTGTTCCTATATATTGGGAACTGAAAGGAATAGAAATGGGCTTAAGATGGGCTGAGGGGGACCACAGGAGTTAAGACAGCACAGTCTTCCTTCGGGATATACTTAGTCCTCTAGAAATGGGGGCAGAGAGTGAGGAGAGGCCACAGCAGGTAGTCTGCTACAGAGCTTGGGGTAAGCCTGGAAGAGAGGTTGGAGTATGATCTTCAGTTAGTCTACCCACTGTCCTGACTAGGGTCTTAATGTGACATTTTAAATCAAAGTCACTTGTCTGCAGCCTGCATGTCTCTAACGTCTGAGCCAGAAGCACAGTGAAGAGAAACATTCCTCTATCTGACTCTATATTGAGCATACCATCAATATTCCATAGTGCTTGTCCAACAAATGAAGTTCAAATTCTAAACTGCCCCAGTATTCTAACATATTTCCAACACCATTAGTGATAGCCCCTTGTCTTAACCCATCCATCATGGGCCTAGAGTTAGTCTTTGCATTCTCCAACGCCTTGTCCTCCCGTCTAAGTGCAGGGCATATTTTCTGTGGCAAAGAAGCTTTAAATTCCTATAATCACAATTTCCTCCACATATGTTAAGTTCAAGCTCATTTTCCATTAAATGGGGGAGAAAAGTCTAATTTAGTTGTAGTTTTAATTAATATGTCAAATATTTCGAGGATTTATAGTTACTAAGTGAAATTGCTTCTCTAATATAAATTCAAGGCAATTTCGTCGGCATTTCCAATACTGATGCTTCTCTAGCCTTGATATGCAACAAGATTACCTAGGATTTTTCTTAAAATAAAGATTCTGATTAAATTCTGCATCTAACTGTGTGAGATTGCAGGAGACTGTTTTCCTTAAGTAATCCCAAATGGCATAAAAGACTTGGTTACAAAATGATCAGAAGAGTAACAACCTGGTCCATTCTATAAAATTGTCTTTTTTATACATAGTTTAAATAATCTTATAGTTAAGTACAGAAAGTGGTAGAATGTATCAATGATGGTTATATTAACAGATAAATTATCAAGTTAATAGCTACATCCTTTAATGATAAATTAATACTTATCATGAATCCACAGTGGTTGGTAAGAGGACAGGAGGATAATCTTTTGTTGTTTTAATACTAAAAGCAATTTCAAACTATGAAAGATTAGTTTGGAGTGATTTATGACTTAAGACTTAACACAGCATAACAGAAGTAAAAGAGAGGAAAGACATGTCACAGGACACAGAACAAGATCTTATTTGTATTTCCAGTCTGAGCTAAAATGTAAAGCATGAGTGTAGTGGTGCTTATCTCCTAGGACTTGATGTCTCAGCACCTAGTTGATGAAAATTGAAGCAGGGGATGGATTAGGCACATAGAAAATGCTCAGGTGCCTCTCAAAGGTGCTGTGCTGGACAGATATACAGAACCAGATGAAAGAGCCCTCCATTCTATGAATCCAATAGCCACAAGTGTAAGTAGGTAGCAAGTGCAGGGTGTGAGCAGCAGTAGTTACAATCAGTGAAATGGGGGCACATGCATGTCTTTGAGCTTGGCTGTGGAAGACCCTTAGGGGAAATCAGATCAATCTAAATCAACAGTTTTGAGCCTTGGCTGCGCTCAACAATCGCAGGGCTACCTAAGAAGCAATTACCTGCCAGGAACCCACCCTCAAAACTCTGATGTAATTGGCCCATGGTAAGGCTCAAGCAGTAGTTCTTTCAAGTTTTCTAGGTGATTACAACATGCAGCATGGACAGAGGCCATATATCATATGCCAAGCACCCTCAGGACATTTCTCCTTTATGGACTTGGCAGAATGTCTCTTTCCACAGCTAGGCTCCTTAATTCCAATGTCCAAGTTTGGATTAATCCCTTTCTCTATCATGGTGATTGGCAAACTCCAGTGGGCATCAGAGATACCTGTAGGCCTTGTAAAATCTTAGACTTTTGGGACCTCATCTGATCATTGCCAACTCTGTGAAACTAGTGTGTGACTTTATGTGTTAAGACATTGCCCTTGCTGTTCATCTAGGGACCTTATATTAAAAACTGGGGCAAGGTTTCAGATTTGAATATTAATGTCACAGTGGTATACTGTATGTAGCACACTAAGTTTTATTCTTATATTTTCAGGATGTAAATTCCAATTATGTAATCCTGGCTTAGGGCACACCTCTATGAGTCGGACTTAAATTGTGTGCCAGTTTAAATGACTGACATTTATTATTTTCTCATTGTGTTCTAAGTTGATGGTCCAAATGTGGCACTTTCTCATTCAGAAGTGAAAAACTCATTTCTCAAGGATGCTAAACAATGAATTATGATAGATGTCACTTAGAAAAATATCTACATTTTGATACTGAGTACGGAATAGGGAATAGGGGAGATGATTGCAGAAAGTCTGAAGTCAGAATATAAAGAAAGAAAGGTAGTGTCATTGCTCAGGGATGAAATGAAATAAATCACCATGAATATTAAGAAAAATTTAGCATAATTTAATAGCCAACGATTACCCACTAAGCTGAGGGGTGAAAAAAATCAAAGTTACCCAAATTTACAGCTTACCTGTGTGCTAACAACCTAAAACTTCCATCACTACTCTCTGATCAGTAAGATGTGTCTAATGCCTGAGCCTTGAAAGTCACGGTGAGTGAAACAAGTGTCTAGGCTTGATCCTGTCCTACTTTTATCTTTTTGTAAAGGAACAGCTAGAAGCACAGATGGTTATCTAAGATTCCACCATGTTCCTCAGCAGGCTCTGTTATCACATTATAGTAAGTTAGATTTCTTGGGGAAAGTGCAGTAATTCTTCCATGACATGAAGGAACTTCTATGCAGCTGAGATTAGAAAGCTATCAGACCTCGGAGGAGAAGAGCTGAGGGTGTTGGCAGTACATTCCAGAAGCCTAGGAGCTTATTTTAGGACAAGGTGATTTCTCATTTTTAGAACTCCCTCCTAGCAAAATTTCAGACTGTCTTATTATTCTACTTCTTGGAAACAAGTCCAATAAAATGACAAATATGCTTAGTGAGCCAAAGAAAACATTGGAATTCAATTTTATGTTATTGGGTGTTTGTTCTTTGTTTTAATTGCTAACAAACTTCTTTGTCCTTAAACACGAGATCGGCATTAAATTAATGGAATGATCTAATCTAGTCTCCTTGGTTCAGAGTTCAGAGAATATTAAGCAATGAGTAGGTGGGGTTACAGCTGAGGTTCTACAGGGCATGTAGCATTGCAATTTTCTTTCTTTTTCTAGCCAGAAAAATAATACAGGGCCAATATCAACCCAAAATGAGTATTCAGGAAAACAGGAGCGTGAAGTAAAAAGCATGTAAAGTTTTATAGAATGGCTTGGAAATCAAAATTGTTTGTATAACTCTAAAGAAGTAATCTGATATGGGGTTCCCAAAAATTCCTTAAGATACTCAGCCAGAAAGCAGCAGATCGGCTCCAACATCTTGAAATACTTACTGTCTCTATGCAGCCTCTAAAGCGTGATCCAGGATGAAGCTCCATGAGAGTAAACAGAATACCAGTCAGTGGAAAATAACAAGATAAAACCTACAAGACAGAACTCATCACTGTAAAATCCCACATGTCCAGAAGTGACTTGAAACTTCAGCAGTTATTCTTAAATCCTGAGTTTAATTTTTCTTATTTTGTTAGAACTATAAATGGCCGAGTGTTGTAAAATGTTTTTAATAATAGCTGCCTTCATGTTTCAGATTTGAGATGTAAACATGAGAGGCTATTGAGAACAGAAAGGGCAATTTTCATATAACTGCTACCATCTCTGTTTAAAATATTTTAACTAGATTAAAGATTGTTCCACTAAAACTGAAAATTCAGATGTCTGTGTCTTTAACATATAGCTTAGAGTTGAAGCTCTAAAGTTATGTTTTTTCTGTTCTCATTCATTTGTTTATTTATTTTTTGAGACAGGGTATTGCCATGTGACCCAGATTGGCTTTGAATTTAGTTATCCTCCTGTGTCCTGAGTTGATAGGCATGTGGAACTTTACTAGATTTAGAAGTTATAGCTTTTGGGGGGTTAATTCTTTTTTAATTGTATTTTTATTATTTCAAGTGATTTCTAAATTTAAATTCATGTTGGTCATGCTCTTCCCCTCCCTCAAGTCCTTTCAGATCAGCTTTCTCTCCCTACCTACCAAAGGTTAAGTTTTTTTCTTTATAATCAAAACCCAACACAATAACAAAACCAGGAAAACAAAGAAAAGCAACACCACTAAAACAAAACAAAACCCCCAAGCTATAACCACATAAAAGTACACAAAAGAACTGTGGACTTCATTATGCTTTGGTCTAAACATGAAGCCTGCCTTGGAGTGGTTGATATACCAAGTATCCCTGCATTGGAGAAAATTTGTTTTTCCTTTCACGCAAGGTATCAATGACACTTGAGTTGTTAACCTTTACTCTAGTCACTAGTTTCCTTTCATTATTTTTTTTAAAAAAAATAACAAAACAAAATATAATAAAATTGAACAAAACCACATTAGTGTTGGATAGGACAAACCAACAGAAAGAAAAGAGCCCAAGATAGGCCACAAGAATCAGAAACCCAGTCATTCAAACATTTAGGAATATCATAAAAGTAGAAAACTGGAAGCCGTAATATATATGTAGAGGACTTTGTGAGTACCCGTGTAGAGCCCTGCATTCTGAAATATATATGATATGCAACATATATTTAACTGCACACTTTTGAACTTTAGGAGAAAAATTTAATATTGGTTGAATACCACTTATTAAAAATCTAAAATAAAAATAAATACTTCAAGATCTGAAAAGTTTTAATGCTGATATAATCCACAGATAGAAAATTCCATACTTCCTAAGTTTCAGTCACAGTGTAAGTATACCAACCATAGAGAACACACAGGCTATATGTACAAGATGATTATAAAACATTAATAAATTTCTTGTTAAGACTTAGGTCCTGTAAAAGATGCATCTTTGTGAATATTCAAATATTTTGAAACCCTTAAATTTCAAATTCTAAAGTATTTTTGTCTTTAGCATTTGAGAGAATGAATGCTTATCCTGCACAAGAGAAATCAGCTTTAAGTGATTTAACATGGTTTAGCTTCATTCTTCACGAAGAACGAACAAAATAAAATAGATATGTGATAAGATCAAAGCTAAAAACAGTGGTAGCCACCTCAGTTTTCCTCATAGTTGGACATTTGGACCCCAAAGTGGACACAGAAAAGCTTATACTAGTAGTAGACATCTTTATTACTATGGTTCCAGAAAGTCAAGATTTTGCTTTGGGTCTGGTCATTGCAAACTGACACTCCTTGAAAGTGTTGGAACACCCTCTGTCATTGAAAATAATCACAGATTGAGTGAATTCAACTCATATCTTCCCTCACATATTTTAGATGAATGCAACTGATAAACTATCTTTAAAAACAGGTTGTAAGTAAACGTGATACCTCTGTGTATTTCTTAGCGCTCTGTCAGCATACCGAATCTCCAGTGATGCATAATGTACTTAACAATATCTTCTGACTGAGCACAGGGTCTCCTATGGAGGAGCTAGAAAAAGGACTGGAGGAGCTGAAGGGGCTTGTAACCCCTAGGAAGAACAACAATATCAACCAACCAGACACCCTAGAGCTCCCAGGTATTAAACCATCAACCAAAAAGTACACATGGAGGGACCCATGGCTCCAGCTACACATGTAGCAGAGGATGGCCTTGTCGGGCATCCATGGAAGAAGAGGCCCTTGGTCCTGTGAAGACTCGATGCCTCAATGTAGGGGAATACCAGGGTAGAGAGGGCAGGAGTGGGTAGGTGGGTGGGTGGGGGAGCACCTTCATAGAAGCAGGGGGACGGGGAATGGAATAGGGGGTTTCCAAAGGGAAACTACCAGGAAATGTAAATAAATAAAATAGCCAATAAAAATAGAATAAATGCTCCTCAACAAAAAGGGTGGGCACAGATGTAAATGGGAGGAAACATAAGATGTGAATGTCCATAATTAAAAAGAACATTGGACTTTTAAATATGTTCTAGAGCTTCTGAGATAATCACAAAGGTTTCTCAGAATATCCTTCAATAGTTTTGCTGCTAGTAAAGTAGAAAGCTGACCATCATAACAAGGAGTGATATCTTGTCATTCCCAGATACACACATAAAGCCAGAGGACACTGTCATAAAATAGGCTGAACACACAAGGACAAATGTAACACATTCTTCTTTGTGGGGGTCACATTGTTGGATTCACAGTATTAGAGGGAGAGAGAAGAAACAGGGAGGAGAAATGATATGAGATCAGATACAGTAGGAGGTCGGATATGAGGTACAACGGGTATCCAACTCTTGCCACCTGGCTAGAATAAGTTCTCGTGTTTCATATCATAGCTAAAGAAGGAATGAGTTCAAACGATTTCAATGCAAAGAAATGCAGTGTTGATAAAGGGGAAATATTAATTTCTTTAATCATTGCACATGGTGTCGCCCAAAATATGTGCAATTATAATGTGCAATTAAAAAAAAAAAAAAGACAAGAAGAGCAGAGAAAATAAAACCAATATGAAAGGTTAAAACCAGGCAGGCAGACAAGCAGGCACCATCTGACTTTCAATTTCCCGTTAACAGGAGCCACAACACATAACAGAAGAATGAGGCTCTGGAACATAACAGACTCTCACTCCTAACTGGATTCTTCTCAAGCTACAAGTTAGCACTGTTAGCATTTTTGTTGCAGACTCCTCAGAGAACACTGCTTGTCTTCACATTCTTCAGCCCAATTCATTTCATAATTTTTCCATCATTGCAGGCTACTTGGGTTGCATTTCTACTGGGTGCATTTATTATTATGTTTCATAGGATTCCATAAGGCCATGAGAGCCAAGCATTGTGAACTCCATAACAGATACTCTTATCTGTAAAATTAGACAAGGAGCTGTCAGCTGGCAAATAATAATTATAACATTATTATAACTACTGAGCATCATATTTATACATCTTATATTTTGACTTCCATAATGCTGTACTGTCTCTACTTTCTTTCGAATTTCATGAAAAATCAATGAGACGAACCCATTATTCACTGCATTCTCCATCTTAACTTTAATGATGATATTGAAGTTCTGTGACTTTCAGAGGCCCACATTTCTTGGCAGTACAATTGGAAGAAAAACCAATGTGGCAAAAAATTCAAAACTGAGCACATTTTTCAGAAAGCACACATGCACGCACACACACACACACACACACACACACACACACACACACACACAAGATTATTTTGTAATTTTCTACATGTTTTGAGACAAGTGAATTAGTCTTGAATTATTGAGCTGTCTTGAGTCCATGTAATATGTACTGCTCATAATTTTGGCATATGCACAAAGATCCATATCTCTGTACAATAAAATACACACATTAGAGGGAATGCAAGCCGCACAGTTGGAACTATTATAAAAAAGAGAGAGAAAATGGCATGGGACCAGCTTTAAGATAATTTAAGCACATTTTATGACATTTTTATATAATCAATCATGACTTGAAGTCAAGAAGCTTAAAACTCTTAAAAGAATATTTCTTAGGAATAAAACCAGAAAATACCCTGTCCATGGGAACACAATGTTCAGACATATTAAAAACCAGATCATTTTTGCCTTGTTACATTCACTTTCTTTTCTTTTTTCCTTTTATTTCTTTTCAGTGAACTCTAATGTGAAGGATTAGAGTTACTGCTCTTTAGATACTAAATAAAGCACATCCCAGTAGGGTAGTTTTGTGAGTTACATATGATGGCATAACTATGTATCAAAGCAATTCAAGCTAAGAAACACATTACTTTTGAGAACTGGACTCTCTCTTACCATTCATTACAGCTAAAGAAGTCTCTGGAGGAAGGAGGAAAGGCCAACTTAATTTTGAGCAACAGCAAGGATTTTCCTAGACACTTTGAGCATCCCCTGGACCTTAGGCTAGCCTACGCCTTTCTCTTTTCTGGACCTGAATTGTCCCTTCATAATTGTTTTAATGACCTTGAGTATATTTGAAGTGCTTCACCTCTGCTTTGGAAATAGTTTCCTGAGTGCTTGTCATTAATAAATGAAATGGATGCCTGAAATCATGATGTCCTTTGGCTCTGTGCAAAAAAAAAAAAAAAAAAAAAAAAAAAAAAAAAAAAAAAAAAGTCAATATAACAAATTCATGGACCAGAGTAATTACTTTTCCTAAGCAAAATGTAAGGAATATTATGTTTCTTTAAACAGATGTATACTTGAGAATAGGTGAAAATCCAAGTATTAAACTCATCAGCAAGTTCATGCCAGAGCAAGTATATCCTATGGAATTGTCATTTAGTGATGGACTGTCTACTTGCGAACAGAAATTCGACATTACAAACCATGAAGCATTCTGATGGTCAGGGGTGGGATTATAGTTAATGTACGACATAATTTCATTATTTTTTTTGCACTGCTAGAATCATAATTTTATAAACAATGCTTGGAAAGAGTTTGTGCGT
The DNA here is from genome assembly GCA_028551405.1 of Uromys caudimaculatus. Taxonomy (NCBI): domain Eukaryota; kingdom Metazoa; phylum Chordata; class Mammalia; order Rodentia; family Muridae; genus Uromys; species Uromys caudimaculatus. Next base: position 21,005,387 of record CM052702.1, on the reverse strand, counting down.
AAGCAATCTATTGTGGGTTGTCACAGCTTCCTTTCTTCCTTTCTACCTAGTCCGTTCCGCTCCCCTCCCTTCCCCTCTATGCCCCATCTCCACTTTCTCCTCAGAAAAGCAAAGGCCTCCCCTGGATATCAGTCAATCTTGGCATATTATGTTTTGGTAAGACTAGGTGCATCTTCTCTTATGGACACTAGACAAAACAACCCAGTTAGGAGAAAGGAATCTAAAGGCAGGTAACGTAGTCAGAGATAGCCCTTGTTCTTGCTATTAAGAGTTCAACATGAAAACTAAGCTGCACATCTGCTACATATGTGCAGAGGGTCCATATCATGCATACTCTCTGGTTGTTGGTTTTGTCTCGATTGGCCCCTATGGTCCCAGGTTAGTTGATTCTTTGGGTTTCCTTGTGGTGTCCTTGACATTTCTGGCTCCTTCAATCTCTCCTCTTACTCTTGCACAGCATTCCCCAAGCTCTGCCTAATATTTGGCTGTGGATCTCTACTTCTCTTTCCATTAGTTGCTAGAGGAAGCCTCTTAGATGACAGGTATTCTAGGCACCTGTTTGCAAGTATAGTAGAGTATCATTACTAGTGTCCAGGTTGACTCTTTCTCTCGTGGCATGAGTTTCAAGCTGGGCCAGTCATTGGTTGGACACTCTCTCAATCTCTGCTCCGTCTTTATGCTCGCACATCTTGTAGGCAGGACAAATTGTGGGTCGAAGGTTTTGTGGTTGGGTTGTATTTCAATCCCTCTATTGGCAATCTTGTCTGGTTATAGAAGATGGCAGGTTCAGCCATCATATCCCCCACTCTTATGAGTCTTAGCTAGGGTCACCCTCATGGCATCCTGGGAGTGTCCATTGTTCTAGACTCAGTCCTGCCTTCTTTATCTCTTTGCCTTCCTGCTTTATGTGTCAGGCACATTTCTTGTTGCCCCTTTGTAGCCTGAGCAGTAACCAGGACCAGGAGGCTCCCGGCTGGGAGTCTGTGCCATCACATTGGACTGCTGCTGACTCTGTCATGGCCACAAGTTGATAATATGTGACAAGGCGTTCCTGCTTCATAATTAACAAAGAAAAGGACTTGTCTTAAGACCACTGTTTCTAAAATATAGGTCTTACATTTTCATACACCTTTCAAATTCATGACAAAAGCCGAGAACTGTAACATCCAGACCTTCATCGAGACTTGATGGGAGGGTTTGTGTCTAGTCTTATTGTAACTTGTTATGCCAAGTTAATTTGATATCCCTGGAAGGCCTGATGTTTTCTGAGGGAGATGGAGGACTGGGACATCTGGGAGAGAGAAGAGGTGGGAGGAGAATCTGTGGTCAGGATGTATTGTGTGAATGAAGAATAAATTAAAAAGAAAAGAAGAAACATTTCAAAGTTCTAAAGTCTTTGCATTGTCTTCCAATGTTAAGACATTCTAATTATGACCTGGCCACGGTCTCATATTTCATAGTAGGGCCCCTTATAGGAATCTAACCAAACCCAATTCTCTCCAAATAGAAATAATGTAGGGAACAAATGGATGGATGAGGAAGGAGGGCTTATTCATGAATATTCTTTATGGCCTCTGTATATTTTTCGGGAAAACGTCCAGACAACTAGAGATTGCACCTGTCATTGAAACTATCCAGTGAGTTTGAATTGCTGCAGAGAGGCAGGGCCAGCCCTTTTATTGTCTTACTCAATTTTCTGCTGTCTATTCATGAGTATTTTACAGGACTGTAATACATTACAAAGTCTCCAGATTCCTGTGAATGCATGTGTCTTTGGGTACATTTTTTTACATATGAAGCCTATGGTAGACCTGCATGGAAGTGTACTCTCGTGTGCTTCTATTACAACTAAAAGAACAGCTCCTGAAAGATGTAGGGCTGTGTAGAATGATGGTTATAGCTGTCTCCTTGAGTTGAATGACCACTGTCACACTGTGTTTATGTCCTTATGTGGTGTGAATAACATTACTTTTACATCAATTTATCAAATTATTTACACACACTCTCTCTTTAGTTCTGAAGCCATTTCATTATTTTTACACCCTCAAAAAGTATAACCTTAAAATGGTCATACAGACAGGATTTCTGGTCACACACTTTAAATATTTTTTCCAACTATTTGAGAAACAAATGTGCTTTTAATTTTCTGTACCTATTTACCTTTTGCTTGTGCACAGCATTTCCTGCAGGTAGTTGGTCCTCAGAGCCAGGTGAAGGGCCTTGTCAAATGCTACGTCAAAAATGAACTTTAAGAAAGCTTGGCAAACAGTCTGCTTGGAAACTATTCATTTGACCTTCAGTGACAAAGCTTATGCCTTGCAAATTGATTAATACAGATACAATATCAAATCATTTTTCATACAATTTTTTAATGTTTGTTAAGTGCTGGCGCAGTATGTAAACAGAGTATTTGGCATTTTTATTAGGCTGCGGAACTCAGTCATTTCCTTTGCAACAACATCTCATAAACTATTTTGACAGTCTAATAAACTATAAAAAGCTGTGGTAAAAACTGGCTCTGAATGTTATAACCGTACAAAATGGAAAGAGCAAGAGAAAACATCTATCACCGGGATTATTATCACTGTTGCCATGGCAACCTGGTTGCAATGGCAATATCTCCCCGGCTCTGCTGTTTGTTATCATCTTTCTTGATTTTACATCATTGAAATTGTAGTAATTACACTGTGCCTGATGAAAAATGCATGCTGTCATGGCAACTAAGTCAAATATTCTTAATCATTTCACCTCTTCAATCTAAAATGTAATTGTTTGTCAGTAAAATAGGTTATACAGAAGGCTTCCATGGACTTATGAATGCTTTAAGTGTTTTGTGGAAAAATAGTGCTTTTAGTCTCAAGACCTTAAGCTAAACTAATAGCCTGAGATGGTAAACAATGACTCATTAGAAAAAGTAAGCAGTATTAATTGTAGTTCAGTGCAACTATAAACCATAGTGACTTTGGTATTTAACGTCAAAGATATAAGAGAAGATTTTTCAATTGTTCTGATAACATAAAACAATCATTTGTATTGGTGTATTCATTCTTGTGCACCTCATTTGTGTTTCAAAAGTCGGTATTTTCTGGTGAATATATTTTAGAACGTTTTCTTCTCCTTGGGAGTATCTAAGGTAGAAAGAAAGAATTCTCTTTGAAAATGTGAAAGTTAAAATAATAAGACAAAAGAATGTATTTTCAAAGAGAACAGTTGGTTGTGAGGCTAGAAGCTAATTTTCAAACTAAATACTTTATTTAATATTTTATAAGCACATACTATTCTCATTATCATTATTTTCATTATTGGTTACATCTTATATATCGAATATGTGCATCCTACAAGAGCAGAATGTCAGAACCAATGTACAAATTTGTTGTATGAAATGACAAATTTATCTGCCTGAGTAGGAATCCATAAATTAATTATAAAACCGCAGTATTAACATAGTAACTGTATTATAAATTTATATAATTACCCAAGAGTCCTATTTTCCCTGAGGATAGAAATTTTGCTTGAATATAAAAAGAATTCAGTTGAAGTCCTTAGTTTTGATAAGAACACAATTTTCATGTCAGCTCCTCTTTACTTTTAATTTTTGATATAATGATGCTACAAATGAAAGCAGAAAAATAAGTTAGTTATGCGTTTCAAGAACTTATGAGTGGTCTAATTATCTTCATTAGTGTCCTTTGCCGTGTGTACTTTACCTTTGGAATCCCAGGATGATTTAAATGTTATATCTTCTATATTTTAGATTCCTGAGAAAATTATACACCTTTTACTCCTCCAACACAGACAACTATGCTTTTACATCTCTGCCCTTACAGTTCTCCTTTTTTTATTATTATTATTATTGTGTCATTATTTTCCCATGGGAAATAGGTATAAGCTGACTCTAATATGATTAATTTATTTTTGTCCAAACCAGTTGTCTTTGCTATTGTAAGCCTGGATTTTATCAACATGAGGCTGAGGCAAAGCAACAAAATGCAAGAATGTATTTTCAGAGAGCCGGTGTACCTAAGTATTCAAAAGGATGATAGTAATTTGAGTATGGTGGGGACTGATTGATTTCTCTTTAATGGATTTAATAACAAAATTGCCTGGAAACTTATTAATTGCTCCAACAAGAAAGGAAAATATTACACAAATGAAATGAACATAAAGCACGGAACTAAAACCCTCACTAATATAGTTTTGGCTAAATGTGGAATTTTTAAACAGAACATGAGAAATGCACACGAAAAGATAGAAGCTGAACATTTTCTCCCACCTGCCATAAGTTAACAAGGTTACACAGCAAGTCACTGCTAATGTGTGCTGTATTGTATAACAGAAAATAAGCAGTGAGCAATTATAGACCTCAAGGATATTAACTACAGCGCAATCAAAACACACTTGAAATTATTAGGAACCAGTCATTAACAAAGATATGTTATGAAAAATTGTTCAGCTACTGACTCTGAAGGTAGCTAAGAGAATAAGCTTTGGTTGAGAATCTCAGTGCTGATCATATTTCTATATATCATAAGTAGCCAACCCAACAATTACCCTACACTCTAGCTTCATGGACAATATGTCTGTGTTGGGGGTGGATGGCATCTCAAATGTAGCTGCCACTGTTGTGACCACATACCCTGTCCTTCCACTTTTCCCCAGAGGAATGGAGAGAGAGAGAGAGAGAGAGAGAGAGAGAGAGAGAGAGAGAGAGAGAGAAGGAAGAGGAGGAGGAGGAGGAGGAGGAGGAGGAGGAGGAGGAGGAGGAGGAGGAGGAGGAGGAGGAGGAAAGGTTCTTGGGATTCTATAAACGTTAGGCACTTCTTAGACTTCTTTTCACATTAATCCCACTTAGATTACGAATCAATTCTTTAGTTTCTAAGTAAATTCTTGTGGGAAATGAATTGGTTTATATCATCGAAGTGTCTCATGCCTGGTGGCCTCTTTACCCACCCCTGGGCTGCCTCAGAACTGCCTATGTAGGGACAGAGTTTTGTTTTTGTCCATCCAGCCCTGGCCAGTGACGGTGATGTCATAAGAACAAAATGGGACAACAAATCTGGCTTTGCAGAAGGAAATAGATTATTGGACTCTATCAAACCCATGTGCTCAGAGATGGTTCAGCACTGTTGGAAGCATTTATATCAGTGAACAAAAAGCCTCAGGCCTTGCTCTGAGGGGGATGGCCCCCAGTAGCAGGGATGCTTTCCTGGGGTGGAGCCAGAGCCTGTCAAATACCGTTTGCTTTCCTAATGTGTATGATTCTCTCTCAGCCTCATAGTGGTGGGCAGTGGCACGGGAAGAGAAGCCAAATCGCACTGTAAATGCTGAAGTAGTGTGGGGATACGAGTGACCATTATTATTTAATCTAATTTCTCCTTCCCTTCAGCAGCATTATCCATTCCTCTCACTGTCAGTTTTGAGCTTAGGGAATTCAAATTAATTTAAAGATTAGGCTGAGTAAAACATAATTAGGAAGGTAAATGTTCTAGAGGGGAAAGGACATGAGAAAATGCATTCCAGACATAAATATAAATGATGTTGGTGTTATCTGCCACTCCTACACTGTCTGTCATTGTCCTTCTCCTTGGTATGGCTGGCCTGAAGCTGACAAACTTACAGAATGTTACATAAATGAAAACAATAAGATACTAAGGTATCCAGGGGAAATTAAAAAGCTGCCACACATAGGAGTAATTAAAAAGCAGGTTGAATATGGCTTCAGTGTTGAGTTAGATGTGTTTGACTGAAAGTAGTTTTTGCTTGCTTGTTTGTTTTGTTTTATAAAAATAGAAATGCACTTTAAATTTCAGCTATTTCTGAGGTCTGGAGCTTTTTTGATATTCTGTTTACATTTCAAATATTTCCCCCTTTTCAGTCTCCCCTTTGGAAACCCACCATCTCCTCCCTCTCCCCCTACCACTATGAGGGTATTTCTCCACCCACCCACACACACTCTTGTCTTCCCTCCTTGGCATTCCCCTATACTGGGGCATCTAACACCCTCAGGTCCAAGGGCCTCTCCTCCCCCTGATGGCTAACAAGGCCCTCCTCTGCCACCTATGTGGCCAGCATCATGGGTCCCTCCATGTGTATTCTTTTGTTAGTGATCCAGTCTCCAGGAGCATCAGGAGGTCAGACCAGTGGACACTGTTGATCTCTCCATGGGGCTGCAAACTCCCTCAGCTCCTTCAATCCCTTCTCCAACTCCTCCATCTAGGACCTCACGCTCAGCCCAACGGTTGCTGTGAAGTGAATCTTGGGTATTCTGAACTTTTGAGCTAATAACCACTTATCAGTGAGTACATACCATGTTCATTCTATTGTGACTGAGTTACCTCTCTCAGGATGATATTTTCTTTTCTTTTCTTTTTTTAAACTTTATTTACATTTCCAATGTTTCCCCCTTTCTAGGTCTCCTCTTTGGAGACCACCTATCCCTTCCCCCTCCCCCACCTCTATGAGGGAATTCCACCTCCCACCCACCCACCCGCCCACTCCCATATTCCCACCTTGACATTCCCCTTTACTGGGGCCTCTCCTCCCCCTGATGGCCAACAAAGCCTTCCTCTGCCACATATGTGGTCTGAACCATGGGTCCCTCCATGTGTATTCTTTGGTTGGTGGTCCAGCCTCCAGGAAGACGGGAGGGGGTTGTCAGGCCAGTTGACACTGTTGCTCCCTCCATAGGGCTGCAGATTCCCTCAGCTCCTTCAGTCCCTTCTCCAACTCCTCCATCTGGAACCTCACTCTCAGTCCAGCAGTTACTGTAAATTGAAACTTGGGTATTCCAAACGTACATGGTATGTACTCAGGATGATATTTTCAAGTTCCATCCATTTGCCTGCGAATTTCATGAAGCCATTGTTTTTAATAGCTGAGTAGTATTCCATTGTGTAAATGTACCACATTTTCTGTAGGTCTGGAGCTTTTTGCAACTGTTTCCTTTAAAGATATCAATATAGCCATGTGATGTAGAATAGGATGTATAAACATTAAATAATTTAAATTGTGTGCTTAATCAGCACCCAGGACTACTTAATTTCATGTAGTAATGAGGTTCAAATGCCCTTTGATACCTTGAGGAAATCTCAAACGACAAAGTTTTCTATAAACTCTAGGGATGTCCTATTAGAATTCTAATGGACCAATCTTTTAATTTCCCCCTTTACAGAATTAAAATAGACCTGGTTAAAGAAAAATGTACTGGAAAGAGCTTTATATCTGGTATAAGATTTTGCACATAGCCGGGCTGTGGTGGCGCACGCCTTTAATCCCAGCACTTGGGGCAGAGGCAGGTGGATTTCTGAGTTCAAGGCCAGCCTGGTCTACAGAGTGAGTTCCAGGGCAGCCAGGGATATACAGAGAAACCCTGTCTCAAAAAACCAAAAAGAAAAAAGAAAAAAAAAGATTTTGTTCATTTCCTATGGAATCTTTGCATAGAGTGAATGATATAGAGACTTGGAAAAAAGTGCAAGGCCTTTTTGAATCATAAGTTATAAACTAGATATTTCTTATAGCCTCTAAGGCATAAGGAGGTTAAGGTATTAAAAATCTGAGCTGCATTTAAACTTCACTAACAGAGTTTTCAGGTCACACTGAAACTTCAAGATTTTGAAATGGGAATTTCATTTTATTGCATAAACTTCATAGGATGGGCCAAAAGTCGATGACAATGATATTTCTAAGAAACAACATATATTATAAATATATGGACTCAAGTCAAGCATTTATGCTTAGAATTTGAAAAAGTCTCATAGTTTCTCTGAAATGTTTCTGCTTATATATTTAAATATTGGACTCACAATGTAAAAACAAAACCAAAAAGCTGGTCTGTAGCCTTTCTTGCAGATTATAGAATGTACATGGCCTTTAAAACAATGTAAATATTTATAAATCAGCACTCACAAATCAATGAGCCAAGTCAGAATTCCCATGTTTGATATCATTTCTAATCAATTACCATGTTTGTTCCAAACACAAAGCTAATGTGGTTAGGTGTTCAAATTCTGTCAACCAGATACTCCACTTAGAAATGGGGTTGATTCAGTAAAGGCATCAGTCTCTGGAGAATCATGACTCACATCTCAACACTTAGAAGGAGTGGCAGTGTAGCTCAGTAGGGGAAGATACTTGTAGCCAAGCCTAATGACACCAATTCCGTCCTTGGTGCACAGAAAAGGAGAGAAATGATTCCTGTAAGTTGTCTTTTACTCTCCACACATGTGTGTAGAAAGCATGTGCGTGCACACACATATAACAAAAGGTAAATAAATGGAAAACTTCTTTGGAATGAACACATAATCGGATAATGTATGAATCTTCACAAGAAAGCAGTAAATGACTTCACAATTAAAATGTAAAATGAAGCAAAGCCAGCCCACATGTGTCATCTTATTATAGATCTTCACTTAGAAGAATATTGGATGACTTGTGGTATTGTATTTTCAGTAGCTTCTTCCTGTAGTGAAGACCAGGTCAAAGCCACAAGAGAGGCCCAGGAGGAAATGCAGTCCAAAGCATTAAAAAAAGGAATTTCTTTTCTTTTGACATGAAATTTCCTTCTTAAACTGTCATTTCTGTGAGGTCAATGATATGAACCCTTTCGGGTCTTGAATGGATTGAGCAATGACGAAGTGAGTGAGTTCATAGCTGCTGGGCTGGGCCCAGTTAACAGTTAAGAAAATGAAGCTTCCAGGTTTGCTGCTATCTTCAGGGTCTATAGGCAATCAAGAAATGCTTTCAGAAGCGGTAGTTGTCTCCTTAGATGAAACCTTTCTTACCTGAATGGAAAGAGTATATGACTCTCTCTTTGGGGCTTAATTTATAAACATCTTGCACATACTTTGTTGTCACAGGATTTTTTTAGTTTTAAGTGGCTAGAAATAACATTCAAAATAATTTAATGAAAACAAGGAAATTAACTGCCAAGTCCCATCTGTAGGGTCTTAGGGCCTTAAGATTTCAGGTCTCTTCATTTTGGTCTTCAGATGGCAGGTTGTTCTGGTGGCAAAATGGCTGCCAGCCTCAACCTCAGGTTCCACCCTCACTGGAAAATAAGGTCTTTTTTGAAAATTCTTTAGAAAAGGAGGAAAAAATGTTGCGATTTATTCTAGCTTTTCATCTTCAAGCTGACTATATCACTGAATGAAAGGAAACAGTTGTACTGGTCTGGCTGTGTTTGGATTTCTGGATTCTAGTGATATAACTGCATTAAAATATGAGCGTGAACGTGAACCTTGTAGATTTGGATTACAGAATAAAAGTCTGTGTGCTCCTAGAATCACAGGACTGCATGTGGGAAGTCCCTCAACAGTGAGCCACAGCTGTCAATGTGCTCTCCAACTTTACTGTAAACAGCCACCTTTGCAGTTCTTAACTCTTTGCTTTCTGAACTAATGAGTTTCCCACTCAATAAAATGTGCTTTCTTTTAGACCTTTTTTCCACAAATGATTTGATTTTATGCTTCTTCCCTTAAATTTGGGTTTAATGCAACAAGTTAAGTGTAATTGGATGGTCTTCCTATGCAGCCACAGGAAGGAAGGTAACTCGCTTGCCAGCCCTCGGGTGTGGAGTATTCTCAAAGGTAATAATAGTAGAAGGGCTGTGGGTAGCTTCAAATTACATTTTCTTTCTAATTGGCAATTAGTTCTAATTAACTTTTAATTAATATTCAATGTTTTCTTTAACAAATGGAACCCTGGTGAGATCACATCTGTTAATACCACTTCGTTTCTATTTTGGTGTTTTACAATTTTTCATTATGGTTGAAGCGAATACAACTTCAGGATGAAGTGGTCACCTTTTAGCTAGGATGAGATGGGGCTGATAAAGCCAACGCCAATGCCAATCTACTTTAAATGTAATTTTAGCAGAGAGAGAGAGAGAGAGAGAGAGAGAGAGAGAGAGAGAGAGAGAGAGATTTTAAAATTGGACTTTGCTTTATACCAGAAATTAGAATCAAGAGCCTCTTAGTGTGTGTGTGTATGTGTGTGTCTGTCTGTGTGTGTGTGTGTCTGTGTGTCTGTGTGTGTGACTTCAGGGACTTCGAGAAAAATCCTTCTCAAGAATTGAGAACTATCTGAAAAGCTCCTTATTCCTGTGACTAACACACCTAACTTGAGGAATTGAAAGATACTTAAAGATCATGCCCATGTAGATGGTTTAGCAATGTACCTGCTATGTTATTCTGCACAATATTAAGGAAGAATACCTAGAGAAATTTTCAGATCATTTAAGGAAAGTTTAATTTTGTAAGAATAAATCTGCACTGTATCGTCATGCCTCTTACCTCTGGGTTGTGCCCAGGTTCTGATGCTTAGGATATTCACATGATCTCACCTCCATGTTGCATGTGGATGCTTTGCTGTTTGGTCCAGCCTGCGCTCTGGACCACTGTTTGAAAGTCTTCCCTGATTATAACTCTTTTTTTTTTTTTCTAGTAAATATCGTACATGTCCTTGTGGATGAACTCACTCTTACCTTTGTTGACTAGGATAATTTTCAAGCATGTTTCTGCAGTTGCTCAGTATTAGCAAACCTAGAGGCTCTGTTTACCACGATGAAGAGATGAAGTGGAATAACTGGGGTCCGTCAAGGCATGGATCAGCCTCATCCAGTGATCAGAGTGGACAAACCATAGATGTAGTTGACTAACTTTGGAGTTGAACATCTAATTTCATTGTCTTTGATGAGAGCCCAAGATGTTAATCTTAATGTTAAAGAAATAAAATTTGAATGGTCATCTTGTTCTCAATGTATGGTGTAGAGCTGTGGTTTAAGGACCAAATTATTTGTAAGATATTTTACCCCTTGGATATGACAATTCAAGAATCCATTTGAGTAGATATGTTGTATATTCTTTTTTATGTTTGAAATGAAAAGTCAATTGATAGCCCCTAAATTTTCTTTTCTTCAGCAATCTTCTTTCTGTATGATACTTTGAAAATGTGAAAAAAAATTTAACAAATAAACCATCACAATTATAATACACAGATGAACTCTTATGATTTAACAAAATCAGTTGATAAGAGTGTATTCTTCCTTTCTAAGTACGTGTGTTATCACAGTACATCATGAGAGATACTATGTGCTAAAGGAACTCTTCTGTTAGGTATTTGTTGGCTTGTGTTTTATGACACAAGTATAATAGCAATTTTTGTAGTCGTCTTTATGAAGAAATTGTGAGATCTGTGACCGTAAACCAATCCCTTCTCAAGTTCAATGTCATTAACTTCTTTCTTCTAAGCATCCAGGTAACTTTAAATTTGTTTTGCGTATTGTGAATATAACCCGACATTGTTGAGATTTTAAAGAAATCATTTGTTGTTTGTTGTTGTTGTTGCTGTTGTTTATCCATATACAGGTACTTGCAGTTGGTGGTGTCATGACCTTAAAACATGGTACCTCACTATTTTCAGTAGCTTGTGACATAATCATAGTGATGCTTTTATTTTGAGTGGTCTATTGAGGAAAATGTCACACATTTACACAGTGTCTGGAGAGGAGTTCACAGGCCAAAGAGCCTAAAAGATTAAGAAGTGCTAAGAGCAGCTACTGTAAAATCTTCAAAGGAGAAAACACTCAGAGAGCATTTTGTAAATATTCAAAACTGCAAAGGATTAAGAATTGATTCAATCCATCAGCAAAAGAAGAAAGCCCTTTTTCCTAAATGTTTAAATCAAGTATAAGCTAATTTTAATCATAGTAAAATTATAAAAAACAAATGGAAGACAATATCATAAAAAATTTAATTTGAAAATTAAAATGAGAGCCAAGATACTGAACATCATAGATAAAATTAAATGAAGCCGGGCAGTGGTGGCGCACACCTTTAATCCCAGCACTTGGGAGGCAGAGACAGGCGGATTTCTGAGTTCAAGGCCAGCCTGATCTACAGAGTGAGTTCCAGGACAGCCAGGGCTACAGAGAAACCCTGTCTCAAAAAAAAAAAAAAAAAAAAAAAAAAGAAAGAAAGAAAGAAAAGAAAAAGAAAAAGAAAAAATTAAATGAAAACTCAAATCAAAAAGATAATCTATTCACTTATTTGCAATCTTGCTTTTGGAATTTCTCAGATGCATACCTTCAAATGAGACCTCACAGAAGGAAGAACATCCGTGGAGCAGTCACTTACAGCAGTAAGGCCGGGAAGATAAGCCAATCAGCTCACCACACAGAGTACAAAAGAAGCTGATAGGGTGGATTTTAAGGATCAGTATGTACTTAGCAGAGCTGCTAATCCAGATCATGTTTACCTGAGTTATCACGCACTCATATGTGCACAAATATAAGTAAGGACAACTCAACCGAAATGGAATGGAATAAATTGAAATAAAGTGTAAGTGTAGTGCAATTGTTCTCAAATAGCCTGCTGTATAGCCTTTACTTTCTTAAGTAAGTAATATGTAAAAATTAATTTTATTGAAAAATTTCAAAATGAAATAGGTATATGTGTGTATGTGTGCATTTGTGTCCATGTATGTATACACATGAAAGTGCCAACAGAGACCAGAAGAGGGCATTGGATTCCAGTAGTTGAATGCATAAGTAATTATGAAACACTCCACATGGGTACTGGGAACTAAATTCCAGTCCTTTCCAAGAGCACCCTTAGCTATTTGTTTAGTCCTTTGACACAGGACTTTTTATACTATCTAATCCCTACAAGCTTACTCAAATTCATAATTACATAATTTTAAATCAGAAGCTATCCTTAAAGTCCTTTTCTGAAACTGTTTAAAAGATAAAAGAAAATGTATTTCCTTAAGAAATATTTAATAATTAACACTGCTGTACATGAACTCTGAAAATTAATACTGTGGTAAATGTAATTAAAACAGAGTATAATGAGAGAAAAGATTTTTTTCCCTAAAGGCTGTGTTACTTAATTTACCAGATACCTCACTAAAATGAACAGGGTTGAACAAAGCATCAAAGACTCTGTACATGACATGCCATCAGATGAATGCAAATCACAGTAAGGCACTGCTATACCTTGTCACAATGAGCAAAGCCCGGAACCCTGATGCCACCACATGCTGGCAAGGATGCAGAAGAGCAGGAGCTTTTATTCAGTGCAGAAGCGTAGGAACTGAGCAGCCACATTGCACGACAGTTTGGAAGGTTCTTAAAAAGTTAAAATGATCTTGCCATATGATCTCTCAGTGGTGGGCCTGATATTTACTAAAACGAGGAAAAAGTCTGTTTCCAAATCCTCACAAAAACTTTCACACACATGCTCCTCTTGTCAACTCGATTTGCAACTGCCAAAACTTCAGAAGCAAACAGGACATTCTTCAAGGATATAGATTCACTGTGGTACATCCAGACAATAGGACAGCATTCACTGGCAACAACATATGATCTGAGGAGACAGTACACTGTGGAAGAAGGCAATCTGAAAGCTAAAGGCTGTGTAATTGTTAGTTTATGAAATTGTGGATAAGGCAGAGCTACAGGGTCTACAAAGAGATTAGTGGTTGGCAGCAGTTAGATCATTGGGAAAGGGCAAAATGGCACAGTGCAGGGACCTTCTAGAATAGCAGGGCTCTGGGCCACAGGTGGCTATGGGGAATTACCTGTGTGTCCCCACCCACTTACTGACTGTACCCTACCATGAGTGACCCTTCTTGCCAGATGCAGACTCCAAGGGATGAGGGCATGCCAACATCAGGTGATCAACACTGACAGCAACAGATATTCCAGGCAGGTGAACACGCCAAGGATAGGAGACTATGGGCTGCTAGCTCAAGAACTTGTGAAATCTATGAACCATTCCAGTCAATCTTCCTGAGAAATTAGAATTCTTAAAAAAAAGTTTACAAAATTGGAGAAGATAATCTTGTTTTGGATTAGATGAAAACTTTTTTATGATGATATGGCAACCCTGAAGAAAAACTTTCAAGTCTCTAAAATAACTATATTTTTCTTTTAAATGTTTACTTTGCCTCTGTAGGCATTGTTTTCTTACACACACACACACACACACACACACACACACACACACACACACACACGCACACACACATATGTGAATGGAGAGGTCATTATAGAATTTAGAATAATCATACTTAGGAACTAGAGGGAAAGGAGTCTCCAGTCTCTGTAGAAGGTCAGTGGCAGCCATGATTATTATTGTTTAGGTCAGTTGCTTCTCACACCAGTTCATCTTATGTTGGGAATGGAAGAAAAATGTCTCCTTATTTGAGAGAAATATTAAATTGCACACTTTCTTTTAATTACAGAAATCCTTATCCCCCCACCCCTGAAAACCATGCCAAGTTAAATGACCTTAGGCAAAGCCTGGCTAAGAATCAAGAACCATCTTGTTATTTTCTACAGACTTACCCAGTAATAACAGTCTCCTCTCTGCCAACAATTTCTATGGAATTGTATGTGATCAGGAAAAATGGGATTTATGTTCATTTGCTTTGTAATTGAAGGAGAATTATATTGCAAGTTCCCTGTTTGGATCCGTTCCCATTTTGTTAGGCAAACACAGATGATCTGTCAGTGACACACATTCATAAAGTGATCTGATCTCTTTTGTGTCTATCAATCGAAGGTATTATATTCTCTGAATTTAAATTAAATCGTTCATTATTCTATGTAATAATCCATCTAATATAACCAACTCTGAAAGCAGTACCTCTCTTGCCAATTGTCAGTAGAGTCAAAAATAAGACATGTCTTTTATATTTGACAGATTAAGACAAAACATTCTTTTAAAAATTGCAAGTAAAAAAATAGGCATGAGCTTTTAGGTTCCTTTGCCAATACAAATAAGGAGTTATACTCTGTTCATTAAACACAGTGTCACACTGTGATGTTAGTAGCATAGATATAGAAGTGGATTTATTTTTGAGTTCTGATACCATTGCATCAGAAAACTTCATGAAAGACAATGTTTTACCAAAAGACTAAGAAATCAATAATTTCACAGTTATTGGGGGGGAAAATCTACATTGGCTATTAAAGTACTTGTTCATCAGTAAATGATGTATAGCATATTTCTCCTATGGCCAGTTTATTTAGTGAGTCTATTTGTCACGTTAACAGCCCTAGCCTCTATTTTATTTTATTTTATTTTATTTTATTTTATTTTATTTGTGCATTTCATATGCACATTCCTTTGAGATATAGGTCTAGATACTGAAAACTGAAGACCCAAATTCTTAGGAAGAAAGGCATTTAGTTGACTTCTTCTGGGCATCAATCACATCAGTGTCCCCACTGTTAAAGACAAAAAAGATTACAAAGTGAGATCAATATACTGCAGTGGCCCTCCTATAAAACTAGACACTGAACCAATCAACTTTCAAAATACATCCCCCAATTTTTACAAATTTATTTATGTCAGAAGAGGTAGAAAAATATGAGAAGGAACTCAATACTCCTCTCTCTTCTTGCCCATACCCTAAAGCTCTGAGACTTCTTCAGCAGACCACTTTCTGAACAGTGCCCCACCTCTTTCCCACCAGGACTGGCAATCATTGGCTCACTTTACCCTTGTTTTGCATGAAAAAGGTCACCATTTATTTTTCCTTTAATATGAAGTATCTGTTGTGTTCACCTCTGTTTCAGTTACTTTACAAGGCAAGACTAGGTGGAGTTGTTAAAAACCCACATATAGAAAACATTGAATTCTATTCCTTGGGTCATTTCCTCATTAGTCTCTCCTTTTAACTTTAATAAAATGCCATTCTTCGAGTCAGTAGGTGCTTCATCTGCACTTCCATAGATAATGCTTCAGAATCTTTGCTTATTGTCCTTGAACTTATTTCTTCTAACCTTGATGGCCTATCCTTGATCCTCTCTGTTGATTAATCTTGGTTTTGGGCCAACGCCTTCATGGGAAATGATAGCAATACAACCTTCTCCATGGTTCTATCTCCTGATATTGTGGCCATCTTTGGAACATCACATGGCTGTAAACAAGGTGTTTTTGTTGATCTCACTGGTCTATTTTGGGATTAGAACGAACCCTCAGTAGAACAAAACAGGTAGTCTGCTATGGACTAAATGCTTTACAAGGTCGTTGATCAGAGAATTCTGAGTTACTACCCTTGGAGTTTGGCTTGTGTCAGAGGCCTGGGTTCCACTAAGGTAAATAGAGAAAGCAAAAGCTTAATATTCTCCCGAATAAGCTCTGAGCAGCCTCGTTCATGATGGTTTCTGAGATCCTCAATCGATATTATCCTGCTGGGGTTACTCTGACAATGAAAAGAAAAGGAGCCGTCATTACTGTGCGACAAAATATTCCTTGTGTGTGTGCATGTAAATTATAAATATTACTTTTCTCCCCACCTTCAGTTTTTAAAATGTGGTTTCACATTTCATTTAATGCTAAATGGTTCATTGCATAGAGTCGAAACTCAGTTCTCTTATTACAGTGTTATCTTTCACTTTGTCAAAATATGTCGACTTGATAAGAAATCTGACAGAAGTTGCTTATGATGGGATCACTAACAGCCATCAGTTTCTCTCTAGCAAATGAAACTGTAACCATGGTGACGGCCTTTTTTTTGCCAGAATGAAAATGAGACAGCACTCTGCTGCAGCCATTAGCAGAATACACAAATGTCCCTCAAGGCAAACATCTAAAGCAAATGGACTGCAAAGGAAGGAGCACTAATTTCTATTTATTTAGGATTTGTAAACCTAGCAGAGCAAGATATTAACAAAGGAACAAACAAAGGCAGCTTTAAAACTCCCTGCTGCTTGCGTTTTTCCTTTTGGTTTGTGAAACTCCTTGTCTCAAACCTAGAATCCTTTGGTCTGATTCCCCTACTCTGGTGTTGAATAATACCAACAATGTATCTTTGACACTACCCCTGGATATTCCACGGGCCTTCACTCCCCCCACCCCCTTGCATGAAGAGGGAAAGGGAACTTAATCAAGTAGAAAAGGTACTTTAAATGATAAGGAGTTTCTCCTCCTTTTTAAAGGTGCATTTTAGGGGAAACTATCAAAAAGTGAAATACAAGATGTCCTTTTTCATATACTTTAATTTTCAAAGAGACACGTTCATTCTGATAAGGTGCATAGAAGCTGATAATAAGTCTATTCTAACACTATCAGCAATCAGCTGCAGACTGTCAGACCTTTCAAGTGTCACACGCCTCTCAGTGTCTTCTTATTCACCCTTAGTCCCATCTCTCTCGAAGCTCTGCAGAGCATGCAGATATTCTCCTGACAGACTCAGCGGAGGTGAAGGTTCTTCAGCTATCTGTGAGACAAGAATACTGTTTTCAGTTCTCGAACACCTAAAACAAAACATTACCTTAAGATGATGTTTCAGTCTGCCTCCTACTCACCTCCTTAATGATGCTGCGCCCTAGCCTCCATCCTTCCTGCCTTCCTTCCTGCTGGGATTATCCTGATGATAGAGCAAAATTAATGTTTTCAGTATTCCCCTTAGTAAGTGTACTGATTCTCCTAGAATATATGGGCACGCTTAAAACCATGCTTTGATTCGCAGAACAATGATTTACAGCGTGAGAAAAGCTTCACAAAGACCCATTTGTCTAAATATTAGGCCAGAATCCCTGCTGCAACCTCAGAAAGGAGCAAAGTATTAAGATCATAGGAAGACATTTCTGTCAGGTTTTCAGTGAGAATCAGAGGCAGCTGCCATTGAGATATTGCTGTGGAAATCTGTGTCCGCAGCTACATAATTAACCTGTGGAATCATCGCTCATCAACTGCAGTGTAGATTCACATGCAGTCGTTCCTGCCATGTCTCTTTCTTTGTTTTCGAGTTGCTTGCTTAGGTAAGTCTTATCCATAAAATCCGTCTGTCTTGTCAGATTTGATTATCTACCTTGATTTACGGTAGATTGAAGTAGAGTTGTTTTGGACATAGAAAGTTACTTCTGGACATACTCAAGATGCCAGCATATGAAGATGGTTTCCTAATAAATAAATATCCATGGACACATAATAATACGGGTCAGAATTTCTTAGAAGTTCTCTGGATATTAGAATTTTTGCTGTGATAGAGGAGCACTTAGGGACCCTACAGCCATTATATAGAAGATAAATAACTTCTGCTCTTGGCCAATGATAGTGGGGTCCAAAAAGACCAGATAGAGGCCAGACACATCTGAAGAGCAGGAAGAAAGAATCTTTATAATTAAGGGAGAATAAAAAGTCAGATATGTTTGGGTTTTTTTTCTCTAAATTAAACATAAATTGCAATAAGTGATCTAATATTTGCTGCAGGCATGCCCATGTGGTGATGTGCTATCAGACACAGGCTTGCACTGGGGTGAACCACTATGCACCGTATCCATCATTACGATGAAGCTCAGCTTCCTCACATATTAAGCTGAGATTTATCATCTTTCCTAGTTAGCAAGTATTCAATTATTATTTGTCTGAAGAAAGAGGCATGTTAACTTTTTATATATATTTTTTTTCTTTATTTACATTTCAAGTGTTTTCCCCTTTCCAGGTCTCCCCTTTGGAAACCCCCTATCTACCCCCCCCCCCCGCTCTTTATGAGGGTGCTCCCCCACCCACCCACTCCTGTCTTCCTATCCTGGCATTCCCCTACACTGGGACATTGAACACCCTCAGGCCCAAGGGCCTCTCCTCCCACTGATGTCCAACAAGGCCATTCTCTGCCACATATATGGCTGGAGCCATGGGTCCTTCCATGTGTTTTCTTTGGTTGGTAGTCCAGGCCCCAGGAGCACCAGGGGGTCTGGCCAGTTGACACTGTTGCTCCCTTTAACACTGTAATTTGCACATAGTGCTAAGTGCCCAGAAATGTGGTTTTCCAGCTCATTTTAAATTGCTTCATCAGCTCTCCTCTTTAGGAATCACATTTATTACTTGCCTTCTCTTGATCATGAAATTCTGTAAGATACAAGGTGGAGCCATTCTGAAAGTCTTATCTGAGTGTTAGATCAACTCCTGGAGCGCTTTTTGTCTAGTTTACACCAACCCATGAAAAAATAAATAAAATTCCCAATAATTCATTGTGTGGCCCATTACTCAATGCTGGTATTAAATTGCAAGCTGCTCATTTGAACCCACCACTATATAAGTTCTGTTTCTGGCAGAATAAAGTCAAGGAGAAAAACAATAGGTTTTGTGGACTCTACTTAGTATAGCCTTGGGCACTGTTGAAGTTTCTGTAATAGGTGGCTTCATAAGGAAGATGGATAAACATTAAAATTATTCAACTCATCCCAAAGTTCTTTAAAAAGATGCACATACTCTCTAAGAATGCTACCTAGCCCTCCTTTCATCAGCCATGGCTTCTAGAAGACCCTTCCCTGGAAGGTTTCACCTCATGAGGAAAGACTTACAGTAAGTTTTAGGTCAGCAATCTGGTTTCAACCATACTCCAGTTTTCCCTTTATGTTACTTGTCTGGATTTTTAGCAACTTTACCTGCTGGAACTACTATCTCTAGATGAAAGCTGAAAGTCACTTTACACATAAATATAGCCATTATATATTATAGCACTTATATGACTTACAGGATTGATAGAGTTATAGCATTTATATGAAGGCTTTATTTTTTCACCGAAAATACTACTGAGATAAAGTTCTAAAGATGTTACCATATGCCCCACCATTAAGCAAATTAAGGGGAAAATTCAGCAAGGAATCATCCCCAAATAACTGTCTGTTCTTTCAATCATGATGCCCATCTGACATTGTATGCATTAGGAGCTCTCAACAATACCAGATCTACACAGAAAAGTCTGAAAGAGAAATGCCTCAACCACGGCACTTAGTGAGCACTTCCTACTGTGCCAAATTGACTAGTCATGAAAAAAATAGGATTAACCATCCAATTAGGAATTCAAGCATTTTTTTCAGACACAATAGAGACTGCCTATATATGGAACTTATTAATAAAATGAGCCATTAATTCAAAATAGACAGTAGTTAAGAGCTCCCTTCTTCATCAAATCACATTTAACTCATTTAAAAGTGACACCAAGCTCGAAGTTTCCAACATAAATGAGGGCTACTAAAGAAATGCCCAACACCCATAAAAATATGTGCCAGAAGAGTGTTATTTCAGGCTGGTATTTATCCAAGGGGTGCAGTTTTATAGGAAGCATATGAGAAACATGAATGAGTTCCGGTGAATATCATATTTATTTAAATATTTGTAGTGTTCTCATGTTTTTCTTGGCAGCTTAAAAATTCATACATCAAATAAATGAATTTGTAATCCTAATGAATGCATGCTTAGGGGATATTTTCTAATAGTGAACAGTCTCTGTCAGCACATTTATACTTTATAATTATTAACTATTTTTTGTGATCCTAAAAGAACTACAATCTTTCCTTCCGCACACTGGTTCACTAGTTACAAATAGTCATAAAATAAGAATTTTAATGATCTCAATGAAGATAAAGTGAGCCAAGATTTTCAGGAAGCTGAGCATGAGGCAGACCTTGGAACCTTATGCTCTCTCTTCTTCTGACATGTGAAGCTCTTCTGAGTCACAGGGAAGATTAGAAATTTCTATATTTATGGTGATGTTCCAATCTCTTCTTTATACTTTCCAGCACCCTATCTACAAGATTACAACCAAGACTCCTTCTTAAGGTTAATTTATATTCAGTCAGCTTATATTGGTCCATTGTACTTCCAAACACGAATTATCTCAGTTGCAGAAGGATGGCTTCTATCTTTCGGGACTGCTTGTTTTAATGGATGAGGTTGAACAGCATACTCTTTGGAACTTTTCATAATTTTAGGGAAAAAGAAGCAGATATTGTATCTAATCTAATCTACCATTCATAGTTGTCATTCAAAATGAATTAAGTTAAATTACACACAGACCATTTTATTTGGATTTAAAATCAATATGGTATTTCCTTATAATTTCAAAAGACACATCAAAGATGTTATTGGATAGAATTCATGAAATGTTTAAAAAATAAATGAAGGGTCCCAGATGTTTATATTTTGTTAAGCCTCCTATGTATTTAGACACTTAGCATGAGAGGGCTTGACAGATGAGAATCAGATTGCTGAGAATGTTCTTGTTCAGTGTAACAGGATTCAATTTAAACTTGCAGGCACTACACAATTACCTGTAGGAGCATGTCACCCATCACAGAACTCCAAGTCAAATCTTTCTCTTCTCTATGCTGTTCCATTGCAACCTTGAGATAGCAACAACAACAACAACAACAACAACAACAACAACAACAATGGGACTCTCCTTGATCTGCATCAGACATTTTGAAAAAAATTTTCTCAACTGAAGGAGTAAGGAAAAATAACAGACACAACATTATATACATCAACATTCATACCTGATAGCCATTCCATGGGCATTTTATAGAGTAAACCAGGGCTATAATTTAAAAATATAGTGATTTCTATATTTTATTTAAACTCATTATCTCTTTTGAGGAGTTGAAGAAAACCTGGGTGAATGTGAATGGAGCAGATGAAGTCCTGAGTGAATGTGAGTTATTGACATGGGCAAGCCCATGTCAAGAACGCCAGTGCCTCAAACCCATGGGAATGACAATGGCTTCCTCTGGCCCCATGGGAATGACAATGGCTTCCTCTGGCCTATGTACAGTTATTGACAGTGTGCAAAAAACATTGACCTCGGCTTCTTGTTCCCAAATGTTTATAACCTAAGACTGCTCCTCTACAGAGATCCCTTACTGAGACTAGCTAAACTTGCTTCCTTGTTCAGCTGTATATAACAAACCTGCCTCCTTATTTAGTTGTATATAATAACCCAGTCTCTCCATTAAGCTGTATATAATAGCACTGCCTCCACAATTCAGATAAGTAAAGTTACTGAATTTGGGGTTTGTTCTTGGTATATCTCTATCTCTCTATCAGAGCACATGGCTCACTTATTCCAAGTTTATGTATGTCTGTCATTTTTCTTTTCATTTTTGGTCACCCCAGTTAGGTCATTCCCAATGTTGTTCAGGTAATAAATCATAAAAATTTTAATATCTTGAAATGTGACCAATTTTTTCCTTAGCCTAAATTATAAATAGATATGGTAGATAACAGGTATTAATTTAAAATAAATATCACATGATAGTTATACAATATAATATATATGAATACACAGTATATAATATAAAATATTATCTAATATATGGATGCATATATAAGTACATTTTACCAAAAGCATTTGTCATATTAACAAATAATGAATATTCTTTTTAACACCAAACTCTCATGAATAGACAAGTCATTGAAACAGACACTAAACAGAGACACAGTAAAACTAATAGAGGTTATGAACCACATGGATTTAACAGATATAAACAGAAAAATAGTATCCAAATCAACAAAATCAGAAATGAAAAAGAAGAGATAACAGAAACTGATGAAATTCAAAAAATCATCAGATCCTACTACAAAAGCCTTATACTTAACACAACTGGAAAATCTAGATGAAATGGAAGATTTTCTAGACAGATTCCACTTACTAAAGTTAAGTAAAGATCAGGTAAACTGTCTGGGCAGTCCCATATCTCCTAAGGAAATAGAAGAAGTCACTAAAAACCTCCCAAGCAAAACTAGTCCAGGGCCACAAGACTTTAGCACAGAATTCTACCAGACCTTCAAAAAAGAGCTAACACGAATACTCCTCAAACGATTCCATGAAACGGAAACAGAAGGAACATTACCTAATTCATTCTATGGAGCCACAGTTATTCTGATAGTTAAGGAGAACTTAAGACCAATTTTGCTTATAAATATCAATGTAAAAATATTCAATAAAACTCTAACAAACCAAATTCAAGAACATATCAAAACCATCATTCACCAGGATCAAGTAGGCTTCATTCCAGGGATGCAAGGTTGGTTCAATATATAAAAATCCATTAACATAATCTACTATATAAACAAATTAAAAGAAAAAATCACATGATCTTCTCATTAGATGCTAAAAAACATTTGACAAAATATAGCACACTTTCATGTTAAAAGATTTGGAGAGATCAGCAATTCAAGGCCCATACTTAAGTATAATAAAAGCAATATATAGTAATTATCAGCTAATATCAAGTTAAATGGAGAGATACTTGAAGCAATCTTACTAAAATCAGGGACAAGACAAGAATGCTCACTCTCCCCTTACCTATTCAACATACTACGCACAGTTCTAGACAGAGCAATAAGACAACAAAAGGAGATCAATGCGATACAAATTGGCAAAGAAGAAGTCAAGGTATCACTATTTGCAGATGATATGATAGTGTATATAAGCAACACCAAAAATTCTATCAGACAACTTCTACAGCTGAAAAACAGCTTTAGTAAGGTGGATGGATATAAAATTAACTGCAACAAGTCAGTAGCCATCCTTTATACAAGTGATAAATGGGCTAAGAAAGAATATAGGGGGAAACATGCTTCACAATAGTCACAAATAATATAAAATATCTTGGGATAATTCTAACCAAACAAGTGAAAGATCTGTATGACAAGAACTTCAAATCTCTCAAGAAAGAAGTTGAAGAAGACCTCAGGAAATGGAAAGATCTCCCATGTTCAGGTACTGGTAGGATTAACATACTAAAACTGGGCATCCTGCACAAAGCAATCTACAAATTCAGTGAAATCCCCATCAAAATTCCAACTCAATTCTTTGCAGACATTGAAGGAGCAATTCTCAGTTTCATATGGATAAACAAAAATCCCAGTATAATGTAAACAATTCTTAACAATAAGAGAAGTTCTGGGGAATCACCATCCCTGACATCAAGCTATACTACAGAGTAATAGTCATAAAAACTGCATGGCATTGGTACAGAGACAGAGAGGTAGATCAGTGGAATAGAATTGAAGACCCTGAAATGAACCCACACACCTATGGTCACTTGATCTTTGACAAAAAAAGCCAAAACAATCTAGTGGAAAAATGAAAGAATTTTCAACAAATGGTTCTGATTCAACTGGCAGTCAGCATGTAGAAGAATGCAAATTGATTCATTGTTATCTCCTTGTACAAAGCTCAAGTCCAAGTGGATCAAGGACCTCCACATAAAAGCAGATATGTTGAATCTAGTAAAAGAGAATGTGAGAAAGATCCTTGAACACATCTGTACAGGGCAAAATTTCCAAAACAGAACACCAACTGCTCAGGTTCTAAGATCAACAATTGACAAATGGAACTTCACAAATTTGAAAAGCTTCTATAAGGCAAGGGACACTGGCAATAGGACAAAACAGCAACATACAGAGTGGGAAAAGATCTTTACCAGAACTCCACCTGATATAGGGCTAATATTCAAAATATACAAGAAACTGAAAAAGTTAGACTCAAGCGAACCAAATAACCATTAAAATAAAATAATTTTAAAAGGGGGTTTCAGAACTAAACAAGGAATTCTCAACTGAGGAATCTCGAATGGCCAAGAAGCACCTAAAGAAATGTTCAACATCCTTAGTCATCAGGGAAATGCAAATCAAAACGACCCTGAGATTCCACCTCACACCAGTCAGAATGGCTAAGATCAAAATCTCAGGTGACAGCAGATGCTGGTGAGGATGTGGAGAAAGAGGAACACTCCTTCATTGCTGGTGGAATTGCAAGCTGGTACAACCACTCTGGAAATCAATCTGGAGATTCCTCAGAAAATTGGAAATACTTCTACCAGAAGACCCAGCAATACCACTCCCTGGCATATACCCAAAAGATGTCCCACCATGCCATGTGCTCCACTATAGTATAGTATATAGTGGCCTTATTTGTAATAGCCAGAAGCTGGAAACAACCCAAATGTCCCATAATGGAAGAATGGATACAGAAA
Organism: Uromys caudimaculatus; assembly: GCA_028551405.1. Taxonomy (NCBI): domain Eukaryota; kingdom Metazoa; phylum Chordata; class Mammalia; order Rodentia; family Muridae; genus Uromys; species Uromys caudimaculatus. Next base: position 20,980,612 of record CM052702.1, on the reverse strand, counting down.
ATGTGGTTCATTTACACAATGGAATATTATTCAGCTATTAAGAACAAGGGCATCATGAATTCTGCAGGCAAATGGATGTAACTAGAAAATATCATCCTGAATGAGGTAACTCTGACCCAAATGGACATGCATGGTATGTACTCACTAATAAGAGGGATATTAGCCAAAAAAGTACAGAATACCTAGGGTACAATCACAGAACACAATAAGATTAACAAGCTCAAGTGACCAAGAGAGGATGCTTCAATCCGACTTGGGAGAAAGAAGAAAGCAGAGGGCAGGGGGAGGGAGGAAACTGTGTGGGAGAGTGGAGAGGAAGGAGTAAGGGGGAAATATAATCAGACATTGGGGGGACAAGAATGAATCACTGAGGGACATCAGAACAAATGGAAGTATGCAACATCAGTAGGTGGGAGGTAGGAAGACCCTCTACAAATTACCAGAGACTTGGGAGGTAAGAGACTCTCAGGACTCAATGGAAGGACCTTAAATGACATGCCCAACACTGTGGAAAGAGAACACAGAGTCTATCTCCAGTAGAAAGACAGGGCATCAAATAGAAGGATGGGTTTGCCACCCCACAGTCAAAAATCCTGACCCAGAATTGTTCCTCTCTGAAAGAACTGCAGGGACAAAAATGGAGAAGAGACTGAAGGAAAGGAGGTCCAGTAACAGTCCAACACGGGACTCATCTCAAGGGAAATCTCCAAGACCTGACAGTATTACTGATACTATGTTCTGCTTACAGAAAGCAGCCTAGCATGGCAGTCCTCTGAGAGGCCCAACAAACAGCTGTCTGAGACAGGCACAGATACACCCAACCATTGGACTGAAGACTTGGACCCCTGTGGTTGAGTTAGGGAAAGGCTGGAAGAAGCTGTGGAAAAGAGTGACCCCATAGGAAGACCAGCAGTCTCAACTAACCTGGACCCCTGAGATCTCTCAGACACTGAGCCACCAATCAAGCAGCATAGACAAGCTGCTCTGAGGTCCCTGAAATATATGCAGCAGAGGAATGTCTGGTCTGGCCTCAGTGGGAGACAATTGATGTGCCTAACCCACAAGAGACTTGAGGCCTCAGATTGTGGGGAGGCCTGGTGGGGGGCATCCTCTTGGAGACAGTGGGAAATAGAAATGGAATGAGCAACAGTGGGAAGAAAGACTAGGAGGGGGGCAATGCCTGGACAGTAAAAAAAAAATAAAAGTGATAATAATAGTAATAATAATAATAATAATAACTTAATTTATTAGTTTGTTTTGGTAATAACTAACCACTTTCCTATGGGATTCAAGGTCTACTTCACATGAGGAACTCACATCTAGTATTGTAAATCTGGTCAACACATTGTGGCTAAAATAAGTCACAGTATGGGTGGACCATCTACTATTATTTTTAAATAGAAATAGAGTCAAATTGTCTTCTAAATAGCATCTTCATGCCCATAGTCTAAATAGAGAAGCATAAATGACACGTCTGTAATATCACTATTCTTTTTCATTTTTGATACTTTATTTACATTTCCAATGTTTCCCCTTTTCTGGGTCTCCTCTTTGGAAGCCCCCTATCCCCTCCCCATCCCTACCTCTATGAGGGAATTCCACCTCCCACCCACCCGCCCACCCATCCCCATATTCCCACCTTGACATTCCCCTTTACTGGAGCCTCTAAAACCCTCAGGCCCAAGGGCCTCTCCTCTCCCTGATGGCCATCGAGGTCATCCTCTGCCACATATGTGGTCCAAAGCATGGGTCCATAGGTGTGTATTCTTTGGTTGGTGGTCCAAACTTCAGGACGACCGGGGGTGGGGGTAAGGTTCATTGATGCTGTTGCTCCCTCCATGGGGCTGCAAACTCCCTCAGCTCCTTCAGACCTTTCTCCAATCTGGGACCTCACTCTCATCCAGTGGTTACTGTTAAGTGAAACTTGGGCATTCTGAACTTTTGGGCTAATATCCACTTATCAGTGAGTACATACCATGTTCATTCTTTTGTGACTGAGTTACCTCGCTCAGGATGGTATTTTCAAGTTCCATCCAATTGCCTGCAAATTTCATTAAGTCATTGTTTTTAATAGCTGAGTAGTACTCCATTGTGTAAATGTACCACATTTTCTGTATCCATTCCTCTGATGAAGGACATCTGGGTTGTTTCCAGCTTCTGACTATTATAAATATGGCTGCTATGAACATAGTGGAGCATGTGTCTTTATTACATGTTGGAGCATCTTCTGGGTATATGACCAGGAGAGGTATAGCTGGGTCCTCAGGTAGTATTATGTCCATTTTTCTGAGGGTCCACCAAACTGATTTCCAGAGTGGTTGTACCAGCTTGCAGTCCCA
>CM052702.1:20953895-20977773 GCA_028551405.1 Uromys caudimaculatus | reverse complement strand
CGGTCGTCTTGGAGTTTGGACCACCAACCAAAGAATACACATCTATGGACCCATGTTTCAGACCACATATGTGGCAGAGGATGGCCTCGTTGGCCATCAGGGAGACAGGAGAGGCCATTGGGCCTGAGGGCATTAGAGGCCCCAGTAAAGGGGAATGTCAAGGTGGGAATATGGGGATGGGTGGGCGGGTGGGTGGGAGGTGGAATTCCCTCATAGAGGCGGGAAGGGGAAGGGGATAGGGGGTTTCCAAAGAGGAGACCTAGAAAAAGGGAAACATTGGAAATGTAAATAAAGTATCAAAAATAATAATAATAATAAAAAAAATGTGGTGGAAGTATAGAGTTCATCAAAATTATTAATTAGGCATTTGTTTCTTTCAAAGGCATCTTCTAAGTCTTGGCTAGGTGTTCCAGGAATATTTTTATTGTTTTATCTTTAAGTTTTTTTAATAAATGATGGCAAATCTGTTATTTAACATGCATGGCTTCAGATAAATCGCCCCATGTATAACTTCTTGTGATTTTTGTCATTGACAAAGATACATCAACAAGCTTCTATTGATATAGCATCTTCTTTTGCTTTAGTTTGTCCATGTGCTTTTCTTTATAATGGATATTCCAACAAAATTCTGAACTTTAGCATGATTGACAAATATGCTACTGTAGCCTTTGAGTATAGCAAGCTGCAACGAGAGAGGTCTTAGGTCAAAGTTTCCATGCCATCCCTTCATATCTGAAGAAGAAATGGCTGTGTGACTTATAGAGGATGATAAAGTGTAACGAAATTTTAAAATGCTAACATTTGGAAATTATTCCAAGTATCCTTGTGCTCCTTAGCTTCCTTAGAATGAGGTGTGTAGCAGTGGGGGATGGGGAACTGGGGGTAGTCACTAGAAAGGCCTAGATGCCAGGAAAGCAAGAGGCTCCCAGGACTGAACTGGGATGACTTTAGCCAAAATAACCAATAAAGGGGAGATAGAACCAGTAAACATCGTGTCCAGTAGATAGGCACAACCCCTAGTTGAGGGATGGGGTCATCATCTATCTTAAAATTTTTAACCCAGATTTGTTCCTGTCCAAAGGTAAGGCAGAAACAAAAAATGGAGCAGAGGCTGAAGAAAAGGTCAACTGGACATTGCCCTACCTAGGGATCCATCTCATCTGCAGAACCACATCCCAACACGATTGCTGATGCCAAGAAGCACTTTTGCTGACAGGAGTCTGATATAGCTGTCTCCTGAGAGGCTCTGCCATAGCCTGACTAATACAGATGTGGATGTTTGCAGCCAACCATTGGACTGAGCATGGAGACATCAATGGAGGTGTTAGGGAAGGACTGAAAGAGCTGAAGGGTTTTGAAACCCCATAGGAAGAACAACAATATCAACCAATCAGAACCTCCAGAGCTCCCAAGGACTAAACCACTGACCATAGAGTACACATGGAGGGACTCATGGCTCCAGCTGCATATGTAGCAGAGGATGGTTTATTGGGCATCAATGGGAGGAGAAGCCCTTGGTTCTGTGAACGTTCCATGCCCCAGTGTAGGGGAATGCTAGGGTGGTGAGGTGGGAGTGGGTGGTAGGTAGAAGAGCACCCTCATAGAAGCAGAGGGAGGGGAGGGGATGGGGGATTGCAGAGGGGAAACCGGGAATGGAGATAACATTTGAAATGTAAATAAATAAAATAACCAATTTGTAAAGAGAAAGTGATCATTCACCTGCAGTATAAATTGAAACATCTGCACGTGTGCCAAGTGATTCCATGTTCTGCATCTAATGAATGGAAGAAAATGCAGTCTTTACTTGATACTAAAAGCCTATATTTAATTTCACTAGGCTCACATAATGATTAATTCTTGTTAATGGTTAAAGGTCTTACAAATATTGTACATTGGCCTTGCCCTGAGGGTCATGGAAACTAGCTACCATTCTTAGAGACGAAAAGTATTTCTGGTATGCTTCCTAATTATGCCAAGACCAGCACTCCATGTAACACTTAAAAGTCTTCAATGCGGATTTCTGTAGTGTTTTGAGTAAGAACTATTACTTAGAGTTCCATGCAGTTGAACACTTCGTCTCCTGTTGGTGCCAGTGTCCGTGGAGTTTATAGCACTTTCTTCGCTAGAAGAAATAAGCCACCAGAGGTGGGCTTTAATGACATAGCTCTGTCCTACTTCCTGCCCCTCTCTCCTGTGTAAAGATGAACTGTGATTGAGCAGTTTTCTACTCCAGTGGTCATGACATGCTAGCTCTATTGTTATAGACTCTAGACCTCCAGAATTGCAAACCAAAATACACTTTGTTCTATAAACAGGTTTTTGTCCCATTATTTTATTACATCATCATCATCAACAACAACAACAACAACAACATCAACAACTCAAATTACCCCTATGCTGAAGATGCTGGTGATGTTTTTCCTGTGAATAACCTGACACTGCACTTTTTGAAGGAATGTGGAAGACTTTGAAAGCTTGGATAAAGCAGTTGGGTGTTATAAGCAAGGTCTGGAGGATAGTCATTCCTAGAGTAATGGGAACAGTGCAGATCTAGCTTCTGAGGTTTCAGAAGGGAACAAGAACTCTATTGGCAACTGGGCGTGACATGGCAGCTTTATTCTGCCCATGTTTAAGACCACGCCTGATGCTAAATTTTACAGTAACTGACTAATAATTTCTTTAGTGAAGAAAATCTTATGACACCAGAACATTGATTCTGTGGACTTGTTATTATCCCTTATTTTTATGCAGATCCATAATCAAAAGGAGAAAAGTTGTTAGAAGGATCACTTGGGATCTGCAAAGCCTTGAAGAACAAAGAGCCCTAAGAAGCTTAAGGATTCCAAAAGCCATGTACTGAAAAACGGTCTATAACTATTAAGGTGATCATTGGTAATAAAATGAAAGCTTTGTGCTCTACATTGAAAAGATAAGAAAGATAGCCTCAGGCAAAGACCCTTCCCACTGATCTTCCAACTTGTGAATGAGAAAACTTAAGATGTTTCTTGTTTTTACACAGCAACATAAGGCGTTGTAGCTGTGATCCATGGGATCGAAGATCCTTCTAAGGCAGACAGCCAAATTTGTCAGGTTCTTTCTCATGCTACATGCTATCAGGGCTAGGCATCCGTTCGCAATCACAACTGGTGCCGAAGAAATAGAAAGGACCATACGAGATTACTGCACTTATAGTACAACCGATCAAGTAATCTAGAATACATGAGGTCATGTCTAGATACAAAGAACCTATCAAGACCGAATAATGGAGAAATGATGGTCCCATTTCTTCAGGAACCTTGCAATGCCTGTGGAGTGACTTCTGCCTTCTCACCCTTGAATGACTTGTGGAAGTGCCACTGACTTGCTTTAACCTTGGTGGCATCCTGGTGTTATGAAAACAGATGAATTTTGCTTAGTGTGAAAATATATACTTGAGGTATAGTATAAGTGTTATTTAAAAATTAAAGAAATTATCAACTTCTGGTACAGAAAAATTTGAAAGAGTCTAAGACCTTTAGCAGAAAATGTAATTCTAGCAAAGGCTAACTGCCCCTTCGGTAATTATGTAATTCATTGAATATTGGTGAGCAGTGGGGCTCTTATGGTGGAGTTTTATGCTTTTATTGTGAGGGTTATAGAACTGGAGTGGTTTATGGTTTTAAATAAGAAAAAGTTTATGACAAAGAGGAAGTCTCCTAGATAACAAGAAAGTACCTTTAACGTTTTATATATAATACAGAAAAACTAAAGTGGGTTTCCCTACTCTTGTGATTGCTGATATAATAGCAAACTTGACTATGAAATCAGGTATGCTCTTGTCCTAACAATCCTAGGTCACTTGAAATTATGACTCATTGAAAAGCTACTCATAATACAATTCTTTGTTTAATCGTTTCATAAGTATTTTGTAACAGAGAATTACGGAAGTTACATGTAATTATCTTTAACCATATCCGTAAAAACATCAAAGGCCTCCTCTATACGAAACCAACAATGAAGAAAATGGATTGGCCTTTCAGAACTGGGTGGGGCAAAGCACACATCACTCTTGTGTTTCAGGAGATTTTTGTTATTTTTTATCTTTCAAATGTATTAATAAAAGACAATAAAATCATTATTTCAAATGACTAGCTGGGGAGAATAATCTGTATATCTAAGTATTACGGTGTTTTTTCCCTAGTCCTAACAACATATTTTCCTACTGATTTATTTATATATTGTCCCGGAAATGGATTTTCTTACAGATTACAATAGATATGTATGAATTAACTCCAACCTTTGAAATGAATATCATGGAAAAAAAGAGAACCAGCCTAACATACTTAACACAGTGCCTACATGACTCCAGAACCAGGTTAGTAGGCTGGCAGGGCCCACAGGACTCAAGAACCAGGTTAGTATGCTTGGCAGGGCCCACGGGACTCAAGAACCAGGTTAGTATGCTTGGCAGGGCCCACGGGACTCAAGAACCAGGTTAGTATGCTTGGCAGGGCCCACGGGACTCAAGAACCAGGTTAGTATTCTTGGCAGGGCCCACGGGACTCAAGAACCAGGTTAGTATGCTTGGCAGGGCCCACGGGACTCCAAAACCAATTCAACATACGTGGCAGGGCTCACACAGCACTTCCAGAGAGCAACACTCACCAATGTCATTCCCAGTAAGTCTTGTAGAATAAAGAGGCATTAGACCACTTTCTTATTGGATAGCATGCATCCTCATGCTGCTCAGGGAGACATTCTGAAAACACAGATTTCTGGGATAACTGGAGGTTCTGGCTCTGTGCATTGGAACTTGAGAGTGTATATTTTGACCAGTTTCTCCAGCAATATTCAGTGTTCTGGCCCTAGAGCCACAGTCTCAGAACCTCTGCTCAACATCAGAGGAAGCTTCTGCTAATGAACACCTTAATGCATCTCTCAGCTTGTTTATTCCTTTTCTTCACTGTACTGAAGGAATAAAATGTGCCTGACATGCCAGTAGGAGTTTTCTCTAAGTGTTGATGCTTAGTGTTGTAGAGCTCACTGATTTTCTGGTTGACAAATGTGTCAACCTCTTTTGAGCTGGGCATATCTGTTTTCTAAGGCTTGAGTTCATGCAATTCAGAGAGAAAGCTCTAGAAAGAAATGAATAAAATATTAACATTTTAGTCTTCAAGATACCTATCTACAAATAACCAATAACAAATTATGACTGAAACTTGTTTGCAAGTCCCCCAAGCCTCATGACATCTAAAACATGAATCCGCCTGTAGGTGCTTACCTCTGTAGTCACATCATGCTTATGGTGCTGGCACTGTAGGACACACATGATCACATAGAGCTTGAGCCTCCAGATTTGCATCATAAATTCAAATAATTCAAGGTAGGGAGTTGGGCAGGATATCACTACAAGTTACTTAGACAACCAGCAGTAACAAAGAAGAAGCCGTGACAAGCTGCCTAAAAATAACCCAATCTCTGCAAACAAATATGTTCCCAACTTAGATTTTCCTAATGTCTCTCAGATGCCTGAATAATTCCAATGCCACCCTCATAGCACTGGAAAATTTCAGTGAAAGAAACAGTAGACATAACCTGTCAGGAATAAATATCTGATTACACGGGCATACTATAAGAATACTTCACAAGGGCTTGGAGTGGTCTGTGGAGTAGAGCAAACCAGAAACTGGAGCTTAGCTTCTAAGCAGATACCTGAAGGAAAATGTTGAAGGAAGGGGGCTTTGGTCAGATCTAGAGCTCTGAGAGTATCTGGGCGCTAAGTTTATAAAGCCAGTGATTGAAAACGGATAGGCTTAGAGTCAAAAGATAAATAACATTTGAATCATACTGGCTTTTCAGTCCCCATATGCCAACATTGGAGCAAGTCCAGTAACCTTTGGCTTTCTGTAGCTGGGACATGTTCCGTAGCCTGCTTCATGGCTGCACCCACTTTTCACTAGATAGGAAGGAATATGAAGGGCAGAAGAGTAAAACAGGAAGTTTTGAGAGCCATCTCCACGGTAATATGTATATCAGAATCTACTCAGGCTATGTAATCTTGTTCTCCATGTTTGCTCTTCAGGAGATAGGATCCCTTGACCCTGTTAATCACTGTATACTGGACTTAATTAAAAAATGATTAATACTACTATCAGCTTCTTCAGGTTTCTCTAAGGAGAGTTAAAAGATTATCTATCTATCTATCTATCTATCTATCTATCTATCTATCTATCTATCTATCTATATTGCTGGGTTCACAGTAGCCACACAGTGAAAGTTAGGCATTATTATCATTTGGAAAGTTCTAGGCATGTGGAAATGTAATTTTTAAAGCTATAACAGAGATTTTTGGCCTTATTTCTACTCTCCTGTTTAACACTAATGTTAGCATCTTTCCAAGTCCAGTTCTTAAGTATCTGCTGCTGCTATTCTTGGCTGTCTGTGATTCTTGGTAGCACCAAGTTTGGCGTTTCCAAACCACGACTAATTTCCATCACAACTCCCAGTGATCTGTTGTGTGTTTATTTGCAGAATTGGTCATAATTTAGTCCTTTCTGTATAAATTGTCTACATTAGCTCTTAAAACTCTGCAGTTGTCTACTGGGGCGCCAGCATTTGGATGGGTGTTAAAACACTACATTTTCTCTTCATTACAAGTCCTAAAAATAGGGTGCAACTGACTAACGTTTTCAGCCTTCACAGCAAGATTTGGTTCGTCAGGAAATGGTGTGGGAGTAGTTCCCGTATTCACTGAAGGTGCAAAGTGCAAAACAAAAATAACTCAACAAGAGTTTAACAACCCTTCTTTATGTACGTTATTTACAAAGGCCACAATCTGGAGTTCTAGGCACAGCCTTGGGAAGCTCAGGAGATCCTTCTGGAAAGGGGAAAGATGCCAATACGGAGTGCACAAAGGGGAAAGAGGGTGAAAATAGACAAGGCTGAGTTTGCTGTCTCTGCCCTCTTCATCAGTAGTGTTTGCGTGCAGGCTCAAGTGTCAACAGGACTCTAGTTCTGGCCAATTTAAAACAACACTTAAATCACACAATTCATTAAAATACAGGAAGTCAGCTCTCCATTTTCATCTTCTTCATCCTTTCTTGTGAGTGTCTTTGAGTTGTTTTATTTTACTCTGCAAAGCAACACACATTGTATTAGCAGATCTTAATTGCCTTTGTACGTTCTGAGGCTTCATAATGTTTGGGACAAATAGTTTGCAAACATGGAGACATTTCAGAATTATTGCTCTTCCACCCTTGAATAGAAGTTCTAAATATAGGTAGGAGAAAACCTCTCTCTTCATTAATGTGACTCCCATAACAAATAGCGAGCACTGATGTTTGATTTATTTCATCTTCCTGTTCTCAAAAAAAAAAATTCTTGATGTACCCAGAATTCTCAGATGAGCATAATTAAGTAAGTTGTTGCTCTTTTGTTTTATTTATTTTGCCTACACTGCTGTTAGTCTTTCCATTAGAAAAGTAGAAGAAAATTCTAGTAAGTAACATAACATTGGGGATAAATTCTTTATCTTCATGCCAATGAAATATTGCAATAAACACCGTTCACAAGCAAATGATTTGGAATTGCTCTGCTCTGTCACTGTCTGCAGTGTACTTTAAGAGTTAATAGAGTCACTCAAATAAAAGCAGAGATTTCCTGTCTTTATTTTGAGCCACTTTCTCATTAAAAGTACTTTTTCAGTTTATAATATGGAAAACAATTTTTGTACTTAAAAATCAGAAAGAGAAGGCGAGATCGGGAAAGAGAGGAGAGAAACACTACCTTTCTTTTTGTGAGCGGCGAGAGGATGATGGATTAGAGCAGATGCAGAGTGTTTGCAGTTATATAAGACTATTAGTGACTTTGCTTGTTCTGGTTTTTGTAATTTGTCCATGTCCTACTTTACATAACTCAATCCATTGTGAGCCAAACATGAAATAAGTGCACGCTGTATTCCTCATTTCACTTTGTCAGCATATTCTTAAAGTGTAGAACAAACACAAGAGACATCACGGCTCGTGAATAGAGAACGAAGCATTTTCACATCCCAGGGACTGACAAGAAACACAAGGTTAAGGAGATTAAAAACAAAACAACAGTGAACAGATGTGTTTGTCATTGTGGAGAGAGGGGCTTATCCATTTACTTCAATTAACAACAAGAGTGAGCACATCAATACTCAAGCTTGTCTGATGCCTTGATTTTTTTTTCCAATTTGACAGGTAATAGTGGGGCTGGGAAAATGTCACAACAGTTTAGTGCTGCCTCACTGACCTTAACCAGTTCAGTGACAACATGGATGCATTTTGCAGAGATTCCTTATGATTCATGATAATGCTGTTTCTGTCTGCTCCTATGACAGGTTTAAAACTCAGTGGCGATGATTGGTTTAAAATCAAGTCCTCTCATGGGTTGTTCATTTGGGTGCTAAGTAAAATCAAGTTCAAATATTTATGAGCAGTGTGAAAATGTGGAAACTCTCTTTAGGACCATGTCTTTTCATATTGAGTCATAAATGAAACCAACTATGTTTGACAAAGAAAGACTATTTCATCATGCAGCCAAGCAGCTCACTACCCCGGTGCTCTAAAACATCTTGTCTAAATTTAAGCAGATTATGTCATAGAAATTTAAGTATATGTAAAAAGCTCATAATTTCACCATATGAGAGTAAATTATCCCTTCAGCAAAACTGACAGTGGTACCCAAGTACAATAACATCTGCAAGCCACATCAGTGTCAGCTGACCCAATAAATAAGTACTTTTCTTCTAACAGTAAAGCTTAACTAATAACCACATGAAAGAAAAGAAGGGAACTGGCAAGTTTTAAGAGAAAAATAAGGTTCCATTTGTACAATTCTAAGCATTAGTTCAAGAACCTGCCTAGGAGGCTCCATGAAAGTATCATGGAACTCAGAAAAAGCTGAGTCCATGCACGGATTTTTCTCTTCAGCAGAGGAGTATCTGGCCACCTGTTCATCTCTACAGCTTCCAGCAACACCTTCTTACATATGAGGAGCTCATCTGAGGTTTTCTAGGGAGCAGCATGCTTCGATTTCTAGCAGCCAAGCTAACAGAATGTCTCTAAGACAAGATATATTAACTATGAGTTCGGTGGGGAAATGTTCCTTAGGTCACCCCAAAGCTAGTCTCATCATTGTGCTCACCCCAATTAACTCAGCATACTCTCAACTCTGTGAGGTTCTGCTGGATACCCCAGTACCCTCAAAATGTGTCATGTGTTCTCATATCTCTATTGCCATTGTGCCATTCATAGTGACACTTTTTGTTTCTGAAGTCACAGGCAAGATCTACAAACTGTTTTCTTATTTGTCTTTGAGTCATTTGATTTGAAAAACTAGCGTGTCTCTAGTCCTACATAAATACTCCATAAGTATTTGAATTACATTGATTGTAGATGCCATATCAAAATCCTCCGGGCAATTCTGTCATGGAGAAGCTAAAATTTAGTCACAAAGAGACAAGATAAAGTAGAATAAACAACTGTTATGCATTATGCTGTGCCTTGCCCCCATGACAGGAAAATATAATATAGTAATTACACTGTGGAATTCCTAAGCTGGGGCCCCGAGGGTGCATCTTTCTTGGAAAAAAAGGCCTTTACAGATGGAGTCAAGTGAAAAGAAGGTCATTAATGTAGGCTTAATCTAATGTGAGCAATATCCTTAAAAAGGGAACAATTTGAACAGACATGTAGAGGGAGGGTCAAAACAATCAAGCAATGGGCTGTCTCTAAGCAGAAGAAAAAAGCCTGGAAAAGGTTTCTCACTCCTTCCTCAGAAGGAAACAACCCAGGGCAGCTATATCACAGATTTTCAGTTTCCAGGATTGCGAGGAAAGGTATTTGCTTGGTCTAAACCAACACATTGGGATATTTTGTAGTCATAGCCCTAAAAGCTGCAGACAAGCCTCTGAGTTCATCTGCTTATGAATAAAAATAGCTAAAAGAACAAATGTGGAAAAGCTGGTGACATTTGTCACATGAGGTAGATGACATAAGACCCAAATATGACCTCTATGGTGTGGGATAAAAACGGGGAGCCTGCCTTCTTCCTTAGTAAAAAATGGTATCTGCACCATGACTGTTCTGCGGTTGCCCCGTATTCAAATGCTCTGGGAAATATGAAAATGGATCACAAGTGGAATGGGAAATTTTATTTGCAATAATCAATCAGCCAGCTCTGCAAAACAGATTATTAAAAATTTCTTCATTTGATTACCAGGGTGAAAAGATAAATGGAAAATAACAATTCTCAATGTTGTGTGTGTATTGATAATGTGATGGCAGGAGGAACTACATTCATTCTTAACCTGAATACATTTTGAAGCTTTATTAATAACCATAATAATAGAGGTTTGCTACACTAGCCATGATTTACTTAGGCTTATCAACACAATGACTATAGGTTAAGCTAAAGGGACTGCTGTTTCCTGAAATGAAAATAGAAACAAAGTAACAAAGAGAGGCACATTTACTGAGATAATACATCAGGTGGCAGGAGGAAGCAAAGCCGTAAAATGCAAATGTGGGACTTATTCATTTACACTAACTGGGGTAATTTTCCTAAGAAGGAAAGATCTTTGATTGGTTTTGCAGCTTTGTTTTAAAATTTTGTATTTGGTTTCAGCATCATAGAGTTTAATTTTCTTTTTTATTCAGAGAAAAGTATAGCTCCTGCTCTATGGGGATAGGTCTCAATTGTAAGAAAATTATTAAGAGCGGAATGGAGGACATGGAGTATTTTGGCTTAACACAGCACATAAAAACCAGCCACACATTAAACCAAAGGAATCACAAGTACCTAGGTCTTTATTCCCAGCTTAGAACGCAATACCCCGGAGTGCCCCTTTCAGTCATTCCTTACAGCTGTTTTGTTAGAGCCACATAAGTCATCACTCAAAAGACAAATTAGGAAAATAAAGATTGTTCCAAGAAACCTTTGTGAACAAATATAATGCAGTCAAATGTAAAGATATTTAAAGTGTTAATTTGATTAAAAACCTAAAGTAATGAACTCTCCATGGTCTACTTTCTGTCTCCTAATATATATTCTCCTTAAGTCAACAAATCCTTACTGATCCCTGAGTGACTTAGGTGTATGTTTGGCCATATACAATGTTTGTATATGCATGAAAGTATACTATCTAAGCTCTTAGTTTATTCTAAAATAGAGGCATACTATTATATCTCTTAGATTAAATACATGCCATTTAGCTAGAAAGGCATCTTCATTTTTATTTTATTTTTTCTTTTTTGATACTTTATTTACATTTCCAATGTTTCCCCCCTTTCTAGGTGTCCTCTTTGGAAACCACCTATCCCCTCGCCCTCCCCACCTCTATATGAGGGTATTCTACCTCCCACCCACCCACCCACCCACTCCCGTATTCCCACCTTGACATTCCCCTTTACTGGGGCCTCTCCTCCCCCTGATGGCCAACAAGGCCCTCCTCTGCCACATATGTGTTCCGAACCATGGGTGGCTTGATGTGTATTCTTTGGTTGGTGGTCCAGCCTCCAGGAGAATGGGGGAAGGGAGGGTCAGGCCAGTTGACACTGTTGCTCCCACCATGGGGCTGCAGACTCCCTCAGCTCCTTCAGTCCCTTCTCCAACTCCTCCATCTGGGACCTCACTCTCAGTCCAGTGGTTACTGTTAAATGAAACTTGGGTATTCCAAATGTTTGGGCTAATATCCACTTATCAGTGAGTACATACCATGTTCATTCTTTTGTGACTGAGTTACCTCGCTCAGGATGATATTTTCAAGTTCCATCCATTTGCCTGCAACCTTCATTAAGTCATTGTTTTTAATAGCTGAGTAGAACTCCATTGTGTAAATATACCACATTTTCTGCATCCATTCCTCTGATGAGGGACATCTGGGTTATTTCCAGCTTCTGGCTATTATAAATATGGCTGCTATGAACATAGAGGAGTATCTTTATTACATGTTGAAGCATCTTCTGGGTATATGCCCAGGAGAGGTATAGCTGGGTCCTCAGGTAGTATTATGTCCATTTTTCTGAGGGTCCGCCAAACTGATTTTCAGAGTGGTTGTACCAGCTTGCAGTCCCACCAACAGTGGAGGAGTGTTCCTCTTTCTCCACATCCTCATCAGCATCTGCTGTCACCTGAGTTTTTGATCTTAGCCATTCTGACTGGTGTGAGGTGGAATCTCAGACTTGTTTTGATTTGCATTTCGAAAGGCATCTTCAAACTATTTATGTATATTTACAGGATCAACATACAACCATTTTGAAAGAAGGAATAGCTCTCTAACTTTACTCTTAAGTAAGAGATAAGAAAATGAACAGAAATCATTTGTAGTGTGTGCAGAACCTATACACTGTAGATTTCCTATAAGATAGCTCCAAAGCTGTCACAAGTGACTTCCATGGCCACAGATTCCATGTTTATAGAAAGGACAGACATGCTACCCTACAATGTCAAGAGATTAAACTAATGTCAGTCATGGGGATTAAGTAGACAGTAAATTGGAAGAAAGCTCATTAGAGTTCCATTAAAGTCTTCTTTTGTACTATACCTGTCTTGCACTCATCTCTGAAAGGTACTCTGGCCTTGAATACATCTAAAGTCTAGCCACTGTCTTAGTCCTCTACTAGGGTGGATGGGGATCTATCACATGGCCCATGGACAGAAGTGTCTGCCTTCAGCCGAGTGTCCTATACTGCCAAGAGTTCTTTCTTCAAGTCCTCCCTCAGCTGTTTTGGCCTTTCCCTCTCAATTTTCTAACCCTTGATTTCTCTCCCTATCTCTGTCCCTCCCAAATGATCTGGTTTCTACTCCATGAGCAAAAGCAAGAACTTTGGGGACTAAGATTGAATTGCTTTCCTTGATACTTCCAAGTAAGGCGGATATCTGTTGTCATTCCCTTCAGTGATAAAGGTTTTGAAGGCCAGTTTTCCTCTGGAGCAGTGACTGCTCCAAAGACTTAAAACTCAGGAAAACTCACTCTGATCCTACTTGATAACAGTCCAGACTCAAAACCCCAAAGGTATTGTAGGACAGAGTTCAAGGAAGCAGGTACCAGGTTAAAGGTAGATCTCCCAGGAAGGCACCGGGGCTATTTCCTGAAACAACACAGAACAGCACCTGTAACCAACCACAGATGCTTACCTCAGCTTTTGGATCCAGTGCTTTTATCAGGGAAACACATACATGTCTGCACAACCATGTCACTCACCTCAGCCACTCAGATTCCAGCACTGCCCTTCTCAGCTCAGAGAGATGTTAGCAATAAATCACACTGCCAAGATACTCTTATCTGTTCAAGTGGGTACAACACGATGGCCCAAGCACGAGACAGGAAAAACCATTTACAGTGTTGTAACAATCAATGATAGACTGCTTTTCTAGCACATGAAAATCCCTGAGTTTGATGCAAACATTCAGATTGAGAAAGGCATCTTAAGATCGCACATTTTATCCCCCAGGAGCTGAGTGAATGCTAGTCTTAAAATCACGCCTTTCTTTGGAATCTGTAGGAGGTAAGTAAATAGGGCAGGAGAGGTTAACCTTCTCTGCCCATTTTCTCTCTTTTAAACTCTCTTGCTTTTCTTTTTCTGTCCAAGTGTAGTATTTTATTCTGTTTCTAACCCCTTATTCTACTTGTGCATTTTCTGCTATCTGTAATTTTATATGAAATTATATAAAGAATTCTCTTTTAATCAAGTGTACACATATTCAAAATTAATTACAGAGACTCTCTGTTCCACCAAAATGAAGCACATCTCAATTTCATTTAATTTAGAAGCCTCTGGGAAACCCCAACAAACAAACCCAACAAGGAATTTCTAAATTTCCTATGGAAGTTGGGAAAATAGTAGTGGCTGCCTAAGGACCTCAAGACTTGGGAAACCCCAAGCTAGCAAAACCTATGCCCATCTCTATGTTTTCCCAGTGTCTTCTTTGTATCTCTGAGCTATGTACATTACCAGTGAAAAATGTTCCAAGAAAAGCCATTGTCCAGAAGCCATGGGATTCATTAACATGTAGCCTAAAAACAGAAATTCTTGGTTTTAGCAACAACCATCCCACTTTCTATCAAAGCCCAAGGCAAAAGCCCTCTCTCCCTACCTCACCCCTAGTCAGCCCATACACATCATTGACAGGGGTTCAGGAAAATTGAGCTGGAATTTGGAAGGAAATCTGTCAGCCTACCTCCAGGACAGAAGGAAGCAGCTGATAGGCTCTTCCAGAACTGTGTGCTAAATCATCTATCTCACCTGAACATAAAGGCCTCAACCCTTCGTTCCTCAACATGCTGTCAATGTGCACAAAAAAAACAACTGATCATCCAGTCCCTGCCTGGCAATCAAGTGTACTTCAAAACCACAGTGAGTGTCTAGAGATAAGCAGAGGATCCTCCTACCTTATTAATTAAATGTGGAGAAAGGCAGCAAGGGTCAGATGGTGTCACCACCAGACTGGGTTCTTTATCTGTGAATAAACCTTCCAAACAATCATAAAACAATAGGAAATTAAACAGAAAGCAGCTAAAGAACATGTGGTCAAACAAGAAGATCTCGCTATTTACTAAAAGCAACTTTAAAAACTTAAAAATAGAAATATGCTAAGCTATGTCATATATACCCAACAGGATAATAATAATAATAATAAAAAACCAGCTTTGAAGTGCTAAGCTATACAGAAGAGAGACCTCAAAACAAAAATTCTAGTTCCGACATAATACACTAGAGCAAGTAGAGCTAACCAGGCTCTGAGTGAGCAGAAAGAAGGAAACGTGGTAAAAAGAAAAAAATCAATGACATTTAAAACAATGAAAAAGTAATGAAACAAAAAGCTGCTTCTTCAGAAAGGCCAATAAAATCGGCAAGCCTCCAGCAAGGCTGATGAGACATTAAGACAGAAGGTATGAAGTCCCAGTTTGAAGAGGGAACAGAGGATACGCTGTGGATTATTCAGCTATTGAAAAAGCGATCACTGGATATGATGAAATGCTTTATAAAAATAAATGCAACAATTTAGAATAAATGGACCAAGTTCTTAAAAAGAACAGCGCAGAGAAATTCAGCCAAGATGCAATAGGCAACCTGAACAGCTTGTTATTTCAAAATTTGAATTTATATTTAAAATCAAGCTCTTAGAAATCTTTAGTAGTAAATGATATTCCTACATAATTTTTCCAGGCATTTGTAAAATTAGCATAAACTGTACAAACCTCACACACTAATGGGTAGAAATAATACTGCTGGTAAATTTCATGGAACCGATACTATAATCAGACAAAAAGAAGACAAAGATGAAAACTGCAAATAGCTGCATCAAATTAAACACAAACTCCACAATACAGAATCAGCAAATCCAGTTTAGTAATGTAGACAAACGATCAGACAGCATGACCTAATGAGATTTGCTTCAGTTATACAGACTAGTTCAGTGTTGAAACAGTCACCAAAGCACCAAAGCAATCAGCATATAGAGAGGGCGAGGAAATACGGAGTCATTAGCACACCAGTTGACACAGAAGACAATTTTGTGATTTTTTTTTTTAAAGGATCAAATTTTTTTAAGGATCAAATACCTCACCAAATTAGAGATTTTATTTTTCAGGGTTTAAAAACATAGTTAACATTTAAAATTTCTCATTGGAACATATTATCCAACATACAACAATATACAATATACAACAAAAAGTAAAGACTCTAAAGAAAAAATATTGAATGAGCATAGAATAGAAAAGCTGGGAAAGGTTTTCCTATCGCCATCTGATTGGGTCATTTCTCACTAAGCCTACAAACAACAGCAGCAGAAAACTGAATTGAGCAAGGACACAAAACCAGTAAGTACATAATGGTCAATCTTACTTCTCTTTATAGTCATTCCTTGGGAAAGATATTAATCAATATTTCATTAAAATATGTGTGTGGGGATGTTTAATTCAGTATCACAAAATTCTAGTATTTTGCAAGATAAATATAATTTTACTTATAAATTTATATAGAAACTCATTTGTAATAGAAATCATGGCCTTGCAATGAAACACAATTAGGCCTGACTACATAGCAATCAAGACAGTGTGGTATTTGCCAATGGAATCGGATAGTGTCTAGAAAGGGTCCCCACAAATGAGAAAATGCTTAGAAGAGAAAGGAGGAGCCCTATAACAGATAATGCTGACTTAAAGCAAAGGGATACCAAAAAACAACAAAAGTCCTTGACTTCACATCACCCCTTTTATAAAAGTCATTTCGAATGTATCCAGCACTTAATTATAAAATGTAAAACATATAGAAGCTTTTTAAAAACTTAAACAGTTCATGATCTGAGACTCAGCTAAAACAAGCTTAACTCAGCAACAAACAATAAATAATGTGATTGTTTAAGGAATATTTTATAAGTCAGATTTCTTAAAAGCATAGGAGAATGCAAAACACAAGCTAGAAACAGTGGCAGCGTGTTTGTAAAGCATGAATGTCGGGAAGGACGAGTACAGAGCATACATGACTCTCGGAGGGAGATATTCAAATACAACTAGGAAGGAAGCAAATATCCTGAACAATACAATGCAGTGAATGTATAGACATCAAAGAAACCTGTGCAGAGATGTTAGCATGTGAGACCAGAAGAAATGTAATTAAGACCACAATATAATCCATGCCTGTCTACATGGTAAACATTTTAAAAGTCACCACAAAACAATGTTGGCAAAGATTTAAAAACTGAATATTAATTGAGGTCTTATAGTAAATAAATAATATTGCACATACTTGGAAAAACAGTAGTTTCCCATAACTCTAACCCACAATGTACCATATACCCCAACAATTTATTCTACAGAATTAAAATGTGAGGTTTACACATAAAAGATTGGACATGAATATTTATAGAAACTTAGCCCAAAGCTACAAAAGCTCAATCTTTCTAAGTACGATTATACAAACTGATACACTCAGACTACGTAATCACCAAAAAGTTCTTTACATAGCTACTGCCCTGTACAATTTTCCAAGAAATCACCCTGTGTTATTGAGCTAAATAAAATACACCAAAACGAAACAAAACAGCAAAACCAAAGAAAACAAAACATATTCCTGGAACAATTTTTTTCTAATCTACAAGCAACCAATGATTACAAAACAAGGAATTTGAACACATTACACTATATGATTAATAATCCAATGGTTTCTTTGCTTAAAAATAACTTTCAAATTCTCAGTGTGGTATCTGAAACTCATTGTAGTGTGCCTCCCAGCATCCCACAATTGTCTGTCTTCTATAATGCCTGAAATTTAGTCACAAAGTGCTGTGGTGAATGATTTCTACTTCCAAATTTTGATAAATGTTCTTTTTCAGATTATATACTGATTTGTTTCCTCATTGAAAAGCTCCCATTTATCCTGTAATGTTTCTCAGGCATGTAACGATCTTTACCATTTTAATATCTTCTCTGTTTATGACTGCCATTTTTGAGTGAAGTTAAGACAACTATAGACCATATCACTTTCTTCAGAGATAAGATATTCAAGTCAGAATTAGTGGTGTGATTTAACCTCCATTACCTTTAAGAAATAAAATCCAAAATCATACAGTCTGTACAGGTCCTGTTCATGTGTAACCCAGATGGCCTCTCAGTACTGAAAGGGGAAGTATGCAGAAGCCTAACCCAAAAGTCATCTCCATTGGTAACCTCTTGCAACTGAAAAATTTGTTTTTTCCAATGGAGTCTCACTGGGTACACAAATCACACTTAAGGGCAAGCCCTACATCTAGCAAGAGATGGCCAACATAAATCATATATTAAAGGCTTTGTTTTGTTTTTGTTTGTTTATTTTGTTCTATTTGTGGTTTTGTTTGTTTGTTTGTTTGTTGTTGCTGTTTTGACTCACGATGCTTTTTCTGGGATTTTTATTCTTTAGCCTTACAGATCTTTTACTTATCTATCACTGTTTCTAAGTTCATTTTATGGGTTTCCTGTATGTGCTAATGTGTATGCTCAGCATCTGTATATGTTTCTTGTGCTTTTCCTTCGGTTCTTTTTTCTGTTTTTATTTTTTCCTATTCTGGTTTGTTTGTGTATATTATTTATTACTGTCATGATTGTTATTATTATTTCTTATTACTAACAACTGTAGATGTGTGTTTGTACTATAATAAGACAGAAAATGAAAGAAGGTGAATTTGGATAGATGGGGAAGTGTGGAAGGAAAATGAAGCAGCGGGGGAGGCTGTAATCAGAATATATTGTACGAAAAAACTTTTTGTTGTTGTTTTTGTTTTTGTCTTTTTGTTTGTTCATTTTTTTTGTAGTCATCTTTTCTCTGGATAGCCATGGCTGTCCTGGATATCTCTTTCTCTCTCTCTCTCTCTTTCTCTCTCTCTCTCTCTCTCTCTCTCTCTCTCTCTCTTTCTCTCTCCCTCTCTCTCTCTCTCTCTCGACCAGGCTGGCCTTGAACTCAGAGATCGGCATGCCTTTGCCTCCAGAATACTGAGACTAAAGGTGTGTGCTACCATTGACCAGCTAAAATCTACTTATAATAAGATAAATAAATAATAAAATTATTATAGATTTAATCCCACCCCCCAAATTAGGTCTTCTTTGTTGCCCTGTGCCCATGGCCTGACTCTGAGCTTCCATGTCATAGAACTATCCTCAGTGCTTTCCTTAGGGGAAAATGTTTATTCAGCATGATACTGTAATTCTTTTCTCTCCAGAATTTCCCTGTACAAGCCCTGGCTTACAAATGCCTTCCCTCTCTATCACCAGAACTAATTCTCATACTGACATCTGCCCAGAAAACCTCCTGGCTGGCAGGCTGCTATGTCCCACAGCAGTGGCTTTCCTAAGATGACTTGGGGTAACATAGCCAATATGACAGCTATCTACAGAAAATTTGTACATTCTCCTAGGCACAGCATTGTCATTGAGGCAGGAGAGTTTAATCTAGTACCCTAGAAAGTAGGTCTCCTCTGACACTTGTTCTGTCCCAGGAACAGATTATACCTGGACCTTCTCAACCTCAGCATTCACATCTTTGACCCTTGATGTGACAAAAACAGAGGGGCTGATTAATTTGTGCTACAGGAATAGTTTTTATCTCAGCTAGTATAATTATAAATAATGATGGTAGAAGGACATGAAATTCAATCGAGCAACAGGAATTCAACTAAATTGTCATCTCCAAGTCTTTGCAGCAACACTCACGTTCAATCACCTAAATATACACAGAGATTTATACTTTTATACATTCATAATTTATCTGTTTGAAAGACTACAAATTTCCTATGATGCTTCTATGAATGATAACTAAATAGACCAAAATGTATTATTGGGGAGAATTTACCTTTTGTTCTCTGTCCATTAAATGCATTCTTTCTATTTTCTACTGGTCTCATATATGTAAATTAAAAAGGAAACATGCATTTTTGTCAAAATGTGTTTTCCACTTGAACTATTTTCTTCTTATAATTACTTACAAAATTAATGTCTTATCTTGCCCATTAAAGCACATTTGTAAAAATAATAATGCCAATTAGCAAAAATTACCAGTGATCTCTCTTGCTAATAAATATTGATGCAGATGTAAAAATGTATATCTCAAAAGAAATGTTGATAATTACTGGAAAAGTGTATAGTCATAAAAGTCTATTTGTGGTGATGAGAATATATAAGCTAAAATATTTTCTCATTTATTATAAGGAAACTTAGCATATTCTTTATTAAAACATGAAAGTAAATATAGATCTTGACGAACATTACTTTTATAAATATTATTTACCAAGGATAGAATCTTTCTATTTTTCTAGACTGCATTAGCCAAGTTATTTGGAGACATTAAAACTAATAAGTATTCTAATTCTATTTTTATGTAACTATAGTAATGGCAGCACAAATCACAAATAAGTGGAAAAATCAAGAGAAAATAAAAGCAAACTCAAAATGAACTTGTTTTAGTCTCTCCCAAGGTCATTAATGTCACAATAGAATGGAAATAAGCTAAGAATACCAGGCAATAAAAATCCCACTTGATTTCACAGGACTTAACCCTTACCAAATTGTATCAGATTCATTTATTTGAGAGAAGTGTAAATGCTAGGTAATAGTTTTAAGAACAGAAAAGGCAAAAAATTAACATTTACTCATGCATTTAGTTTCCCATTCATGAACATAGTTTCTATTATTTCAAGCTATGGAGGAGGCGGAAAATATAAGAAAAGTAATAGAAATGAAACGTTGAGAGATATGTTCTTTCTGCAGAAGATTATCGTCATGGGAAACAATCTGGAAATTATGTCAAGTCAGAGAAAGGTGCCCATTTCTGCATCACCCCAGCTTGCTATGGCCTGATCAATACATGCTTGCTAATGGAATGTGGCTGGAGCTGATCCTTGCTTTCTTTCTCTGGCTTCCTCTATAACAATGGTTAGAGGAGTGGTTCTGAACTTTCCTAATGTTGTGACCCTTTAATAAAGTTCCTCACATCATGGTGATCCCCAACTATAAAATTATTTTGTTGGTACTTCATAGCTGTAATTTGGCTACTGTAATGAATTACATATATATATATATATATATATATATATATATATCATCTGAGAGGCACCTGTAAGGGGTTGCGATTCACATGTTAAGAACCTGTGGTCTAGAATACTATTTGCAGTTTATCAAGGATATCCATGGGATTTATTGAACACTCAGCACTCTTCCGGTTACTGCAGGTGCAAACATCAGCCCCGCCCCTCTCTGGTGGGGGGGTAGGGGAATGGGTCAGCTACTAAAATTCTAAACAATTTAAGATAAACATGTTATTATCACTAAAGTCAACTTCTAAAAGCAGATGTTGCCCCTTTGCTCTCTGATCTTCAGTTAAGGCTGCGTTGGCCAGGTGTTTCTGCATTTTGGTAACATAAGTGAAGGGACAGTGTAAGTAAAAATCTGTGATTGCAGGTTTGTTTGTCCACTCAATCTCCAGCTGATAGTTGCAGGCTGTTTAATAGGCAGAAGAGAAAGAACACACAGATCATTAGGGAACAGATGAACTCCAGTCATCAATAAACAAACAATGCCTAAAGAAATTGAAAAGACAAATTGTTTCCACTGACAGTTTTTAAAAATAGAAGAGTTCTCACTAGTTTTAAGTAGGATAGTTTTGAATGCAAAAGCTTGGATTAGTCAGTTATGTTTCTCTCACTATTAAATATGTTCTGGGCAAGGAATTCAAGTTCCTTAAGACACAGAAACTGAATGTGGTAGTCGCTAGGACCCATAGAACGATATGCATCAGAGAGAGACTTGGTAGCACATGCAGACATTCTCCAAGCTTCATGCATAAAAAGCCACTGTAAGCATTTATTAAATTTAGTTTTCAGACCAGTAAACATACAAAAATGTCTCTGAGTAGTTTTTTCAATAGTGCTGAATAGTGCTGCAAAATTAATCCAAATAACAAATTAGTCACAGTATTATTTCCTTGTGAAAACAAAAAATAAACAAAGACACACCTAAAATGTAATTAGTACAGTATATACAACACACACACACACACACACACACACACACACACCCCATATGGAACCATATGAGAAAATCATGAATGCAGAAAAATAAAATTTTAAAGAAAAACAATGTTTAGTAAAATTAAAAATGCCATATTGATAGAACAAATAAAAAATAATAAAATTTATCAAGGGGAATCATTAAAAATACCCCACCCTAACAAAGTAAACAAATATTTTAAAGAACCAGATGGCTCTATAGGGAATTCTAACAATATTTAACAGAACCAAGAAGCCCAGTCTGTTCTAGACTGCAGGAAAAATGTGGAAGTTTCAAGTTATTTTTTAAAGTAGCTTTCTGTTCTTTGTTCATGAGTCTGTTCATGGGTGATGTCATACAGCATCTAATGTGCCCTGATGGCTGTAACCCTGACCTCAGATCCACAAGTCCCCTTCTCACATTATATATCCTTAGTTGCATTTGGAGCATCATGGAGTTTAACCATGGTCATCTGTGTAAATATGGGTTTGAAACTATCCACCGGTGCATGGATGGCTCCTAAATGTGTGTACATCTGAAGACAATGACTGACTCTCCTCCTGAGTACATCAGTAGTTAATACTTCAGCCAGGACCCATAGGCCTCCACTACTCCTTTCCCATCAATTATTGATTATTGACAGGGAATTCTTACTCAGCTCACTTATAAGTAGGTTGAGCTCTGTGGGAGCACTTAACCCTTCACAGCCCCATGCATGGACACTGCTGCCTTGCTTGCCACCTCTACTCATTTAGACCTATGCTTCCACTCTTTGCCATCATCTGTCCAGACACACAGCAAAGGAGATGTCTTCTATGTCTTCCTGCATGGGGTAACAGAGGAGGCCTTTGTCAAGGTGTGATGTTTAGATGTCTTTGTTATAACTATTAAATGTGGCATCATATATTCAGTGCCTTGGATGCAATCCAACACCAAGAGAATCAAAGAATTATTTCCTACCTAAAACAAAAGGCATGCCAATATTGTACTTTATCACTAAAGGATGTGCCAACTCTTTTCCTAAGGTTACTCAAAGGAAAAAATGAGTAAATAAAAATATCCCCCATTGAGAGGAATCAGATATAATGGGAATTTTCTTATTAATATACTGATGGGATTAGCCTACAACTCAGAATGCAAATGATTTCATCTATCAGATTCCCTTTCTGTACTTACTAGACCAATAGATAAAAAGAAAAAAAAATAGAAGAATGAAAATACAAAGGAGTAAATGGTACTTTCCCAGAATCCTCTTCTCTAGCATTATGCTCAGCTAGGAGACAATTACCGCTTACTTGTTCATTTTCTGTGCTTCCAGATTATTTCAAAATCTTGCTGAAGTATTTGATCTCATCGTACGAACAACTTGCTCACAAGTTGTCCCTTGCCAACGTTAATGTTAATATTAACATTTTCAGGGCAGGAGTCGTGTTTTACCTAGAGCAGACGCCGTGTCCCAGTGCAATGGCTAACCTAGGATGGGTACTCAAATGCTGCTTGCAGAATGGACACCTACTTCCTTCATCCTTCCACTTCTTGCTCATTTCTAACTCTCTTATCCCTGCCTTAGATCTTATGTATTTTCTTTCCCATGTTATTAAAGTTTCATACAGCTTTATTTGATTTTTAAAGACATTTATATCTTCTGTGATTCCATAAAAGAAAAATTTCACAAAATGTCTGCTTTATCTTTGCCCAGTATGCCACCTCTCTGAATTCAGCCCTGTGCAAAGAGAATCCAGCTCATTAAAGGTTGACTTTCTTTCCAAGAAGAACAATAAATCATAGCTTTGAACCTGTGTGATATTTAGCAAGCTACATGCTAAAGCTGGAAAACCATGTTCAATGGTTAATCACTGATATTTTACTCTGAAATTTGAGGAAATAATAATGTTCCATTATTTGCAAATATCCAGAGAGCTCTTTATATGACCCCAACAGGTCAAATATGATGAATGATTCCAAAGAAGTTCTGTGAATCTATAGAGGTATGAATTTGAGAATCAAGATTATTTGTCAGGATGCAAACATGGTGTAAAAGTTGCTTTAGTGTGAAGATTGTGATAAAAAAAATACCTTGTTAAATTAACATTTCTGTCTCACTTTTTCACATACAGAGAGACATATAGAGAGAGAGACAGAGAGACAGAGACAAAGACAGTGACAGAGAGCGGGGAGAGGGGGGGCAGAGGGAGGAAAAGAGGGAGAGAAAGAGGGGAAAGGGGAGGGAGAGGGAGAGGGAGAGGGAGAGGGAGAGGGAGAGGGAGAGGGAGAGGGAGAGGGAGAGGGAGAGGGAGAGGGAGTGGGAGAGGGAGAGGGAGTGGGAGAGGGAGAGAGGGAGTAAAAGAAATGAAG
>CM052702.1:20935811-20953395 GCA_028551405.1 Uromys caudimaculatus | reverse complement strand
GAGTTTGCTCTATTCTCCAAATATGTGCATATGTGTATATGTATGTATGTATACATGTATGTATAGATGCATAGATATGTATGTGTGTATATGTGTATGTATGTATGTATATATGTATATAAATTAAGGTAGAATTCTGCTCCATTCATCCAACCTGTGAATATGTATATGCATATATGTATGCACATATATATGTATGTATGTATGTATGTGTGTGTGTGTATATATATATGTGTGTGTGTGTGTGTGTGTGTGTGTGTGTGTGTGTGTATGTGAAGTTCTCAGAGCTTGTCTTGATTCATCCACTCTGTGTGTGTGTGTGTATTGTGTGTGTGTGTATGTATGTGTGTGTGTGTGTGTGTGTGTGTATGATTCTTTCTTTCCTTTCCTGTCTTCTTTTTTCCTTCTTACCAGCCTCCAAAAGGTTCAAAGTGTTCAAAATGTCTGTCATGAGTCAAGTGCTGGCTCTAGTGAATCAAGCTTTAGTTCCTGGCCTTTGACATAATATATATATATACACACACACACATACACACACATATATATACATATATATATATATACACACACATATATATATAGTATTTGAATATGTATATATACTACAAGAAATTAATTAACAATGATGTGTCACTTTATTCTTTCCATATGTTTAAATGTTCTTTCTTTATGCATTTGGTTACCCTAGAGCCATTTTCTATCTTTACACATATTCATTTAAAACTACATACCCCACATAATGTATATAGTAAACTATACTAATTTGGCCGTAAGTTAGAGGGCGAGCTAATTATTACTACTTAAGCCAAATCACTCTAAGGTGTTTACGTCTTAAGACAAGACCTTTTCAGTTGGCAATAAAACAATATCAAGAGCTTCCTTGAATATTCTCATCTACATGGTCTCTGCCATGTACTCAGTGGCTGTTGAAAAGCATAGCATGAGGGTTCTACAAGATTCCACCAGGCTGCATATGATAAAACCTATAGAAACTCTATGACCAGTTACTTGTGAATGTGTCCTCTCTATCCTTAATATCTGAGCTCTGTTTGGGGGCCTCATGCCACCTGGAACTAGCCACTTAGTCTTGGGGAATTTAACTTTTTATAAGGTATCATGCCTATAGGCCGAGATTAGAAGGCTCCCATTTCCTGGTCCACAGGCTGGAGAGAAAGTGGAAAAGAGTCCAGGACATTGATTTCTTTTCTTTATTTTTCTTTTTTTTTTTTTTTTTTTTTTTTCTTTTTTTTTTTTTTTTTTTTTTTTTTTTTTGCTCAATAAGGGATGTATCCTTAGAAAGCTTGGGGATGAAAGAAAGCAAAACCAGGTAGGTTCATGAATCAAAACCAATTCCTTCCACTTATGAACTTCAGAACTCAGGTGCATCAAAACTTTCACAAGGCTCCTGCAAGGCTGAACTTGACCCACAAATTGTGTGTTGATGAATAAATTGTGTATCCACATACTTTCGTATAGAGTCACTTTCATACTAAAAAGAATCAACTGTCTGTATATTGTTGTGGAATTCATAGAATAACTAAGGTTTTGTGGAGATACAGGAACTTTCCTGAAATTGTACATCAAAGTTTTTACCTGAAAGAGGATGAGTCCTCATACTCAGACAGTTAAACCACCTAGAATAAATTTACAGTGAAAACATTCCCATGACTAGCCCATTAAGAATCAAAACAAAAGAAACAAACAAACAAAAGTGAAATGTGTTTCCTGTTCTCTGTTTTCTCTTTAGAGGACACTGTCTCACAGCAGATATCCCCTGGCTCTTACAGCTCACACAATGCCATAGGAAGTCAGTCTAAGTATGGTGACCTTCATTACCTCTAGAAGTTTTATCTGAGAATTACACAGCAAAACTCTGATGTCAACGCAGCACTATTGGTCCATGTCTGAAATTCCAGCTACTAGAAGGGCTCAGGCAGGAGGATGGCAATGTCAGGGCTTGCCTAGACGGTGCAATGAAATGCTGTCTCAAAAAAAAAAAATTCTTTTAGATAAAAAGGGAATTGAAGATATATATCTCAGTGGTAGAGAAATTAGCATGCATTAGGTTCAATATCCAGTATCAAAAATAATTAATACAATATAATTTAATTTCAGATAACTTTCAGTTGGGCTATGAAAACTCAAGATAGATAAGTTTCTTACACAGAAATACACATACACACACACTACACACACACACACACACACACACACACACACACACATACCAACATACCAGGGTCCTACCATACCCATAAAGGGCATCTCCACAGTGACTACAAAACCATACCTGAGATTTCACCACCTTACATTTTTAGCACCTTTTTATGATAAAACCTGAAATGTTAGACCATGAACACACAGGCCTTTCGGGAGACAATTAAAATCTAAACTATCCAATTTTGTACAAGAAAGAATTGTAACAAACAGATGATGTTGGAAAAGCATCCTTTTCTGTTCCCTCTATTAAAGGTCAAGAAAACATAAGAGAAGTAAAGATAATTTTTAAATAACTTTTATCCGTTGTAATTGTAATTTCTGTGCTTGCAAAATTGTACAAATTGTAATGATAAATGGGCAAAGATTAAAGAAAGAAAAGAACATTTTGATATATAGTTATATTTGTTTAAAATCATGCTGTTTTTACCAAAAACCCAAAAGGACAAGTATATATATGCACCAAATTAAATAACTGCTATAAATAGAACTGGACTGTTTAATACAACCTATAATGAACTACTCAAATCAATGAAAAGATGCATGTGCAGAACAAAAATCCTGGATTGTTTTTTCAAAAGATTAAAGACATTTCCTAAAAGTAAAATCTCATGACAATAGGCACATGTTTAGTGCTGCATCAATGAATCAATAAGAACACAGAGTTCTCCTTCAAAATGTGTTCAACTTCTCTAGAAATTCGTGAATGCACCAGATCCCTAAAGCTTAGGATTAAGTCCAGCCTAGTTTTGAGATGTTTGCAAAGATGCTTTAACAGCAGCAAACAAGTATATGCTCATGGAATGTTCAAATGCATTTGATATGCTCAAAAGAAAAGAAGAAAGAAGCCCCGAGTCCTCCCTCCCCTTCTCCATGCAGCCACACTCTAGAGCTAAAAGCAGTGCACTCTTTCAAGTTCCCATCTCACTACGGTGTCTTTGTGCAGGCCTGCGCTAAACCTCTTCAATACAGATGAACACAAAATACCGGCATATTTCTCATTATGCAAGCAAGCTCCCACATAAAAATTCGAAAGGAAAGCAGAGAACAGCTGCATTCCACTTTTTTCTGGCATGAATAGGGCCTTTAATATCAATACTGAAATGGAAGTGATTAGTACTATTTACTGAATTTTAAAGCACCTTGGGATGTTCAGCCAGACAGTTTATTTGATTGGCTGAACATGCGGACACCTCATTTTGGGGAAAATATGTTGGCAAAGGCAATGAAACAGCTCTCTGGCTGCTTCACACACATTTTCAAAGGATTGGAGCAGGCATTTTTCTGCTTTAAAATGATGCTCTTACAAAGACTATATGCTCTTTCAAGCATTTGGGGTCATTTCTATCTAAGCACTCTTTTTAACTTTAAAATTAGGAGTATTGAAGACAATCATTTCGATTGGCTCAGCTTACAGAAAGCTTTTACCCATGTTGCTTTGAGGTAGAGCAACCAGGGTTGAAATTATCCATTTAGGTGATGGAATACTGACATAATGAATATTGCAGGTTAGTACTTCTGTGTATTACACTGATTTGATTCAGTTCTGATATTAAGTGCTTGTTGGTGAACGATTTGCTTTTAAAAAATATATCCAATCTTTTCATTTTCTCTTTCTCTTTACAGGTATTTGACATTTCTATCTACAGCACATTAAAGCTTGTCCAGAAACCTAAAAGATGAAGGTCTATATTCCCAGAAACCACTGTTAGAATGGGCAAAAATAGGATGTGTTCTCTGCACCTTGAGTGTTCCCAAGCCCATGTGTTGAAGCTATGGCTAACAGGGGACTTCCTGGAGGAGATGGAGTCTGCAGGAGTTGAGGCTTTGTAACAGACCTTACCTCTTTGTCTCTGAGTTGAACTGGATCTATTTAACCAAAATGTCACTAAAATCCTGCTAGAATTTAAATACAAGCTGTAAAAAAAAAATGTACTCATTGCTAAATAGTTCAAAATGGTAAATGAAGACTATCAAATGTAGAAGACAATAATATTGCTACCTGATGATGCTATAGAGATTTCACACTTGAACAGTATAATACACTCAGACTCTAAGACAAAATATCAAACCAAGGATTATGGGAATACCAATACACACTAAGAAATTAAATGTGCAATTTTGTTTATGCCTTCAGTTGACTGAAGTACAACCATCCGTAGCTAAGAGAGAAGATAATATACTCAGTCTACCAAATTCTGTATTAATTCCATAGGAAAATGGATAGAATACACTTTAATAGAAAGTTTGAGCACCTCACTCTCTGCATCAATCAAATCAATAAAATAAGCCATCTGATTTGGGAAGAATTAACTGACGAGCAATATTTATCTCCAACGTTTTCAACAGATTGCCTCATACTAATTTTTTTGTTACCAAAGAAAAACCTTTCCATCTAGTTTTCATAGTTTGTAGCTACTCTTGTTTTATCTAAAAGCATAAAATCGCATCAAGCAGTCTGTCAAATTACAAGGAAATCCAGTCATATGTTAATAAGAGAAATTATGGAAATGTCTACATTCCTGAAAATTAAAAAGAATTCTTCTAAATCGCTAAGTGCTCACTGAAGAAAGAAAAGCACACTTCAAGTTCAATCAAAAGGAAAGCAAAGTTACCCTAACATTCACTTGTAAACCAGTGATGCACAGTACTGCATTGGAAAAAGGCATTTTGTCTGGTAGAAGGCCTGTTGCTTTGGAAAATGTGGGAAAAAAGGACTCTGTGCACTAGGAGAGGGTTTTGCTCATGGGGGTGCTGGGAGGCTGTGAAATACAGAAAGGCTAAGGCTTCCAGGTTTCCCTTTCAAAGCAATGTCCCCAGTATCCTTTCTCTCTCCTAGAAGGCTCCAGACCCTTCCAGTAGCTCCACAAACTGAAGCCATGCCTTCAATATAAGACCCCCCTTGGAAGGCTTCTTAGATCGAGGCCACACATACACATGGGAAATATTTTCGTAGCAAGTATCCATATTGAAAAAATGAAACAGATCAACCCCAGACTAGACCACAATGACCACTCGCTTTAAGTAACTAAAAATTTCAATCTAAACTAAATTCAAAGTGATCAGAGAAAATGATAGAATTTAATTTAGAAATTAAATACAAACTAGAAAATGAATAAATTCACCACCACTAAAACTTGACTATGAATTGGCAAATGTTATTGGCAAGATGTTTAGCAATTAGTGAAGAAACAACCAAGAACTTAGGTCAGTAGAGAGATGAATTAAAGGAGCTTAATGGCTTTGATTTTACAGAAATGAAAAGAAACAGAGATACTGTAAGTCATCGTGTCCTAAGTTCAAAACCTGGATGGGATGGGAAAAGACAGAAACTGACTAAAGTCTGTGAAGAAGACAATAAGTAAAATGTAAACAATCTTATAAATACTGAAGTCAACATAGTCAATAAAGGATCATATTGGGGATTCATGACAGTAGGCGAAATGTTCCCTATCACATGAAAGTAGACCAAGAGAACAAGACCACAGATCAACAGTCATTCAAATACAAACAAACATTGAAGCGATGTACAAAAAAAGATTACTCAGACTAACAAGTGGGATTAATGCAGAGTTTAACAGCGCAGATGAATTAATGGAAAGTATCCCACAGATAGAATGAAAAGGAAAACTCACACGCTGATCTTTTTCACACAATCTCATTCACTTTCATGATGAACAGCACACAAAATCTTAAAAGACAACTTCAATTTGATCAAGGGCATACACATAAAACCACAGCTAATGCATTCATAAATGGAAAAAGAAAATTCCTTCCCTAGTTTAGAATAGTAAAAGGCAATTCCCCTCCCCCCTCTTGTATTCTATATTGGGCTAGAAAGTCATAGAGACAGGAAGTGGATTAGAATTCTCAAAGGTTGTAGGGCCAGTGGATTGAGAACAATTGCTGGTAGACATAGTTTACTTTTTGGAAAATTAAATGGGATAGCATCACACAGTGGCAATAATGGCGTATCTCTGCAATTATACTAAAAAGTTACCGAATTATACATTTAAAAGAGCGAGGTGTTTCCTTCTACTTGAGCTTCATATAGTCTGTGAATTGTATCTTGGGTATTCCAAGCTTTTGGGCCAATATCCATTTATCAGTGAGGGCATACCATGTGTGTTCTTTTGTGGCCAAATTGTGGATGCTTCAGTCATTCTTAGAAGGGGGAACAAATTACTCACAGGAAGTAGAGAATGGGAGAGACTTGGAAGGAAGAGAGGAGAGGGAGGGAAAAAAGGGGACAGGATCAGGTATGGGAGGAGATGGGAATGATACACAGAGGGTCAGGAATTTGAACAGAGGTGTGTAGCAATGGGAGATGGGGAACTGGGGTAGCCTCCAGCAAGTCCCAGATGCTAGGAAAGCAAGAGGCTCCCAGGAGCCAACAGGGATGAGATTAGCCAGCCAAAATGCCCAACAAAGGGGAGAGGGAATCTGTAGAGACCATATCCAGAGGTTAGGCAAAATCCCAGGTTGTGGTATGGGGCCACGCACTCATATCAAAATTCTTAACCTAGAATGGCTCCTGTCTAAAAGAAATACAGGGACAAAGGGTGGAGAAGAGACTGAAGGAAAGGCCATCCAGAGACTGCCCAGCCTGGGGATCCAGCCCATATACAGACACCAAACCCAGACACTATTGCTAATCCCAGGAAGTGCTTGCTGAGAGGAGACTGTTATAGCTGTCTCCTGAGAGGCTCTGCCAGAGCCTGACAAATACAGAAGTAGATGCTCACAATTAACCATTGGACTAAGCATGAGGACTCCAATGTAAGAGTTAGAGAAAGAACTGAAGGAACTGAAGGGGTTTGCCACCCCATAAGAAGAACAACAATTTCAAACAACAAGACTCCCCCCCCCACATAGCTCTCAGGGACTAATCCACCAACAAAAGAACACACATGGAGGGACTCATGGCTCCAGCTGTATATGAAGCAGAGGATGACATTGTCTGGCATTAGTGGAAGGAGAGGCCCTTGGTTCTGTGAAGGTTCGATTCCCCAGTGTAGGTGAATGCCAGGGCAGTGAGGTTGGAGTGGGTGGGTGGGTAGGGAAGCCCCCTCATAGAAGCAGGGGGAGAGGGAGGGAACAGGGGTTTCCGGAGGGTAAACTGGGAAAGGGGATAACATTTGAAATGCAAATACATGAAATATCTAATAAAAAAAGAGCAAGCTGCATGCACTCTGAGTTATTGCCCAGTTGAAAAA
Source organism: Uromys caudimaculatus (assembly GCA_028551405.1). Taxonomy (NCBI): domain Eukaryota; kingdom Metazoa; phylum Chordata; class Mammalia; order Rodentia; family Muridae; genus Uromys; species Uromys caudimaculatus. Next base: position 20,945,962 of record CM052702.1, on the reverse strand, counting down.
AAAAATCACACAAATCTGGTAGCCATCTAAAACCTTCAATACTATTTGTTTAATAAAGAATGCAACAATTAGTACAATGCATATGAATTTATTTAATTAATATCTATCATCATGTTTCTGTCATATGCCATGAAAATTATGAATTAGAAAAAACTTGAGAAATGGCAAAAGGATAGTGGATAGGTATACAGTCAGAACCTGTGTGAATATTAAGCATGACTACACAGTTTTAGATTTTTCTATTCAGTCTATAATTAAGTAATATAGACATGAAACTAATGCTTCTAGGTTAAAATAGAACAGAAGGGGAAAACCATCAAATATATGTAGAAAACTTAATAAAAATGATGAAGAGAGAATTTGAAAATATATTGTGATTTAAATAATGAAGTATGAAGATTACAGCACAAAAATCATTAAAGGGAAAAGAAATGTTAAGGGAAGACTCTAGAATAAAATCAAAGCTGGTTATTAATATAAATTGAAATGATAATATAAATTGAAATGAGATTAAAGCTCAAAAGATGTCATAAATAAGAGAGAAATAGACAAGTAATCAGCCAACAATGCAAGTCAAACTTGTATATATCTTATAACATAATCTCAATTTATATCAATAAAATGAATTATAAGGAGAAACACACAGGATTTGTTTGTGATATTTTTGATTTGATCTTTCGTTTGAAAACAATCAAACAGATTGAGTAGAAAGAAAACAGTAAATGATAGCTTTGTGAAGTACAGCTTACATGTTCATCCAATGGAAAGAATAATATTGGGTACAAAAGAACTTTGTGTACAAGCCAGGAGAAATGCAATCTACAAAAAATACATAGCCAAAATTCCCTTTGTAGAAGTTAAAAACAAAATATGTAGCAAATTAAATGTTCTAAAGAATGCATATCAATTCATGATGCAGTAAAGAAAGACAACTTTTACATAATGCCTAAGCCATGTGTTTAGTATCAGGAAATTTTATATCTGCATGTAAGTTTATACATACGCATATAAATAAACATAAAAATTGTTTACATATATTTATTAACATATTATATTTATATAATATTACATAATTATTAATAAATATATTAATAGTATTGTGTTTATAAGTTATACAGAAAAACAGAATTAGACAAACAATGGAAGATAGAGAGAAAATAAGTATGCAAAGATATGCCAAACTAGAAGATTTTAAATTATGAAAAGACATTCAACTGTTTTAAAAATTTAAGAAATCAATGTATAATTTCATCATTGGCATCAAAAGCATTTTTTAAAACGTTTATTAGTTTTTTGATAATTTCATACACTGTAATTTGATATATTAACTCCCAACTTCTTCCCTAACTCCTCCCAGATCCACCCACAATTCCCCACTTTCCAGTCACTCATCCTTCTGATGAGCTATGAACAGCTGATGGCTTCCAGGGGGTTGGAGGAGAGTCAGTTTTCTCTGAGGATATGTCTCTTAGTTGTTTGACCATAATCTAGTAATTGTTCTACACTGAGGAATATATGGGCAGCCAAAATTGGAGTTGATGTGTTACGCATGACAGTAATATTTATTAAATGTGCCAGGGAAATACATCTATAGATACATCTAAACATTGTTGACAGGCACATAAGTTGGTATACTAATTTCTTTCTTGGTTTTCTTTCGCTTATCCTACTTATTAGTTTCTCTCCATTATTTACCCTGTTATTTATCCTAGAGTTCAGCTTTACATAAGTCTTTTTGTTATTGGCTTCCTGGTCTGTTCAGTAGTGAACTGAAGGCAAAAGGAACAAAGATAGCAAGAATGCCCCCAGTGTACATACAAAGATATTTGTAGGTAAAGTCTTTCTCTATGTGATAGCGGTACATACAATTGTAAGAGAAACTTGGGAGGGATAAAAATCTTATACCTTGATTCTATGCAATTCTGCTTGTATAAATAGAACATGGATAAACTCTTATATCTACATCCTAGACCTAGACCACACACACACACACACACACACACACACACATATATATATATACATACACACACACATACAATATATATATACAATATGTATATATACCATATACACATATGTGTGTGTGTATATATGTGTATATATACATATATATGTATGTATGTATATGTATGTGTGTTTGTATGTATGTGTGTGTGTGTGTGTGTGTGTGTGCACGTGCACACACCCTACAACTCTGGTAAAAGAACATTCAGGGTAATTAAAAATGTAGGAGAAGCAGGCAACATATTGGTCAATATTTTTTAAAATAAATAAATTATCCAATGTATCTGTAAAAACAGAAGTAAAATGAGAAACTTACATAAACATATACTATACAGTGTAAAAATAATTGTATGTGTCCTTAGGTAAATAAACTTTAAAATATGTACTTTAAATTGTAAAGATGAAGTAAGGTTATTCAACTTCAAGCACAAACAAAATGGAATCTCTGATCTGTCTGGTCATCTCTAGAAATGAACTGAAAAAATGAAAATGAGTTCTTTGGCACATTAGAGAATCACATATCATAGGAAACTACTAACTCCAAAGTTAGAAATAAAGGAAAAACAAAAATTCCACTTTTCCAGGATGGATGCCAGCCATGGGGCCAGTGTTTAGGAGGGAAATCAAGCCAGCTTGCCATTCATCTTTGATCAATTGCAGGAGGCAAAAATGAGGACAATCACGACATTAACCATACCATGGAAGCCAATTGTAAGGGAGCCACAGTCCCGAAGGTTTACTTACAGGGGTTCTAAAGTCTCAAAGTACATATTACACATATTCTCCCATCAAGGGAGAAAGAAATTTTTACATATAATAGTGGCTCGCCTTTGCCTTCACAGTGCTGGAATTAAAGCCATGTGTCACACTGTTCCTGGCCATGAAACACATTTTTAAATATGTCAAATAATTTTCAGACTTGCCTATCCAAGTCTCCTCTTTAGAGAAACCTAAGGGCAACTGAAGAAACAGACATAGGGAGCAAGAAAGGAGTTAGCCCCTTGCACTACCCCAGACTGTAGGGCTGAAGACCTTGCTTACGTTTGATTCAGTACATCATGTTCATATTCCACAAAGAAATGACAAAATCACAATGCTTTCTGAAAGACCAAATGTGAAGGGGATAAATTGGGAAGATATAACAAACATCAAAACATGACTCATGCCTAGCAGATCATGTGGGCTTGTTTGTTTCATGCAATAGTCATAGAATTTTCCAAAATTGAGGAGCAATATCAAACTATAGAACTCTGTGGACAGCAAGAAGAGCACACACACACACACACACACACACACACACACACACACACAAACATATACACACAGACATATACAAACACACGTGCATGATGTAAAAACATGCTACAGGTGTGCAATTTTCAAACTGCAAGTGATACAGGCCAGGAATTTTTGTGTGTGTATGCTGATAGCAAACTCCTTCATAAGCTTTGAATGAATTCTGCTAAATTTATTCTCTTAAGACTTTATTTGAGCCATGCCTTATCTATTGTTTTAGGAAAAATTGGGCAGGAAAGCTAGCCAAAACAACCCACACTATAGACCTATAGAACTGTAAGACGATAACCTTTGTACAACATTGCACCAAGAGAAAACTAAGACTTTATTGGCACTACAGCCTTACAAAGCACTGCCAAATGGCCCCATTTTGTCCTTGCTTAAATCTTTTCTTTACAGTATATTTTCCCTGGTTTAAAATTGAAGACTGTGTATAGTCCTACTTGAACACTATTTGTGTTAAGTCCTTGCAAATCTATCAAGAAACAAGATATAGTGAAGAAATAAGTGAAACTTTAAACTAAAATTTTAAGAGAAGAACATAAAGTTTCTAACATCCTATTAGAGGAGTAAGGAAACAATGCAAATAAGAAGACCGGGGTAAAATGGATAAAGTGTAAATGGCAAAAACCAACCAACCAAATCAACAAACAAACACAGCATCAATTTAGGTTTTAGAATCAATGAAGTCCTGAGACTTACAGGTTGTGATTCAGCTAGTTCAATAATGGCTATTTACTACCAGAAAGGTCAAAAGTTCAATAGTTCTTGACCAGAATCCAGTTCACAAGGCTGGACATCTCAACTGGTCCTCAGTATATGTTAGATTCACCCAAAAGTCTCTAATGCCAGTGATGGAATGGACTTGTTTGTGAGAATGAGGGCAAGCAGGCAAAAAGCAAAGGCTATGACCCTGATTTAGGGTGGGCAGTCAGTCTAGCTTCAAATGATCCAGTCAAGAAAAATCTCTCATAGACGTGCTCAGCTGCTTGGGCTTTAATAACATATAACAAGAGAAAAATATCATGAAATAGAAAATACTTTAGACATATATTCTATCCTCTATATGCATCCATATAATTCACAAGGTAGTAAATGTTATAGTCAATGAAAAATTAACATTCTTTACATTCATTGAAAATTAAATACCATCCATAAATATAGGCACAAAATAAGATCATTTGAATTTTGCTGATAATTACTGATTATTATGTTACTGATTATTGATTATATTACTGATTAAAAATTAATTCTAAGCCTAGAGAATTGGCTCATTGGTTAAGAGGACTTGGTCCTCTTGCAGAGGACCTGAGTTCAGGTCTCAGCACCTATGTCAAGCGGTTCAACCCACCTTTAACTCCAGCACTTGGGAAACCATATGGTCAATGTATATACACATCCAGACAAATGCAGATATAAACCTTAAAAAAATAATTTATTCTAACCTTGAAAAATGATACTATCAGTAACCTATATAATAAATCCCTGTGTGGACCAACTCATTATAAATATTAACCTTGAAATTTTGATGTAAAATGCATTCTCAGTTATAATTTTATTTCAGAAACAGTGGAAGAATCAATCAATATAGATTCTGGTCAGTAATTCTTAAATATAGTCATTGACAAGCAAGGGTAGGGTTGCCTAATGTGATTTCACAGGCAGAATATATTAGAAATATGTAAAATCTATAGGACAGAGTGTGGTTCTCAACTATAGAAGAAAAATACTTTATAATTTTAGGACATTTATTGTAGCACAATGAATAAGATGTTGAAAATATGCAAAATCATCTCATAATTTTTTTAAAGGGCATGGAACATAACTGGTATGAGCTAAATACTCACATGTATGTATTTCTCCCTCTCCAAATCACTATCAATTGCACAGAAATATGGATGTTGACTACCTACATAATTCCACCACATAAATTAACATTTAATTTTTCCACTTTATTCAAAAGCCATCCTACGGAAAGTACATTCTAAAAAACAAAGTATCATTCTCTAAAATCTTGAAATAATTCAAGCTGAGGCTTATATACTAGACAATAAAAGGTTTTAAGCTCTACTCATGTAGGGCATAAATGTCTTCATCTACGGAATTTCCAGAAATTGAAAGAAAAGAATTAAATCATGAATATTATTTCTCTTTAAAATGTCCCGTATGTTTATAGGACTCACTGACTATGTATTTCTACAGTTATTACAAACCATCATGTTATCAGGCTTCCTGTGTGTAGTAGTAAATATCCTTTTATTTATTTATTTTTGATAAGGACATTTACAAGGCAAAGAAGGAATGAATAGTAAATGTGAAGAAGGTTGTCAATCGAGAAGTTCAATTTTCTTACTGTGATGGACTAAACTGGGGCTGGATGATGAAATATTATCTCTCCCTAGCTCACCTGTAAGTTGGAGTTATCCATACGATCTGCTTTGGAGAACACATAAAAACACTAGAAAAGAGATTTAAGTTTTTACACGTATGCTCCCAAAGACCAATAATATTGTCAGACTAATCTGCTTATTTTTTATACCTCATAATAATTGTAAACTAAAAAATTCCCCATTTCTAGTTTGAAAATTATATACTAAAATATTTTTACCATTATCAATTAAAATTACTATAACTGCTAATTCTATCCTATGCCATTGCACCTTTCTTTGCCATGGTATAGTCATTTCATGAATTAAACAAAATGGAAGGATTGGGGATGATTGTGAAGGATTAAAGGGCCATTATTATCTAACCCATTAATTTGAATTTAATGTTATTCTCGGATGAAAACCATGAGTCACGTGAAGAAAGTTAATAGCCTCTGTCCACATTTCATCACTGAATATCCATGCTGCCACACTCAATTTAGACACGCCTAACTTCTGAAATGATGCAGTGATGCCTGTACTAGGATTTTTTTCATGTATTTAGTAGTTTCAGTGAATAGGTCAAGGATTAAAAAGGCCTGGAAAATTGACAAATTTCTTAGAGGTCCCAGAAAGAAAACATAGCTCTGAGGACAGGGCACTGGGCTGGATATCACTTAAGGACAGTGATTTGGAATTTTGGATAAATAATTAGTAAATAATTTTTCCTAAAAGAGATATACACATTGATGATTAAGTTAAGATTGCTCTGAATATCAAGTGATGGATGTTTAACGTGAAAAATCAAGGCAGACTTTTGAGTGAGCATGGAGAGATCAATATTACTCATGCTTCTCAACTCACTACTTACAATAGTTGCCATGATTAAAAATAGACGTATTCTTATGTTCCAAATGATATCATTAAGCCATTGATTGTTGTATTCATCATGTACACTGAACAGTGAATAATGCCAGTTTCTCCAAATGCAAGTCCAGATATTGTATAAATGCGAGGATGGAGAGGGGGCACTGAAGAAGCTGTGTCTTGTGCTATTTTTCTTTACGGCCTCTTTTAAAACTACACAGTGAAGTCCTAAGTCTGGAGGGGCTTATTGTCTTATTGTCAAAATCACTAAGATATGAGCCACCAGGAAAAGGAGAAAGGCAGTCTCTGATATGATATGGCACTGGAAAGATAGATGAAGAAACGTAAGCTGATTGTTTTGGAATTGAGCAAATGGAGCCAAGGAAGCTCTTCTCATCCCATTGTTGTACTTTACGATCGTTTCCTTACCACTGTTTATGGCTTAGTACAACAGACGATCCATTCATTCTGTTTTTCTTTGAGAACGTAACATTTCCTAAGTTCATTCATCAATATGTTTACAGAATTATCACAACATTGACTTATCATAGAAAGCAAATAAATTATTTAAAATATTTGCCTTATAAAATACGCAAAAAATTCTACTAATGTATATTATAAATTTATGTTCCAGAATCCGAAGAAAAACAATTGGTAAAGGGATCTTCTTTAGTTCACTGCCCCTTGGGTTCATTTTATTACAAGAATAAAGACCTGTTGTGAGAATCTGATTACTGGATACACGTTTTTGAAGAGTAACCTGAGAACAATTAAGATTACTTATGCTTCTGTGTCTTGTGCCCTGAAAATAAGCCTGTGCCACAGCTCTCCAAATCCAAATCTCACCCAGAGAGAGCTAGACTCCCAGGAGTGCTGACACACCCAAGGTCACAGGTGAGACCACTACTTTTGCACTAATAGCTGGCCCAAGAGGAAACTGCACAGAAAAAAACAGGGCACAGGAACCGTGGAGCAGCCAGGTACAGGATCCTTCCGGTTTCCATCTGTGCCCCAAAGATAAGCCTATGCCACAGTTCTCTGTATCCAAATCACTCACGGAGAGAGCTGGTCTCCCAGGAGTGCTGACACACCTAAGATCACAGCTCACAGGCTCACAGGAGGGACAAGCCCCAGTCAGAGAGGGTAAGACCAGCTAACACCAGAGATAAACAGATAGCAAGAGGCAAGTCCAAGAACCTAAGCAAAAAAACCAAGGCTACTTGGCATCACCAAGTCCTGAATATCCCAAAACAATGGAAAAGCAAGATTCTGATTTAAAATCACATCTCATGATGATGATAGAGGACTTTAAAAAGGAAAAAATAACTCCCTTAAAGAAATACAGGAGAACACAGGTAAACAGATAGACACCCTTATAGAGGAAAGACAAAAATCCCTTAAAGAATTACAGGAAAACACAATCAAACAAGTGAAGGAATTGAACAAAACCATCCAGGACCAAAAAAATTAAATAGATACAATAAAGAATTCATAAAGGGAGACAACCCTGGAAATAGAAAACCGAGGAAAGAGATCAAGAGTCATAGATGTGAGCATCACCAACAGAATACAAGAGATCGAAGAGAAATCTCAGGTGCAGAAGATATCATAGAAAATGTTGACACAACAGTCAAAGAAAATGCAAAATGCAAAAAGCTCTGAGCACAAAACAACCAGGAAATCCAGGACACAATGAGAAGACCAAACCTAAGAATAATAGTTATAGAAGAGAGCAAAGAATCTCAACTCAAAGGGCCAGTAAATATCTTCAACAAAATTATGAAAGAAAATTTTCCCTAACCTAAAGAATGAAATGCCCATGAACATAGAAGAAGCCTACAGAACCTCAAATAGATTGGACCAGAAAAGAAATTCTTCTCCTTACATAATAATCAAGACACAAAATGCACAAAACAAAGAAAGAATACTAAAAGCAGTAAGGGGAAAAGGTCAAGTAACATATAAAGGCAGACCTATCAGAATTACACCAGACTTCTCAACAGAGACAGGAAAAGTCAGAAGATCCTGGGGAGATGTCATACAGACATGAGAACGCAAATGCCAGCCCAGGCTACTATACCCAGAAAAACTCTCAATTATCATAGATGGAGAAACCAAGATAATCCATGACAAAACCAAATTTACACAATATCTTTCTACAAATTTAGCCCTACAAAGGATAATAGATGGAAAACTCCAACACAAGAAGGGAAACTACACCCTAGAAAAGCAAGAAAGTAATCCTCTTTCAACAAACCAAAAAGAAGATAGCCACGCAAACATAATTCCACATCTAACAACCAAAATAACAGGAAGCAGCAATCATTGGTCCTTAATATCTATTAACATCAATGGATTCAATTCCCCAACAAAAAGCCATAGACTAACAGACTGGACACGTAACAGAACCAAGCATTTTGCTGCATACATTAAGCATACCCCAATGACAAAGACAGACACTACCTCAGAGTAAAAGGATGGATAATTTTTTCCAAGCAAATGATCCCAAGAAACATGTTGGAACAGCAATTCTAATATTGAATAAAATCAACATTCAAACAGTAGTTATCAAAAAGATAAGGAAGGACAGACACTTCATACAAATCAAAGGAAAAATCTATCAAGATGAATTCTCTATTCTGAACATCTATGCTCCAAATACAAGGGCACCCAAATTTATAAAAGAAACATTACAATGTGGTGGGAAGTAAAATTAAACAAATCAGTAACCTTCTTCTACTCAAAAGATAAACAGGCTGAGAAAGAAATTAGGGAAATGACACCCTTCACAATAATCACAAAAAAATATAAAATATCTTGGTGTGACTCTAACCAAACAAGTGAAAAATCTGTATGACAAGAACTTCAAGTCTCTGAAGAAAGAAATAGAAGAAGACTTCTTAAGATGGAAAGATCTTCCATGTTCATAGATTGACAGAATTAACATAGTAAAAATGACCATCTTGGCGAAAGCAATCCACAGGTTCAATGCAATCCCCATCAAAATTCCAACTCAATTCTTCATAGGCGTAGAAAGAGCAATTCTCAAATTGATTTGGAATAACAAAAAAATCAAGAATAGCAAAAAACTATTCTCAACAATAAAAGAACTTCTGGGGGAATCAGCATCCCCTACCTCAAGCTACACTATATAGCAGTAGTGATAAAAACTGTATGGTATTGGTACAGTGACAGGCAGGTAGATCAATGGAATGGAATTGAAGACTCAGAAATGAACCCACACACTTACAGTCACTTGATCTTTGACAAAGGAGCTAAAACCATCCAGTGGAAAAAAGACAGCATTTTCAACAAATGGTGCTGGCTCAACTGGACATCAACATGTAGAAGAATGCAAATTGATCCATTCCTATCTCCCTGTACAAAGTGGATCAAGGACCTCCACATAAAACCAGATACACTGAATCTAATAGAAGAGAAAGTGGGGAAAAGTCCTGAACACATGGACATAGGGGAAAAGTTCCTGAACAGAACACCAATGGCTTATGTTTTAAGATCAAGATTTGACAAATGGGACCTCATGAAATTACAAAACTTCTGTAAGGCAAAGGACACTGTCAATAGGACAAAACAGCAACCAACAGATTGGGAAAA
>CM052702.1:20920027-20935311 GCA_028551405.1 Uromys caudimaculatus | reverse complement strand
AGGACCCAGCTATACCACTCCTGGGCATATACCCAGAAGATGCTCCAACATGTAATAAGGACACATGCTCCACTATGTTCATAGCAGCCATATTTATAATAGCCAGAAGCTGGAAACAACCCAGATGTCCCTCATCAGAGGAATGGATACAGAAAATGTGGTACATTTACACAATGGAATACTACTCAGCTATTAAAAAAAATGACTTCATGAAATTCGCAGGCCAATGGATGGAACTTGAAAATATCATCCTGAGTGAGGTAACTCAGTCACAAAACAACAAACATGGTATTTACTTACTGATAAGCAGATATTAGCCCAAAAGTTAGGAACACCCATAATTCAATTCACAGCAACTATTGGACTAAGCGTAGGGTCCCAAGTGGAGGAGTTAGAGAAGGGACTGAAGGAGCTGAGGGAATTTGCAGCCCTGTGGGGAGGGAGCAACAGTGTCAACTGGTCAGGCCCCCTGGTGCTTCCAGAGACTGGACCACCAACCAAAGAATGCATATGGAGGGACCCATGGTGCTGGCTACATATGTGGCAGAGGAGGGTCTTGTTGGCCATCAGTTGGAGGAGAGGCCTTTGGGACTGAGGGTGTTAGATGCCCCAGTATAGGGGAATGCCAGGGAGGGAAGACAGGACTGGGTGGGGGTGGGGGTGAGGGGGGAATGCCATCATAGAGGCAGGGGGAAGGGGGATGGGATAGGGGGTTTCCAAAGGGGAGACCTGGAAAGGGGAAAAGATTTGAAATGTAAATAAAATATTTTAAAAAAATGAAGTTAGACCCCAGAGACCCAAATAACCCTATTTAAAAATGTGGTACAGAGCTAAACAAAGAATTTTCATCTGAGGAATGTAAATGGCCATGAATCACCTAAAAAGAAAAGTTCAACATCCTTAGTCATCAGGGGAATGCAAATCAAAACGACCCTGAGATTCCACCTTAAACCATTCAGAATACCCAAGATCAAAAACTCAGGTAACAGCAGATGCTGTGGAGGATGTGCAGAAAGAGGAACACTTCTTCATTGTTGGTTGGGACTGCAAGCTGGTACAAGCACTGTGGTAATCAGTCTGATGCTTTCTCAGAAAACTGGACATAGTACTAACTGAGGACCCAGCTATACCACTCCTGAGCACATACCCAAATGATGCTCCAACATATAACAAGGACACATGCTCCACTATGTTCACAGCAGCTACATTTTTAATAGTCAGAGCTGGAAAGAAGTCAAATGTCCCACAACAGAAGAATGGATACAGAAAATTTGGTACATTTACACAATGGAGTACTAGTCAGCTACTAAAAACAATGGCTTCATTAAATTCTTAGGCAAATGGATGGAACTAGAAAATATTACCCTGAGTGAGGTAACACAGTCACAAAAGAACACACATGGTATGTACTCACTGCTAAGTGGATATTAGGCAAAAAGCTAGGAATACCCATGATACAACTCACAGACCATATGAAGCTCAAGAAGAAGGAAGACCAAAGTGTGGATGCTTTCGTCCTTCTTAGAAGGGGGAACAAAAGACTCATAGGAGGTAGAGGGTGGGAGGGACTTAGAAGGAAGAGAGGAGGGAAAGGAGAAAAAAGGATCAGAGGATCAGGTATAAGAGGAGAGGGGGATGATATACAGAGTCAGGAAATGGAGTAGAGGTGTGTAGCAATGGGGGAATGGTTCTGGTGGTAGCCAATTTCCCTTATGAATATTGATGCAAAGATACTCAATAAAATTCTTGCAAGCTGAATTCAAGAACACATCAAAATGATCATTTACAATCAAGTAGGCTCCCCATTGAGTGATGGGCCCACCCACTCATCTCCAAATTTTGAACCCAGAATTGCTCCTGTCTAAAGGAAATATGGGGACAAAGTGTGGAGCAGAGACTGAAGGAAAGGCCATCCAGAGGCTGTCCCACCTGGGGATCCATCCCATATACAGCCACCAAACCCAGACACTACTATGGACACCGCAAAGTGCTTGCTGACAGAAGCCTTATATAGGTGTCTCCTGAGGGGCTCTGCCACAGCCTGACAAATACAGATGTGGATGCTCACACCCAACCATTGGACTGACCATGGGGACCCCAATTGCGGAGCAAGGGAAAGGACTGAGGGAGCTGAAGGGGTTTGAAACCCCATAGGAAGAACAATTTCAGCCAACCAGACGCCCCAGAGCTCTCAGGGACCAAACCACTAGCCAAACAGTACACATGGAGGAACCCATGGCTCCAGCTGCGTATGTAGCAGAGGATTTCCTTATCTGGCATCAGTGGGAGGAGAAGCCCTTAGCCCTGTGAAGGCTCAATTCCCCAGTATAGGGGAATGCCTGGTGGTGAGAGGGGAGTGGGTGATGGGTAGGAGAGCACCATCATAAAGACGGGGGAGGGGGCTGGGATAGGGTGTTTGCAGAAGGGAAACTGGGAAATGGGATAACATTTGAAATGTTAGTACATAAAATATTCAATAAAAAAGATCAATCATTACTTACTGCATCATAGAGAAAGCTGTACATAAATCTGATCTATGCTTCTGTGTTTCTCCTATGTTTATGTTGCCCAGTCTCTACATAAATCCTACTACTCATTTTAATTCCTAGACATATGTACAAACTCCAAGATACTTAAGTTTGTTCAAATGAAAATTTCATACTAGTAACCCTCCCTGAAATTAACCTCTGATGTATCAAGAAGTAGAAGGAAATAGAAACTCTTTAGATATCCTGTTTAAAACTTGCCTCTCATATGCCAATAAGGATATATGCTTCTGAATGTATGTAACCAGAAGTGTATGCTTTTCAAGAACTTACATATAGGTGCCTAATAACTGCAAAAAGAATAGAAAAGCTCTATAGGATTCAGTAGTTCTTTTGTAATCAGTCTCTCTAGATTTGATACTTTTACATTTCTCCTGTCTTTGTGACTCCTCTGTTTTCCTTTTCAGCTCAGGGATAATGGCTTTTAGTGCCTCTTATTGTTAGTAGCATGACTGTGTATGTTTCTCAAGGTAACACAACTGTCCTCTCTCAGCAAGAATTAACCTTTCATGTCTTATTCTCACAGTTATAGTCTCATGCTTATCCTAGTGCATTACTTCTCTATCTTCTGGCCTGATACAAAAGAAAACAAAACATATGCTTATATTTCCTGCTGTATTTTCAATATCTATCTGTAAAAACCAACAAATCAGATGTCTTTTACATGGTAGGGGAAGCAATATGTTCTGTACTGTATTTTGGTGTTATATCAATTAGTGTTTGATATAAATTAGATTACAAACAGGGTTTGCTTTCTTGGCACCCCACATAACACCTAATATATAATGCACAAACGGCATCGTACTGAGTGGACATTATAATCAGTATGTAGAATGCATTAGGTCTATGATGTCTTTGTCAGACATGATTATGTCATGGAATGAGAAAGCTAGTCTGAATGTTGGGAAAGTCTCCCACTGGAAGCATTATTGGAGCATGTTAGGACATACTTTCTGAAGGGAAATTCTGTTTTTGCCACTTACTATATCTGGTAGTGTAGGTTTTAGACTAAGGACACATTACTTTGAAATGTCTTGCTTTAAATTACATATTAAAAATCTCTTATTAAAGCCAGTTTTGAGTTATATCCAGAGAAAATCACTGCCCACAGTAACTCTAAGGCCTACTGCAGGCTGCTTCAGCACCAGGAATTTCTGAACATGATAAATGACTGGCAAAAAAGGATGCTATGCAAAGCCATTTTGTACAGGCTCTTAGGACTCACACACTGAAACTTGAGGATTTAGAAAAAATCCTTCCATTTCTCTATATGTTTTGTTCTTTTCTTCCTTATAGAAATATTCCCTAGCTTGTTGATGGGCCATAGGAGAGATAGAACCCATGACTGTGCCATGAGTGAATGTCAAACTGAAAAAAATATTCCAGAGTACATGTTTAACCAAGAGCTTACGACGTCCCATGTGGTTTGCATGAGCCATGGTTCAGAACCACAGCACGTATCTTGTATTGTTTCATCTCCTCAATCTATACCAAGTTCTTGTAGGGATTTCTCAAGTATACCTTGGAATCACTGAACACTATATTTATCTTTCATGTGAGCACAGAGAAATGCAAAACACACAAAAAGAAAGCCTAAAGCTTTTTATTACTTATACATACTCATTAGCCTATTTAGAATATTTACCACTTCCAAATTGCACCTTATTTCTGATGATGTGATTTTAATGGTTTATCTATTTAAAAGTTACAAGAATTTTTCATTCATCAATATTTTCTGGCAACAGTACCTTATTTTTCTAGGTAAGAGTGCATCCTACATCATTTTTATTCCTCCCATATCTCACAAGTATACATTTTTGAACTTTGTTCCTGTGTTTTTGTTCATTTGGGGTTTATACACTTTAGGTAAACAAACATTCATTCAAAAACTGGACTCACATTAGACTTATAAAAATGATATGAAATTCTGTTTGTTTGCTTCTGCTTATTTTTCCTGGAACTATCAAGTTGCCATAGGAAGGCCTTCCTGGTGATTTGATTTTATATCTGCTTTTATGATTGTAAGAACTTTTTTTTCTGTCTTCTTCTTCTGAGGAAGTAATGTATAGTCTTGGCAAATCTTTTTTATTGTTAAAGTGTAATCTGCTAAGATTTCCAAATAAATATTGCAACAAAATGTCTCCTGAACTGTGAAAAACTTTCATGGGTTCGGAGACATGTTCTCACTTTTCATATCAAACAATCTAAAGCTAGGAGAAATTTTGTTCTAATGACAAATAACATAAATCCTTAACAATCCTTTGTGGAATTTATCTCAGAGAGATCCACTTATGTTCTAAGGATAAGAACAAACAGGTTTAAAGTATAAACACAACTTACAGAAATCTCTTTTAAAATACATTTATTTTATTGAAAATAATACTTTATATTCTGATGACAATTACCCCTTCTCCAACTTCTCCAAGATCTTCCCCACCTCCAAGCCACCCAACTCTATGCCAGTTCTTTTTCTTTCTCTTTTTATAAAACATACAGGCAAGAAAATAGAATAGAAAAAAAAACCCCAGGAAGTACACATACCAAAACAAAACACATAAAAACACAGAATTGGAAACTACAATTTAAAAGATGAGAAAGGCAAGAAAGAAAAAAAATGCCTAAACAAAGCAAGATAAGACAAAAGTCTACAAAAATATCATTGAGTTTGTTTAATGTTGGCCTTAAGCGTAGTTAATACACTGAGTAAGAGTTCATTGCAAGAGAACTAATGTTGCCTTTGCAAGTGGTTGTCAGTTGAGCTAGGCTCTTAGTGGGGTATGGGCATTTGGATCTGCTTCCCTCTCACTGTTGGGACTTCTTTTGACTTGAACACATGCAAGCCCTATGCGTGCTGCCACAGTCTCTGTGAATTCCAATGTCATTCTTGCATCTGGAAAACACAAGTTCACTGGCACATTTCCTCTGGCTTTCAACATCTTTTCATCTCCTCTTCTACATAGGTCCCTGAACCCAGACGGTAAGTGTTTGATAAAGACAATCCTATTTAGGCCTGAGGCAAAGTCTCAAAGTCTCTTCACCTTGTCCAATGGTGGGTCTCTGTGTTAGTTCCTATCTACTGCAAGACGAAGCTTCACTGATGATAGCTTAGAGAGGTGCTGATCTATGTGTAGAGTGGAATGTCATTAGGGGCACTTTTGTATTTATGTTCCGTTAGCAGAACAATGGTATTTGACATCACCTAGTCCTTTAGCCTATCTAATCTCAGGTTCTTAGACACCTCAGTAGTGTCAGCCATGGGCTCTATCTCATGGTAGGGGCCTTAAATCCTTTCAGAACATGTTGCTCTCACAACATTTCAGCCATGATTATACCAGCATAACATGTGCAGTCGGGTTATCGCCGTAGATCACAAATTTGTATCTGTTTTAGTTGTTTCCTTTCACCAACAGATAACATGCAGAGCAACCTTCAGTACCATGAAAGTAGAGGTGAAGGCTCTAGGTGGGCACCAGTTTAACTTCTCTATGTTCAGTGAGACATGTAAGTGGTGTATTCAGCAATACGGACTAACCACTAGTTTGTGGCAGGCAATTAATAGTCAGGTGTTTGGGCATTTTCATGTAACCCCTTTGGCCAAAAACTAAATGAGACATAACTTGTCTCTGACCTTGGAGATTTCACTTAGTGGCAAATGATATCTAGTTGGAGCATTATCTCCCTCATTATTTGGTGACTCTATTTAGTGTTCCTTCATATATGTATATATTTTAAGATGCTTCTACTATAGAAAGCTTCCATATGGTACCTCAAATGGTCCTTAGTGTTAGCTGCTCCTCCCATCTTCCCCCACCCTCCCATTTAATTCCCCAATCCAGTTTCTATCCTGTCTCTTTCTAGCTATATATTCTACTTCCTCTTCCTTGGGAAATGTCCTGCACACAATACCTAACTGTCTTAGTCAGGGTTTCTATTCCTACACAAACATCATGACCAAGATGCAAGTTGGAGAGGAAAGGGTTATTGAGCTTACACTTCCATGCTACTGTTCATCATGAAAGGAAGTCAGGACTGGAACTCAAGCAGATTAGGAAGCAGGAGCTGATGCAGAGGCCATGGAAGGATGTTACTTACTGGCTTGCTTCTCCTGGCTTGCTCAGCTGGATTTCTTATAAAGCCCAAGACTACCAGCCCACAGATGGCACCACACACAAGGGGCCCTCCACCCTTGATCACTAATTGAGAAAATGCCTTACAGCTGGATCTCATGGAGGCATTTTCTCAACTGAATCTCCTTTCTCTGTGATAACTCCAACTTGTGTCAAGTTGACACAAAACCAGCCAGTACACTAACCATTGTGATTTTGTGGATTATAGCATGCCTATCAGAAGCTTTATTGTTTATATTCACATACAAGAGATTACATAAATATGTGTCTTTTATGGTCTCAGTTACCTCACTTGGGATAATTTTTCTCCAATTTTCATCTATTCACTTACAAATTTGATGATTTTGTTTGTTTTTAAGAGATGAATACCATTCCATTGTGTAAATGCAGCACATTTTTATTATCCATTTTTCTGGTGAGGGATACCTAGGTTGTTTCCAATTGTTGACTATTATGAATAGAGCTGCAACGAATATGGATGAGCAAATGCCTCAGTAGTAAGATGTAAGTCCTTTTGGCAGATGCCCAGAAGTGGTATAGCTGGATTTTGAGGTAGATCTGTTCCCAGCTTCCTGATGAACTCACACACTGATTTCCATACTGTGTGTACAATGTCGTATTCCCACCTGCCATGAATAATTGACCTCCATTCCCCCACAGTCGCACCAGCAGGAGCTGTCATTTGTTTTTTGTTGATCTTGGCCATTCTGGCTGGTTTAAGATGAAATTGCAAAGTAATTTTTATCTACATGTCCCTGATGGCTAATGATGCTAAACATTTCTTTAAGTGTTTCTCAGCCACTTGTGTTTTGACTTTTCACAACTCTCTGTTTAGTTCTGTTCCTTATTTGTTAATTCAGTTATTTGTTTTCTTGATTTTCAGGGTTTTTGCTTTAGTTCTTTTATATATTTTAGGTATTAACCCTCTATAAGCTATGCAGTTGGAAAAGGCATATATATATATATATATATATATATATGTATATATATATGAAGTACAAAATGTAAGTAAATAGTGTCAGTTGTTTCAAGGTACCTTATATATTGGTTTACATGAAACTATAGTAGTGTACTGTGGTTTAACAATGTAAGATGTTTTCTTATATAATGCTATGTATTATTGATATTATATAACATTCCATTCCATTTTCTATCTAAACATTTATATTCCATTCTCTATATACTAAATCATACTATTGTTACTATAAAGTATCAAATATAATAGACTAAAACATACAAGTACTATATAAATCATAAAAGACATAAAATGTACATGCAGAAAATTACAACTGAAGCATCTTTCATAAGACAATAATGATTATCTATTTTTAAAGTATTTCTTGTAGCTTCTTAAGGTCTCTTAACATTGCTCAACAGAAGTATAGCATTTTACATGATTCTTTTATTAACATAAATTAATTACACAAACATTTTCATAAATGTATTTCGATCATGGTCATCCTGCTATTATCCTTTTTATCCACCTTTATCTCCACATTTTTCTTCTACACCCACAATTTTTCTTTAAGAAGTAATTCATTAGCCACAATTTCATATATTAGTACAGTAGATGTTTACGATGATAGTAAAATCAAGAATCTGTAAGTAGAGAGCAGGCGTAAAATGTACTTGATATTTTGGAGGTGAAAACAACGGTTAACCTCTTCATCAGACGTGGACATGAGAGACAATGTGTTCATGCCAGCTCCCAAGGGTTCTGACTTATGTGAGTACATCCTTCTGTCAGGATAGGGGAGAGTAGGTGGTGTGTGGATGCAGACAGAATGGAGGTGCTGAGTAGAGTAAGCTTGAGGTGATCAGAGGATGTTTATGGGAAGATAAGCAAAAGAATAAAAGATCAGAACTAGAGGTAAACTTTAAAAGTAGAAACAATTTGTTGAACTGTCAAAATATATGAATTTATGTCATCTCTATCAATAATTCCAATGTGTTCTTCTACTTTGTTTTATTTTTGTCATAAAATACAAAAGTCTTGCTAGAAGTTGTAGACTAAATTATGCCCCTTTAATGGAAGCTGGAGCCCTCAGTGTGATTGCACTGGGGGCAGAGCCTCTAAAGGGTCCTGGAATAGAAATGAGATCTCATAACTTTTAAGTCTAGTTCAGTGGAGCTGGTGTGCTTATGGGAAGAGTCATCAAAGACCTTTCCGTCTAAGAAAAGACTTGCAGAATATAGTGAGAAAGTACATACAGTTGTGTAGTAGAAGCCAAACATGCTGACCCCTTAATCCTAGCCTTCCAGGTTTCCTAGCTTTGAGAACACCCTTAATTAACTCACCTAGTTTATGATATTTTGTCACAGTCTTGAGCTAACTGTATACTAGTGCATATGTCAGACATGTGCTTCTTTATCAAATTTGCTAGCTGTAAAATGATACTTCGATACACAGCATGAACTCTACATCCTACTTAAAAATAGAAATTGAGAATTGTTACACAGGATGCTTAAACAAGAAGCTATATATTAGAGATATTAACCAAAAGTATGACTCCATCCTCAGTTTAACACCCTCAGCTCCACCCAGTTATTGTCAGGAGAGTCTGGAGATTGATGTTAGAACCAATGGAGCTTCCTTATGCTATATCAGATCTGTATCAGAACAAGTAATTGTAAATCCATACAGAAAAAATTATACATATACACCTACACATACATATACATATAAAGCAATGTTGCTGGGACAAAGAAAAAGCAAAACAAAACAAAACAAAAACCCAAATGTTCATATCAAAATAATAGATGTAAAAAGATGGCAATATAAAAATAGATATAAAAATAGAAATAAAAAGAGATGAAAGGAAGGAAGGAAGGAAGAGAGAGACAGAAAGAGAAAGAAAGAAAGAAAGAAAGAAAGAAAGAAAGAAAGAAAGAAAGAAAGAAAGAAAGAAAGAAAGAAAGAAAGAAAGAAAAGACCAAAAGGAAATGAAGTGTAACTAGAACTGAGGACCACATCTCATCAGTAGTTAGAACTATGGACTACAGCTAATTCAGCAGGCAAGCAGAAGATTCCATAGCAGAGGGAAGGCCAAAGAAACTAGAATTTGAAGAGAATTTATAAGATGTGGTACCAGATTGAGAACAAGGAGGAAGCTTTCTCTCCTCTTTTCTATTAAGTGGACAAACATGGAGGCATATACTGGCAAAACTCTTTTGTTTTAAGGTTTAAGGAAGACATGTGACTTGCACGCAATTTTGATTTGGTTATGCTCCTCTGTTGCTGAGTGAAGGGAGGAATCAATGTTTCCGGATGAGTCTGAGTTATCAGTGTGACATGCACGATCTCCATGACAGCTCTGGCTTTAGAAGAGCAGGCAGGCAGGAGAGGGATGCTATTGCACGACATGAGGGGAGACTGTGTTTCCCTGAAGCCCTTCATTATACTGCAAGTACAGTAGTTTTCACTTCTCCAAACTGGGAACCATTCCAGAGGAACGCATCTGGATAGCATTTGCCCCTTACCCTCCCCAGCAAAGAATTGGTCAGCAAGGGCTCTATTCATAAAAACGAATTCCATCCACTTCGACTTGAATGTCACATCTTTATGTGGAAAAAGTGTGGAATGAGACTTTTTTCTACACAAAGAATGCTTTTCTGAGATTAATGGAATCCTCTCCCTCTTCAATATGTAAGCAGACACTTTCTGATTGTATACCTGAGGGAGCTCTAAGGCTACAGATTCAGTGAGAGGGGCTGGATAGGCTGTTTCTAGGCTGAATTGAACTCTTTCTGAAAATAGGTGCTGATTTCAAGATAAATGCATGTTTTTTAAAACTGTAAAGAAATATACCAAGGTATTTTCAAGATAGACACATAAATCAGGTGAAAGTTTTAAGAGTCACAAATTCTGTTAAGAATCTGTAGTCGCTAGATCCCAAGTGATGAATCTGGAGTTTTATTTCACAGAACCTTAATTTTCAGAAGTAAAGAGTTAATCTTAATGGAGTAATATAGTTTTAATCAGCCCATAAGGTTGATAAATTGGGTTGATTGGAATCACATCATTAGACAGTGAATTTTGGCAGATTTTTAACAGTCACCAAGGGTGCTTGAGATTTATAGCCTCCCAGTTCATTATTTTCTTTCGCTTGAATGATCTTTTTAATGTTCTGTGACTTACAGTGTACCTTGCCTACTGTGGAATTTGTTCAATGACAAAAGACTTTAGCATGCTATAGGTCCACATCATTGCGTTTCATCTAAAGTACAGAAGAGGCTAAAATGGTTTCCTTATCTCAGGCAACTCTGAGAGGAGGGATTTTCTTGAAGGCATTTAATAATCCTCCAACTGTTGCTTAAATACTCTGCATTAAGGAGGGGGTTCTAAGGTGAATATTGGCAAACAATATGATAGTGCAATTATATATCTATATTACACTACCAGAATAGCATCTGTATCATGTATATCACAGAACCCAGTTGATTCTTTAATTTTATACAACTTCAATAAATATATGTGTGCATAAAAAGTATGCAAGGAAATTTTACTTGACTCCTTGCCTACTTATGATTTATTCTATCAATTACTCTTAAAAATGGATCATATTTTCTCTATACTTCCTTTCCTTTTATTAAAAACATACAAAGTTAGATTCTGACCACAAAAAGGAAAGCACAAAGCAAGTGAGCGTTCCACTGTGCCTGTGAATTAGTCTCTGCTTACTCCTTGGAAAGGCTAAGGAGACTCAGAGGAAATGGATTTCATGTTGCTATAATAATGCTGCCACCATCTTCTAAAAGATAGCATTATAAAGGATGGGTACCAGAATGAAATGAGATTTTAAATGTAAATTTATCATGATAAGCTGTTAAGAATCTTGTCATCTTCCATAGTAATCACTTGGTTTACAACATTTTGTTTATGCTCAATACTTAGATGAGGCAAACTCTATTCCTCCCAAATTTTAGAGAGAAAACTTGTGGCACAAAACCACAATTAATGCAGACAGTTATGGCTGCACAAGATGCTGAGACTAAGTAGAGCTTGAGTGCTCAGTCTAAACAAGGTATTAGGCAACACAAAGAGGGAGCGGAAAGACTACATGAAGCATGAGATATGAAGAAGAGTTATAAAAGGCCATCTTCTCCCAACACACAGTCATTACAATCACAGACTCTCAACAACGCCAGATGATTGTGCTGAGTCTGCGCAAAATATGGGCCCACCAGTAGCCAAAGATAACTGCCCTTAACTGTGAAACTGTTTCCTATAGATAAATTTACAGAAAGGGGAGTCATTGCATTTAGTTGTATTCCTAATAGTTGTCCTACCAGACTTTAATGGATAGCCCCAACAATCACATGCTCCAATTAAACTGAATAGAATGCACGCGCACACGTGCACGCGCGCACACACACACACACACACACACACACACACACACAAATGTCATGAATCTTGGAAAGGGCTGCATACAGAAGAGTGAGGCAGCTGAGAGAAAGGAAGGCAGGTAGATGATGATGGTGGG
Organism: Uromys caudimaculatus; assembly: GCA_028551405.1. Taxonomy (NCBI): domain Eukaryota; kingdom Metazoa; phylum Chordata; class Mammalia; order Rodentia; family Muridae; genus Uromys; species Uromys caudimaculatus. The sequence continues at coordinate 20,923,152 of CM052702.1, read as the reverse complement.
CATCCAGAATGCATGTGGGAAATCGTCACAGAATCAACTTTTTAAAAAGTAAATAATCTTCTGAGATCTCATGCCACTAAAGATCACACTGCAATAGAGTGACTGACAGTCCTCCACTCCAGGGGCATCTGACACACCAGCGGGTTTCAGGGCACGGCACTTACCTCAGGAGTAACCACAATGCCGTTGCGTTTCAAAGTTGGTCTTCACTGGGGCAGATGGCTAGCGGCAGATATGCATTTCTTCCTTTGGCCTTATATTGTCGAATTTGATGGAGCCATGAGCAGTATATTATATTATTAGCTCCACTCTGAGCCAACACAAAAGGGAGATGGAGCTCAGTCTATGGAACATGGGACTAATTGTAAGAAATCTGTGTAGAGCTCTGATGCAGTCTAATGACTTTTGTAAGATTCTGGGGAGAATCCATCCTTTGAAAGCTCATGTTGGCAGGAAATATTATTCTCTCACATGTCTTCTCCAAATCTTTATGTAATTAAAACTCACCAGGCCAATTCAAGTTGAGTATCCCATACCCCACATACCCAGGCTTGGAAATGTCTCAGATTTCAAATGGTTCTCAGAGATTACAATATTTGCGTATCTAGAGTGATGTATGTAGGTGATGATATATAAACATAGGATTCCCTTATGCTTCATAACCTTCAGATAATTTTACCCAATGATTTATTAAACCTACATTTTGACAGTGACCTATCCTATGAAGTCAGGTGTTCATTTGCACTTGTAACATAGCCATGCTAATCAAAAAACGTTCATATCTTAGAGCATTACAAATTTTTGATTCTTTTTATCACCGAAGCTTAGCTTTTATTATTAATATCACAGTCTTTTATTTTTAGCAGAGCATACACAGCCACATCAGTGTAATGAAATAGTCTTCTCTCTTAAACAACAAGGACCTAAGGCCTCAGGCAAAATACCCAAAGATTCTTTGCTAATGTTGAGCAGAATAATGAGCCCTTTCTTTGCTGTATGACTGAGGGAGGGAGTGTGCTCCACAATAACTCCTAAGGAATTTCAGAGGGTTTTCCACAAATTATATGATTTTAATACTTTCCACAAGCAAACAAACAAAAATCTAACTTTCTATCAATCTCCATTAAATCGGGAAGCTGGCGTTTAACTTCAAACTGTCCTATGAAGATGGCTCATTGGCTAAATAAACATGAAGGTACATATCTGAAATTCAAATGTCTGATTTCAAATAACCAGTCAGAGGTCAAAAATGTTGGCAAGATCACTCACAGATGTTTCACAGAAATGGAAAGAAGAGAGGACAACATACTGTAAATACATGTAGTTGCCTGATGTGTCTCTGGCCAATTTCCTCTTCAGCAGAATGCATTTAGTGTAATAAATGTTGCATCTGGGAAGCTTTCCAGATTCGTCATTAAAATAAAAAAAGTAAAAAGGAAGCACAGCTTTCCTTGGTGGATCTTTTCTCCCAGCACACCATCCGTCACCTCGCAGAGGCTTGCTGAGATGTGTGGGTGAGTATAAAAGAGTCAGAAGAGAAATGAGAAAGCAGAAGAAAAGGAAATAAAAAATAAGAGAGAGGTGGATTTTACAGGGAAATGTCCTCCCTTGTAAAATAAATTTGAGCTGTCTGCCTCTGTGTCATTGGCTGGCAGATGCCACAACACAGGAGGCACACAACTTTTTTGCTGGAACCTTTTCCCCTGTAGTGTTTGCAGATTGCTCATTTTTATTTGTTTGTTTGGTTTGGTTCGGTTTTTTTGTTTGTGTGTTCTCTCATTTGTTTAAATCAGAGGCTACATTAATGCAGTGGGGAAATATGTTTCATATTTTGTGGACTCCTTACTGTCTGTGGTCATAGCAATACCCTATGGACGAGGTGGCATGGACAAACAGTTTTCTTTAACCACAGTTCTGAATGGCAGAAACTATACTCTGAAGCCAACAATGGCGGAGTCTAGTGAGGGCCCTTCCTGGCTTGTACATGACTACTTATCCCTTTCTACACACTCCATCTTCCTGTTGTCTACAAGTGGAACAAAAACAAGTGTTCTGGAATCTGGTGAAAAAGTAAATCCTAGGCATTTCTGTGCAACTTTCATGTGGATTTATGTTGGTCTGTTTTTTGTGGATTTATGTGTGCCTGGGTTTTTCGAATTATATGAAATAAAATTATTTCAAAATGGACAAGTGGATTTAAATAATCCCTGAGTTTAAAGGTAAATAAAGTTCTTTTCAGCATTTCCAGTAAAAGTGGACATCATTAAGGAAAACAGAAAAGCCCTGGAAGAGCTGAAATGCAGGACCAAGGGATCACCACTGGGTCTCAGATGCTGACTTAGAGAATTAGGAAGTTGCTGCTGTTTGACAAAGATCCAGAAGGATGGAAATTAACTGAAATCTCTGATAATGGCCATGGGATGGCAGGCATGAGAAGATGAAAATTTGCCATCCTCATGGTTAAGACCAAGACTAAGACCTTGACTAAGACTAAGACCAAAGACCAAATCGGAGCTCACCAGCAAGAGAGGATGGAGTGACTGGAAGCGCTCTCCAATGTTCCTTACCTTCTGAAGTTTCTGGGAGAAAACTCCAGCAGGCAAGGGAATCCAGTAGAGTCTCACAGGATGTGTGGTACAAATCCAATCCTGGGAAATTGCTGAATATTAACCTAGGAGTTCCAGCCAAAGGAAAAATGTAAATAATGCCAGCCATAGAAATTGAAAGATCAGGGTTGGTTCTTTTTTTTTTTTTTAATTTTTATTTTTTGATACTTTGTTTACATTTCAAATGTTTTCCCCTTTCCAGATCTCCTCTTTGAAAACCCCCTATCCCCTCCCCCTCCCCCTGCCTCTATGAGGGTATTCCCCCACCCACTCTTATCTTCCCACCCTGGCATTCCCCTATACTGGGGCCTCTAACACCCTCAGGCCCAAGGACCTCTCCTCCCCCTGATGGCCAACAAGGCCCTCCTCTGCCACATATGTGGTCCGAACCATGGATTCCTCCATGTGTATTCTTTGGTTGGTGGTCCAGTCTCCAGAAGCACTGGGGGATGGGGGGTCAGGCCAGTTGACACTGTTGCTCCCTCCATGGGGCTGCAAACTCCCTCAGCTCCTTCAGTC
>CM052702.1:20889345-20919527 GCA_028551405.1 Uromys caudimaculatus | reverse complement strand
GGGAGAGGGAGAGAGAGGGGGGAGAGAGAGAATGATTTCTAATGATATTCTGCTATACTCATAGTTTATCATCAGAGAGGCTTCATTCAATAACTAAAGAAAGCAGATGCAGAGACCCATAACCAAATATTAGACAGAGCTCAGGAACCCTGAAGAAGAGGAGAAAAAGGATTGCAGGAACCTGAAAAGTCAAGGACACCATGAGAACTTGACCACAGAATCCATTACCCAGGGCTCACAAAGACTCACAGAGACTGGAGCAACAATCACAGAGTTTGTGTGGGTGGGTTTGAGCTAGGTACTTTGCATATAAAACGTGGTTATGTAAACAGCATTCTATTGGAACCCCTAACAGTGGGAATAAGGTTGTCTATGGCTCTTTTGTCTGCCCTTGGGACCCTTTTCCTCCTACTGGGTTGCTTTATCCAGCCTTGATATGAGGGTTTGTGCATATCTTATTGTAACGTGTTATGAGTTGTTTGGTCTACAGTCCTGGGAGGCTTGCTCTGTTCTGTAAAGAAACAGAAAAGAAGTAGATCTAGGGGAGAGAGGAGGTACTGGATGGTGGCTGGGAAGAGTGGAGAGAGGGGAAACGGAGGTCAGGATATAATGCATGAAAGAAAAATAAATATTTACTTTAAAAGTGACCATAATCAGGATTTCCAATAACCTTATTTTCTCCAATTTTGTTATATCAAAGTCTTGTGAAGGATAGATACTGTTTCAGTTCTTATATTACCACCAGTTGCTAATAATGTGTATACATCAAATGGAAACGAAACATAATTTTTAAAATAAACACATTTAATTTACTCTTTCAAAATAAAGAGCATGCTTTAATAATAAATGAGAAACTCCTCCTTTTCAAAGGAAAAAGTAATTTGGAAGAATATTTTTAAACTAATGTTTGAAATAATTTTATTTTTAAACTCAGGAACTATAAATGTTCTTGAAAATGTACTGTCAAGAAATTTGGAAAAATTCTCAGCTTATTTTAAAAAAATAAAAGAATGAACTCTATTGGATATTAATATTAAAATGGATATCAAAAAAAGAGAGAAATATAAAAGAAAACAAGAGGAGAGTAAAATAACAATAAAGTGTTTGAAACGTCATAAGGAATTATACTATCAACTACCTAAAATTACCTATGATACACATAGGTTGGTGTATAAATACCTATATATAGTTTAAATAAAAGTTTCTCACCTGAGCTGACAATGCTCCCTGCAGGAGCCATAGACCATGTAATAAAACCCCAAGAGCAGGCATGAAAAACCCTGTTGTAAGTTGTTGATCAAAGTTGTCCAAGAGACTCCCAAAACATTACAGGCTATTGTTATCGCCCTCGGTTGCCCATTCCCCCAGAGGTGAAAGTTAAGCACCTATTGTCTCCATTGCTTAATACACCACGCACTTCAATCCCAGTGACCAGAAGTGTCCTCCAACCTGGATCTGAACTTAGAGTACTCTCCCTGACGACTAGCTTTCATGATACCAGAAGACACCACGAAGCTTCTAAGTGATGGGAGCGACCAACAATCAAATCTATGTGTAAAGGTTATAAACAACAGCAAAACCCAGCATCCTATGAAAACCTTAAGGGCATAGTAATGGGATATATACTACTCTTGCTGGTAACCAACAGCTCTCTAATTGTACTTAAGACCTGCTAAGCAAGATGGAAACTATACCTGGTACTGGAAATCTAGCCAACTACCCAGTACTAGTCAAATCATGAATCTTAGTGGGGAACCTACAACTGTTACCTTACTAAGCCATTATAATCACTATCTACTTTATAAATGTTTATCTTTATACCCACTTATAATATATTACTGACTCCCTATCAAAGAAACTTCAATTTGCAATAGACAGAAACCATTACAGTAAAATACAGCCAATCAAATGCCATTGTCAGGCCCAATCCCAATCAATACACCTACAAGACAACCCTTGCCCCTAAGGCTCAGGGGTAAGTGTAGAAATAGTCCAGTAAGGAGAACAAATAAAAATTTAAAGAGAGCAAGAGGAATGAGGAGGTTGCTGTCAAACTGTGTCTCTTAGAGATGTCAGAAGCTATACCTGAAGTCTCACTAACATGGCTGGCAAAACGTGGCCTGAAATGAATAAAGAAGGCACCAATTGACATGCCAATGTTAATGGAAGAAGCTCAGACGGTCTAAATCCTAGACAAATTTACAGACCACTAAGGAATACTGAGAATAGGTGCCATAGCCTTCCATGGGATGAACACGTCAAATGATTATCTGATATCAAATGGTCAGCCCTCAAAAAATACATATACAAGTGACATACAGACTGAATAGGTTGTATGTATATGCAGGGTGCGTGTGTGTGTGTGTGTGTGCGTGTCTGTGTGTCTGTGTGTCTGTGTGTCTGTGTGTGTGCACGTGAGCATGTATGTGTAACAACACATACAGAAAAAGAGCATAATAAATTTTTAAAGAAAGCAATGTGGAGTAGTTACATGGGAAGGTTTGGAGGGAGAAAAGGAAAGGGGAAAATGATCTAATTATTGTATGATCTTAAAAAATAAATTTATAAAATTGGTATCAAGAAAAATAAAATTTTAAACAACTTCTATGGAAATCTTATTATACTAAAATAAATTCAATGCCTAGTAAGTTCATTTATATTTTTATATTTTACATATTTTAGAAGTTTTATAAAACTTTACAACACTTTAAAGTCAAGAATAAACTAAATATCTGCTGAATCTGTGGCTTTGTTTCCACCTCAGACATCAGCATCCCAGGGTAAGCATGCGTACTTTCACTCCGAGATGCAGCAGAAATACAGTGGGCAGACTTCCTGCCTTTATATTTTCCCTTTGCTAGTCACACTATTGTATAGTATTTTTTTCTATTCTCAAATAACATTTTTGTACATTTCTTATGATCCTTCATTAATATATTCGAGACTAGGTAATAAAAATTTTGTGGAGATGAAAAAGCCCGTCCTGGGTTTGGCTCTCTTAGTCTTCTTTCTTCATACATACCATCCCTTGATCAAATCGTCCAGATAACCACCTATATTCTTTCTCCTATATTTCCATTAAGTTTAGTATTCCTTTTTGGGGGTGTTCATTCCAGCAGTTGGGAAGTTAGACATGAATTTCACTGCCTGATGAGTATAGTAGTCCATTTTCTTTTAACAGAATGTAATACCTGAAGCAAGTTTACTTTACAAAGAATAAATGTATTTAGATACTCGAGGGTGTCATATCAGTATCTTCTTGGGTCTAACTGAAGACGGCATACCAGAAAGACAAATCATATCAGCAAATAAGCAGCCGGACAGTGATCCAGATGTCAGGCTCAGGCTTCTATAACAGATTTCATTGGAGGTTAGCACCATTCCCTTCTAAGGATAGTGCTCATCAGCTCTTAGTCCTAAAGGAACCAAAGGAACTAAAGGGTAGAGCTTGGGGAAACAGCAGTAACTACACATAAATGGTCACAACCTTTCTGTATATCTAAAACCTCCTGAAAGTCTTACTTTGATCTTCAGAACTTCAAGTCATTATTTATAACATATGACCAATTATTGTTATTTAATTCAAAAAAGAGCAAATATGTAATAAAGGGACATGAAAGTCACACAAAAGCAAATATTAAATGAAATTTAAAGTAATTCCAATAATTTTTAATCTATACCAATCCTGACTGAATATTCCAGCTATAATACTCTGGAAATAAAGAGTTTGAATGGTATTATGGAGAAAGCATATTAAAACAGGATTTAAGGAAATTTTTCTATTATAATTTGTAATGTTTATTGGTATAGCACACATCTACAGCATTAAGTACAGAAAACCATTAGATATGTCTTTGATGGTGTTTCCAGAAAGAACACTACAGATGTCTATGTCCACAGTCTCATGGCCTGTGATCAAAGACTGAATGAAAAAGAATAGAGAAGAGCAGCTTGAACATCTGTTTATCTGTCTGCTTTCCTGACTGAGGACAAAATGTCACCACTAGTCTCATGCTCCGATGGTTTCAGGGATGGTCAGTGGATTTTGGATAACCAATTAGGTATTCATCCTTGGGAAGACTATTTATCCTATTCTTAGAACTCATCAGTTGCCTATAATTCTTTGTCTAGGGTTTGGACCATCTAAACTTCTTTGGTTCACATTGACCTGTCTATTGGTGCCATCTTTGTTCATGTCATGTTTTGGCAGCCATGTTGGAGAAACTGCATGTATAGCTGCTGACAGTTCTAGAACAGAAAATTTCACAGCAAACTCTGCTTCTCTGCCTCTTATTATATTTCTGCCTTCTTCTTCCACCCACACCATTTCCATCAAAGCCTTCCAGTTGTGAACCTGAATTAATCTTTCCTTTCCGTAAGTTGATTCTTGTCAGATACTTGGTCACAATGAAAAAAGTAACAAACATGGGGAATTGATACTGAGAAATGGTGCTGTTGCTGTGATTACTTGGGAGGAATTCATAAATGTATGGAGTTGTTTGTTACCAGATTCTTCAGTGCTATGAGCAGAACTTAATGAGCCCTTCCAGTGAGACGGTATTACAAGATGCAAATAGAAATGCAGACAGGAGAACTGAGATCATGCAGTTTCAGAGTAGAACACAGGCTCTTTGGAGAAAGGGCTATTCATTTGTGTTCTATTCTGCTAGTGTTTGGGTAGTGTAAGGAGAGGAATTCAAAAGTAATTTGCTAATGTGTTTCACGGAAGACATCAGAGCATTCAGAATGTGGTTCTTACTGTCCTTATCCAGATTTACAGAGATAGAAAATAACAAGTGGTACAAAAAGACATGAAAATGTGGAGAGTTTGGAACAGAAAGAAATGTGAAAAAATTTTAAAAAATTAAAGATGTAAAGCAAGGAAGGTGCTAAGAAGACAACTTAGGACAAACCTTCAACTTTGTGCTGACCCCAACGGAAAAGTGTATTAAATTCAAAAACTTGCCTCTAAAATGATTTTCCTTGGAAACATTTAAATCCATTTGAAAAGAGAGACATTAAGCTGGGAATGTCACTTGAAGAGATACCCTGATCAAAATCACCCAGGAAAATGTTTTTTCCATCTTCAGCAGGCATGGTGCACAGAGGCCACCATGGCTGTGGCATAATGGGGCCAAACTCCATCTCATGATGGTAATAGAATTTAGCAGTGTTTTCTACATGGCTTTTCTGTTTCAGTCAAACACAATGACCATGTTATTGTATCACAGAGCCTGTACAAAGTTACCAGAAAGATACTGAATCCAAAGAATGTATCGCAATCCCTGTAATGGAGCTGTGAAAGACAGTTACATAAAACTGTGAAGCTTACATTGGAGGCCCTAGGATGGTAGAGAAGTCAACACTATAGACCATATACCAAGAAATTATACCAGCTGAGTGGAGATGGCATAATAGCAATAATAATAATAATAATAATAATAATAATAATAATAATAATAACAATGTGCTGTTGTGGGAAAAGTGTAGGGAATGTGGGTTCTCAAGCTATTGAAGCTTTAAAAAAGCTACCAAGAACTACAAATACCTAAGATAGTATCTTAGTACTGGATATGGTGTTCTCCTGGATTAGCTTTAGGTGGCCTGAGCTCAGTCTTTCCTTAATATGCCATTCTTTCTCCCTTTCAGAATGGGGACATATATATTATGCGATTATATACTGGAAGTACATAACTTCTTTTCAGTAGTTACTTATAGGTAAAAGAGATTTCCACGAGCCTCAGAAGACTAGGATTTGTTTTTTAAACTGTGTCAGGGTTGTTGACATACTAGGATTATCAACGTTGCATTATGAGATGGCCATGAAGCTCGGAGGGCAGGTTTGGAATGCTGTAGTTTAAGTCATGTGCTAGCATTTCAGATTGAAATGGGATGGATTTGTGATGGTTAATTTCAATTGTTTACTCAGTTGGATTAATAGCACCCAGGCCATTACCAAGGCACACTTTTGAATGTAATGGCACTTCATTTCCAGAGAGATTTAACTGAAGAGAGAAAAATCCGCTCTGAATGTGGGTTGAACTTCTCCATGAGAGGGGATTGTGGACTGACCAAAAAAGAAAAAAGAAGAAAATCAACTGAATGCTCACATTGCTTCCTCTGTTTCCTGACACATACAGAGGTAAAGAAGCTCACAACCTCTGCCAAGCACTCCAACGGCATGCCATGTCTTCTCTGGCATGATGGTTGTATCCTCAAATCCATCTTTCCTTAAGTTTCTTCTTATCATTTATTTTGTCATAGCAATAGGAAAAGTAATCTATCACTAATTCTTTTTACTTTTCTTCAAATTACCCTTCCAAATTTACCTTCACTCTTGTTAAACATAATAATATTTATTTTATCCCGACAATTTTAGCAGATATACATATCAAAGTAGCTACTTGTCTTAGACCAATTTTGCTTCCTTTGGCCTTGATTATGGCACTTTCAAAAATAAAAATGATTATGTCATCATTGTCACAAGTAAGTTTCTTCAAATGTCTATCTACATTTTTGTGTACTCAGTCTATTAAATTGAATTTATGAAATGATATATTTATTAAACTTTTCTTATTACTGTGGCTTTTTAGTATAAATATACTAAATGTATTTTATAAGAAATCCATTATACAACTCAAATTTACCATTATTGCTCTCAGCACCTGATTATGTTTACAGGGGGTTACTAAAGTAAAACCATGATGAGCTGGGGAGATTCAGTTCATAAGGTGCTTGCCACACAACCACAAGCTCCTGAGTTGGATTCCCAGAACCCATGTGAGGAAAGCAAGCACAACACTGTGATATCAGTACTGGGGAGTCATAGACAGGTAGATCCTTTGAGCTCACTAGTCTGCTGTCTAGGCCAGTCACTGAGCTCTACTAGGCCAATGAGAGACCTTGTCTCAAAACAAAATAAAACAAACAAAAAAAAAAAACCAAGCAAGAGAGTTCCTGAAGAATAACAGCTGAGGTTGACCTTTGGCTTCTACAGATGCATGAATAAACAAGGACACACACCCACATACCCACACACCATATATATATATATATATATATATATATATATATATATATATATATATATGTATGTATGTATGTATGTATGTATGTATGTATGTATGTATGTATGTATGTATATAGTCTCTTGACAATTTTGTATTTGTCATTCCACATCTTTATTGAAGTGGACTTATGAGTGGACTTATAAGGAGTAATGAAATCTTGTTCATTGCACTTATGCTGTTATTATTTTCCTTAATAAATAAATGCAAACAAATGTATGTCAAGCCCTGACACCTGACACTTGTATGTCAGCCACTGGGGAAAAGAGTACAAAAACAATAATATCCAGGTACAATACGGCATTAAAATATTCTATCATTTGTAACAGTTGTTTCTTTAAAAGAGCAAAGTTAGGTATTTCTGTAGGGATGGGAAAGTTTCCTTGTTAGGCGTCCATAATCCATAATCTCTATGAGTTTTCTCTTTCATAACTCAGGTACTGTCATGGTGTTTCCTTGAATAGTTTTAAGCTTCAGTGGAGTTATAAGATCTTCAAATGGCACCCAGTTTATGCACCTGCCTATAAAACTAATTGCTTTATGGAACTTAATAACATAATTTATATGTTGAAATATCACATTATGTCATAAGTATGCATATTCTATTTAAATTAAAAAAACATTTAACTGTCTAAGGAGATGAAAAATATTGTAGATTTTCATTGACTCATTCTATCTTTGTATCAACATATCACATGGAACCTTATAAATTATAAATAAAATATAAAGAATTATACGATACTACCAAAAGTCAAGCAAGTATGAAGCTCAAGAAGAAGGAAGACCAAAGTGTGGATGCTTCAGTCCTTCTTAGAAGGGGAAACAAAATATTCATGGGAGGAAATATGGAGACAAAGTGTAAAACAGAAACTGAAGGAAAGGCCATCCAGAGACTGCCCTACCTGAAGATCCATCCCATATACAGTCACCAAACCCAGGCGCTATTGTTGTATTTGTCTCCTGAGAGGCTCTGCCAGAACCTGACAAATACAGAGGCAGATGCTTGCAGCCAACCATTGGACTGAGCACAGGGTCCCCAATGGAGGAGTTAGAAAAAGGACTGAAGGAGCTGAAGGGGTTTGCAGCCTCATAGGAAGAACAACAATACCAACCAACCAGATCCCCCAGAGCTCCCAGGGACTAAACCACCAAGCAAAGAGTACATATGGAGGGACCCATGGCTCCAGCTGCATATGTAGCAAAGAATGGCCTTATCGGACACCAATGGGAGGGGAGGCCTTTGGTCCTATGAAGGCTCAATGCCCCAGTGTGGGGGAATGCCAGTGCTGGGAGGCAGGAGTGGCCAGTGGGTGGGTGGGTGGGTGAGTACCCTCACAGAAGCAGGGGGAGGAGCATGGGATAGGGTGTTTTGGAGGGGAAACTTGGAAAGGAAATAACATTTGAAATGTAAGTAAAGGAAATATCCAATAAAAGAAAAAAGAAAAATTAAGGAAAGTATTCTTTCTATATTCTATAGAGCTTAACTTAGTAAATATCACTAAGTAATCATTTTGTCAAATACAAGCTTTTGCAAAGTCTATAACATATATTTAGGTAATGATCTTCTCTCCCTCAATGTGATGTAAATGAAAAAGTCTTGATTTATAGAATTGAAAATTGAATTTCTGAGCTTATTCATAGCATGAGCAATAGCTCTGCATGACCCTTAATGTCAGCGAGTTAACATGTCATGGCCTGGAAATGCAAGAGCAGGATCTTGAAAAATGAAAATAAAAAGCTTTCAGTGGGCATGGTTTAATCTTTATGAAATTTCCCTAAGATCTCCAAAAGGCTTAGAAATGATGAGAAGAATGCTATGACAAAGCAATTTTGTTGAGGAGTCAACTGAGCATCGTTCCACTAGGAGACCGATCAGTTTTATCATCTAAATTGGGAACAAAAGAGGTTCAGGATCTTAGTGGTCCTCTAAGAGTCACACACAGCTTTGAAATTATTGCTAATGTTTGGTCTCTTCCAACCCACACTCCTGCATTACGAAGCTATGGAGTGCTCATGTTCTGCATGAAGTGCCTAGCCTATCAGCTGAAGCTATAAAACTTAAACATCTTTGTACCTCTTGATAGCCAACTTTTCATTTTCCTTATGAAGCACAAGAAAGGATCAATGAAACCTGAAGAGCAAAGCTTAGACTTCCAGTCAAGTACTAAACTAATATTGTGTATGTTTCAGGGAGGAGGCACATTCTAATTTGGGGTGTTTAATTTTTTTTCACAACCTTGAGAAATACGATAAAAATTTATTTGCCCTCACACAAACTATAATCCACTGAACTTCTATGCCTAGAAGCAGCTCTGTTCACTGGAGCGCCTGTTTACAGATCAGTTGGTAACATCATAAAGGCATCCAAAGCAGTAATAAATGGAGCATGCCTGCACTTATTAGATTAGCCTAAGCTCTTTCCATGTGTGATTGGAGGTGATCTAATTGGCTCGTGCAGTAAGTAAGTTAGCCTGAGTGTTTGAGTATAATGCATGTATGTTTACAATACCAAAGCACATTAGGAATAGTTGCATTTACTCTTTCTTTTGGCATCTGTCCTGGTAGAGAAAGCTTTTCTCTGTACTTCCCATGACAAGAAAGCATTTGGGGTGGGTTGTCTTTTTATGTAAATCATCAACTCTCTACACAGGCTACTTCAAGAGAAAAGAGGGACAATCTGAGTCTATCTTTATGGAACTATGTTTTGTGATTGATCTCCCACATAAGGGGAAGGAAGCCTGCTCTCGGCAGCAGATCCAGTCATGTTTAACAGCTGTAACTTATTCCTTTCTAACCCATCTGGCTTTCCATCTAAAATATAAGCAGTTACGAAGGTAACTACAAAAAGGTTCATAATATCTTCTCATTATTCATTTCAAGATACCGTTCCTATTCTTATAGTGTGTGGTTCTCATAGTAAATGTACTTCTGGAAAATATATTAACACAGTACGAATGTTACAAGTGTCAAAACTAATGCAGCTGCTTGAATGTTACATTAATGGAAACCCTGCCAAAATTACATATATTTCTTTTCAATATCTAGATGGCAAAATGGATGATTTTAACCATAAAGCACTTATTCATGGAGCTAAAAAATCCAGACAAATGTATGGAACTAAATAGACAGCAAAGACTTGATTTAATTTTTAAAAAAATAATTAAAGAGAAATAAATGAGCACATATTAAACTCTCCAACATTCACTTGTATTTAAGGACCAAAGTCACTTTTGTTTTTCTTATAAAAAATACTAACAACAGAAGTTCAGCAAGGAATTGCAGAATACCTAATTCATGCTGAACACGTATATAGTATGTATAGTTTCAATAAGACCACAACATTTATAAGTATCTAAAAGTTCAACTTCTGCTCCAATGCTTGACACCTCTTTATCTTCAAGCACCATTAGAATTGTGTAATGAGAATTTATAGATAAACACACACACACAAACACACCAAACACACAGAGGCAAACACAGAAAGAGAGAGGGAAGAAGGGAGGGAAGGAGAGAGAGAGAAAGTTTACAGTATATGCAAGATAAGAAAAGGAGCTACAGATATTTTCTCTATGGTGAAATCTACACTGCTCCACTGCAGTTTTAAAAGCATGGGCTTGCAATGCTAAAGAATCCATGTTCTTTGGGCACTGGCACATATCACTCCTTTTTCAACTAGGAACTAAAGGACTAAAGTGAAAATAAGCGTTGTTGTACCCACACTGCTGTTCTCATTTGGAATTCAAATTCAAAATGTGGGTGTTTTGGAGACTATTACCTAATTTATCCTTATTATTTAATTACTTTATGGAGTTCAAAAGAGGGAAAATGTTTGAAGAAAGACTGCATTTTTCATTTCAGTGCAATGAGAACTATAGCTATATGACACCTAAAATTTAGTCTCCATAAATTATGGCATATGATGAAATCTTCTTTCTTAATGTGATAAGATTTGGAGATAGGCTCTGTATGGAGATGATTATACACTGGGACCTATATTCTAATAAACTGGTATGGGGAGTTGCAGGTGAGGGAGAAGGAAATATGGTTGTCTATAGGAGGGAAGAAAGCTTACTGGATACTTAACCTGCAGGTAATCTGGGACTGAATTCCAGAAATATGGGGAAACATGTTTCTGTTGTTTAAGCTCCCTAGTCTATAATGATATATGTCATCCCATTCAGACTATTTAATAAGCTTGCCAGGGTCCTTGGTCTCAAGGAACCCTTGGGGAGATAAGCATGATACCAGCAAATGGAAGCATGGACAACAGGAGGGTCCAGCCTACTTTACCTAGTAAATACATCAGTTAAAAGTTTCTTAGAAGCAGCCTGCAAGGCATAATTAGATGTATAAGAAACACTGAGAATAAAATCTATGAAAGATAAAAGGAAGAAGGGGCAGATTACAGGAACAGATTCTTCAAATTCTAACAAACTGTGAAAAGAGAGACCATGTAAAAAGGAGGAGGTCATAAAAATTCCAAATTATAAGGGTCAATAAAATACAAAGCAGTCTAAGAGCTAGAAGGAATGCTAAGATTTCTAATCCACAGAATCAATCACAGAGATATGAAGGCCAGGCACCGTGATCTCCACTGCACATATTAAATGTTCTCTTGAATTACACACTGGTGTTTGATGATGCAGAGTCTGCAGATATCTACCACCTAACTCATCCTAACAGGTTCCCCTGAGGAACAATCAAGTGTCCCACCTCCAGAATCAGTAATAAGTCAGGATTTGTATTAGTTAATTCTTAATGCTGTAATAATACACTCAAACTTAATGTGTAGAAGGAAGGATTTATTTGGCTTATGGTTCAGTTGGGATAAGAGTCAATCATGGTAGAGAAATATGGCTCAATCACTTGAGATGGTGCTCAAAACAGCTAGAAATCCACATTTCAAACACAAGTAGAAGAGAAGGAACTGAGAAACTCAGAGACCGTCCTCAGTGATTCATATTCTACAGTAAGGCCACCCCTCTTAAATGTACCCTTACAGAGCCATCAAGTGGGGACCAAGTATTCAAACACCTGAGCCCATTTGGGGCATTCTTATTCAAACCATTAACAGACTCTAACTTGAATGATCTGTTTTTTCCACCAATGATGCTGAGATTTGGTTGTAATTGTAATTGTAATGAAGGTCCATGTGTTCTTTAAGTTTGGAGCAACAATATACATGTTTTTAAGAAGTTAGGACTTGGGCTGTGGATGTAGAGGCAGAAGACTACTTGAATGTGTAAGCATCTAGTTCATTCCCCAGAAGTGGAAGAAGAATGAGTAAAAGGAGGAGGGGAAGAAAAGGAGGATGTTGATTGGGCCAGAAAGCATGTCCTTTAGGAGGAGTTATTAAAACCAGTTCATACAGTAAGTAGATCCCCAGAACTGCAATTTACACAAAGAACTTGCCCAGCTCTAATTCTCCCTTTTAAAGTGTATCTATGTTATCTCTTGTCTGCTAACATCTCAAACAATGTGATACAGCTATCATGAGACTTCTCCAGAGCAACAGATGACAAAGAAATATTTTTTTGAAGAGAGGTCAGCTCAGGAACTTTGGAAAATTCCACCAGGTCCCCAAGCACATGGGCACCCCTCCTGTCCTGGAAGAAATAGGTTGAAGAGCACGTAGGCTGGAAGGGTGGGGCTGATTAAACCCCTACTACCTCATTCCCTAAAGACCAATCAGTTTAAAAGTCATACTGCTCTGCCAATCACATTGTGCCTAATGGCTGCTGCTCTAAAAGCTATAAAAGCTCACTGAATGGGCTGCACGGGGTCGTTCTCTCCTGCCTTGGTGTGCAGGGCAACCCCAACATGCTGGAACAATAAATTCCTCTTGCATTTTGCATCAATCCCCAACTCCATGGTGTTCACTCGGGGGTGGGGGGCCTCTGGGAAGTTAAGGTTCCCCCAGAGTCTTACATTTGATGCACTGGTTGGGAAACGACCCTCTGTGGGGACACACCAGAAAGTGGCGGATCAGAGGAATGGCTCAAGCAGGTTCTGCGGTTGTCTGGCTCACTGTTTGTCAGAGTCTGAGTCTGCAAGTCTGAGTCTGTTTGAAAGTCTGTTTGAACCTTCAGTTTGCTTGCAAGCTTCAGGGGAGCTCAGAGAGCCCATAGTGTTTTGGGGCAGTCAATTATGTCGGGCAGATGTGCCTTAAGGTTGCAACCACAGGGAGTCTGGAGGACACTTCAGGCCCCCCTGGAAGGATCTAGGACGGTTCCTCTCCTTCTGGAAACAGCCAGTCTTGCTGTAACCTGGTTTATCTGGCTCCTGCCATATTGGCTGGGCCACCTGGTTTGTCTCAGTGAAGCTAGAGCTGGGCTGAGCAAGTCTATTCTGGGTCAGTGGAAGGGACAAATTGTCTGTGCACATGGAAAGGGCAAGCTATGAGTTGATTATCTCTCTCTGTGTTCTTGAACCTAGATGCCCGCCTATGGCAGGATCTAGCTGTCTGTGTTGATTGTTTTCCTCTGTGTTTGTTGGTATCTCATTCTGTGTTCTTGGACTTAAACTGACTGACAAAGATTTTTAGACATTGGACAGACTAAATCTACCTCTTTAAACATCCTAGTTAACCACTGGAGGGAAGTTAGGGAAAGAGGAGAAAACTAGAAGGAGGAAAATCTAGTGGAGGGTCCCCCTCCCTCCTCATGGATAAAGGACTTTCTTTCCCCCAAGACCCACCTCACAGCTTCTGGCCATCAGGAAAAAAGAAGTTCGGGAGGAGAGATCCAGACATGAGAAGTTGATCCTCCAAGATTCTTCAACAGTGGACCTGTTACTCCAAGACCCTCCTCCTCCATATACCCCTACCCTGGCCCCCATGGCCCTGCCAGCAACAGCACTGGTCCCAGGATCCTCAGCCCATATGAGACTGGGGCCATTGTACCTCCCTTTACAGGAGGGAAGAGACAGAGGAGACCCCTCCCCCTTTCCAAGGGGCCAATTAATCTCTTTGAGACTGTTTGATTTACTTATCAGCCCACCTAGGATGATATTCAACAACTCATGAGAGTGCTTTTCACGACTGAAGAGCAAGAGAGGATAATGCAGGAAGCTAGAAAGACCCTCAGACACCATCAATTGACCAGGCTGTCATCGACAGTGGGCTTTCCCTGACTATGGCAAAAGGTAAGGGGCACCTGAGGTTCACCACCAGACTCCATTGGTAGGTGTCAAGGGGGTTGCATGACAACCCACAAATCTGACCAATATACATGAGGTTAAGCAGGGATGAGTTGCCTGCAGCCTTTCTAGAGTGGCTCATGGAAGCATTCCGCCAGTATACACCCTATGACCCCAGCAGCAAGGAGGATAAAGCTACTGAGACAATGGCTTTTATAACCAAGCTAGTAGAGTTAACAGGAAAAACTTTGGAGACTAGAAAGACAGGATAGGCTGCTGAGGGAGTTAGTGCAGGTTGCTGAGAAAGTCTACCATAACAGGGAAACAGAGGAGGAGAAGGAGCAGAGAAAGAGAAAGGAAGAAAAGTGACAGGGAAGAAATCTACAGAGAGTCCTGACTCTCAGGTTAGAGGATGAATACAAATTGCTTGAGACCTCAGACAGGGCACCCCAAGACCTAGACTGGTGGCTTGAGGCCTTTCCCCAGGCCTGGGCTGAGACAGAAAGGATGGGAAGGCCCCCCCATCCATGTGGAACTCAGAACCCAAGCCTCCCGGTGTCTGTGAGCCAATATCAGGTGTCAAGGGAAGCCCTAGACAGAATCAGGCCCCACATTACCAGGTTCCTAGATCAAAGGATTCTGTGGAAGTGCCAATCAGCTTCGAATACTTCCCTCCTGTCTGTGAAGAAACCTGGGACCCAAGACTAAGGAGGACTGTCTAAAGGGGACTAAATGCCTCTTGGAGGAGCTCGGAGGATTGGGATACAGAGCCTCAGCCAAGAAGGCCCAAATCTACCAGAGAAAAGTAAGTTATTTGGGCTACCTGCTGAATGATGGCCAGTGCTGGCTCACCAACGCTCAAAATGAGACCATCCTGCTCATCCCTCCTCCACAGAGCCCCGAGCAGGTTTGAGAATTCCTGGGCATGGCTGGTTTCTGCCGGCTATGGATCCCACGGTTTGTTGAATTGGCTGCCCCCCTCTACCCCCTGATGAAAAATGAGCAGCCCTTCTATTGGGAGGAAGAAGAACAACAGGCTTTTGACACGATTAAGCAGGCTCTGCTCAAGGCTCCTGCTCTAGGACTGCCTGATGCCAGTTGACCTTTCCACCTTTATGTGGCTGAGAACAGAGGGATAGCTAAGGGGGTGCTCACTCAGCAGCTGGGCCCCTGGAAGCACCCAGTTGCCTACCTGTCAAAGAAATTAGACCCTGTCATTGCTGGGTGGCCCTCTTGCCTATGTAGAGTGGTGGCAGTGGCAGTTCTAGTTAAAGACGCTGATAAATTGACTTGGGCAGAACCTGACTGTGACATGCCTTGGAGATCATTGTTTGCCAGCCCCTTGATCGATGGCTGACCAACACCTATATGACTCATTATCAGACTCTGTTGCTAAATTCATATTGGGTGACCTTTACATCACCAGTGGCCCTCAACACAGACACTCAATTACCCAACCCCAACCTCAACCCACCAGCTCATGATTGCCAGCAGATTCTAGCTGAGGACCAGGGATGGCAAAAGGACCTGTTGATCTGCCGCTCCCTGATGTCGAGGTGACCTGGTTAACTGATGGCAGCAGCTACCTGGTGAAGGGACAACACAAGGTGGGGGTCACCATTGTGAATGGGCACCAGGTAGTCTGGTTTGAATGGCATCCTCTGGGAACGTCAGCCCAAAAGGCAGAGCTGGTAGTTCTGACCAAAGCCTTGGACCTGGGGGCAGGCAAAAAGATCAACATCTACAGGGATAGCAGGTATGCCTTTGCCACAGCCCACGTCAACTGGGCTATATGCCAAGAGAGAGGACTGCTCATACCAGAAGAAACAAACAGGAAATCCTGGATCTCTTGGATGCCCTAATGAAGCTGGCAAACGTGAGTATAATTCACTGCCCAGGACATCAGAAGGGAAGAAATTCAGTAGGCCAGGGCAATAACCAGGCAGATCAAGTAGCTTGAGAAGTGATTATGCAGGAGCCTATCCTGGTTATGGGCCTGCAAGAAATACCTGCTGGAAAATGGGATTGGACTAAGGGACGGCCTCACTTAGAATATACTGAAGAAGAAATGACTCAGATTGCTAGCCGCCCTGCCAACTATTACCTAGAGAAGGAAAGGCAATGGCACACACAAGAAAGAAAACTATGCTCCCCAAAAAACCAAATGCACAGATGGACTCATTTAAGTGATTAAAAAGCTTTTCCAATCAGTTAAGGGACAGAAAGTATATATAATAGACCTCAGGTTCTGGCCCAGAGAGATTATAGAACAGTGTAAGGTATGCCAGCAAGTAAATGCTTATGCAGCCAAGAGTAAACAGGGCAAAAGACCTAGGGGAGAACATCCTGCAGTATATTGAGAGATCGCTTTTACAGAAGTTAGTCAGGAAAATATGGTTACAAATACCTTCTAGTGTTTGTAGATGTTTTCTCTGGATGGGTTGAGGCATTCCCCACCAAGCAGGAAACAGCTACCATGGTATACAAGAAGACATTAGAGAAAAATTTCCCAAGGTTTGGAGTGCCCAAGATAATTGGACCAGACAATGGTCCTACTTTTGTCTCTCATGTAAGTCAGGGGTTGGCAAAAGTATTGGAGACAGATGGGAAACTGCATTGTGAGTACTGTCCCAAAAGCTCAGGGCATGTAGAGAGAATGAACAGAATCCAAAAAAAAAGAGACCTTAACTAAATTGACCTTGGAGGCTGTCTTGAACTGGATGGTATCCCTCCCCTTGGCCCTATTCTGAGCCAGGAACACCCCTTACCATTTTAACCTGACCCCTTTTGAGATCCTGCCTGGTACCCCAACTTCCTTGGTGTCCACTGGGCTCTCTCAGGAAATATTCCACAACATGAGATTTGGCCCAAACTGTCTGCCTTAAGTGCTCCAGGGATGTCAGAGACCCCTCACCACTTCCAGACTGGTGACTGGATCTATGTAAGGAGGCATTGGGCACAGTCGCTGGAACCCCAATGAAAGAGACCCTTCCTGGCGCTGCTACCTACTCACACAGTCCTCAAGGTAGATGATATTGTGGCCTGGGTGCATGCTTCCCATGTGAAACCTGCAGACACCCCCCCCCAGAGAACCCCACTGGACTATACAGAAGATGGACAATCTTCTCAAGTCAAGATCACTTGACCTTGAACATGACTGCGTGGTGGTATCCTTGGACAGCACTTGCTGTCTCCCTTCTGTTGTGGTTGGGCGTGGCTGGGGCAGCCACCAGGACTCCACTTTGGTCTTATGAAGAGAAAATTATGATAGTCAGAGGGCAGCCATTGATTTAGATACAGAGAGAATAGAAACTTCCATCAGTCATCTTAAAAAATCACTAATTTTGTTATCAGAAGTAGTACTACAGAATAGGAGGGGATTAGACTTAACTTTTCCTCCAGCAAGGAGGGCTATGTGCTGCCTTAGCTGAAGAGTGTTGCTTTTATATAGACCATTCTGGGGCTGTTAAAGATTCAATGGTCAAGGTGAGAGTAGGGTTAGTCAAGAAGAAGAAAGAAAAAGAACAGAGTCAGGTCTGGTTGAGTCTTGGTTTAACTCCTCCCCTTGGTTAACTAACCTCATATCTACCTTGTTAAGACCTTAATTATTCTCCTGCTATTGTTGACTTTTGGCCCCTACATTTTGAACAGTTTGGTTGCTTTTGTTAAGGAACACACAGGTGAAATACAGCTAATGATCTTAAAGCTCCTACTACCGCATTCCCTAAAGACCAATCAGTTAAAAAGTCACACTGCTCTGCAATCACATTGTGCCTAATGGCTGCTACTCTAAAAGCTATAAAGGCTCACTGAATGAGCTGCATGGGGTCATTCTCTCCCACCTTGGTGTGCAGGGCGACCCCAGGATGCTGGAACAATTAATTCTTCTTGCATTTTGCATCAATCCCCGAATCCATGATGTTCACTCGGGGGGTCTCTGGGAAGTTAAGGCTCCCAAGAATCTTATATTTCAACATGCAGAAATGTTGGCTAATTAAGACCTAGGAAGTGTGCTATAGCAACACAACACGTAATAAGACAAATATACTACAGAGGTTTAAGACTATGTAATAGAGTAAAAGTTAGTCATGCTACCCAAAGTGGTGAAGATTTGGGTGTATTTTGGTAAGCCAATTAACCTAAGTGTTTCTTATGTCTATATTCATATTATTTGAATGTTAGTAGCAATTTTGTCTTTTTCTCTACGTATTTTGAGGAGTGATAGACAGTCCAATTAATGTAATTCATCTCTCATTTTGAAAACTATATCTGTTTGCAAAAAAAACCAAAAAAGTGATGAGATATGAAGCTCTCTGCATCACCACAAAATGTGTTTTTACCAAGTGTTCAATTATGTATGGTGGGAAAGACCTCAAGGTACACATCCTAACCATGCTTACTGGTCTCCAGTAGCCTGGTCCCACTTCTGAAAATCTGTGAAATGGATAAGGGCAGGAAATGCAGTTAGCAGAATCCACTCATGTGGTAGGCATGGAGCCAACCTTGATAGCATCAACCTGGCACCAGCAATCTAAACACTCATTTTCTTTGTCTACTTAGTGAACAGGTAAAGAGTCAAGTTCCAGACTTGATATTTAAGGATCTGCCACAGAAAGTCCTTCTGTGGAATCAAGCTCACTACCCATTAAGGTAGTCAGAGACTTACAAAAAAGAATGGATATTCTTTTCTGGTTGCAGAGTCTTCTGTGGGAGAAGACTGAAACTTAGTCAAATGGAAGCAGTGCTCTTCAAAGAATGTGGTCAGTATTCTGCCTTCCTGTGAGACAGTCGAGTCAAGATGCCTAGACATCCCAGCTTGGCAGATGTAACTGCAGCCAGTTCTGGCTTTGACTCCTTTTGTCTCTCTATTGGGCTTCCATTGGTACATCCTGCCACACCCTGGTACCTCTCTACATTAGCCCTGAGGTTATGATGACAGTTGTTAGGGAAGGTAGTGGAAAATAGAAATTGTGTGTCTGGAGCATGAGGATCTTTCTAACTTTGTGAGCAGACTTTTTTAAACATTATTAATATGACGACGATGATGATGATGATGACAACGATGACGATGCTTATCCACATTACTTCCTGCTCATTGTCACCCTCCTGATCACCCCCTGCCAGAATCCTTCCGCCATACCCACTCCCCTTTTCCTATGAGTGGGTGGCCCCTGCCCAGGCATCCTCTCCCTCTGGCACATTAAGTCTCTGTGATGCTAGGCACTTCCTCTCCCACTGAAGTCAAACAAGGCAGTCCAGCAAGAAGAATATATGTCACATACAGGCAATGGCTTTCTGGATAGCTCCTGTTCCAGTTGTTCAGTACCCACACATAGACTAAGATGCACATCTCCTACATATGTGTGGGAAGGCCTGGGTCCATCCCGTGTATGTTCTTTGTTTTGTGGTTCATACTCTGAGAGTACCAAGGGTCCAGGTTAGTTGACTCTGTTGGTCTTCCTGTGGAGTTCCTGTCCCCTTCAGAGCCCACAATACTTCTTCCTATTCTTCCATAAGAGCCGCCAAGTTCTATCCACTATTTGGCTGTGGGTATTTGTGTCTGTCTAAGTCAGTTTCTAGGTGGAGCCTCTTACTGGACAGCAGGCTCCTGTCAGCAAGCATAATAGAGTATCGTTAATAGTGTCAGGGATTGGTGCTTGTCCATGAGTTGGGTCACAAGTTGGGCCAGTTAGTGATTGGCCATTTCCTCAGTGTGAGCAGATCAGTATATGCTCCTATCCATAGCTAAACCTGAAGGCTTGACCTACTCCCACCAAAGAATAGTTGGAATGAATTAAAAGCTCTCCTTCCTAGGAGTTCACTACAGTTTGAATATGTCTCCAAAGTTCTTACGCTTGTTTGAAACTTAATCTACACATTCACATATTGGGTTATTTTTTTTTTAAGTGAAACCTTTGGGGATAATAACACTACATAAGATCCTGAGTGTGAGGTATCTATCATGGAATTAGTAGATCTACCAGAAGAAAGAAAGTCCAACTTTTATGTTCTCACCTTCTCTCAGTGTGATGTCCTCTCCCAAGGCAAGGAACATTTTACCAAGTGGCAGAAATTTGATCTTGAACTTTGCATCCTCTAGAATTGAGAATCAACTAAACTTTCATTCCTTCAAATTGCCCCATTAGTTTCATTGTTTCAGCAGCAGACGAAGACTAAGATATGGCTAACAGAGACTAAAGAGCTTGCTAGGGAGGATGGCCACAGCGATAACTTTCACAACCGTTTGGCAATGATAATCAGAGAAATGACAATTCTCTGAAGATGACTCAAGGTCAAAACTGGCCCTGTATGTACGCTGTATAAATAAGTTGTGGAACCAAGATATTCTGCTTATGCTTTCCACCAATAAGTGAGTGGAATGCAATGAGTCAGAGATGTTGAAAGTACTGAAACACAAACATGTTGCTACATTCTTCACTTTGGAAGTGGAACGAGAATAGTTGTTTACAGCTGTGTGGCAAAGAGAATTTAAAACAGATTTTCCCTCCTGTATCAGACTAATACAGTCATTACTGAAAAATAAAGAATACATATACAGCACAACATTATACCCTAAGTCATTTCCTGGTTGAGATGGGGCAATAGTTTACTGTGGGAGAAATGAAAAATATAAATGGTGACAAGACTCCAATATGATGGTTTTGATGGAATGTCTCACATATCTTATGCATTTTAAATGCTCAGCTCATATTTCATTCATGTGAAACATTATGTTATTTTGGCAAAACTGTGGTTTTGTTGTTTCAATAATTGACAACAGACCAGCTTTTCAGATTCAATCATCAAGAACAGTTTCATTCCATAATTGTAAAAAGATATATCATTACAGTACAGTTTTGTTTTGCTTTATAATTGTTTCAAAATTAAGAGAACAACCTTCTCTGATTCTAACCTGATGCTTGAATACTCGGCTTTGAAACAAATGCAAACATTTCTCAGCATCTAATCTTTTTTATAAGCTCCAATACTTGTATGCCATTACTGGAACATATTGAGTTACACATTATTAATTTGTCATGTGGTGTAAGTAAAATAACACTAGATTGTTTCATGGTCTCTATCCTGAGAGATGGCTCACTATGAGGTGACAGTGGTTTCTGTCTCACTTTGAATTTCCTAGAAAAGCCCCTCTGCTTAGCTGAAAACTGAGCCAGCAGATACAGTATCTTATTTCACAGGGATTCTTTGCCTAGACTTAACTGAAGTGCAGCATAAAACTGCTAAAATGTGGCTAGACATGTGTAGGAAGAATTAATTTCTTGCTTCTTATTCCTTTTTTCACATGGTATTCTAGGAGAACATGGACTCACTCAAGTTGACAGTACTCACCCTCTGGGTGTGAGGCTAGCCATCTCTACTTAGCAGCTCACACAAGAAATCTTCCTCAGCATCTACCCCTAATCTTATTTTATTTAGTAAAAAATCACTAATTCTTTCTAAGAAAAGAAGTTATCTAGGCAAAGCTAGACCACCAAATGGACATAAACCAGCACAGCCGAAGAGAAAGTTGCCCAGGAAATCCAGGTGGAGGGTGAAGGCTCTGAGGAGCCAATTAATTCTTCCAGAAAGATCCAGACAGGCACAGACCTGGGCCCCACCAGACCTCAAGGTAAGAAGTGAGCCAACTATTCCACACTCTGTGTCCTCCACAGCTTGGTATTCAGAGCAAGTCCCTTCTGAGACTTGAACTGATTTCTTTTTCTGAGATTTGTTGCTTCTAGGAATGAGATGAGACATTCAAACTCATTTCCCTAGAGGCACAAACCAAATTTGAAAGTAGCAGAGACAAGAGTGAAAGACCAATAATTTCACCAGCTGGCTCTCCCACAATAATCTCACATCGAATGGGGAAGTCTTAATATGTTGTGTGATTACTTCCTCTCTTTTATTTGTTTGCCTCACCCACTGTTTCTGAGTTATCTTTCTTCATTTTGTGAAGAACAATATAAATATATAATGTTTTGTGGTTGGAAAGAGAAGTTTGCTTGAAGCTGAGTTATTTTTATTTCTTACTACTTTAAACAGAAAATAGTAATTTTCATTTCTGCCCATGTAAAGGGTAAGGAAAGAGTAACCGCAAAATCAGGTGCATAATGACTATAACAAGGAATTATTTTATTGGACTTCTGCAAGCTCTTGGTTATTAGATTACTAGTTTTCTGTAGCGCAGGGCCCTTTTCAGACTGCAAAATTTGCTCAATTTTTATTGGGAACATGATGGTATTTCAGACAGTTTAATCTTCTGCTGAAATTATATTTCCCTAGCTCAGACTCAGTAAGGAAATAATACACATACTGTTACTGCTTTTTCCAGAATTGAGTTTGCATGTGTACAAATACAATGTCAATGCATGTCCATGTTCATAAATGATGACATTTTGGCACCCAGTATATTATCCATTTTTTGGGCTCCTGAGCAAGTTTTGGATAGTATTTGACAACTATAGTGTGCTAGATAAAAAAACAAAAACAAAAACAAAAACCCAAAAAACTGTGTATGTGTGTGTGTGTGTGTGTCTAAGAAATAGAGAGACAAAGAGTATATAAGCATATTTAAAGTTCTAATGAAAAATCATCTGTATAGTATTTTAATATAAATTTAGTTATGCTGATAGAATCATCGCAAATTTTTTCCAAAATAAGTGACATTTATAGTTCAACAGATAATTGATAATGTGTAGTATATATCTCCCTTGTATTCCTTAACTTCTTGAATATTATTCACCCACCCACCCCATCCAACCATTTTACTGATTCATTACTCAATAACTCTTCTCTTGTCTTTTCTCTTTATGTTCCCAAATTCTGGTTTACATTGTCAGATACAAAATGAACAAACCGACAATCAAGGATCTTATGGCTTAGGAAGGACCTCAGATAACTTAGAATAAAAGTTCATATCCAAGAAGTATAATTTCTTTTCATGGTGACTTGATTTCTGCTTCTAGTTGTTGTTTGTACTACTCAGAGCTCTTCTTACAAAGTGAGTATAATAACAACAAATTTAAAATCCTGTTCTCCATCAAATTGGAAATTTTAAAAGAAACGGAAAAATTTCTCAATTTGTAGCACTAACAAAAGTTAAATTGAGATCAGATAATCAATTTAAACAGACCTATAACCCCTAGTGAAGCAGTTATTAAAGTCTAACAACCAATAAAAAGCCCAGGGCCAGATAGTTTCAGTACAAAATTATAGGCAAATTTCAAAGAAGAATTAACACTAATACTCCTCAAATTATTCCACAAGATAGAAAGAGAAAAACCATTGTTCACTTCATTTTATGAGACATATATATACCCAACCATATAAAGACCCAACGAAGAAAAAGATTTACAAACCAATTCCCCTTATAAATATATTTGCTAATATTCTAAGTAAAATATTTGCAAACTGAATCCAAAAGCACAGCAAAAAGATCATCCACCATGATCAAGTAGGCCTTATCCCGGAGATGCAGGGATATGTTATAATATATAAATTGATAAATGTGATCCACCTTATAAGAAAACTGAATGACAAAAGCCACTTCTCAATAGATGCAAAAAAGGCCTTTAACAAAATCCAACACCCCTTCATGATAAAAGTCCTGGGCACAATGGAAATACCTAAACAAAATAAAGGCAGTTTACACCAAGCCCACAGCTAACAGCAAATGGAGAGAAACATAATACAATTCCATTAAAATTAGAAACAAGACCAGGTTGCCACTCTCTCCATATGTGTTCAATATAGTACTTAAAGTCTTAGCTATAGCAATAAGACAACTGAAGGAGATAAATAGGATATAAACTGGAAAGGAAGAAGTCAAAGTATCTTTATTTGCAGGTGAAATGATAGGATACATAAGTGACATTAACAATTTCTCTAGCAAGCTCCCAGGGATGATAAACTTTTAGCAGAGTACCTTGATAAAAAATTAATTTTAGAAAAACAATATACGTCCTATAAAAATGACAGGCTGAGAAAAAACAGAGAAATAACACCTTTCATCATAGTATCAAATAATATAAAACATTTGGATTACTCTGACCAAGCAGGTTAAAGACTTGAATGATATAAAGTTTAAGACACTAAAGAATGAAATTGAAGACAATATCAGAAGATGTAAAGATCACCTATGCTCAAGAATCTGTAGGATTAATATAATAAAAATGGTCATTCTACAAAAAACAGTCTACCATTATCAATTCCTATAGATCAATAATAAAGCATAATATGTCACAAAAACAAATACATCCATCAATGGAATCAAAATGAAGGCCCAGACATACACACACACACCCTATATACGCCTAATTTTTTTTTATAAAGTCAGAAATACATATTGGAAAAAAGACAGCAACTTCAACAAATGGAACTGGTCAAGTGCATATCTGCATGTAAAAGAATCCAAATAGATCCATACTTATCATCCTGCAAAAACTCAACTCCAAATATATCAAAGGCCTCAACATAAAACCAGATACACTGAACCTGATAGAAAAGAAAGTAGGGAATAGCGTTGAGGTCATTGTCACAGGATAAGACATTCTGAACACAATATTAAATAGTTTCACAATTCTACCATACAAATAAGACAAAACATAAAATTTCAAAGGTATAAAACCATTTGTAATAGAAAAATTCTTCAAAAAGACATCATCTTAAATATAGTGTTAATCCAAATATGAATATAGTCATAATTGGCTTATAGATCAAATAGATGTGGAAATTGTCCTTAAAAAATACTCACCATTCTGAAGTTTAATCACTGTCAAAGAAAACAGAATTTTAGCAGAATTTATTTTCTTATGGTATAAATCCAAGTTTCATCACTTAGATCAACACATGCACAAAGAGATTAAGAACTCCAAATGGGGCATGGCTCAGTCACTAAAGTGCTTGCTACTCAAGCATGAGGGCCTGTATTAGACACCCAGAATCCAGGTACAAAAGCTTGATGTGGTATCACAAGATCATTTTCCATTGCTGGTGAGGGGCAGACATATCTAGGAGATGCAATCTTGAAGCAGTCTGCCTGTTCCCTTGGAGGAGTTGAACATAACAGGAGGACTTAGGAAATGGCACCTTTAGCAGGTGATCATGTAGTTCACCTATAATTAGGAACAAGCAGAGGCACAAGTAGATCCAGCAAGGCAAAAGGCAGATATCCGCTGTGCCCACAGCTGGAAATATGATCTGTATCCATTCCCTATTTCAAAATCAAAGGCATGAATGAATCTGGAAGACATATTTTCATACACCATGTAGATGAATAGTTAGAAAATCTATATAGAATTGTTTTCAGAATTGCATTTCCAAAATTACTGCTTACTAAGACTTAAGTACCTGTTTTAATGAGCCTCTCCAGTAGAACAGATCTGTTATTATCCATAATAGCTTTGGGTGTTGAGAATGGAATTATGGTTGCCTTGACTTTGAATGAAAGTGTTCAAAATTATGATCTTTGTTGTTAAGATATTTCATAAATTATAACTGTTTACAGCAAGTTATATTTTATAGTTATTAACAAAATTATAATTTTGAATAAATATGTAACTAAAAACTATGATGATATAATGTCTGAATTTTATTTCAGATTGCAAAATAGTTAATGTAATACTCAATAGACCATCACTTCATTTCATGAGACTCATCATCTATTTGTATGTCTGAAGAAGCCATTTCTAGGATCTTATAAAATCTATTTATACAGAAACTGAGGCACTGCTTACATATCAATGTATTTTGAGAATAAAAGGAACAAGAGTAATTAATCTAAAAATAAATGGGTAGCTCAAATATGCCTTAGAGTCTGCTAGTCCACTGTAGTATCAGATTTCTGTCACTGTAACAGATATCTTGAATGACTATAAATGCAATGAATTATATGAATGTAGACATTATTGATAAACTACACAGAGGAAAGCTTTACTTATCTTAGAGGTATCAATCCATAATATGTTGTCTCCATTATTTTGGAACTCTGGGAGCACACCGTAGTAGAACTGCATAATAAAGCAAAACTATTAACTCATGGCTAGTGAGCAATAAAAGAGGCTACTTCATCAATAGCATGAAGATCTTCATGAGATTCTACCTTCTAAAGGCTGTACTACTACTGTGATGGTTAATTTTATTTGTCAACCTCACAGTCTAGATAACCTGGGTAAGGAGTCTCAGTGAGAGACTGGCTACTTTAAGTTAGCTTGTGGGCATGCTGATGGGGTTTCTCTTAATTATATTGAGTGAGGTAGGAATTCGGACCCATTGTGAGTGTTCTGTACAACAGTAAAGACAGCAAGCTGAGCAGCACTAGCATGCATACATACTTTTTTTTCCTGTTCCTGATTATATATGTAACCAAATCTTTCAAGATCTTGCCACTATCCCTTTCCTGCTTCACAGCTTTACATCTCTACTGATGGTTCACATATTATCTTCGCTATCCTTGGGAAATTGTATGCATTGTCTAACTCAGCCTATTCATAGCCATAATTAACTCTGGAATCGTTTTGGAGCATGAACCCAACATTCCAGCTAACTTTTTCATCAACTGCTACTATTTGTGCCATACAATCCTCCCTCTACACAGATTTGGCTCTGTTGTAGACTTTTCATTTCTATTTTTTAACTGATCAATACCACTAACAATTTGAAACGCTATATATTATTTCATTATTGATTTTTCAATCATCCATTCAGTGGCTGGAAACTGTCACATGAACAGTGATATGGTGAGGTTTTTAATATATGAAAATTTAGGTCAGACTATAGCAGTAGGCTTCTTTATATGCTCTACAGGAAGCCTGACATTCAATGGATAAAACAGGAGTGAATAATAACATTTAATGTGTCAACTGTCATGAATATGAAGTTTTAAAATGTATTGCCATATAAAGAGTGTGTACACATTTGTGTGTGCACCCGTAGGCATATGCATTCAATACCGACTGTGGATATCAGAGAACAAATTGAATGAATCCATTCTCTCCTTGCTCTCTGAGAGTTGGGACACAGAACTCAGGTTGTCAGGCATAGCCATAAACATCGTTACATGCTAAAATATCTCACCAGCCCTGATTTTGGATTTTAAAAGTAATCAAGTAATTTCTAATGATTTCGTTTTCTTTACTTTGTATTTTTTGGAGAGAGGAGAATATAAACTAAAGTGTATAATGGCTACATCATATATATATATATATATATATATATATATATATATATATATATATATATATACACACACACACACACATACATACATGTATATATATGTATATATGAAGATGTATGTCAAAAATAAAATACTTCTACACAGCAATACAAATATACTACCTGTGACTATATCACAGGTCTTATGATATATTTTCATTATGAAATAATCATCATCTCTGAGGACAATGATGTAAACTGAAGCTGCTACCATTTTTCCTGTGATTATCTTCTAACTCATTTTCTCAGGTGAGTCCTATGGTTTCCCTTTAGAAATATATAACATAGAGGGATGAGGAAAATAATCACGGATGTAAGAATCTATCACTACATGCTAAGTATACACCTAGACTCTGGCATGGAGAGCAGATTTTTCAGAGCACTTTCAAAGAGACATTGTTAATTTTAGTTACATGTGCAAATGGCAGATACTATTATAAAATTCTATTTGCCTTTAATATACCTTCCTTTCAAAAAAAATTTTAAGTATCCAATAGATATTAAAGATATTTAATAATGACATAATACAATACAACAGACACATGCAGATTGGTGTTCTGGATTGTGCTATAAAATCTAATCTTCCTATTGTCTATGACATTTTGATACAGATGTGGGAAGACGAGAACAGAATTTGTAGAATGAAATAGGCTTCTTTTCATCATTAGTATAAGTCGCTGAGAGCTAATCATGAAGCTGATATCCAGAAAATATTCGGTTTAATTTAGTAAAATTCTCTTTCAGTACAGTTGAACACTCATGTTTGATATAGACATTTTATGAAATGTTTTAAAATAGGATTTACTACTACGAAGTGCCTGGACCACACTTTCGTGTGAGAAATAGGGAAAATTCTCAGTCTTTTATGAATTTCATCTCTAGATTTTTTTCTGTTTACTAGGATAACTTCAAGCTAGAAAGATCTTTGTGAATTTCTAAATATTTCTAAATAATCAACATTCTGATCAAAATCACATATGAAGATAATGTGGCATTGTCATGCATGATTAATGGCAAAATGATATTAAAATCTAAAATTAACAACAGTTTGTTTTTCTTAGCAATAGACAAACATGTTAAGAGTAAATAACCTCATTTCTCCTGCTGCATTTTTTCAGGTGATACTCCCCGAGTCGTCATCAAGAAAGTGAGATATGAATTCACTTTTATGACCTCAGCAGGAAGGTTAATGCAGAGGAAGAAGAGAGGAGTAGTAACAACAGAAAGAACACCAAAGGTATATGAAAATGCCATAGTAAAATGTGATTGTGTGTGTTGTACATTTTATATATATATATATTATATATATATATATTAAATAAGCTGATAAACTCATATATAATATCTAAATAGATATAGATACAAGAGAAAGAGAAAGGGACAGTTTACATGAAGTTATGTCTCTTGGAAAACCACAACAATAGAATTTCTAACAAAACACCCAGTGCCAGGAATTGAAACCCTCTATTCATGATGCTCATAAGAATCTAAGAAACTCTAAAAATGATATAAGCTATTGACATTGACCTTGTTGCTTCACTACTTTATAGTAAAACCCTATAGCTGGAGACACCACACACTTCGGACACAAAACTTGAATGAATGCCACTCCTTAAGGACTAGCTTTCCTAGCATCTGAGCTTTCTGTGCAAGCTGCTAAGAGAGAAAAGCAAGCAGTAAACCTACCCTGATGAAAAGCCTACAAACCAAAAATAGTGGCCAGCCTAGCAACAGCCATCTACATGTAGTTAAAGCCTGCTCAATAGGAAATAATCAATGTCTGGTCCTATAAACCCAGCCAACTACACATGATTGACAAGATCATGGAAATAAAGGAGAATCTACTGCTGCAATGTCCCTAAGCCACTATAATTTTAACTATATCCTAAATACTTATTCTTATACCCACATATAAGTGCAGCTCTTCCCTGTAATCAAAAATATATTTTTGAAGAATATGAAGAGTATTACAGAAATCCACAAACTGCTGTTCACCCAATCTCACACAATATACCTGCAATGCAGCATGTGGCTCAGGGAACATCACAGAAGAGGTACTGGAAAGATAATCAGAGCCAAAGGAACAGGGCATTTGTTGGACATGGCCAGGGCGCTACCCCAGTGAGGTTTCATTAGTATGGTAACCTAATCAGGCCTTCATGTTTACAATACCAGTTGACAGGCCAGTATAGATGAGGAAATTTTCATAAGGTACTGCCCTTAGGTGAAGAGATACAGGCCATCAATACCTATGGAGGGGGTGAGAATCAATCTTTTCTAAGGACAAACTCCCTGATTTGTTATCCAATCCCAAATGGTAAACCCTAAAAACACATGCACTCAAGCAATACTAAATGGACACAGCAGGTTACTCGAGCAGATAGACACACAGACAGGCAGACACACATACATACTCACACAGAAATGGGGGGGAGGGAGGGAGAGACAGAGACAGAGACAGAGAGACACAGAGAGAGAACAACCATAATTTTAAAGGCATGGGAAGAGCTGGAAGTGGGGAATGAGGAGTGGAAATGTTATACAGTACTCAAGCATGAAATTTTCTCCAAAAATGAAAACTAAAAAAATAAACTTAAAAAGAAATATTTCAAATAAATAATTTAATGGTACATCCCAAGGAAATTTAAAAAGCGACCCAAATAAAGTTCAAATGAGCAAAGTAAAATAACATAAAATAGAAATGACTTTATCAGAAAATTTCAAGGTATCAAATTAACACATGAATAGGGGGAATTACAA
>CM052702.1:20867762-20888845 GCA_028551405.1 Uromys caudimaculatus | reverse complement strand
GCAACTGGCAAGCTCTGTGGCTGGCTGAATGGTACACTGAAACTAATCTAGTATAAAACCAATAGAAGTCTCTCGGAAAAATGGAAGTTACACAGGAAATGAAAAATAGTCATTGTAAACAGGTTACACTCTTTAGATGAGACTACCCTTCATGGAAGCCTGGTAATATAACAAGTAAATATTGAAATCACCAACATTTAACTATCTACACATTATGCTGTTATGTGGTGTGTGTGTGTGTGTGTGTGTGTGTGTGTGTGTGTGTGTGTATATGCATGTTTGTGTGTGTGCATGTGTGTGTGTATGCGTGTGTGTGTGTGTGTGTGTGTGTATGTGTGTGTGTGTGTGTGTGTGTGTGTGTGTGTGTGTGTGTGTGTGTGTGTGTGTGTTGGGGATATAATAGATCCTCAGGAGTAATAGAAGGCAAAACTCATAAGTTCCGTCATGGTAGTTTCTTGAATAATGATAACAATGGAAAGTAAAGAGTTTTGTACAGGTCAAGCAGGAGTCATATCCAGAGATATGCTGCAAAATACCAAAAGTATATATTCAAATGAATTTGTGGAAACATACACATGGATCAAAAGCACTTGAGACACACACCCATCAAATTAATCTTCATCAATATGCCCTGGACAAGCTCCTTGAATTGACACCTGATTAAAAGAACAGGTTTGGAGTTTTAGTTTTTGAAACTATGCAGGATAACAAGGTTTATCTAGAGAAGAACACTTTTGTTACTGTGGAGAGAAGTTCGTATTCGACAGATGCCAACCGTACAATAGATGGTGAAGAGAGCTGTATTTCCCAGTCTTTCAGTGAAGTTCCAATGTGTGTTTCTGTTATAGGAAGTGTTTTTCCTTTGGTCTTTTCTCAGAAACAGATGGGATCAAGACGCAGGTGTGTTATCTGCCATGATGCTTAAGAGAGAATTGATCTTTCATTTTATTTTCCTTTCTATAAGAATGAGGATAAAATTGGTACTTTGGTATGTATTGCTCTTGAAACCCCCCCCCCCAAAAAAATGCTCTTTAGTGAGAGGCTCTAGTAAATCCCAGGCCTCTGGAAATACTGAGTAAAATATCGTTTATGTTCAACAGGCAGTGTATGAAAACCAAACTCGCATCTGCCTTGCACACAAAAGGCTATTCTGTGGGCCCTTCCCCACTATTGTAACTTAATGAAACAGAGTTAGCTGTCTTTCTTGGCCCCATGTCCGTTGTGCTTGGTTGGCTTCATCTATAGAAGCACTTTTCTTTATCAAGAGAAATTTTATCAAATCTTAACTTGTGACCACAAATGTTCAGGTCTAAGCCTGAACACATCTAGTCACAGGAAAACTAAGGAGCACAAACTCTCTCAGGGTGGTCAATTTTTCCCTTAATGTCCTTCCTTCCACAATCTTATTACAGCACTGCTTCCTCCTTCTTTCTGCTGCAGGGTCCCTTCTCTATCTGCCATAAACTTGCTGTTCCGCAATGACACCAAGTCTCCCACTATAGAAATACCATAGATGTCTAGTTATATTTACCACCCAAATTATTTTTTCTGTGTAACTCTATCCCCAGATACTTCTTTTCATCGCAAGAATTTTTTTCCATTTTTATTGGATATTTTATGTATTTACATTTCAAAAGTTATCACCTTTCCAGGTCTCCCCTCCAAAAACCCTCTATCCCCTCCCACCTCCCCCTGCTTCTATGAGGATGCTCCCCTCCCACCCACCCACTCCCACCTCACTGCCCTGGCATTCCCCTATACTGGGGAATCCAGCCTTCACAGGACCAAGGGCTTCTCCTCCTATTAATACCAGACAAAGCTATCCTCTGCTAATATGAGGCTGGAGCCATGGGTCCCTCCATGTGTATTCCTTGGCTGGTGGTTTAGTCCCTGGGAGCTCTGAGGGGTGGTCTGGTTGGTTGATATTGTTGTTCTTCCTATGGGTTTGCAAACCCCTTCAACTCCTTCAAACTTTTCTCTAACTCCTCCATTGGGGACCCTGTGCTAAGTCCAATGGTTTGCTGTGTGCATCTGCCTCTGTATTTTTCAGGCTCTGGCAGAGCCTCTCAGGAGACAGCTATAACAGGCTCCTGTCAGCAAGCAATTCTTGGTATCAGCAATAGTGTCTGGGTTTGGTGTTTGTATATTGGATAGATCCCCAAGTGGGACAGTCTCTGGGTGGCCTTTCCTTCATTCTCTGCTCCACACTTTGTCCCCATATTTTCTTTAGACATGAACCCTTCTGGGTTAAGAATTTGGAGCTGAGTGGGAGCTCCCATACCCCAATCAGGGGTCTTGCCTAACCTCTGGATATGGTTGGTCTCACAGGTTTGACCTATCCTTTGTTGGGCATTTCAGCCAATCTCATCCCTGCTGGGTCCTGGGAGTCTCTTGCTCTCCTGACATCTGGGACTTGCTGGTGGCTAACTCCAATTTCCCATCCCCCATTGCTACACACCTCTGTTCAAATTTCTGACCCTCTCTATATTATCCCTGTCTCCTCTCATACCTGATCCTGTTCCCCCTTTCCCCCTCCCTGTCCTCTCTTCCTCCCAAGTCCCTTCCACTCTCTACTTTCCTTGAGTTATTTTGTTCCCCCTTCTAAGAAGGACTGAAGAATCCACATTTTGGTCTTCCTTCTTCTTGAGGTTCATATGGTCTGTGAATTTTATCTTGGGTATTCGGAGCTTTTGTGCTAATATCCACCTAGTCACAAAAGAACACACGTGGTATGCACTCACTGATAAGTAGATATTAGTCCAAAAACTCAGAATATCCAACAATTTTTTTTTCATCGTGGGACTATGAATTAAGTTAATTCCTGTAAAAAGTCATTTGTTTCACCAACAATTTGTCTACAATTTGGCAATAAAGGACTGTTTTAGAAAATGCTAATAATCTTCCCTGAAATTCTATTATCACCTGTGTCCAATACATTTTCAAAACAATAGGATCTGTGCTCAAGTGTTGTTGGTCTTAAGTCAAATTAGCATGTGCTAAGTGAGCAGAAAAGTGCTGACGTTCTCTAAGTTTGGATTATGAGTGAAATTCAATTGTTGAAAAGAAATTTCAGTACATTAAACCATTTCCCAATGTCTAAAACAGGGCTATCAGCTATTCTTACTGAAATTTTATGGCTTCTTATAATGTAATTCTGACATGCTTATGCCCCATTAAATGTGAAACTATAGCAAAAATTGGTTATATTTTATTATTCTTTTATTTTGGAAACTTATGAACACCACAATTTTATATAATTTGGAAAACCCTCCCAGGTATTTTTCACAAACAGCTCTTTACTCACTAAAAGCAGAAAAATCAAAGTGATTTTTCATATCAACAAACCTTTTGGTATGCTTCTATTTTCCTACCCAAATGTGAACGCATATTGGGAATTGCTTTTCTCAAGTCTATAAGTGAACACTTCCCTCAGAACAAGCCGTTCCTCTTCTTACTTACATCACTTTACCCCATCTGCGTCTTCACGTGTGTCTGAAACAGTGAAAAGATTCTAGAAATTAAACAGCAGATGTTATCTTGGACTTCCAGAGTCTATAACAAAGACTACAAAATCCATCTAGTTCAGTCCACAGAGAGGCACTTGAGTTAGACTTGTTTGTGTCTGCTTTTCTGAAGGTCTTCTTGAAGCATACAAACTTCTTCAGCTCATATCAGTGGATGTGAGTTGATGTGAAAGTCAGTTCACATTCACTGATACCAAACACATTTCCTGTTATCAGAGACAGTGATCCACTTTCCCCTTCTCACCCTTCTTTTGTCACATTTGATTCTTTCTATCATCCTTACACAGGTAAGTCTTACTCTGTGTAAGCTAAAAATTTCTTAGGATTGGTCTATTATCCAATATATGAAGCTTTGAGAAAAAATTAATTATAATTGCTCAGCAATTTTGAAATAAAATATTTTCATTGCAACTTTAATACGTGAAGGAAAATTAATTGAATTTTCTTGGACTGATATTAATTATATATAGACCATTACACCCCACCCCTGAAGTGCTGTTGACAGTGAGCGGTAGATGTGGGGAAGGGTTGTTAATTCCTTCAGGAGTGTACGAAACTGGTAAGTTTCTTGTACTCCTGAAAATTACCACCCATGCAAGCAGCCCCCAGTGGGTCACATACACAAAGAATATGAAAATAGCAAGGGAATTAGTTGGGAAGAAGGTTATCAGTCATAGAAGGAGGGGAATGAGACAGGGCGACAATGTTCATAAATAACTGGAGCTCATTATATACATTATATGAAACTGTCAAAGAATAAAGAATCTAAAAACAAATGGGAAAAAGGACAAAATCTTTATGCTCTGAAATAAAAATATGAGCTAGTAAATGACATCTTAATATGAATAATTACTGTTAATTAGGTTTTTAAGTTTTTTGTTTGTTTTTCTACTATCCTCTTGATTCTTTGGAGTTTTCTTACAGTGGACATAGTCATTGCAAGTGTCGTATTAAAATGAAGTCTGGGAAATAGGTCAGATAGGAAAATTCTTGCTTCATAACCATGATGCTCTGAGTTCAATAGCCAGTATCCACATAAAATGTGAGTTGTGCTAGCATATGTTTGTAATCGTACCAATGGAATGGCAGAGGCAGAGAGATCTCTGAGGCTTGCCAGTCAGCTAACCCAGTGTAATCAATGATCTCTAGGCCAGTGAGAGACTTCATAGCAAAATGGATGGTGTATATTGCCTTTGAAAGCTGAGGTTACCCTCTTGCCTCTACATTCATACAAACACATGTGCACATGCACACAGGACATACATAAACACATGTCCACAAAATGAAGGAGTTTCAATCGTTAATTAACTACTTCATATACTAATAAATTCACTATAGCTTCAACACATGATTGGGAAATTTTTAACAACTATTATTGACTAAAGAGTTATGTGTTTATTATTATTCTCATGTTTGACGGTGAACATGCTAGAAGTTGGAGCTGTTATGTACTCGTAAAGTTCATACGTTAAAGACAGTTAACAGCTTGGCACAGTTAGATATTGAAGCTTACTTGGAAGTATTGGGTTACTTAGAAAGGGTTCTCAAAGTTTCTATTAAACTTTGTATTTATTAGTCACAAGGTGAGTGCTTTCCCCATGAATAACCACCATGTTATGTTATCTCATCATAGTCACTAAAACTACAGAAACAAGCAAACACAAACTGCAACCTCCAAAAGGGTGAGTTACATAGACTTGTCGTCATAAGCTTAGTTTTCTTATAAGTGAGTATTTACTGTAGTAGCAAAAAGTTGGCTGACACACAAAGACATTTAAAATGAGATGATACTGTTTACTAAAACATATTTTTCTTTTTGGTTTTCTTTATGTGTTTGCTGCGGAATGAATAAACCTCTCTATGACACTCTCTGGTTTCAGTTAGATGTAATACCAGAGCATCATGTTATTTTTATTGAGCTTCCTTTAAAAGGAGGAACAATAATGTTAACTAGCTATGTGATATCTTATTTATAAGATACTTAAGTAAGATGATTGTATAAATTAAATATCAAAACTATTAATATTGTGAATATTGCTATATTAAAGATTAAACATACTCTTTATGACAATTCAAATGATATTACTCATAGACTTATGACTACACACAAAAAAGAATCATTATAGTAAGGAAATAAGCTACATATTGGAAGACAAGCATTGTCAGTCATCCGTCCAAGAGAGGATTAGTATCTATAAAGAACTACCTATGAAGAATATCTATAAATCTATACAGAATCTGTTTAAAAGCTCCAAACTCAAATATAAAAACCAAAACATGCAATTAATAAATGTACTATTGAAATGAGTAAATAGTTCTCAAACAAAAATATAAGTTATCAAAAAATATGTTTTTACAAATTCAGCATCCTTAGTGGTCACAGATGTGTAAGTTAGAATTGCATTGGTATTCCATGTCTTCCTAGAGAGAATGCTCATAGTACCCGCAAAAAAGGAAATGATCGGTGTGGTGAAGGAGAGACCCTACTAACTGTTGGTGGGAGTGTAAAATGTTGTGGCAATTACAGAAATAAGTATGGAGGTCCCAGAAAAAATTCAAAGAAGTAATGGTAGAACTGTCATATAATTATCCTTGTGTGTATAACCAAAGGATTCTAGGACACAGCGATAACATATCCATGTTTATCTGGCTTTACTCACAATACATAAAATATAAAACTAGCAGAAATTTCCATCTGCAGATCAATGGATAAATAATGTGATTATTAATGCATGTGTGTGCTTGTGTACATGTGCATGTATAAATAATGGGATTTTACTGAGGTGAGGAAAAACAAAGTGTGTGTGTGTGTGTGTGTGTGTGTGTGTGTGTGTGTGTGTATGTGTGTGTGTAAAATGAAAATATAAGAGGAACAATTATAGGGGAAGCAAGGGCTTA
This sequence comes from Uromys caudimaculatus, assembly GCA_028551405.1. Classification (NCBI taxonomy): domain Eukaryota; kingdom Metazoa; phylum Chordata; class Mammalia; order Rodentia; family Muridae; genus Uromys; species Uromys caudimaculatus. The sequence continues at coordinate 20,882,423 of CM052702.1, read as the reverse complement.
AAGATGGGTACAGAAAACAAGAGTTGGAATTAAATGTATGTCATAAAAGCACAAGGGATCACTTGAGAAGAGGCACGGTACTGGAAGTACGGGGAAAAAGATAATGAGAGAGGGAATTTGGATGATGAACAAAGCATAATAATGTAAATATACTAATATATGTGTAAAAATAAATCACAATGGAACCCATTTTATTTATGCTAAAATGAGAGAACCCACAAACATGTATATGCATATATATATGTATCCATATGTATACGTGTGTGTGTGTGTGTGTGAATTTGCTGTGCACATCTATATTTGTATTCACACAAGAATAAGATATGTTACTGTCCACATAACAACAATAAAACCAGAGAACCTTGAAACCAACATGGTGGTGTGAATGGCTCTTGGGAAAGCTCTCAAGCTTGGGCAAGGCTGAAGGTGCAACAATGTCGAGGCCTCAAAAGGAAGACAAGGAAGAATGGTACGGCTGCCTACTTCTAATATCAAACACTTGTCTGCTCTTTAACAAAGCATGTGATTTGTTAAATGTGTTAAATCTCTAAGTATGTGATTCCATGTGTAGAAGGTCTTATTTATATACAGCTGAGTAACGATTCAGTTTTTATCTTCCAGCTTAAACTCTTAAATAAGGTCACTTTAATGTAAAATCTAAGAACACCACCGTTCTGGACCTGTCTGATTTTGTAAAAGGAGTGCTCTTTCTATATCCTTACTCTCTAGCGCGCACCCTCATTGACTTTTTCTTGGCTATTAACCTGACAGTCAATTCTAATGGTGTCTCTCATAAGCCTCTACTTTTTAGTCATCATCCTATTTGAGAACCCTTGAGGTTTTTTTCTTAAATTAAATCAAATACAGCTGTGTCTTCTATAACTCAAAGCAGGTCAATACCTGACTAAATTTAATATAACTGCATCTACCACCAACTGTCAACACTTCAGTCAGTGTTAAGCACAGGATGCATGTGTTTCTAGTCTATGTAAATATGATCTTTCATTGCTAGCTTTCCAAGTTCCTCTAAAGAACAAGGATTGAAAAGAAACTTAGCTGAAAATCTTATCTATGAATATTTCTAAAAATAAAAAACTAAGAAAGCTGAATTCATTTATATTGCTAGAACATAGACAAGTTTAAGGAAAAGTTGAACCCAATAATAAAAATGACTATAGAAAAGGAGTTCAAAATTATTGACTAGCATCCCTCAAAATAGTTCATGACAGAGAATATCAGAGATCTCCAGTCAAAATAGCAAGAAAGTTAAGAATATGTAAAACATGGGAGGTACACAGATGTTAGATACCAGTATCTCATGATCTGGAAATTAAAGATGGAATCGTTTTCTTAAAAGGAAGGCTAAAATCATAGAGAATCCAAATATCTTGTAGCATTATACACTAGTGATAGTACACGAGATAACTCTATTTCAATCCTTAAAAGCATTGGGGACAAGGAACCATTCAATAAAAAAAAAGACTTAGAAGTACAATCTAGTTTTCATTAATGAACAAAAGTTAGGAGCTTCTCTAAATGTGGCTACTTTATAGCAAAGGAAACACTCTGCAGAATGACAAGGTAGCCTACAGGCCAGGAGAAAGATGCACCAGCTATACTTTCAAGAAAATGTTGATATCTAAAACCCAACTCAAGAAAGAAAAGCATCAGGAAACCAAATAATGTAATAAAATATGGTTAAATATTTGGACAGAAAAATTGTTCATACATACTGAAATGATTTAACATCACTGACTATTATGGAAATGAAAAATTAAAACTATTTTGAGGTTCTCTCACACTCCACTCAGAATGGTTGTCAAGGAAACCAATTTACAACAAGCAAACAACTGAGGGTATGAAGAAAGCCACTGATTGTGGGAGTGCAAACTGGTACATCCACTACGGAAACTAATGTATATGTTCCACAAACGGAGCTATCATGAGACTCGAAAATTCCATTCCTGAGCATCTACACAAAACCTTTATATTCCCCTACTGAGATCATTGTTTATAGATGCTTATTACTGTTCTAGTCTCCAGTCACAATAGTTAACAAATCCAGTTAGCGTAGATGCCTTTCAACTGACTAATGGATAATAAAATGTGGTAAATATACACAACGGAATTTTATTCAGCTGTAAACAAAAAATGAAACTATGAATTTTCCAATAAATCAGTGAGAACTTATACTGAGTGATGTAAATCAGGCAAATAAAACAAACAACGCTCATTTGCTCTCACTTGTGGATTTTACACTGGAATCTCTAATTCTATATGCTTAACTTAATATCTGTGTAGATTCTGGATATCTAGAAAGAGGACACTGGAGGGTGGATGCCTTCATTCAATATCAAGGTGCTTTGTCTGCAAACATCACTTCTCTGACCAAACTAGTAGATTAAGGACTTACAGCAGCATCTAAAGCCTTCTACCCAAAGTAAGTCTATGTTCAAGCTATTCATGCCAGTAAGAAAGGTACTGAAAAACCAACACAATGTCAGAAACCCAACACCAGCTGTGCCAAGAGCCTGGCTTGGGTTTCAGGCACCAACACAAGGGAGTAGAACAATTATAAAGACTTATAGGTAGAAGCAAACAAAAATTTGCCTGATTGAAAAACAGACATTTGGGGATCATTTTTCAGCTTTCATCACAAAATTACAGCTAACAGAAGTTGAAGGCTCTTTATTTAAAAGGTTACTGTTCCAGGCTACACAAATGACTCTGTAGTTCTGCAAAGGACCCAGATTCTGTTGCCAGCACCTACATTGCAGTTCAAGTCTTCTTGGGCTTCCAGTTCCAAGGGATGCAACATTCTGTTCGGGCCTCTATAGGCAACAGCCATGCACAGACATATATACAGGTAAAATACCTACATACAAAAAATTAGTGTTTTAAAATATTACTTACCAATACTGCCTCACAAAATAAAAGGGGCACCATCAAATTCCTGTTGCCTGTCTGGGAATGGAACTACCTTGCTAAAGCAATTTTAAAATAAAAGCTTTTGTATAATTTTCTTTCCTCTGTGTAGTCTGTTGTCTTTTTTTTTTTTTTTTTTAATTCTTCCAGTTCACACAAAACAATACAATCATTTCTCTGCTGGAGGTTTGAGCCAGCTGTTTTATTTTTAATGCTAACTTTATTATTTCTTTTACTTTTGAGTTTATAACAGTTACATCATTTCCTCATTCCCTTTACTTCATCAAAAGCTTCCCAGATATCCCTCCTTCAAATTTGTGGCAAATTTTGTTAGTTGTTATTACATGTACCTATGAATATATTATGTTCATATATTACCTATATTATGTTCTTATGGATATGTATATACATATATATGCACAAATATGACATATATATATGCATTTATATTCCAATATATATGTAACTTCACACATTTATATACATAAATATATAAATATTATATATAATATATATTCTTAAATATATCATGTTCTGTCTATATAGTGTTACTTGTGTACATGTGGTGTGTGTATGTTTTCAGGACTGACCATCTGTTGTGCTTTTTCTCTCATTCTCAGCCTTTCTTCGTTGCCTTCAGATTGTTGTGTAGGATTGAGTCTTGTACACCTTCTTCACCTACTTTGCAGTGTCTATTGGTATTGTCCTTTTCAGGTCATATTTTGGCAGTAATGTTGGTAAGACTTTATTGATATAGCTACTATTAATACTAGAAGACATAGTCTCACAGCAAACTCCCTGAGCTGGCTTTTAGAATTCTTTTGCTCTTTTTACCACAATGTTCCCTCAACCTTAAATACAGAAGTTATTTGGGAGATGTGTCTATTGGTACTAGGCTCCACAACTCTACATTTTGATTGGTTCTGGTTTTCTCTATCTGTTGGAAAGAGAACTCTCCTTCATGAAGAGTGAAGACTACATTTACATGTAGGAATACAGACAAGTATTAAGAGTATTAGGGATTATGCTAGCTGTCTTCTTTCCCTAGAACATCTCAAGGGTGATGCATCCTGGAAAAGATTGGCACCCCTCATACTAGTCCAGGCTCAGAGGTGCTCACTCCAGCATAGTGAACATGGCACCAACTTATTGCAAACTCGGCCTCTTTACTCAGGCAGTATTGCTAAGTCTGATACTTCTCATTTCCTAGATGCAAACCTGAAGAAACAAGTTTAACAAAAACCTATAATTTATTCTTCCTCTGCATATTATTTCCATGGCTACAAAGTCCTTCAATTATTTTTAAAATGATTCATTTTTTCACAACCCATCAAACAGGTGGCTTGCCTGCCACAGGGGCAAGCTTGAATATTAATTGTCTGTTAGTCTCAGAGAAATTCCCTATAGTGGACCGAAGCAACAATTCATTTACCGAAGGAGAAGTTCGGCAACCTAAGACATCCCTGAAAAATCATTATGAATAAATTTAATTGGATGGTTTAAAAATGCAAGTTCAAAGAGCATGTGGCTGCATTTTTTGCCCTTGGGTTCCATAGGCACACTGTAGACCCAGCAAACAGCACCTATTAACAATCAGTGCTGGACTCCTCTCTGGCTCTGTTTTTATTTGTTTATTTGCTTGTGTATTCCTTTATTTTGCTTACTTCTTATAATATTAATTTCTAATTCTGTTTTCATTTGTCTGATTTTTCCAACATTTTAATTCATAATCTTTGTGTGTGTGGAGAGTGTTGCTTGGATGAGTAGGTACCCACAAAAGCCAGAAGAGTACATCAAATCTCCTGAAGGTGCAGTTACAAATGGTTATAAGCCATCTAAGATGGATGCTGACCACTGAGCTCTGGTCCCCTGTTTCTCCTAGAGAAGAACAAGCACTCTTAATTGCTGAGCCATGCCTCCACCCGTAATTCATGATCTTAAAATGGATGTCTCCTTTAAAATAAAAAGTCCTTGTTTATAGTCTAGGCTGGTGGTTCATTCCTGTAAACTCACAGGCTGAGGTAGGAAAACGACTGTAAGATGCAAGGCCAGCCTGCGCTACAAAATCAGTTCCAGACAAGGCTTGACTGTGGAAATTATGCAACTGTATCAAATTTGGCAACTTAACACACACACACACACACACACACACACACACACACACACACACACTTTCACATGTATGGTAGAAAACATACACACACACACTTTCACATGTATGGTAGAAAACATAAAATAAATAAAACTTTGGTAAACATAGCACAAAAGTAAGTAAAATTTTATTAGTATAAGTTGCTATTGTAGAAAAGCCAAATCAATCAAGGTTATACTGCTTAAGAGGAAAGCTGTATCTTTGATGATATATTTATTCATTACATAAAATGTCTAAAAATGGAAAAGTTGAACATCTCTTTTATTGAGACCTAAAATTATCTATTTTAAAACAAAACAAGAATGTCATATTAAAAAACTATATAGATTAAAACAAACTATGTAATTCTACTGTGAACACTAAAAACGAAATGCTGTGGGGATTTCTTTCCTTACAAAACTGTCCCCCTATGACCAGAGCAGAGCAGAATGGAGATCCTCCAGAGAGCAGGAAGTCTGAATCTGCCCCTGCCTCCTGGAGGCACTCCTCATTTTATAGCATAGACAACAGGAGCCCAGTCTGGCAGTCTGCTGGAATCCACAACAACAAGAAAGCAAGTAAAAAATGTCTGGAATCTGGGAAAAAAGAAATTGAACAGGTATTTCTCAACACAGAAATGGTTCTGTTGGTCTGTAGAGCCCCTCTGAGACCCAGGCTAAGTACAGCTCTTCACAAGCAGAAACCCGGAAGGCAATTGTCAGCTTTATACAAGCCCACTGCCAGATGGAAAGATCTCTTGAGTAAAGACACTAGAGAAGAGTGAAGTTTTTGGAAATGTCTTGCCTCAACAGTGGAACTAATTAACTAGAAAAAGGCTATCTGGATGTGCACTCCAAGAACATAACAGACAGCTCTGAATGAATCAGGAGCTCTTCGGAACTTCCTTTCCTGCCAAAACAAGATCGATTGCAGAAATGCAAACCATCCTCTAGAATGTATTTTTAAACACCGAAAGATAATATGATCCACAATTTGGGTAAAATAAATCAGTGTGAACCTCAGGCGTAAGAGAAATGATGCAACTAGCAGGAAAGAACAATAATATCCTATGACGTCATTACAAAAGCAGGTATCCAGTGAGGAACGGAAAGAAGATTGAAGAGAGAAAAGTGGGCATGGAAAAACAGACGGAACTTTTCTCTTTTAAAGTCCATGAAATCAACATGGAACAACAACAAAGAAACAAATTGAACAAGATCTCAGGAATAAAAATGAATAAAATCTATAGAAATTAAGTGCACAAAAAAGAGACTGAACTACCAACCTAGGTCAAGGGCTGGACCTAGGCCCCTTACACACATGTAGCTGACTTGCAGCTTGTTATACATGTGGCTCCCCTAACAGTTGGAACAGGCCTGTCTCTGGCTCTCTGTGGACCTTTGGATCCCTTCCCAATAAGTGGGCGGCCGTGTCTGGCCTCTCTGGGAAAGAATGCGCTCAGTCATGCTGAGACTTGATGGACTAGGGTGGGAAGGTACCAATGTGGGCCCCCCTTCTCTGAGAAGGGGAGGGGAAATGGGGGGAGTGGTGTGAGAGTGGGACTGGGAGGAGAAGGGGGCTGCAATCAGGCTGTTAAGTGAGTACATAAAGTAATTAATAGAGGAAAAAAGAAAAGAAAAAGAAATGGGAAGAAACAAAACTCAGTGGAGACTGAACAGGCAACAGCAGGAGGGCTCTAGCAAGAACCAGGGTGAGATTCAAGGAATAGGAGCCCCAAAAGGTTCTCACTGCATCAAAGGTCTAAAGCCACAGAACCAAGAGGCCAGAAAATTCAAAGCACAATAAATATAAATAATCTGGAATCTTAATCCACATAAAAAAAAGTTTGAATATTTTAAATGTATTTTCTCCAAAGTTAAAATAAATATGGTTTGGCTTTTAAAATATTTTAAAAATGTATATTAACCACATCATTTGGCATTTTATTATTTTAATACAATTATTTCTGCATTTTCAGGTTAAATAATATGAATAAATGACTATTTCTGGTGTAAGTATTCTTTATTGAGTTTAACTTTTACATGCTTATAATTTTTCAATATTTTGAATATTTAAAGACATTTTAAATTGTTCATGAGTTTGTGTGTGTGTGAGAGACGTGTGCACTTGGCTGTTCACAAAGTCAAGAAGAGAGTGTTAGATTCCCTGCAGCTCAAGTTACAGGCTGCGGTGGAGCCACCTAAATGGGTGCTGTCAACCAAACTCAGGTACTCAGAGCAGGAAGTGCTCCGAACTGCTAAGCCATCTCTGCACTCCTGATTTCTACACCTTTGTTTACCTGTTTTTATAAAGAATGCTTGTATCTGCACAGTGTTATAATGGCACCTCTTATTACACATCTAATGTGTAATTAATATTTGGTAATAAAATATACACCAGTTAAAAATTCTAAAATCACAATAATAAAAAGTTTACATCTATGCTGGAAATAGGTGTACATACATACATACACACACATACACACACACGCATATATATACACAAATACATATTTTGAATATGGAGAATATCAATTACTGGGTATGGCAGTTTTAGTACAAACATAAGATTTCACTACATAGAGATTACCAAGGAAAGGAAAACTGACTAAAAGCTGGAAGTAAGACGTCAAACATCATGTTATTTTGGAAGCAGTCAATTCTCCCTTGTACTAAATGAAAAATGTCTTTGCAGGTAATTTGCATTTGCAGATTACATAGACAAGATTTTTGTTTTTATTCTAACTTTTCTTCTAAAATGTGTGGTAATGATGCTAGATATTTATTGGTTAAACAGTTATAAGATGAAAATTAGGAATTAGTTTATTTCAAGGAACTCTTAAGGAAAACAATAAAGTGTTTCTTAAGTAGCAAAAGGTGGAGGATGCTTTAGAGCTTGGAAGAACGTGAGGTATAGTAACAATTGGGATGAAAATTAACAAATTACGTCAGAATAAAAATGTAGTACAACTACAGTTAAAAGCTAAATGATATTATTTTAATAAGTAATATCTCTAGACACAGATATTGTAAATGGATTATTCTCTAGATATTATTGTTCCACAATGATGTACACATCATTTAAATCCTATTGCATGTTATAGGTAATTTAGAAATGACTAACAACATATAGGAGAATGGATGCGTGATAAACACAAACACAATGCCACCCTGTATGAGAAACTAGTACATCTAAAGATGGCTGGCATCCATGGGAAAGACTCAAGTCCGTGTTCCATAAACAGTTCCCAAAGGCAGCTCTGGTGAGAGTGATGTCACCAATGCAGCACCCAAGGGACAATATTGTTCGCAGGTACCTAAAAAAATTGTAGAAATTCTAACAACAAGCAAAATAAATTAAAATGTATTATGGTTAAATGACCTTAATACAGGAATATAAACTTATCTCAATATTAGAAAAAAATCAATAAATGGAATATAAAGCATTAGTGTAGTGAAAGTTACACTAATTCTAATATGAAAATGGCAAGATAAATAGGTGTTAGAAAAATTCTCAAAGTAAACTAGAAATGTAAGGAAATTTCTTGAAGCTCTTAAAATTATCTGTAAAATTCTCAGCTCATATCATATCCTTACTAAAACACTAAGATAAGCACAGAGAATAACTCTTATGATTTCTACACAATGTTGTACTCAATACAGTTCCAAGTTCCCTAAGGCATTAGATAAATAAAATGTAAATACTGAAAATGTGAAACTTTGTTTATTGGCAGTATAATATTATATGGAAATTCTTAAAAATTTGCAAAACAAGCTAATGTTATCTTACTTGCTCTTATAACATTGGCAAGTTAACATAATCAATTTTATTTTCTAATCTAAAACTATCAGTTAGAAATTTAATTAAAATAGGGTCACAATGTATTATGACAAAAGTACCCACAAAATTTGCAGAGATAATGCACAATGTAATTTATCTATAAAACGAAACGTACAAAAGCTAAGTTTAAGAGCACTTAAATAAATCAATAAATCAGTACTTTGATCCTTAACTCACATCAAAAAAAATCAGTCAACACATATCAGATATTCAAGTAGAAAGCCAAAAATCTATAAACTGTCTATAATTGGAAGTAGGAGTGGAGTTGTGGCTCTAGTTCAGTATATAACATCTGTATCATGTATAGAGCCCTGGGATTTGGGGATACAAGAGAAAATTCTTGAGAATTTTGGTTCAGCTGAAATTTTTACATGGGAACCCCACACAAAGTACATAAATGACATATAAACATTGATAAACTAGATTACATCAAAATTTAAAATACTAGGTCTTTAAGGCAATATTTAAAAATCAGGAAAAGAAGACTGTGGTTTATGGGTCTGTAGTATACATATGCAATGTAAAATGAGTCATCTCTACAAGAATATGTAAAAATTACTAACAAGCACATTAAAAATGCTCAGGACTAGTAGTCATCAGGGAAATTCTAATTAAAAGCACAATGACAAACAAAACCTATATTTTAAAGTAATGCATTATAATATGGCTCAGAATATTCCCAGTATGCAGAGATGCTTAATCACTAGAAAATGCAAAAAAAAGAGGAAAATTTAGATTTTGTTTAAAAAGTAATAAAAGCAAAGTAAAATTGACACATCAAGAAAATAATTATTTAATTTAGCAAAAGCGACATTTTTTTTCTGAATGTTATAATTAGCTAGAGCAACACTGAAAATGTAGACTATTTTTTTCAAGACAGGGAGCAAGCCAAGTGATGGGTGCTGGAGGGCAGTCACCGTTGTTCTGCTTAGACAGATTCCAGCCAAGCTGGCTCTGTTCAGCATCCTGATGTCTGTGCCCTGGCCAGTGATTTGGGGAAGAAAATCGCTACCAAAGATAAAGGAAGAAGACAAGTTAAAGGTTATTCCACTTTAGTGTTTTTACTTAGAAATAACAAAGGATTGAACCAACTACTGTGACATGTCATGCTAAGGGAGCCTGTAATCAAGACCCATTTGTAATCTTAATATTATTTGTTTATATATTTATTTGGCTTGCATTTAGGACAGAAATTTTAGAAAAAGACATAATTCTGGTTTTTGGGTTTTCTTTTGTTTTGTTTTTTAATACTTGTTGGTTTAACTTCTTTTAGGTTGTTTTTTAAAGACAAAAATGAGTTATTTTGCTAGTCTTGGGTTCTGTCTGAGGGATCCAGAAGAAGGTCTACAATAGGCTAATGCATTCTGGATGGGCTGTTGGAAGTTATCCCGTTAACAATGATGGGCTGTTCAGATGAAGAAGCCATGCAATTGGAAATCTGTAATGAATGAAAGGGAAAGAACAGACCTCAAGCATATTGGCTCATTAGTCAGCGTGGACCTTTATGGTGTGTTTTTAACTGCAGTGGGACCACAGGAGGTGCCCTGTTGTTAACTTTACAGCTGACTTTATCTGTGCAGTCCTCCCACCCTCACCAATGACATGCTGGGGTTTGATCTTCACTCACAAGCTGATTTTCACTGTTTATTCTTATATTCCTTTTTTCTTTTTAAAACTTTTACACATAAAGGACCCATCAGTGAGATGAGTGGATAAAAGCTTACCTTAGTAACTCAATTGTTTGTCTCAGTTCTACAAGGCTAAATATAGCTGAAACTTAGCAGGCAAAATATAGGGTAAATATCAAGGAAAATGGAGAATTGACCAAAACTTATGATCCTGCTTAGCGGCACAGAACATGTTAATAAGTAAAATATACATTTTGGTATATTTATCAAGATACCTTACTTCAAATCATCATTCCTGTCCCTATTTACATAATGAAATATTAAATTCAAATTCATTCTTAATAGAATTTTAGGGAAATTTGTGAAACTACTGGTTTTAAACAATATAAAAATCCACAAACATCACAGGTAAAAAGTAAACATAAAAAAAAATGTTGAAATGAACTCTCCCACTTTAGTCCAAAGCTGTCAAAAACCAGTGATAATCAAATAGTATACTTACTGGCCATTACTGAACAGAAGATACCCAAAGATCAATGTAGGGGTATCTATAGAAAAGTAGTAAATGACAGAGACAGACAGAGAGAGAAAGAGAGAGAGAGAGAGAGAGAGAGCTTTCTAAATCCCTGTGAGAAAACTGAATTATTTAGCAACTGTTGAAGCCCATCTCATTATGTAAAGAAAAGTAAAACTGATTACGTAACCCAGAACACATAAAAATAAGTCTCAACCCAGTCCAATACTTCCACACTAAAGAGAAAACTACAAAAGTAAAAGAATAAGTATGAAAGAATGTATTTCTCCATAAGAGATCATTTTGAATTCAAGTGCATCAAAATCAAGGCTATTCTCTATAAACGATTATAGAGTTCAAGGCATGCTAAGTTCAAACAAAATGTCTCTGAAGACTAATAGCTTACATGGTGAAAGTTAAGAAATAGCAAGTCAAGAAGGACTATCTGACTTTCCCTGAAGCAGTTGGGAAGCACTTCAGGTGCTGTCCTACCTCCAGAGACAAGCAAATTGCTCTAATCATGGCACCAAGAACAGAGTAGGTCAGGCTAAGTTGTTATATCACAGTGTTTCATATTTCCCTATCACAGTGTTTCATATCTTTCTTCTCTTTATCAAACTTGTGATTGTTTTGAATAAAATCCTCAGTTTCCTGGTTTTAGTACAATTTCTGTAAGAAGTCACCTATGCCAATCAAAAAAGCATGTTAAATAAATATATGTGTTTCTTACTTTTAATCCATCTGATTTTGCAAAAATATTTTTTGTTTAAATATCATACATAGAATAAGAATATGGGAAATGTAATAAGGTCAAGGCCTTTAGAACTGTATTAATATATTTATTATAGTATAATTATTAATATATCATATAATATTTATTTATATGTGTGATATAAATGAAATAAAAGAATAAAATTCTCACTAAAGAATATTTAGGAAATGAATTATTTATATTTATCATACTCAAGAATCTATAACTGCATGTAGCAAAATGGCTGAATAACTGAGAAATAGCCAAACTGATTTTCAAAGTGGTTGTATGGTGGAGAACTCTGCCTGGGCCACCAGGAGTCCATAGCCAACAAGCACCAGGAGAAAGCTACCCTCCCAGGAGCGTGGAAAAGCCATGAGTGGGGTTAAGGGGAGCAACACTGCTCACCGAGACCAGCCAGGAACCAGCGGGATACAGGGCCTGAGAACTCGGGGGCAGGAAACCTCTGAACCTTCCAGGTTTCCATCTGTGGGTGGAGACCTATGCCTGGGCCACCAGGAGTCCTTAGCCAATGAGCACCAGGAGAAAACTACCCTCCCAGGAGCGTGGAAAAGCCGTGATTGGGGTTAAGGGGGGCAACATTGCTCACCAAGACATGCCCAGAACCAGCAGAATGAGGGGCCTGAGGAGAACTCGGGGACAGGAAACCTCTAAACCTTCCAGTTTCCATCTGTGGGTGGAGACCTCTGCCTGGGCCACCAGGAGTGTGTGCCTGGGGACCTCAGCCTGCGCCACAGGGCTCCAGGAGAGAGCAGGTATCCCAGGAGTGCTGACACACCTTGGAGCACAGGCAAAACCACCACTTCTGTTCAAATTCACTGGATCAAGAGGGACCCTTGCAGAGCCATCAGGACATAGGAACCAAGGGACAGCTGGGGGCAAGAACCTTCTGATTTCTGTCTGCACCCCAGAGCTGACCCTGTACCACAGCTCTACAAACCCAAACACCTCTCAGAGAGAGTTGGTCTTCAAGGAGTATGGACACAGAGGCCTGCAGGAGGGGCAAGCCACAACCAGACAGAGTAAGACCAGCTAACACCAGAGTTAACAAGATGGCAAAAGGCAAGGGTAAGAACATAAGGAACAGAAACCAAGGTTACTTGGCATCATCAGAACCCAGCTCTCCCACCACAGCAAGCCCTGGATACCCCAACACATCAGAAAAGCAATACTCAGATTTAAAATCATTTCTCATGATGATGATAGAAGACTTTAAGAAAGAAATGAATAACACCCTTAAAGAAATACAAGAGAACAGACATAAACAACTAGAATCCTCTAAAGAGGAAACACAAAGATCCTTTAAAGAATTACAGGAAAATACAATCAAACAGGCGGTATTACAAGAAAACACAATCAAACAGACAAAGGAAATGCAGAAAACTATCCAGGAGCTAAAAATAGAAATAGAAACAATAAAGAAATCACAAAGGGAGACAACCCTGGAGTTAGAAAACCTAGGAAAGAGATCAGGAGTTATTAATGTAAGCATCACCAATACAATACAAAAGATAGAAGAGAGACTCTCAGGAGCAGAAGATACCATAGATAACATCAACACAACAGTAAAAGAAAATGTAAAATGCAAAAAGGTACTAACCCAAAACATCCATGAAATCCAGGACACAATGAAAAGACAGAAGCTAAGGATAATAGGTATAGAAGAGAATGAACATTCCCAACTTAAAGGACCATTAAATATATTCAACAAAATTATAGAGGAAAACTTCCCTAACCTAAAGAAAGAAATGAATATAAATATACAAGAAGCTTACAGAACTCCAAACAGATTGGACCAGAAAAGAAATTTGTCCCGTCACATTATAGTGAAAACACCAAATACACAAAACAAAGAAAGAATATTAAAAGCAGTAAGGGAAAAAGATCAAGTAACATAAAGGCAGACCTATCAGAATTACACCTGATTTCTCACCAGAGACTATGAAAGCTAGGAGATCCTGGGCAGATCTCATACAGACCCTAAGAGAACACAACTGCCAACCCAGGCTGCTATACTCAGCAAAACTCTCAATCACCATAGATGGCTAAACCAAAATATTCCATGACAAAACCAAATTTACACAATATGTTTCCACAAACCCAGCCCTACAAGGGATAATGGATGGCAAACGTCAACTCAAAGAGGGAAACTACAGCCTAGAAAAAGCAAGAAAGTAATCTTTCAACAAACTTAAAAGAAGATAGCCACATAAAAGTAAAAATAACATCAAAAATAACAGGAACCAACAATCACTATTCCTTAATATCTCTTAATATCAATGGACTCAGTTCCCCAATAAAAAGACATAGACAGACAGACTGGATCCATAAAGAGGACACAGCATTTGCTGCATTCAAGATACACATTTCCGTGATAAAGACAAACACTACTTCAGAGTAAAGGGCTAGAAAACAATTTTCCAAGCAAATGGTCCCAAGAAACAGGCTGGAGTAGCCATTCTAATATCGGATAAAATTGACTTTCACCCAAAAGTCATCAAAAAAGATAAGGAAGGACACTACATACTCATCAAAGGAAAAATCTATCAAGAAGAACTCTCAATTCTGAACATCTATGCTCCAAATGCAAGGGCACCAACATTCATAAAAGAAACTTTACTAAAGCTCAAAGCACACATTGCACCTCACACAATAATAGTAGGCACCTTCAACACCCCATTATCATCAATGGACAGATCTTAGAAACACAAACTAAACAGAGACACAGTGAAACTAACAGATGTTATGGACCAAATGGATTTAACAGATATCTATAAAACATTTCATCCTAAATCAAAAGAATAAACCTTCTTCTCAGCACCTCATGGTACCTTCTCCAAAACTGACCATA
>CM052702.1:20782380-20867262 GCA_028551405.1 Uromys caudimaculatus | reverse complement strand
AAACCATCTAAACAGTCCCATAATGCCTAAGGAAATCAAAGCAGTCATTAAAAGTCTCTTGACAAAAAAAAGCCCAGGACCAGATGGGTTCACTGCAGAATTCTCTAAGACCTTCAGAGAAGAACTGGTACCAATTCTCTTCAATCTATTCCACAAAATAGAAACAGAAGGAACACTACCCAATTCCTTCTATGAGGCCACAATCACACTGATACCAAAACCTCACAAAGACCCAACAAAGAAAGAAAACTTCAGACCAATTTCCCTTATGAACATCGGTGCAAAAATACTCAATAAAATTCTCGCAAACCGAATCCAAGAACACATCAAAACGATAACTCATCATAATGAAGTAACCTCATCCCAGGGATGCAGGGATGGTTCAATACCTGGAAATCCATCAATGTAATTCACTACATAAACAAACTCAAATTTAAAAACCACATGGTCATTTCATTAGATGCTGAAAAAGCATTAGACAAAATTCAGCATCCCTTCATGATAAAAGTCTTGGAAAGATCAGGAATTCAAGGTCCATACCTAAACATAATAAAAGCAATATATGGCAAACCAGTAGCCAACATCAAACTAAGTGGAGAGAAACTCAAAGCAATCCCACTAAAATCGGGGACTAGGCAAAGCTGCCCTCTCACTCCCTATCTATTCAATATAGTAATTGAAGTTCTAGCTAGAACAATTAGACAACAAAAGGAGGTCAAAGATATATAAATTGGAAAGGAAGAAATCAAAATATCACTGTTTGCAGATGATATGATCATATACTTAAGTGACCTGAAAACCTCCACCAGAGAACTGCTGCAGCTGATAAACAACTTCAGCAAAGTGGCCGAATATAAAATTAACTCAAACAAACCAGTAGCCTTCCTATACTCAAAGGATAAACAGGCTGAGAAAGAAATTAGGGAAATCACACCCTTCACAATAGTCACAAACAATATAAAGTATCTTGGTGTGACTCTAACCAAGCCAGTGAAAAATCTGTATGACAAGAACTTCAAGTCTCTGAAGAAAGAAATCAAAGAAGATCTCAGAAGATAGAAAGCTCTCCTGTGCTCATGGATTGGCAGGATTAATATAGTAAAAATGGCCATCCTGCCAAAAGCAATCTACCGATTCAATGCAATCCCCATCAAAATTCCAACTGAATTCTTCATAGACTTAGAAAAAACAATTCTCAAATTCATTTGGAACAACAAAAAACCCAGGATAGCAAAAGCTATTCTCAACAACAAAAGAACTTCTGGGGAAATCAGCATTCCTGAGCTCAAGCTGTACTACAGAGCAGTAGTGATAAAAACTGCATGGCATTGTACAGGAACAGGCAGGTAGATCAATGGAATAGAATTGAAGGCCCAGAAATGAACCCACATACCTACAGTCACTTAATTTTCAACAAAGGAGCTAAAACCGACCAGTGGAAAAAAGACAGCATTTTCAACAAATAGTGCTGGTTCAACTGGTGGTCTACATGCAGAAGAATGCAAATTGATCCATTCCTATCTCCCTGTACAAAGCTCAAGTCCAAGTGGATCAAGGACCTCCACATAAAACTAGATACACTGAATCTAATAGAAGAGAAAGTGGGGAAAACTCTTGAACACCTGGGTACGGGGGAAAAGTTCCTGAACAGAACACCAATGGCTTGAGCTCTAAGATCAAGCATCGACAAATGGGAGCTCATGAAATTGCAAAGTTTCTGTAAGGCAAAGTACACTGTCAATAGGACAAAACAGCAACCAACAGATTGGGAAAAGATCTTTACCAATCCTACGTCTGATAGAGGGCTAATATCCAACATATACAAAGAACTCAAGAAGTTAGACTCCAGAAAACCAAATAACCCTATCAAAAAATGGGGAACAGAGCTAAGCAGAGAATTCTCAACTGAGGAAATTCACAGGGCTGGGAAGCACCTAAAGAAATGTTCAACATCCTTAGTTATCAGGGAAATGCAAATCAAAATAAGTCTGAGATTCCACCTCACACCAGTCAGAATGGCCAAGATCAAAAACTCAGATGACAGCAGATGCTGGCGAGGATGTGAAGAAAGAGGAACACTCCTCCATTGTTGGTGGGATTGCAAGCTGGTACAACCACTCTGGAAATCAGTTTGGCAGACCCTCAGAAAAATGGACATAATACTACCTGAGGACCCAGCTATACCACTCCTGAGAATATACCCAGAAGATGCTTCGACATGTAATAAAGACACATGCTCTACTATGTTCATAGTAGCCATATTTATAATAGCCAGAAGCTGGAAACAACCCAGATGTCCCTCATCAGAAGAATGGATACAGAAAATGTGCTACATCTACACAATGGATTCAGCTATTAAAAACAATGATTTCATGAAATTTTCAGGCAAATGGTTGGAACTTGAAAATATCATCCTCAGTGAGGTAACTCAGTCACAAAAGAATGAACATGGTATGTACTCACTGATAAGTGGATATTAGCCCAAAAGTTCAGAATGCCCAAGTTTCACTTAACAGTGACTGCCGGAATGAGAGTGAGGTCCTAGATGGAAGAGTTGGAGAAGGGACTGAAGGAGCTGAGGGAGTCTGCAGTCCCATGGAGGGAGCAGCAGTGTCAACTGGCCTGGACCCCCCCCCCCCCGGTCCTCATTGGGGCTGGACCACCAACCAAAGAATACACATAGAGGAACCCATGGTTTGGACCACATATGTGGCAGAGGAGGGCCTTGTTGGCCATCAGGTGGAGGAGAGGCCCCAGTAAAGGGGAATGTCAAGGTGGGAATATGGGAGTGGGCGGGTGAGTGGGTGGGAGGTGGAATTCCCTCATAGAGGTGGGGGAAGGGGAAGGGATAGGTGGTTTCCAAAGAGGAGACCTAGAAAGGGGGAAACATTGGAAATGAAAATAAAGTATCAAAAAATTTTTAAAAAAGACAGCAAAGTGGTTGTACAAGTTTGTACTCCCACCATCAGTGGAGGAGTGTTCCCCTTGCTCCACATCCTCACTGGCAATTTTAGTCTTAGCCATAGCTATTCTGATGAGTATAAGATGGAATCTCAAGGTCGTTGTTGAGGAAATGCCTAGTCCTGCTGGGACTAGATGCTGCAGGGTAGTGTGGTACCCAAGAAGGGCTCCCCTTCTCTGAGTAGAAAGGGAGGGCACAAGGCTGGGACTAGGAAGAGAGGATAGGAAACTGTGATAGATATGTGAAGTGAATTAAAAAATAAAAAGGTGTATTTTATGATACTATCTGCATATGAGATTACATATTCTTACAAAACATTATTCAGAGATACTCTCATATCTTCCCTTTTATTTTCTATACATGAAAATGCATTTTGGTTACTAAATTTAATTGTAAATCCTTTCCAATGCTACATTAATTAAGAAGCAAAAACACGAATGTTGTAAATAGAGAAGTCAAGAATTGACCTATGATAGTTTTTTATTAAAAATCTTATATTTTCTGTGAAAAACTGAATATCTTCCTCTATGAATACAGTGTGGATATGCTTTTTGTTCAAAGACAGAACATACTGCTTTGTATTTGGCAACCTGATGTAACATTCAAGTCTCCTGAAATAGACTATGCTTACATAAAATGATGAGACCAAAATAAAGATATTACAAATTGAAGAGTGCAATTTGAGATATCAAAATCTCCTCCCATTTGGACCTCCCCGGAGATTAAATTGGAATGTGGCAAGGATTAAAACTTCCAGAAGATGTATAACAAGAATTCCTATCAATACAGTCAATATCACTCCTAGGATGCACTAACATCCACAGGTATATTTTCTATATTCTTCTAACTTTAGAAGCCAGCAACTTCCCTCATTATTGAAGAATAGGAGAAAGCAATTAACTATAGAAATCAAAAGTTGAATGTGTAGAAGAGCTTAACCTTTGCACTGAAAGAGGGAAATGTGTCTTTTATCACTTACTATTGCATGGAAGACAATGATTACAGTCACTTCAAGAAAAAGGAATAAATCAGTGTATAAACATTTTGCTACTTCCAAGCACATTGGCATAGGTGCTTTTATCTTTTGTCACATTGTTCTTAGCTTAAAGCATTCTGTGTCTTTGAACAGAAATCTTGACAGCTGATATTTTCTTCTTCTTACTTCTACTCCAACTGCTAATTGCATATTTACAATCCTTCAATCAAGAGGAAAAGAGAAAAAGATTAGAAACATTTTCTATCTGTCAACAAAACTATGTATTATAATGAAAGATCTACTCATTAAGTATAGAGAACTTCGTAGCATCAATAATAAGTGTTATAAAGGTCACAAAGGTATTATTAATTCTGAAGGAATGCAAGGCCTGGAAAAACAATAAGTCATTTTGACAGTTGCTATGAAGACTATTACCAAATGTTATGTTTACTTGACTAGACTCAATTTATAAAACAAGACCTACAAAAAAAAATCTGCTGTATAATCAATTGAGATGTGCTATTATAAATAACTGCTAATGGACTGAAGCTCTGCTTCTCTTCTTAATGATTGAATTATAGCTGCCTTTTTAAAAAGAATTGCAGTAATTACTAGTGTGGACAGTTTGTGTTCATTTTAAAAATAACCTTAAATCAATGGCATAAAATTGTAGAACAGATTTAATGAAAACATAAATGTTTCCTTTTGAAAGTTGAATTAAGCTAAAGAGTCAAGTCTATTTAAATATAGTATGTGATTACTTCTCAGAGAGAATTCACAAAGGTATTTGTTTATCGTACAAATTAAGGTACAATAGCAGTTTCAAATCCCTAACCATATCGTTGATTAAATTTCTCTGTATATCTCTTAGAAAAATTCAATTCAGAACCCTCAAAAATATTTTATATTTGACTGGATTTTATTTAGTTTAAGAGAAAAATATATAAAGCACTAGATCATGTAAGAAACTCAAGTGTTTAGAGGGTTTTTTTGACTATCATTGGGGCAGTTGTGTTTTTAATTTATGCTTGGTTTCGACAAATTCATGTAGAATGTAGGTTTCAGTAACATCACTGGCTTTTTAAAATATAGATTATTTAATCTTGTCTTCTACAGATATCTGTTTACATAATAATAATAAGTCAGACTTGTTATAAACATTTGCACACAATAATGAACCAAAATTGCTGTGAAAATATAGTTTCGATTTGTGGGCTTATGATTTATTTATTGCTTAGGAAATTTTTTGTAATGTTTACAGGCATTGTCTGTATGTGTGTAGATGCATATATGTGCATGTGTTTAGTATGTGAATGATATTATTACAGATGAGAGAGAGACATCTAGACAGGAGTCTGAAGGAAGAATGGAAGATCTGAGCCTTGTTCCTGTAATGTCAGATCTAAACAAACAGCACAGGTATACACATAAGGCACAACTCAGAAAAGGAGAACAAGTTTAAAACTCGTGCTCAATATTTAAACAAAACTAAATGACCAGGACTCCCAATCTCCTAATCTCAAAGTGTAAAGAATAATCACAAACAGCTGGCTGACTGGCTAGGTGTGACATGGGTGCAGAGGGAAGCAGAAACCTTTAATATAATGTATTGTTTTTAGGGCCTGAGATCAGTAGAACACTGGAGACAAACAGTGCTCCTAGGATGCCACAGGCCCAGCATTGAATGGCAGGAACAGAAACAGGCTTTGCATACATTGTTTTTGGAAAGCGTGAAGCAGTTGCTTGGATTCCAGTTGGTACCAAGGAGCCAAGAACAGAAGAGACTGGCAGAAGAGCAACGTTGCTCCTTTATAAATATGAACATCTGCAGAGAAAGACACCTCAGAATGCAGCCCATATCTGAAGGGAAATAGCAGCAAAGAGGGAGAGCAGGGAAAGGAAGCAAAGCTAAGAAACCCCAGGGAGCAACCGGCTATGTGTTCCTAACATGCTAGAGTCAGGAGCACTTTGTTGTTTAAAAAGCTACCTGGGTAATAACTGAGTGGCTCACATAGAAAAAATTTCATATTAATAAAACGGCTAACTTCTAATGCATAAATTAATGTAATAATTTCCTCCTAAAGACTACAATATAAAAAGGGAAGTGGAAGAACATGCCCACTAACTTATCAAGAAGATGAAGCTGAACACTATCTACGGTAAGTCGTGATGTCAGAATGTACCCTTGGCCTGACATAATGAGAAAGGCACATCACTTCTGTGGTCTTTGCCAAACACCTATCAGCCAGAATAAAAATGAGAAAATGCAAGAAAGATGCTGATTGATAGGCCTGCTACTAATATTAGTCATGCATATCTCAAAACTGTCAAGGTCATTAAAAGCAAAGAAAGATGGAAATCTACCACAGCACAGGAGCACCAGAGAAGGAGAAACATGTATACACTAGGGTGCATTGGAAGGATGATGAACAATGAAAGGACAGCAGCTATTAATTAAGATGATATAAATTAAAGATATTTACATATAATGTATCTATAGTCTTCTAATTATGACCAGTGTGTCACACTAACATAAAAGGTTAAACAGGACATATTGACTAAAGCACGCATAGAAATAGACTGCGCTCGTGTCAAAAATTTCCTAACTATATTTTAAAATAAAGCAGTTGTCTTTAAAGAAGATGTCTAAACCAAATTGCCTTGAGAAAGTCCACAAAAACTAAATTCAAATGTCACTGATTGAGGGGCGGGTTTGAGATCAAATTCCTGACCAGTCAATACAAGGCAAAAGAGTAAGGATCAGACTAATGACACCAGTAAAACGAGACAAAAACTGAAAATGTAGAAGGGTAAAAGAGAAACCTATGGGGAGAGAGAGAGAGAGAGAGAGAGAGAGAGAGAGAGAGAGAGAGAGAGACTTAAAACTTAGAATCAGCTCAGAAAACCTGAAAAAGAGTCAAGCATGTAAGAAAAGACTATACTATCAGAGATTAAAACTAAACTTATCAACACAATCCTACAGATAAGTGGTCAGACAAAGAAGGAATGAGAAGCAAAAAGACTTTTTTTTTTAATTACCTTTAATCTTTATTTTTACAGTCCAGTCATATTATCCCCCTCCCGGTCTGTCCTCCGACAACTCCTCATCCTATTCCTCCTCCCCTGTTTTCAAGAGGATGTCCCTATCACCCCCACCCTACCACACCAGCGCCACCCCACTACACCACACCCACCACACCACACCCTGTCCTGCCAGGCCTCTCCACTCACTGAGGCTTCAAGGATTAGGTGCATCTTTCACTGAAGCCAGACCAAGCAGTCCTCTGCTGTATATGTGTCGGGAACCTAGTACCAGCTCGTCTATGCTGCCTGTTTGGTGACTCAGTGTCTGAGAGATCTTGGGGGTGCAGGTTAGTTGAGAGTCTTCCGATGGGATCACCTTCAACCACAACTTTTAAAATCAGGAAAAAGAAGGAAGTAAAAGTGGGGAGAGAATGTGAAAAATAACCATCGGACTAAACCCAGGGACCCCAGAAGAAGAGATGGGAGAAGGGCTGACAGCAGCTGAGGGGGATTGCAACCCCATAGGAAGAGCAGCAGTATCAGTTAACCAGATTCTCCAGAGCTCCCAGGGACTAAATCACCAACCAAAGAATATACATGGGCCAGTCCATGGCTCCAGCTACATATATAGCAGAGGATTGCCTTATGTGGCATCAATCCAAGGGAGGACCTTGGTCCTGCCAAGGCTTGTTGCTCCATCATAGGTGGATGCTAGAGGCGTGAGGCAGGACTGGGTAGGTGGGTGGGGGAGCACCTTCTTAGAGGCAAACAGGAGGGGAGATGGGAAGGGGGTTTACAGAGGGGAGACTGGAAAGGAAGGGGGACATTTGAAATGTAAATAAATAAAATAACCAAATTTTTAAAAGCTAAAATAAAAATAAAAATAAACAAAGAAAAAATAATCTAAAACTATAGCTAATGAAGACAATAAAGAAGAAAAATGACCAAACTATAAACACTGGAAGTCTAATTGAAGTAAGTTTTCCTAAAACTCAGAAGTTCACCACATATGCAGCCACCAAATCCAGACACTATTACTGATGTCAAGAATATTGCTGACAGGAGCCTGATATAGCTATCTCCTGAGAAGCTCTGCCAGAGCCTGACCAATACAGATGCGGATGCTTGCAGCCAATCATCAAACTGAGGAAGGGGACCGCAATGCAACTGAGGAGGAATCAGGGTTTCGGGAAGGACTGAAGGAGCTGAAGGGTTTTGCAATCCTGTAGGAAGAACAACAATATCAACCAACCAGACCTCCCCTCCCCCGCCCCCCAGAGCTCCCAGGGACTAAACCACCAAGCAAAGAGTACACATGGAGGGAATCATGGCTCCTGCAGCATATGCAGCAGAGGATGGCCATATCTGGCATCAATGGGAGGGAAGGCCCTTGGTCCTATGAAGGCTCAAAGCCCCAGCATAGGGCAAGGCTAGGGCAGTGAGTCTGGAGTGGGTGAGTGGGTGGGGGAGAACCTTCATAGAAGCAGGGGTAGGGAGATTGGATAGGGGGTTTGCAGAAGGGAAACCAGGAAGGGGGTAACATTTGAAATGTAAATAAATAAAATAACCAATAATAAAAAGAGGAAGTAAAAAGAAGAAAAGAAGTAAAGAGGAACCACATGGTGAAATAGCAACATTAGAACTGAACACTGAAGCAGAGTCCACAAATTACAGGCATATAAAGGGAAAACTTGAGGTTACTAAGGAAACTCCTGAGTAAGAAAATCAGCTGGGGATGCTCCCAGCTGCTTGTGACCATGGCTCTCAAAGACAGAGATAGAAAGGGAGGAAAGAAAGAAGGAAGGGAGGAAGGAAGGGAAGGAGGGAGGGAGGGAGGGAGGGAGGAAGGAAGGAAGGAAGGAAGGAAGGAAGGAAGGAAGGAAGGAAGGAAGGAAGGAAGGAAGGAAGGAAATAATATATAATAATAATAATAAATTAATAAATAACATATAATTTAAGTTCTGAGTCTTAAAATAGCCTTCATTGTTGTGAGAACTATTTTGATCTGACTTTGGAAAGTGCAAATACAGGAGGGCTTCTGTTCCACATCTTTAAGAAACCACCACGAAGGGAAAAGCAATGACAAGATGAGGACACATGCCTTTGTACGACTAGGTACTGACCACAGGGTCTTGCTGCATGCTCGGTGATTACCACTGAGCCTTCTCCCCGACAAGGCTCTCAGGTGATGGAGAAGGCACTGACTTGAATCTTTACAGCGTGATTATCTCATCATAACAGAGCCTCTCCCCACAGACTTCCTTCTTTCCAAGAACAATATTTAAGCCTAATATCAAACCATTTTTTCACTCTAAAGATTTACTCATTTCTCTCATGTGTACAAGAGGTTACAAAATATTGAAGCTGCTTTTTTCTCCTATTAATCTATCTTTTGTTACAGACAGTCCTAGCTAAGACTTCATGAAGAATGAAAGAAAAAAATCATTTTTTGTTCCCTTAATAGTTCCTTGTAGACTTAAGGATAAATGAGAGTTTGAAAAATAGAGTATATTATAGATAATGTACTCACTGTTACAAAATCTCAGGCTGGACCCCCTTCGTTTCTCTAATCCATGGTTATCCCATAAAAAAAATAGAGAACACAAACACAGCACAGTGAGAACAGTATAGAAGATGCACAGAGTTTATTGTGTAAAAATGTGGAACACTCTCAAATGATGGGAGTGAACAAGGACAAACAGGCCATCGTTGTGACCTTCACATTCAGCATGCTTTCAAATATTTCTAACGCTTCTAGAATATGTGGTTTTCCTGGAAGCCCTTTTTCTGTTCAGGGGCAGTGTGTCCTTGTTCTTTATGGAAAAGGAAAGAAAAAACTGGTAGGTAGTAATCTTGGGGTGTTTAGGGCTCAAGAACTAGGTTTAAACAGTTATAAGTCAACTTCTGGGAAGCTCAGGATGTCAGATTTCTCTCAGTCGACTATAAGAGAAAAGTCTAGCCCAATGTTCCGCAAGCCCGCTTATACCAAACTATTTCCCTAGCACCATGATCTCAAAGAATGTGTGGTATAAAAACAAAATCAGTGAAAACTTGTGAGGATGGATTTCCAAAAGCATTATCATCTGTTACACTGCAATTGTTGTCCTATGGCTTTTGTGATTTAGTTTCTGATAAAACATGAGTAAATAGTCATTGTACCTTCTCATTTTTATTAATGAAGTTAGTTACTTTATGTCTCAATCACGGCTTCCCCTTATTCCAGTTCCTCTCTCTCATCTCCTCCACCCATATTCTCCTCTTCTACCCTTCTCCTCAGAAAAGGGTAGGACTTCCATGAACCTCAACCAACCTTGGCACATAAAGTTACAGTAATACTAGGTACATTTTCTCCTATTGGCTAGACTAGTCAACTCAGTTAGTGGAAAGGGATCTAGAGGCAGGCAAGGTAGTCAAAGACAGCCCCTGCTCTTGAAGTTAGGAGTCTCACATGAACGCTCACCTTCACAACTGTTATATATGTTCTGAGGGCTTAGGTCCATCCCAAGTATGCTCTCTGGTTGGAGTCCAGTCTCTAAATGCCCCTATGGGTCCAGTTTAGTTGATTCTGTAGGTTTTCTTGTGATGTTCTTGAGCCCGCTGTCTCCTTCAATCCTTCCTCCCCCTCCTCTGTAGGATCCCCCCGAGCTCCATTTAATGTTTGCTGGTGAACCTGTTTCCATCAGTTGCTGGGTGACAGCAAGCAACAGAATGCGAAATAAAGAGAAGACAACTCCACATGGGTAGCAATGGTTTGCGTTGTTTTCTTTGGTCTTCTCCCATTTTTATGCCAGGCCTGAAGTGGTATTGAAACAGCAGCCGACATCTCCAGTGTCAGACTCTGAACAATGGTCCTAGAAGGTGAAGATTATACTTTATTTGCTGGGCGTGATGAGTTCTCACCCCTCTCGTGACTACATGAAGGAGTAACTGTGAGGGACTTGTACTCCATTCATCCTGCTCTGTACACAGCCAGAGCAGAAAAGCAGTGGATATGACTTTAAACTATTCTAAGGAAAGTGAAACGGGGCTGTTTCACAAAAATGACTCTGAGACATACCATAGAATGCTCAAAGCCCACAAGGGAAAGCTGAGAGATGCTACTTTGGGAAAAGCAGGTACTCCTGAAAGTAGAAGACTTTGGAAAATAATGTACATGACATACAGGAAATGCTCATAGAAGAGAGGAAAATAATCTAGCTTTTTATCTCTGGCAGAATTCTAGGCACAACACAAGCAGGAAATGAAGGTTACAAGCAGCCTACAACTGTACCCACAAACAGCCAATCTTCAAAGCCCAAAAATACCCTCTCCCCCTCTTTTTCTCTCCCCTCTCCCCTTCCTCCCTTTATCTCTCTTTGTGTGTATATCTCCATTCATTTCTTCTTCCCACAGTCATCTACTAAATTCAGATTTACATTTATACATGGCAAGGAATACAGACATTAACATTTTTGATGAGTTATGGAGCGCTGTAATAGTCTCAATCTGTTGGAAAAATAAATGCTTTGATGAGACATGAGAGCTACCCTTAACTGTATAGAATAAATATTTAAACTATGGGTAAAAATTATACTAAGTTAGGAAAATACTATTAAAAATAGTAGGTCTACAACCTCCCTAGCCATTGACAGTTGGCTAATGTTATAGTACAAGATGTGAAATCTCTCCCACTGAACAAGCCTTAAATCCAGCTAGACAATTGTAAGTCACCCACAATGTAAAAGTGCCAATATTTCACTATTGAGGATATCTTTGTAGGCCAGTCATTGCTGTAGTTCTTAGCCTTTAGAGCTGAATAGCACTACCAATTTCTTCTCTACCTTAGAAGTTTACACAAAAACTTCCAATACTATGAAAACTAGTCTTCAGGAAGGAGGTTTTCAACTCAGTTTAGTTTGGTTTTCCTATGTACTGTGTCTGAAGTATGTAGTGTCTTCAGCAATAGTATCTTACCTTCAAGTTTAAAAGAAAATGCAATGAAAAAATCTTATATTGCTTTGAGAGTTTCTTGAACTCCCCTGAGCAACAGCTCAAAAGGATGTGTTGCTAAATCCCCATCTTTGGAGGAGACTTAAATAAAAACTACCCATCTTTCTAAGGTCCCAGTGACTAGCCAAGGTCTTTTCTAACAAGTTCAAACAAGTAAACCAACGAATGAGTTTATTAGACTTACAGAGCTATGGGTAAGATTTGTGGGCAGGAACATGGATGGCCTTAAAACAGCCACACTGGATGATGACTTTGCCATTGCTATGCAGAATGACCCCCAAACTCTCAAGTAGCAGAATTTTCCCTGCTCAATCACCTTAAATATTTATACAACAAGAGGCCTGTGGTTGGACAGGGAAAAGGAAGGTGCAGCGAAGAGTTGCAGAGACAGAAATGGAGGAGACAGGTAGGGGAGAAGGAAACAAGATGGAGGGTGATGAACAGGATGATTCAGATTCCCCATGATTTTAAATAGTCATATAGGATATCATATAGGGATAGAATAATTGGGATAACTTATTTCATCTATGTGGGCAGCTTGTACCGTTATCAATTGGCCCCTAATTTATTATGAGAGCATCTGGTGAATTGAGAATTTATTGATAAATAAATCTGTCTGATTAATTATAAGCTTCTAGAGTTTTGTTTTACTGGGTTACTGGAATATGGGGCTGACAACCACTTGGGGTTTATGGCTGAGAAGGTGTGAGTGGCACTGAGGCAGGTGAACCTGAGAAGGGAAGACTGCTAACTGGGGCTAGCTAGAGGCAGTGAGACTGCTGAGCAGAAAGTAGCTGGGTGTAGAGCAGGAACTTGCCATTCTTTTTAAATATTTCCCGCAGCACCCTCATCCTTCCCTATCTATATTATCTACACTTTCCCCAAAGACCATGTGCAATTAGGGTAAACTTGCATTCAACTGATTGTCAAGGTAGCTGAATATATAGGAGAAAGACCCATTACCCTCCCAGCTACATCCTTCTAGAAAAGAAGGTAAACATCTGCGATGAACTTTTATTAGCAGGCACAATGATCAGAATTCCTGAAAATGGAAACAGTTTGGTTTTGAGGATAGCCCTATAGTAAAGAAGGTTACCTATCTGGCACTGATGTTTTGTTAGTCTGTGGGTAGCTCTTAGAAGGATCATTATTGTCCCATGTGGCAAAAACTATATACAAACACACACACACACACACACACACATACACACACATAAATATATAATTTAATATAAATTAAAGTAAACCTATAAAATGCTGTGTGTCCATGGGGCTTACTTGAGCACGAGCAGTGTTCTCTCTCCCCCCTTCCCACCACTGGATTAGAGTCTCTAACCCTCCCCAGTTATGCCCCTGGCTCCTATTCCTCTCTTCACAATTCCTGACTCCTACTACCTACCCTCTAGAGATCGCCCCCTCCCCCCCCCATGGTCTCTTTCTGCTTCTCTGACTTCTGCACTTATTCTACATTATGTGCTCAAATCTGAAGATTCAGATCTAGGATCCACTAATAAAATAGAACCTATGATGCTTATCTTTCTGAGTCTGGGTTACCTCCCTCACTGTATTTTGCAGTTCCATCCATTTCTCTGCAAATTCCATGATTTCGATATTTTTTTTACAACTGAACAGAATGTTCCAGTGACTATGTACCACATTTGTATTCTCTGTTCCTTGGTTGAAGGACATTTAAGTTGTTTCCACTTGGGGAGATCCTCCAATGGCCAAAATGCAGAGGATAAGTGAGTATGGGGTACCCAGCCTCAATTGATAAATCTATAATATAATCTCTACAACTGAGGCTGAAAGAAAATCATGGAGAGATTTTAAGACCCAGAGGAGGAGACACTGGCGCTACATAGTTTCTTGTAGACAAGTCAGGGGTGGTGCATACATGAAATCACAGCAATATTGTTGCCTAAATACAATCGGGACAGTGGCAATTCCAACTGACATGCCAGTGTAGATGCAGAAATTTTACAAGATCCCACCCTGAAATGAAGAGCTATAAAGTCTATAGTATAGATAATTAATGACTGATGAGGAGAATCAGGTTTCTCCAAGGATGGGTTATCCAATCTGAAGTGGACCGACCTAAACACATAATGGTCTCAGAAACTTATGTATATAATATATATGTATGCGTGTGACAGAAACAAAGCATACATGGTGATATGCTTATGCGTGTAATAATGATCAGTAAAGAACAAAAGGTTATGAATTTTAGAAAGAGTAGGCAAAGTTGGAGAGGGGGAGGGAGGTGTAGAAATGACATAAATACAGTACTATTATGAAATTCTAAAAGAAAATAAAATTTTTAATGAAAATGTTTTTTTAAATCTTTAAGCAGCCACATGTGCGCGTACATGCACACCACACACACACACACACACACACACACAGAGAGAGAGAGAGAGAGAGAGAGAGAGAGAGAGAGAGAAAGAGAGAAACACCTGCAATTCCAGCTTAAAAAACAAAGTCTAAATGATGTTTAAGGATCCCATTACCCCATTTTTAACACTAAAATTACCCAAATGTCAGCAAAGAATCTTAAGATATGAAAAAAATATGGCTCTATCACAGAAAAGATGACCGAAAATATTTGTTCCCAAGGAAGTACATACTTGGTAGAAAAAGATTTTAAGCCAATTCCCTTCAGAGGCAAAAGAGGAAACATGGCCAAGTAGTTGAGAAATTCAAGAGTACAAGCAGTATGTGTACAAACAGAAACTATCAATGTGGCACTGAGTGGTCTAAGATAACTACAAATTATAAAATTAGAAAAGGTATAAAACTGAAACTAAAACTTACTGGAGCTCTTCAGTAGTGGGTTTGAAGAGGCAGAAAAAGAATCAGCAATCTTCAAGGCAGATCAACTGAAATTACTCTAGATAAGGAAGACAAAGAAAAGATCAAGGGAGATTATCACATTACGACCAGGACCAGTTGGTGCATATGCTACTGCTTCCTAGGGGTTCCAGCAACACTGGAGGGAAAGAGAACAGAGGAACAGTTAAAGGAATAATGTTCTCTGAGCTCAATTTAGATCAGGAAAACCTACCTACATTCAACAAATGCAAAAGATAAGCATAAACATAATTGATTTGTTGTGTATTTAGTGAGGGATGGCAGTTGTTAATGACTTTCTATCCAGCTCTTTCTGCTATGATCTTTAGGCTCTAGAATATGCACCCAACATGGAATGACAGGGAGATAGTCAGCCATGTATGGATTAAAATGTTGAGGAAACTTACATATTTTATCCACTAAAATGCATCTTTTTTAAAAAATACAATTGCTTAGCTTGCAAACCCACGTATTTTGACCAAGTAGACACTGATTGTGTCAATTTTGTGTGCTCATTTTTGGCTCATAGTCTAGAACTTCATTTACCTCTAGCAAAGGTATAAAGGTTTAAACAATGACTTTCCTCAAATTTTCGCATCGTAAACCTCTGCGACCAGTAATAAAGGGAAAAATATAAAAGTAATCTAAACACAGTGTTCAGATTATCACACTGCTTCACCAACCACCGCAGTCTTCATAGTTATGTATTCTCTCTTTAAGAAAATGTGTGTGTGTGTGTGTGTGTGTGTACATTCAGAGAACTATAACAGTTTGGGTTGTGAGAAATTTTGGAATCCTAGTATGTAGAACATTTTAAGAATGCATTTAATTTAAAAATAAAATTGGGGCTGGAGAGCAGACTCATTGGTCAAGAGCACTATCTGTTCTTTCAGAGAACCAAAGTTTGTTTCCCAGAATTCATAGGAAAGCTCACAACACACTGCAACTCCATCTCACGGCATCAGATGCCCTCTGCTACTCTTTGCAGGCACCAGGACCACACATAGTGCACAGATTTACATGCAGGCAAAATATCCATATGTATAAAATAAATATTAATTATTTTTTAATTTTATAAAAATAAAATATTTAAAAAGATTCTTAATAGCCATTTTTTTCTAAAATTAAGTTTACAAACACCCTTTGTTTTCTCTGTTTAATAATAGTTATAAATTTATGGAGCAGTTGGGTTACAGTGAAGTAAATCACAACCTGTAACAATTAAATCTATAAGACTAAAGAAAAGAACGGATTACCTGTCTTCATGCAGAGACAAATAGCTATTACTTCATTCAGTGCATACATTGTGCTATACACAATACTAGGTTTGACAGGCAGCCAAGTCTTTATTGAACTAAACTCATCTGTATGTCCTACAGTCTTTTTCAGCAGTCTAAGCCAGGGTTGAGTTACGAAAAACATACACTGAAATATTTATCAAAAGTGTGTGTGCATGTGTGTATGTGAGAGAGAGGGGGAATTTAGGGGGAGAGAGAGAGAGAGACAGAGAGAGAGACAGAGAGAGAGAGAGAGAGAGAGAGAGAGAGAGAGAGAGAGAGAGGCTACAGATATATTTTGGGAGAAGGAAAAAGAAGTCATCCTTCTTATCAGGCTTTTAGGTAAACTCTCAGTCATTTAAGTGGCTTGTTCTAAGACTCCCTGTTACTTTAGGATTCTAAGTATAAAAACTAACTGGAAATATTATAGCCTATATCTCACAGTCCACCCCCCCCGTAACATTATAAAATTAATCTGAAATACTGAGTAAAGCTCAAATTTTATTTCAGTCCTAAAACATAGACTGTATTCATCTGAACGGTGGAAATGTTATTGATTGATATGGAACATTACATTATCATTGTTTTAAAAGGACTGGAAGAGATGTTGCCTTGTGCTCAAGTAAATGGTATGATAAAATAAGACAGGCCTTTCAAGTATGGCTGAAGGAGAGGGATGTTACACAGTTGTCTATATTCAAATTAACAAACATATATGTTTAAATACTTATGGACATGTATGCTTGTATAAATACACAGGAATGCTTTTTATCATGGACAACATTTGGTCTAAAAATGAAAAGGACAGAAAATTTGCAATTCAAAGAAGACCACACTATGTCAAGAAAATCAAAATTTGTAGGGTTATCTCCCTGGAAAGCAAGGGTAAAAAGGGAAGATAATTGCATTGCAATTCAAGTACAAAGCACAAAACTCTATCTAGAAAATCACAGCCATCGTGTGTGTGAATAAAAATTTGCTATTGCTGAGAGACTGCGATTAAAAAAAATAAAGTAGTATCAAAGAGAATATTGGAACTGACAGGTCAAATACAGAGAAATGTTAACTGATTCTTTGAACCTCATAGGGGATAACATCAAGGTTGAAAATATGTTCATTTGGTTACTTTTCCTTGGGAAAAAAATAGGAAGAGGAAAGATTCTGGAGACTATACCTTTAAGGAAACCATAGCAATAAGCATGCACGTGTCTCTTGGGTCTGAAACCAATCAAGTGTGGGTTAATAGGAAACAGGCTTTAGAAAAATGCAATATTTTTTCTCCTTTAAAAAGAAATTTTGCCATGAGAGTATAATTTTCCTATGAATAAGTGCTTTTGTTATTTTAATCTAATAAAAGATGTTTTTGGAAAGAGGGTGCCAGAGAAAAAGAAGGGTGTGATCTGCTTGTGTATGTCCTTATCAGATCATTTATACCCAAGCCCCTCTGGTGTGAGCTACTAAAGAGGGGGAAACACAGTCTCCATGATGGTGTCTGTGTGTTTGAATTTATTTATGGGGAAAGAAAACAAGTGCCACCCTCTTCAAATCCTCTTGTCTGTTTATAGTCATTTCTTGTCAAGTCATGCCATGGGCAAGATAGGACACCAACATTTAGTGTAACACATGACAGGGACTTTACTACCAACAAAAGTCCTTTGAAAATGGAGACCTTGACATACCACAATGCACTACCAGGTTGTAGTGAACAGCACAGTGAGCAGATGGTAACTACACAAGTATATGTCTTACGAAGTCAGTTGTGACCAGGGCCTGTGTCCTTGTCCATTCCCAGTCTCTCTACTGCTTCTACAAATGCTGATGTGAGGACCATGCCCTGCATCTTCTGAGCCAGGACATAGCTTTCTAGTTCTTAAGAACACATAAGAACTAACAAGGTTCAAGAAGCAAAATGTGACCCCCACTATATGTGGAAATGCTCAAGTCTATGTCATATTTCAGATTTGACATCATACATAGGGGTGAGACTCAGAGGGAAGCCTGGAGCCTGCATCTCAATAAAGACATTAAGTTCTTCTTACACACACCACCAACACAGCAATGGTGCCTTCAATTCCTCACAGCTAGAAACCTTTAAATGAAGAAACAGAGCTTATGTGAATGTGTCCTCTCATCCCTAAGTTCTCTCCTCACAGCCATAAGCCAGGTTATTTGGATTGTATTATGCTTTCTTTAATAAGTTAATTTTTAATGAATATTTTATTAATTTACATTTTAAATGTTATCCTTTCCCAGTTTCTCCTCTGAAAACCCCCTATCCCATCCCTCCTTCCCCTGCTTCTATGAGGGTGCCCCCTCACCCATTCACTCACTCCCACCCTGGCATTCCCCTACCCTGGGGCATTGAGCCTTCACAGAACCAAGGGCCTCTACTCCCATTGATGCCAGACAAAGCCATCCTCTGCTACAATGCAGCTGGAGCCCTGGCGCCCTCCATGTATACTCTTTGGCTGGTGATTTAGTCCCTGGGAGCTCTGGGGAATCTGGTTGGTTGATATTGTTGTTTTACCTATGGGGTTACAAACCCTTTCAGCTCCTTCAGTCCTTTCTCTAACTCCTCCACTGGGGTCCCCTGCTCAGTCCAATGTTTGGCTGTGAGCATTCGCCTTTGTATTGGTCAGGCTCTGGCAGAGCCTCTCAAGTAACAGCTATATTAGGTTCCTGTAGGCAAGTACAGAAGTACTTGGCATCAGGAATAGTGTCTGGGTTTGGTGTCTGTATGTGGGATGGATCCAGGTGGGACAGTCTCTGGATGGCCTTTCCTTCAGCCTCTGCTCCACACCCTGTCCCTGTATTTCTTTTAGACAGGAGCAATTCTGGGTTAAAAATTTGGAGATGAGAAGGCGACCCCAACCCCCAACCAGGGGCCTTTCTTTACCTCCTGATATGGTCTCTACAGGTTCTCCCTCTCCTTTGTTAGGCATTTCAGCTAATCTCATCCCTGTTAATGACTTCATGAAATTCTTAGGCAAATAGATGGAACTAGAAAATATTATCCTGAGTGAGGTAACCCAGTCACAAAAGAACACTCATGGTATGTACTCACTGATAAGTAGATATTAGCCCAAAAGCTCAGAACACCCAAGATACAATTCACAGACCATATGAAACTCAAGAAGAAGGAAGACCAAAGTATGGATGCTTCAGTCCTTCTTAGAAGGGGGAACAAAATACTCACAGGAGGTAGAGGGTGGGAGGGACTTGGGAGGAAGAGAAGAGGGGGAGGGGGAGAGGGGGGAGGATCAGGTATGGGAGGAGACAGGGATGATATACAGAGGGTCAGGAGTTTGAACAGAGGTGTGTAGAATGGGGAATGGGGAGCTGGGGTAGCCACCAGCAAGTCTCAGATGCCAGGAAAGCAAGAGGCTTATCCAGTGTCCATCAGAGCCAAGGTATATTTTGGAGCCACTGAACATTTCAGTGGTGGATAAATGTTCATCACAGATCAATTTAGCCTTTGAGATGTGAATGGCTTTATTAGAATGTCTTAATGACATCACAGAAACTTTAGTTTGGTGGGAGCATTTATCAACCTAATAATGCTTCTCTCAATCTAAAATCTGCCAAAAATGCAGAAACAATTGTTAATACTCTTTGACTAACACATTTCATAGCTAAAAGTATTTTTTTTCAAACTAGAAGTTGTTTCTATTCCTCAATTAGGATTTCATCAACAAATTTTGCAACTTTTTTACACTAGACATTTTCGTGTTTTTTTAATACAAAAATAATTATTAATTTTGTCCCATAAGACCAACAGTATTTTATACGTATATTGCCCATTCTCTATAGTAAGTCCCTAATAGATTATTACCTCTTCTTTCTTATCCTTAAAAGTCAAATATTTAATGTCCTAATTTTCATTTGGATTAGTGAAAGCATTACTCAAAGTTTTCCAACTCCAGTTTTATGTCCCACAGAAGAAAAGTGTCACTAAGTGTTCTTTGCTCAGCTATCTGTAATGACACCGCCAATCAAATTATACGTGGCCTTCTCTTCTGCAGCATAAACCTCCTTAGTCAGATTCAAACATGCTAGCTATTTTTGAGAAGTTGACCTCTAGAAAGTAAAGGTGTGGGCTCTGTGGCTAACCAAGGAAATGTGCTGCAGAGATGATAGGTAACCTTTTCTGTACAGTGGTTGTTGCTTGAGGAAGCCAGTGTGCCCTGGAGGAAAGGGGCCCCATCGAGGCATTGGGGTTTTTTCCTGTCTTCTTATTACCAAGCCTTGTGTCCGTGGAAAAGTTGCTTAACCACATGGCAGCTAGATGTAGGTAAATATGCCAGATCCCAATCTCAAAAGGATGGTCAAATAACACCCAAAATGTCATTTTAAAGTTATATATATCATTGAATTGAGCACTTTTAAGGATTATTTAAGTAGGATACCTTGAAATTGTCAAAAACCAAAGTCAGTTGCTGTCATTTATGTCAATCACATACTAAGTTAATAGGGCCTCGGGAACTTGTGTTCTCCTTTCCTTTGTTTGGACTTGTTGGTATCAATTTCTAACTTGTTATTTGGTAAGAATTGTAGAAAGTGATAGATGTACATCCTTTCCCTCTATATCCTTCAATTGTAACAGCCTGCACCTATTGAGAGAGAGCAGAGTGAGGAGATTGACCATGGTTATTTAGGTCTGTGTGCATCTGCATACAATGTGTAGATTGTGCAGTCAGCACCAACGTCAGAATACAAGGCAGTTCTATCACCTTAAGTATCTGTCCTCTATAGACTAGCCCCTCCTCTTGTCCAGCTTCCTACATTTACATTTCCAAATGCTGGCAAGCATTGGTTCATATTTACCTTGTTTTGTCATTTCAGAAATGGTATGTGAATGAAAATAAAAGCTACGTGGTTTAGTGACTTGAGTTTTTGTTCAGTATAATCACCTTGAGACTCACCCAAAAGTTGAATGTACTCATTATACTGTCTGCGGGAGCCTCTGCTTTCTTTGTAATAAAATGTTTTGCATTCTGTTTGCTTTTGCTTTGCTCATAAAAATCTAAGTATTTAGATATGTAAGAGGATCTTTCAGAATCAATTTTCTTTAGTTTAATGATGCCCAATTGATCAATACTTCCTTTTATAGATCAGGCTTTTGGGTTAACAAATTTAAAACTTCCATGTAAATCTGAGGACAAATGTAAAATGAAATCACCTAGATGTAGATAACATTATTGTCAACATAAAATCATATTCCAAAGAGCCAGCAGCAACAACCAAAGTCTTTTTACTATGTGAATTAAAAAGACTCTATAGCACAAAATTAGCATATAAAGATTCATTATGTTTTTATAAGTTACCAATGAACAAGTGAAACTTAAGGTGAAATAAAACACTAAACCCTTTTTTTTTATCATACAAAAAGCGAATTGCTTATGGCTAATTCCAACAAATCATGCAGAACATTTATATGAAAATGTCAGAAAATATTAATGAAAGAACTTAGAGAAGATTGGAATTAATATGTCATGGTCATGAATGGAAAAATGATTTGGCATCAGAACAAAGGTAAATTGATATAGAGCTGTAACACAATTACGTTCAAAATTCCTAAAAGGACCTTGTGGACATAGACAATATTATTCTGTAATTGAAACCCAAAGACTTAGATAAAAAATCTTGTAAATGAAAATTTAAAACAACCACCTATCTATTATTAGGATTAATGCATACCCACAGTACTTTGCTTTCCATGGACTAGTATTAAGGCCCTATTGCTGAAGACAACACATGTATAGTTTTTCTTGAACATGGAGAAGTTGATCTAGCACCTAGATCCTTTACCCCTACTGACAATGGTTCAAGACTAACACAGCTAGAAACCCTGAGATCTCAACATGATCTCTCTCAGAGCTATGAGGAAGAAGAGTCAAAAAAGATTGTAGGAGCCAGAGAAGATGGATGACTCCAAGGAAATAGTGTCCTCCAAACACAACAGGATTGACACGTGTGGATTCACAGAAACTGATACACATAGGACCTTGCACAGGTTCAAACCAGATGGGGTCCAGCACTTAAGAAGCTATCTACAGTTGACAAGTTACAAGGAAAAATTAGTTATATTCAATGGACAATCACTGAATATATTAACCATACTTTAGGATAGCCCCCATATTCTGCAGTAGATGGCCAACACAAACTCAATGTTTTGTTTCTTCTGTAGTTTTTTTGTTTGTTTGTTTGTTTGTTTGTTTCAATTTGCTTTATTTGGAATTTTTGCCTTATTGGGCTTTGGCTTATATATTTTGGTTTCTTTTTTGTGTGCATGTGTTTTATTTTCAGGCTTTTGCTCATTTGTTTTTGTTTGGTTGGTTTTTCTTTAAGTATTTCTTTTTATTTACCTTCTGTTATATACTACATCCCAACTGCAGTTTCCTCTTCCTCCCCTCCCCCAATTTCTCACCCCTCAATTCTACTTCCCCAGATCCAACCTACAATGTAACCCTCGCTTCACCTTCTCTCTAAAAAGAACCTTCAGTGATATCAGTCAAATGAGGCATAACAAGGTACAATTAGACCCGGTACATATTCTCAGATGGATGAGGCAATCCAGTAAGAGGAAAATGGTCCCAAAGGTAGGCAAGAGTCAGATATAGCCCCTGATCCCACTGTTAGGAATCTCACAAGAGCATCAAGCTACACAACCATAACATTCAGGCAGAGGACCTAGGTCAAACCCATATAGGTTCCTTGATTAGTGTGAGCCCCCTTAAGTCCCAGCTGGTTGATTCTGTGGACCATATTCGTGTGGTGTTTTGATCCCTCTGGCCTCTCCAATCCTTCCACCCCTTTCTCCTCAAGACTCCTCAAGCTCAGTCTAATATTTGGTTGTGGGACTCAGCATCTGCTCCCATCAGTTGTTGGATAAAGTCTCTCTGATGATGATTAGGCTAGGTTCCAGCCCTGTGGCTAGGTTGGTTGAGACCTTGCCTGGTTACAGAGGAGGGCAATTTTCAGGCTCTGTGTCTATTATGAGTTTTTTCTAGTGTCACCCTCATAGATTCCAGGAGTTTCCATTGTACTAGCTTTCTACCTCAGTGGAGAAATGCCCCCTTATTCCAGTCATTTCTCCCATTATTCTCTCCCTCCATCTCCCAACTTGAATCCTTCTGTACCCATTTCCACGTGCTCCCACTCCAACCATGAAATCTATTCCATCTCTCTTTCCCAGGAAGATCTTTGTGCCCAAGCCCCTTTAATCCCTCCTTATTACTTAGCCTTTCTGGGTCTGTTGTTTATAGCAAGATTATCATTTGCTTTACAGCTAGCATATACTTGTGAGTATATACCACGTTTGTCTTTCTAGGACTGGGTTTCCTCACTAAGTATGATTTTTTTTTCTAGTTCCATCCATTTGCCTGCAAATTTCAGATGTTTTTTAAACACCTGTGTAGTATTCCATTATGTAAATGAAGCATATTTATTTATTTATTTATTTATTTATTTATTTTATTACCTCTCCTTTTCTTTTTCTTTTACAATTCTCTGTTTGAAAATGCTTCATGTTTTGTACGAATATTCTTCCACAAACCTGTGATTTTCTGCAGCAAAGGGGACAGCTCACACTTCTCAGAGAAGACGTGGGCCAATGCTTTCTTCACCTTTTCTTCCACTTCTCCCAGGTCTTTGTCCAGAGCGACCTCTCCAGTGACAGAGTAAATGTATATGAGGAGTATTGGCAGTTCCTTGGGACTGTAGTCATCACTGGTTCTCTGGCTTGAGGACTTAATCATAGGTAGCAGCTGATTTAGCACACCAGCCATGGTTGACTCTCCAGGGCTCTGTAGAAGGAGCCTTTCAAATGCCAGGAAGTTATCCCACTTGGCAATCTGTGGGTGCTTCAGAGTTTGAACTGTGGCCATCCCAAGCTGTAGAAGCCCACAATGATTTGTAAGAGCTCTGAGGTTGCTCTTGAAGAGTTGTATATAGGACATGAGCTTCCCTGGAGTGACTCTTCCCATACACATCTTGATGGGCAGGTTCTCTCTGCTGGCTGCCTCCACTAGATGTCTCGGAACTTTCATCACTGCCTCTTTGTGCTTGGTGTTCAGTAAGGCTTACCATAGGGTCTTGGCTGAGGCATCATTGGATGGTGCGAGGCAGCCTGGTACAATCACGTTCTGGTTTTCCTCCACAGCCTGGACAGCAGTGAGCTCTGTCATGTTGACCATCATGTCATTAGTGTGGCCTGGAAGCTGTGGAAGCATTGAAATGATCTTCCCTACTAAGTTGTCTCCATGGTGTCCAACCGCTCCTGTGAGATCCAGAGTTCTATCCACAAAGACCGCGGAAGCTCTGCCTGTAGCAATCTTTTTCCTGTTATTGGCGGGGGCATAATTTGCCAGATCTGTAGAGATGACCCAACTGAGGGAACCCACGGCGAAACACTCCTCTTGTACCCCTAGATGTCACTGAGGCCTGACAAGAGGCATCTGATGTACAGCAGGATCTCTGGGGTTAGGGCAGTGGCATTCACCTCACCCAAGCTGTTCAGCTTCCTCATGTCGAGTCTGGCACTATTAAGAACATGTACATCCTGAGGTAGCAGTGGGAAAAGAGTAGCAAAGGCAAGGTGGGGAGGAGCAGGGGTGAGCAACAACAGGACTGGAGCACCTCAGCCATGTAGTTCATATTGTCCATCCACTCACAGAGTTTCTCCTCCAGCCGTTCGAACACTGGCTGCTGCCCCTCTAGCTCGGCCACTGCAGCCGCTGATACATTATTAGTGGTGAGGTGGACTGCGTGGCTCCTGGCTGTGACCACCACACAGAGCTGAAAGGGACTGCGGCAAATGATGTCTTGTAGAGTGTCTACTATCCGGCCTTTCAGCAGGCTGCTCAAAATGAACACTGCCCGAGGCTGCTTGGTTCCACCGCCAGTTGCATGGGGTTCAAATTCCCTCTGGTGGCACACAGGACCCTTCACCACCTCCAGAAGCCTACTTGATCTGCAGCTCCAGTGCAGGCTCTCCGCGCAGGCAGCGTCCAGGTAGACCATGAACCACTTCACTTTGGCCAGCAAACTGCCCCCAGCCTTGCTGGGCAAAGGACAGTTCGCCCACGGCGCTCATGTTTCGGTATTCGCCCCAGCTGGCCAGGGGTCTCACCAGCAGATAGGCAGGAACTACGGTCAGAACGCAGGACTTCCGGATACTGAGTACCTTGAGACTTTGACAGTCAACACAGTACACACGGGCCGGTCTCTCTGTAACACATTTTTTTAAAAATCCGTTGTTCAGTTAAAGGCCATCTAGGTTGTTTTCAGTTTCTGGCTATTATGAATAAAGCTTCTATGAATGTAGATGAATAAATGTCCTTGTGGTAGGATGACACATGCTTTGGGTATACGCCCAGGAGTGGTGTGGCTGGGTATCCTGGTAGATAAGTTCCCAAATTTATGAGAAACTACCATATTGATTTCCAAAGTGGCTGTACAAGTTTGCACTCCTACCAGCAATGGAAGAGTATTCTCCTTGCTCTATATCCTCACCAGACTCAACTCTCTTTGTTATTTATCTTAACCTTTCTTACAGGTATACAGTGGAATCTCATAGTTGTTTTGATTTATATTTCCCTAATGGCTAAGGATGTTGAACATTTCTTTAGATGTTTCTCGGCCATTTGAGAGTCCTCTTTGATAATGTTCTGTTTAGATCTGGACTCCATTTTTAATTGAAGTATTTAGTTTGATGATGTATAATTTCTTGATTTCTTCATACATTTTAGATATTAGACCTCTATCAGATGTGGAGTTAGTAAAAAATCTTTCCCCATTTTATAGACTGCCATTTTGTTTCCTGGAAGGGGTGTCCTTTGCCTTACAGAAGCTTTTCCATTTCATGAGGTCCCATTTCTTAATTGTTGATTTTCATGACTGTACTATTGGTGTTTTGTTCAGGAACTTGTCTCCTGTGCCAAAGAATTTAATGCTATTCCCACATTTCTTTTCTATCAGATTCATGTTTCTGGCATTATGTTGAGATCTTTGATGAATTTGGACTTGAGTTTTATAAAGGATGATAGATATGGATCTATTTGGATTTTTCTACATATTGACATCTACTTAGACCAGCACCATTTGCTTTCTTTTCTTTTCTTGTATATATACGACTTCTTTATAAAAAATCAGGTGTCCATAGATACATGGTTTTACATCTGTATCTTCGATTTGATTCTATTGATCAGTCTTTCTGTTTTTAAGCCAATAGCATATGATTTTTATTACTATTGCTTTATAGTAGAGCTTGAAATCAGAGATAGTGATATTTCCTGATGTTCTTTTTTTGTATAGGGTCATTTTAACTATCCTGGTTTGGTTTTGTTTTTCCATATGAAGTTGAGTATTATTCTTTCAAGGTCTATAAAGAATCATATTGGAATTTTGATGGGGGTTGTATTAAATCTGTAGGATGTTTTTGTATGATGATCATTTATATCATGTTGATTCTACCAATCCATAAGCATAAGAGATCTTTCCATCTTCTGCTATATTATTCATTTTCCTTCTTCAAAGATTTGACGTTTTCATCATACAGGTTTTTAACTCGCTTGTTAGAGTTACCAAAAGATATATTATATTTTTGTACCTACTGTGAGGGGTATTTTTCTGTTTTTATTTCTTTCTGAGCCCCTTTGACATTTGTAAATAAGAAGGCTACTGATTTTTATTTTTAATTTTTGAGTTAATTTTATATCTAGCTACTTTTTTGAACATGTTTATCATCTGTAGGAGTTCCCTGGTATAACTTTTTAGGGGTCACTTAGGTATACTACTTTGAATTTCTTGCTTTGTAATTTGAGTCCCCTTGATATCACTTAGTTATCTTATTGCTCTAGCTAAAACTTCAAGTATTATATTGAATAGATATGGAAAGAATGGACAACCTTGCCTTCCTCTTGGTTTTAGTGGAATTGATTTGACTTACTGTCCACTTAATTTGATATTGGCTATAGGCTTGCTGTGAATTGCCTTTATTATATTTAGGTATGTCCCTTGTAACTCTGATCTCTTCAAGTCTGTTATCATGAAGGGGTTGGGTTTTGTCAAAGGCTGTTTCAACATCTAAAGGGACTATCATATGGAGTTTTTTTCTTTTGGTTTGATTATATGGTAGTTTAAGTTGACAAAGTTTTGTGTGTGAAACCATCCCTGTATTTCTTGAACGATGCCTATTTAATCAAGGTGGATTTTCATTTTCAAGTATTTTATTGAGTCCATTTGCATCAAGTTGAGGATTGGTATATATAATTCTCTTTGTTCGATGAATCTTGGTATGGTTTGGGTAACAGGGTAACTATGACCTCATAAAATGAATTTGGCAATGTTTTTTCTGTTTCTATTTTGTGGAATAATTTAAAGAGTATTGGCCTTAGATCTTCTTTGAAAGTCTCATAGAATTCTACACTATAAATATCTGACGCTGGGCTTTTTCTGGTTGGGAGACTTTGAATGAGTATTTATATTTTCTTAGGGATTAAATAGACCTATTTAAGTTGTTTACCAGATCTTGATTTAACTTTGGTTAGTGGCATCTATCAAGAAAATTCTCCATTTGTTTTGCATTTTCCAATTTTGTGGCATACAGATTTTAGACTTCCTTGCTTTTTGTTGTTATGTCCTGCTTTTTGTTTCTGATTTTGTTAATTTGGATATTCTCTCTCTACCATTTAATTTGTTAAGATAAGAACTTTTCTATTTTACTGATTTTTCTCAAAGAACCAACTCTTCTCTTATTGAGTCTTTGTATTTTTCGCTCTCCTTTTTTACTCTTTTTCTTTCTTTCTTCCTTTCTTTGCTTTTTCTATTATATTGATTTCACCCCTCAGTTTGTTTGTTTCCTGGCATCCATCCTTTTTGGGGCATTTGCTTCTTTATGGTCTAGAGTTTCAGGTTTGCTGTTAAGTTGCTCATGTGACAGTTCTCCAATTTATACATGAAAATACTTAGTGCTATGAACTTTCCTCTTTTAACATGTTCTATAAGTTTTTGAGTATGCTGTGCATTCATTTTCATTAAATTCTAGAAAGTCTTTACTTTCTTTATTTTCTACCTTGACCCAGTTAACATTCAGTAATGAGTTGTTCAGTTTCCATGCATTTATAGGATTTCTATTGTTTCTGTTTTGTGGAAATCTAGCTTTAATCCATTGTTACTGTGTATCTCTTAAGGCTTGCTTTGTAACCAACTGTATGGTCAGTTTTTGAGAAGGTTCCATGAGGTGCTGAGAGAAGGTATATTCTTTCATGTTTGAATGAAATGTCCTATAAATATCTGTTCATTTAATTTCCTTTATAATATCTGTTATTTCCATTATTTTTTCTGTTTAGTTTGTGTCTGGGTGCCCAGTCCATTGGTGAGAGTGGGGTGAGTGGGGTATTGAAGACTCCCACTATGAATGTGTGAGGGTCAATGTATGATTTAAGATTTAGTAATTTTTTTCATTTGTTTATTTTTTCCATTTGTTTTTGTTGTTGTTGTTGTTGTTGTTGTTGTTGTTACAAATGTGGGCACACTTACATTTCGGTCACGGATGCTGAGAATTTAAATCTCATGCAATAAATTTTTCCTATGATGAATATGAAGTGTCCTTCCTCACCTCTTTTGATTAATTTTTGTTTGAAGTCTATATTGGCAGATATTAGAATATTTGCACCAGCTTGCTTCTTGAGGCCATTTAGTTGGAAAATCATTTTACAAACTTTTATTCTGAGGTAATGTCTATCCTTGATATTGAAATGTGTTTTTTGTACGCAGCAGAAGGAGGGATCTTGTTTTCACATCTATTTCTTAATCTGTGTCTTTTTATTATGGAATTTAATCCATTAATATTAAGAGATCTATGATCAATGATTGCTAATTCCTGTTATCTGTTATTTTGTTGTAATCGGTGATGGTAGGTGTGTGTGTGTGTGTGTGTGTGTGTGTGTGTGTGTGTGTTCCTTCTTTGGGTTATGCTACTATGTAATTTTTTTTTGTTGCATGTGTTTTCCTGGGTGTAGTTAACCTCCTTGGGTTTGACTTTTCTTCCTAATACTTTCTGTGACACAGACAGACTGAGATGAAGCCTTAAGCTCTTTCTACTATGCGTTCCCTGCCATAGTAGACTATACCCTAAAACTATGAAAACATTATGCTTAAGTTTCTTTTGTCTGGGTATTTTATCC
Organism: Uromys caudimaculatus; assembly: GCA_028551405.1. Classification (NCBI taxonomy): domain Eukaryota; kingdom Metazoa; phylum Chordata; class Mammalia; order Rodentia; family Muridae; genus Uromys; species Uromys caudimaculatus. The sequence goes on along the minus strand of CM052702.1, from coordinate 20,838,000 downwards.
TAAAAGCAAGAAAAATAACCCAGGACAACAAAAATAAAAGCCAGGGTACTTATCATATTTATCCAATGTTTAAAGTCTCCAACTGATCCACTTGCAGTTTTCTGCAATTTTGCAGTTCTTATATGCTTATTTGTGAATCAGATCAAGACTATTTACTGTATTAAAGTTAAAAAGGAGAAAAGAAAAGGAGAGTATATTTTTATTATCATGTATAGCAGCATCAATAACATTTTCACATTCTCTATTTTAATATCTATGCTCCAGATATTGATTCCAGATATGATTGACAGGTTCATAGAACTAAGTGTCTAAGCAAGCAAAGGGAATGTGGAAAGGGCATATTCTTCTGTAAAATATTTTAGATGAAATTTATGCACATGCTCATAAAATTTGAGTTATACAAAACCTAACTAAGCCAATACTTTAAACATAACACTCATTATGACAGACTTACTTATTTCCTAGTTATAATTTGTTTAGGAAGGTGTTTCAGTGATGATCTGGATGTGACACACATTCATAGTCAAAACTCAATATTGTTGTTTATTGAGAAGTTGCATTGTTTCATAACTGATTTACTACTCCAATATAAGGTTAAAAATGTCTACTGTCAAATTTTTTAATAGATATCTTTTTCCAGTAGGAAAAATAAAAACACAAAAAACAAGAAAAACCTTTGCACACCAACAGAATTTTGAGATGGGGTTTTAAATAAAAATGAGAATATTTACATTCATATCCTTCCACCTTCTCCCTTAAGCCATCATCCTTTCTTTCATCTTATTTAGTGTTCAGTCAACCACCTGTCTATTCAGCAACTACTAATTTTTAGTGGGCTCAATGCTTAATATTCAGAGGGTAGACAGTGCAGAAAAGGTCTGCGGTTCCAATGTCCCATCAGTGACATACATCTAGACACAGTGGTCTGCACTCTCTATAAACCTCCTATACTCCTATTCCTTTGAAGAGCAGATCATCATCTCAATATTCTACCAGTATTGAAGGTCATCAAATACTTACTTCTCAAACTAAGTCTGAATTCATTCTATTCTTGTTTATTTTCCTATCTTCCCTATTATGTTCTCCAATAAGTATAGTTGGATTATGTGACCAGTTTCAGTTTCATTTCTGGTCTCTTACTATTTTAAAGTAGTCGTTCTCAACCATATTAGTGTTGTGACCCTTTAGTGCAGTTCCTCATCCTGTAGTGAACCCCCAACTATAAAATTATTTTTATTGCTACCTCATAACTATAATTTTGCTCCCCTTATAAATTGTAATGGAAATATTAATATGCAAGATATCTGATATGCCACTCCTGTGAAAGAGTTGTTCGATGCCCAAAGAGGTCACCTTCTACAAATTGAGAAGCACTATTTTAAGGTATCATGTAAGAATTTTCCATTCTCTCTTCCTGGATTTCCTCTCATGAAACCATACAACCTATTGCTCAATTTTTCATGATTCTCCTGACTCTACATATGTATTTTAGCCATTTAAACAACATCAATAGCTGGGTTTGTAAAAGTCTTTCATATCATAAAATGCCCTAAACATTGCATTTAATTAATTAAAGTTAATTTAATTGATTAATTTGATTAAGTCATAGTGACTTCAAGCCGTCTTCAAACTCTACAGACTGATAAGAAAGCCAAAAATGCTGTTGACTAAATCTGTGAACAGTATCAGAATTCAGAGTAAATTCATTGAACCCTGGACCCATTTTCTCCCAAGGGCTGGGTTCAGAGGCATTTACCACCACATCCCACAATAATATGTCTTTCAATGAACAGTAGGTCATTGAAAAAATAAGAGAAGAAAAAATTTAAGTCCTAGATGTAAATAAAAATCAGTACACATCCTACTAGAGCCTTTGAGCACAAGACGGAATTCTACGAGGAAATTTTAAAGCTATAAATGTACATATTAGAAAGCTAGAGGAGACTTTATGCTTAAGTGCACTGATTACTCTTCCAGAAGACCTGGTTTTGATTCCCAGAACCCATATGATGGCTTACAACCATATGTAATTCCAGTGCCAGTATGGCCTCTTCTGGCCTCTGTGGGCATGTGGCACATACATGCAGGCAAACCGACACATGCAAAAAATAATTATATATATAAATAAAATCTTTTAAAAATGTTAGAGAGATAGCTAATAAATAACCCAATGATCCACTCCAAGGTAGTAGAAAAATAATAAGCCAATCCCAAATCATATAGATGCCAACAAATAGAAAAGATTAGGAAAGAAATTAATAAAACCAAGTCTAAATAAAAAAAATGCCAAAATCAACCAAACAAAGAGTCAGGTATTTGAAAAATGATAGAAATTAACAAACCCTTAGCCAAACTAACAAGAAAGTGGGAAAAATGAAATTAATGAAGTTAGATACAAAAATGTGTGATGCTCTAGTGGAGTCCAGAGGCATCTAGAATATCATCAGAGAATTCTTTGTTATATTTTGCTACATTTTTCCACTAGGATTGCCCAAATTTCAATGAGTGGATGTCATACTAAAATCATTTTTCTTTTCTTAAATATTTGATTTAGATATTAGAGAGATGGCTTAGCAGTTAAGAGCACCAACTACTCCTGCAGGGGACCAGGGTTCAATTCCCTGCATTCAGTTGCTAGCTGACCACCTTCTATAACTTTAATTCCAAGGGATCCAATAACTTCTCCTGACCTCAGTGGGAACTAGGCCTGAATATGTACATAGACACACTTGTAGGCTAAACACCCATATACAAAGAAAATACAACTAAATTAATCTAAATTATTTTAATTTCCAAAAAGAATACTTGATTTCATAAATAAAACAGTCTTAGTTATACCACTGAATTTATGGAATTGAGCAGAAGATTCTGAAAAAAAAAACACAGTGGGGAACAGAAAGGAAAACATAATATTCTGGGAGTGATGGTCATTGGTTTGGATCTTCAATCAAAATAATCAAAAGCCCTGTCAATCAGGTTCTATATCTGGCCCCAGTGTCTGAGAAAGAATATGATCAACCACAAAATAGGACAACATAACAAAGTGAAAACAAAGCCTAATTCTGTTCTAAAGATTCTTTTTCACCCTTTACTTTTGGCTGTCTATTTCAGTAGTAAGTTTTATTTCTTTATTTTGAGTAAACTTTTGTTAAGAAAAAAACCCTACTGATGTCTAAAGTAAAGAGGGAGGGAGCAAATGGACAACTGTTTAAAACACTGAGATTTCTGAGATATCACAAATAAACATTTATTATTCATCTAAAATCAGTTTTCATATAAATATGTTTTAACCACTTTGTTATGAAGTAGTAACTAAAGATCAAACACTGAGATCTGTTCATAATTCAAATTATTTTCCTTTCTTGATATAATCTTATTTCCATTTTAGTTAAAATATTCTGCTGTCATTATAATTATTAGATATAGAGTACAATAAAGTCAGGGTGGGACCCTCTGCTGATAGATTCAGCCACTTGGAAACGACAGTCTAAAATTCAAAATGTCACATTTTTTCCTTAAGAATCTTATGTAGATTTTTGCTTAATAACAAGTAAATGTATCTTTAATAATTAAAAAATATGCATATATCTTAAATTTATATAAAGACAAAAATAATGTAGGTATGTTTATCTACATAGATATTAATCTCCAAAGAAGGGAGAAAGAAATGGTAATTTATATAAATGTTTTCAAGGTCATCTAGATAATAATTAAATCAAACCAGGTCTTTGATCTCAATACTTGAGAGACAAAGGCAGAGACAGATAGGTTTCTTGTGAGGTAGAGACTAGCCTAATCTACAGAGCAAATCTAGGTCAGTCTGAGCTACACAGAGAAACCCTGTCTCAATAATAATAATAACTATTATTAATTTATTAATTATCATTATTATTATTGCTGTTGTTTTAAGTTATCAAAATGAAGGTGGTTATAACTTCTATAGCTGAGATGGTATTACAAATTCTCTATGAGACAGGTCAAAATAAAACAGACTTAGATAGAAAGGGGGCTGCTAAATTGGATCAATCTATATTTTTAATGACTTCAGACTTCCAAACAAAGAACATGCTATGTTGGGGGAGAGGCCCTAGGTTTGTGTTAACGGGAAAGAAGAAAAGGCTTTGGACTCCTTCCGAAATAATAAGGATCAAATTTGATGGAGGAAGACTCCTTGAAAATCTTGACTGCAGATAGCAAGAAAGAAGTCAAGAAGACCAAAGAGGACAGGTAACATGATTTGCTGATCCTACTACATTGGAAGAGCCCTAAAACTGGCTGAGACATAAGAATGTCTCTAGCCAGAACTTAAGCTGTATATAGCTAATGAATTTTATTGGATACAGAGTACTCAAGATTCGTCATGCCATCTTTGCATATGGCATGAATGGAGATTTATATTGCAGTTTGATTATATGACCAAACTAACTTCTAAATAAAAACGTTGTCTTTCACCTGCTCAAACAAAGAGCAGGAAATTATCCTCAATTGACCTGTGAGTCCTCCACATTCCATAGAAGGTCTTTATAGAACTATATTGCTTCTAACATTCGTATATTGCAGAGTAGAAGACCAGGAGGTCAACCCTGACCGAGTTTACCTTGGAGGATGAACTAGATGGATGTATAGCACCTGGGCACAGGTAAACAGCTATGTAGCAGAATGTGTTATCTTCAGTTATGATCTAGTCAGAGGAGAGCCTAGTTATATGGCCAAAGTATTTGTAAATATATTTTGAATCTGAGTCTTGTGCCTGGGAGCACGGGTCTGGTAGGAAGAACTGGGACCTGATTTCCACATCTAAATGTTATATAGGTATTATATAACATTGTTTAAGGAGTGATGATAAGAAAAAAACTGTATATATTCAGTAAGAATGCAGATTTTTTTCCAAAATATTTTATATATAATTTGTTGAACTGACATATGTAGAGGGCCAATCTTACTTAAAGTGTATTGTTAAACTTTATTTTTTAGAGATAGGTATATAAGTAAATTAATGAACTCTTTTTACTTATTCATATGAAGAAAATAAATTTAAATGCACAGGTAAAATATATGCACGTGGAAACAACTGCATTCTCTATTAGCTATGAACCTGAACTTTGGAGTAAGATTTCCTGAGGTCAGAACCCATGGCTCCAATTTTCTAGCTCAGTGATGTTGAAGAATGTTACTTTATCATTATAATGGAGATAATAAGAGTTTTGTTTAAATCAATCTTAATAATTGTGCACATTTTGGAAAATTTTATGGACAGTGTGATTGAATTGGCCTCATTTGTGACTCATCTATATTTAATACCTAATAATAAGCACTGTTATTGTTACATAGTGTATTTCTGCATGTTAAAAATAATTTAAAAATCAATGTGTTATCACATTACCAAAGAAGTTTGCCTTTCAACTATTTTTTCCTTTGACTCTTCTTCCAGCTAATAAGTAGTAAAGTATGTTCTAGCAGACACTTTAAAGATGGATAAGCCCCAAGTTTTCATTCTAGAATTATGTTTGACCCATTTTATCACTGTTCAAATATACTTCAGAGAATGAATGCCTTGGAAGAAAATGCACAAACTAAGATGCTACCTTGCTTATATACACACAATTTATATGCCACCAGAAATTTGGCTCCTGGTACTGTTTGACATGATGGCTCCATTAAGTTTTGGGAGCACTAAAATAATGATATCCAAGGTTAATTTTGAGCACATACATTAATTATCTGCTCAGGAAAGTTTGATCAACTCAATATGTTTTGTGGAGTAATGAACTCGAGGCTTTGCTATTCACCTCTCCTAATAGCATCAGCTCTAGAGCACTGGTACCCAGACTTTACCATACTCATTATCCAGTTTGTTGCTATGCAGTTAGTTAGGCGATTTCCAGGATGATTTTGTCCTAAGTATTTTGTCTTATTAGCAAAGGTAGAGTTTCTCTTGCTCTTCAAATGAGAGCTTTTGTTTCCTGCTATCCATTGTTTTGTATTTTTAAAAATATACATATATGTTTATATCATAAAAAAGATATTGTTTTTCTAATAGCTAATTTAAGGATGGACAGCATCTTTACTATGTAATAACTGCTAATATATCTTTCTTTGGCAAAAAGTTAGAAAATCAACCCAAGGTTCTTTCACAGAGTAGACCATTTTTCCATTTCTTGGCATTCATTACGGGCCTGAAATTCTTATTTAGGGTTCTGGGCCTATGGTATTTTCCTCTTCAGTGTTAGCTCCCCCATTGCTATTGTTCTTGTTCAGGTCTTGTTTAGAAAGGCATTTTGTTGACACTTCATGGCTTGAGCTTCTCTGATATTTCTAGAAGAAAGGATCTTACAGCAGACTTCCTCTTCCTCTGGCTCTTACAATATTTTTTCCCCTTTTCCACAATGTTCTCTTTATGAAGGAGCTGTATTTAAAATGTATCAGTTGTGTCTTGGCACCATATAAACATTTTGGGGGAAGGGGATTTGATCTGTTATGGTTTTCTATTATGGTCTCTATCTGTTTTGCAAAATGAAGTTTCTTTGTTGAAGGGTGAGTATTAGTAGGTATAAAGATATTTGTACTGCAGTTAGTAATTATTCTCATTTAATAAAGTTCTCCACCAAGATCCATGGCTTCACTGACAATGTGCTGCTGGCTAAACTCTCAGTACTAAAAATGAGTTCCCTTTTGTTGAGTGGGCCTTAAGTTCAATTAAGTAGCTGTTGGTTAGGGCCAAGATAGGTGTGGTACTAGTGCACACAGAATTATCATTATCATAGTTCATAAATATCATAGCTAGATAGCTTTATTAGTTTACTGCACACACACGCACGGATGCATGCACAAACACACACGCACACACACACACACACCCTTGGAACATGTATGGCATCTTCTGGTACCCTGAAACTAGTTCTGTCAAACAAGATTTTCAAGTCAGATCCAGCTTAGGTCCTGTGTGTCCTGTTTCAGAAATGCTTAGTGTCTTCAGCAATAGAGAATTCCCTTCTACCTCTGGGAGGCAACCAAAGGCAATAGGCATAGCCTTCAATATTTTGGACTCCGTTGACCAATAACTTTCAGGGGAGCTTTTCTTGCCTGATTTTGTGGGCTTTCTCAGATAGTTTATGGCTTCCAGAAAAACACTGTCAATCTAGGTGGAAATTTCTCACTTAAATTCTATATAAATATATACCCATAGACACATATGTCTTATGTAAGTTTAGGTGACTTGTTCAGATATCCTCAATACTATTTTACCTTTCTTTCTCTTTCTCCTTTTGTGTTGACTTCGCTTTCCCTCCTAAATGAAAGCTCCCTGAACTGTCTCTTGATGACAGGGATATTTGTGTACTTTAGATGCAAGTTGATTTGCAAATACTTTATACTATTAAAGATGATATTATTGAAATGTAAAAGGTTTTAAATTTGATTAAGTACTATTATCTATTTGTGTTGATGCTGCCCCATTTTTGCTGTATGGGGAATATTTTATTATCACAAGAATTTATCTACATTTTCTTCTAAGGGTTATGACTTTAGCTACGCACCTAAGTCTTTGATTCCTTTGTTGTAACTTAGGTATTGTGTAGGTGAGAATCAAATCCTTATTTTTCCTGCAGTTACCTAGATATTGTACTTCTACCTGTTGAAAAAACTATTCCTTCCCCATTGAATGACATAATATCCTTCATAAAATGAAACCCAGGCTATATTTCTCGATTTTTAAATCTATTCCCTCATCTGTCCTTATGCCAGGTATATATAACCTCAAGTAACCATTGGTTTGAAATAAAATGTGAGATTAGAATACTTGAGCTCCCCAACCCTCTGTGTGGGGGGGAGGGGTGAGCAAATGGTTTCAAGTACACATATATGTGCCTAAGCACTCATACAGAGACCAACAGAGGACATCAGATATTCTTTCTACTTCCTTCCTGTGTCTCCCACTAAACTTGGACCATGGCTGCTCCCAATCCCATAGATTTATTTTTTCTCCATGCCCTCCACACATACATAGTGCAGGGATTACAGGCAAGAATGACACTACCCAACATTTTACGTAGGCACTGATTGAAACCTTAGGTTTCATGCTTCTGCGTATCAGCCCTGATAGCTGATTCTTTATCTTTATGCTTTGTTTCTGTTTCCAGATTCTCATACCAGCTCTCAGTTATTTATAAATGCATATGAATATGGGGTCAGTTATTATTGTAATGAAGTCAACTCTAGTAATAATAGGGTTTACATATAGTCTTTAAGCATATTGGGGGTATTTAACAAAATGAAATTCTTTTAACCCATAAAGTTGAGATGTTATGCTTGTCCATCTAACTAGATTTTTCATTCTAAACTCTAGAAGCGTTTTTAGTTTGACTGTTTTTGTTGATTGAATCTTCTGAGTTGATTGGAATTGTTTTTGTCTTTTATTGTTTGAGGGCTTCGGTCTTTCCACAGAGCAGGCTAATCTTTTACTTTTTATGTTACCCAGTTCAGCCTTGAGCTTGCCATTCTCCTGCGGCCTCCTGAATTCTGGAATTAGAATTATGCACTGTCTCGCTTGGCAATTCATTTGTCTTCACTTTTGTCAGATATTTTGTGGTCTTGAGAATATAACATTCATATATTTGCAATTTTGTCGTTTTTCCTAAGTGTTTTATTTTTGTGCTAATCTTAATGATATTTTTTTCAGTTAATTTTTAACTTGTGCACTATAAATTTAGGAAAGTACAATACATTTTTGTATACTAATGTTGTATTTTTTAAACTTGTTGAACATATTAGTCCTAATAATGTTTTAGAAGACTCTTTGAGAATAATTTTTTCTTGAAAATTTTTATGTCAACTGTGATCACCCCTTTTCTTTCTATGTGTATTACATTTATTTAGTTTCCTTGCCTTATTTCCTGACTCATTTCATTTCATTTCCTCGGTTACAATGTTAGGACAAGAATGGGAGTCCTTTGTGATCCTCAGTTATAGAGGACATCAGCAACTCTTTGAGCAAGTGTATTCACTGTGGATTTGGCATAGATAGCAATACTAAGTGCACTTGCTTTCTCCTTCTGATTTTTGAGTGTTTTTTCATAAAATAGTAAGGAGATTTTCAAATGCATTTTCTGTGTTGAAATAGATCTATAATGGTTTTGTTTTCCTTCAGCTGATGTGCTAATTTCAACTGGTAAAGCACCTTGCATTCAACCTGTCAGGGGGTTTGTCTTTTATGTGGTTTGATGATGACTTAAAGGATTTTTCTAGAAGACAGCAGTTTTAGTTACCTTTCCTCATGGCAATTTGGATTGACATCATTAAATAAGCTAGGGACTGCTAAGTCCTCTTCTGTGTTGGAAAACATTGATGAAGAATTAACATGAGTTGCCCTGAAATGTACCTCAGACTCCAAGATGTTTTAGGTGGATTATTTAGTTACTACTTCAAGCTCTTCACTATAGACATATACAACCATCCACAATATCTATTTCTTTCCCAGTCTCTTTGGTAGCTTGTATCACTCTAGAAACTTTACTTCTTTATCCAGGTTTCTCATGCTTCTCTGAACTTTCGTTGACCTACCACATGATCTTCTGAACTTCAGGATGATGAGAAAGCAATATCACTTTGTAGATGTTATCCCTTGAATTCTGGATTTTAATCTGTAACCAAGCTGATAACCCGAGCTTGGTGAGAAGGGACAACAAGCAGCAGCAAGCGCCAGGTCCTATCTGGCAGGTGTGGTCACTTGTCATACTTGTCCAGTACGTCAAGGGAGATGCTGAACCTGGTATGCTGTGTGGCTAAGCTACGCTTTTCAGTAGATTGGGTTCTGCTTGTGTTTTTGAATTATGAGATTTTCTTATTTAGAATTCATTTATATAAACATATTTTCATGACCTTAAGAGTGTCTGTATTTGTAGTGGCTATATTTAGGACTTTTAAATTTTACCTCTGATTACATTCTCGGTTTCTGTAACCTGATTTTATTTCTGGTATCATGCTTCCCTATTGCTTTACATGTCTTACAAATTTTTTTGTTATAAAATGGTTATTTTGACAACATAGAATCTCTGACTACTAGTTTCTTGTTAACATGCAACCTAGTTATTTTTATTTGTTCAATTGTTTGGACAGTGACTGGCTGAATTACTCCAATTGTCTGTTTTAACTTGTTTGGTGCTGTGTCTAGATGAAGCACAGTGCAGGACACACTCCAATTCCTCTGCAATGGCAGTTATTAGCAAGGCATCACCATATCCTCTGTCCTTGGCTACACACAGCTGTTAAACTCCACTACATTGCAGGCTAGTAACTATACTATTTCAAAAGTTCCCCCTCCCCCATGAAACTAATCCAATTAAATTCTGACTCCGTATAGGTATAGTTGTCAGGCTCAGTGTTTAGGATTTCTTCTGACCTCAAGAAAAGTCCCGTGAACTCTAACCAGATTACAGTTCTGTTTAGTCCATGTCATGAGTAGCCTTCTACCACCATAGCCTCCGCTGTTCATAATAATTCAGCATGCTAAAGATGGATCTCCATTATCTGTGGCAAATGGAGTTAGGTCCTTAGGGATTAGTTGGACGCTCTTCTGCAGCTTGCATCTCATTCCAGATAAGATCTGAGCTCAAGGTTTTCTCTAGAGCTTCTCTTGAGTGGTACACCAACTGTAGGAGCAGAATTCTCAGTGAAATGGGATGAATTCCAGTTTAAGTTCTTAGTTTCTGCTTCAAGCAAGCACCCACTGTCTCACAAATCAAGAGTAAAGATAATTGGGACCCAAGTGTTTTTGCAACCTTTTACCTGGTAGAAAGACTCTTTTAAGCAAGTAGAGGCCAGACAAGCCTGGGAACTTCACTTTGTTCCTAAGCATTCCAGAGTTTTGCTGTGACCAGGTTATAAGTAGCAAGATGAAAGACACAAACCAGCTGTCTACCCAGAAACAAAGCCCTCCAATAAGGAGTGTGGAAGGTAGACCTGTGTTCTGGGCCTTGACAGTCTGAGGCAGTTTCAATTTGTAGAGCTAGAAAGGAGAGGTTGAGTGATCTTGCGAACCACCATGTTCTTGCTTTCCCTGTTGATTTCATAGATTAATTTTTTCATTCTCCTGCAATTAATATAATTTCCAAGGGCACTCAATGTCTGTTGGTGACTTATAAAATATGGTCCCTTGTTTCCACAGGAAACAATTCAACAAGCCCTTAATACCTTCATGCTGGAAGTCCAAACCTTGTCTGTATTACTTTCTCCCCTACCACCTTTACTGTTTTATATCATAACATGTATGGGCAATGAACACGAGATACCTAGTGATATGTCAATAGATGTGATCTCAAAAAGAAGCAAATGGAATAGGACCAAGTACAGTAATGCAAGGCTCCAATCCCGGTGCTTAGGAGTCAGTGGCCAAGGCAAGAAGATCACAAATCTAAAGTAAACATGGACTACATGATGGCTTCCAGGTTAGCCTGGATGACATTGTAAATAGCTTAAATAAATTAATTAAAATAAATAAATAAATAAATAAGCAAACAAATGTTGAAAGTGGACATGTTATTCAAGTATGCAAGGCATACATTTTTATGGATACAAGGCATAAATAAATAAATAAACAATAAACAAACAGAGATTGTTGAAAGTGGACATGTTATTCAAGCATGCACAGCTGCTGGAGTGAATGACATAGGCTGGAGAAATGTAGTAGAAGCTGCAGTGAGAAGGGAGAACTAGATACTCTGCACCATCAGTTGGTAGATATAGGCAGATTGCACTCTATTATTTAAAATTATTAGAATGGTCTTTGTACCCCAAATAAAATGAATAATTTCATAGAAATTGAATCACAAAATCTGATGGCAATGTATGATCTTATAGAATGGTGATCATGTTTCCATCTTTTTTTAATTGAAATTTGAACGTAGGAAGTACATTTTGGACTGCAGTGTAGTGCAGGTTTTATTCCTTAGGGCCATTTCTGCTGCATCTTTTGTGGTCTGTTGTGCTTGGCAACACCACCTCAGGAGCAATGTGAAAGCACATAGTATGGGGAGCGGCTTTAGAGAGAGAGAGAGATACCCTCCCATTGAGAATATTGGCTTTGTGGGAAAAGAGGAATGCAGGGAGTGATCCAGAAGAAAGGAGAAGCACAAGTCAAAACTTGTCAGAAGATAAAATTAAAATCATCCACATTTTTCCTATAAATTATACATCATTCTAATGGAGACCTCATAAATGACAGAGAAACTGTGAATATGATTTCATAAAAGATCAAATATAAAAGTCTTACTAAAAATCTCTCACAGAAGAGGTACACTAGATAATAAGTACTTATCCCAAAGATCAAGTTGTCTTTAGCATTCGTTCTTCCTGATAATCAATACCATTTCCAACTTGAAATGACATCCATGGAATTGGGTCTTAGGCAGAGTGTAAACTGTCCCATCAGCTTGCCAAAGAGTGAGAAATAGACACCAAGAGATTAAGTGATTTTTCTATTTTTTCATGCTAAATTGGCTCCAAGTAATTTCAAATCCATTTTCCTTTAAAGAAAATCACAAATAGAGGAGAATGCTCTAGAGACCTAGTGTCAGGATCAAAGTTTCTAAGAAAAAGTAGAAAGAAACAGAAATGAATGGAAGAGCTGGACTAAAATTTTCAGACAGATGATCTGTGAATATTTTTAAGGTCTTAGGAAATTTTCCCAAGATAAGACACACATCTAATTTATACCTAAAGTAACATAACTCAGAACTCCATTTTTTTCCAGTTTTGCTTCCTTTTATTCACAATTCAAAAAGCACTGGTGAGTAATTTTGTTCAGATGTTTTGCTAACTTGGGCTGTCTCTCAGTTCCAAAGCTGCAAGAATTGGCATTTTAAGAAGCTATCACTCAAAATTGCTGAGTGGCAAACTGGGGTCTTTACATGAGGAGATGCAAGCTCTAGTTTGATAATAAAACTCAAGCAGTTCAGCTTAGTCCAAACTTTACGCGAATATAAAACACAATGCCCAATGAAAACTTGGGACATTAAACATATGGCTCTAACTTTTTCATTGTGGTCATTTTAATAGTGTACTTTAACTTTATAATTGTGATATAAATATTTGGGTGATCTCTGAAAACCACAATATGCCGCAACCAAAGTGTCCATTATCAGAAACATGTTTGCTCTTCACATTCAAGCTTTACGTAAATCCCAGAGTTCCAGCTGTGAGTTTATCCAGTGGGAAGCAATGATTCATCTCTTCTGTGTCAGACACTGTGATGGAAAAGGTTGAGTGAAACAAAACTTACCGACAGTTAAAGGAGCAGGCACTACCGTACTGTTTAGAACAGCATAGGAATGAGGAGTGAATGTCAACTGTGCAGAGAGCCTAGATTTCTGGAAGATGGAGTGTTTTCCCCAGAGTGAAACTGAACAGCTGCAGAAAAGACCACAGAGAGGTGGGCAGAGGGAAGACAATGGACATCAATGGTCACAGAAGAAGGAAGGTATATGAAGAAAGCTTAGAGATGTGGGATTTCTGAATTCCCAGTAGGTAGGCGTGCATCAGGAGCGTGCACTGCACAGCAGAGGGTTTGGAGATGGTGGGAACTGACAAGTTTGTTGAAAAACTCGGGTGCTGATGAGTTAAATGTCTCTTCGACATCTTAGGGGGAAATAGCAGAGAGATTGAGCAGGAGTGTGTGACACAGTCACGTTACTTTTACAAAGACCCTCCTGGCAGTAAAGTGACAACAGGAGCAAAATGAGAAGGTATCTGGGGACAGTAAGGATGTTACAACAGTAACAAGTTACTATTAGAAATAAGGAATTCTTAGGGTTGAACAACATAAGACCCAGGGAAAAGCAGATAAGCTTGAAGATACCAAGGAAACACAATTCTAGATTTGGCCAAGGAGCAAGAATGATGATTAGGTGGAGGCTCCAGGGTGCAGATGCATAGAAGCATGAAAGAGAAGAGTCATTTGGGGAAATCCCATTTATTTGATCCCAAAAGGTCTTGATATTTTTCAGAATGGAACAGTAACTGGCAATATGCACTTGGTGGAGGGATGTGGACCTCTAGGCCTCTGAAGAAACTGTCACAGCCACATGTTCCAGAGTACCACGAGTAGCTTGTCAATGGCACCATCTAGACACACCTCAGAGTCAGAGCTCCAGCTTCTAAAGACAGACCAAAAGGAGAAGAAAGGCAAGCCTTTAAAGAGGGAAAACACTTAACAGCCATGCCAAGCAGAGACAAGAGACTTAGAATGTACGTACACACACTGGCATGACGCTCATTCCTACCCACAGCCACGGGAAAGAGAACGTGCAGGCAACAGTCTAATAGAAAACAGGAGCGAAACGCTTCGCAGAGACAGGAAAAACGGAGTTTTCCAAACGAGCGGAGAAAGAAAGCATTTCATCAATTAATCCCCTCATCCATTTGATCACGTAGCTAGTCAGCACCTGGCATGACCACACACGACGCCCAAGGAGTGCGGGTGCAGGAAAGCAAGCCTTGCTCTGGTGAAATACTCCGGGATCCTGAACCACCCACCACTGGCTCATGGGAAAAGGTACTGTTTCCACTGTCTGCTTTGAATAGAACGGCCCTTCACAAACCTAGTTCAGAGACTAGTTTTGTTTATTTGATACTTGTTCACTCAAACCTCCGATTTCATGCATGATAGGTTATGCTGTGTGTCTGGGTCCTTTTAGAAGTTATTCATTATCTAAGCATTTGGCTTTTTGTCCAAGCTTCATTAGCCTTAATATACATCAAAAGAAATTATTATAGAACAGGCCTTGCAGACTCTTTTCTCTGAAAACCTAATGTGGTATTATATTTTTCAAAAGTAATTACTCTCAGTTGTGATGGAAAGCAAAATAATTAAATAATATTTAAAAATTCAAAATTCATAAAATAAATCTAGAATAGACTTTGCTGCTCTGTTTTGCTTAGGTATTTAATAGTTCCAGAATTATCTTAACCTTGACATTAAAATTTGAAAACCCCATAATAAAATTGATTCAGAATAAGTTAATACTTTTGCAGAATGCAGGAGATAAAATAATTTAGCCACCCATGTGCTACCTTACCAGCCAATAATAGTCCTTTCTAACCTTACGATTTTTATGATTTTTTTAAAAATTCTATGTATACTCTCTCATTCGTTGATTTAAAGAATACATTCTCTCTTTTAGGGTTTTTGTCTCCTTCAAACTTTATCCCTCTCAGCTACCTAACTAACCCAGAACTTAAGAACACATATCGTCCTGAAATACATGGCCGACCACTGTGCTCATGGTCTGCACACCCCATTCAAAAATTAGTGGCATTTCAGCGTTCCTTTCTGCTTGTCTCCACCTGTACATTCCTGAAATCTGATTTCAATTTTGCTCTAGAAAAATAAGTTAGGCTGTGCTGCCAGCAAATATTTTTTCCCTGTCATAGCGTTTCAAGTGTTCTGTAGTTCTGACAGCTTGTTGCTCACATCTCTTCCCCTGTCTTAACATGGCGTCTTCACCGTATTTAAGCTTTTGTTGTTGTTACTGTTAGAGAAGAGAAAATCAGATCCTGTGCCCAATAAACAGAAGCAGCAGGCCTGCGGTTGGACTGAATGCTGTGACCTCTGCCCCTTTGATAATGAAGAGCAGCCACATGCCACTCTAGAAAGCAAAGAATCAGAACCTCTGCCTCTTTGCTTGTGCAGTTCTGGATGTTTTGGCCCCTCAATCCACTCCCCTTGGGGACAAATCACACATAAACTGCAGAGTAGTGACAACCTGAAGCTAAGGTGTTACGTACAGTGGGTGGGGCTTAACTATCAAAATGTCTGTTTTATAGCAATACAGCAAGGTCATGGATCTGGGGGCTTATAATCCTGTTGGATATTTGTCATAGTTTGAGCGAAGCATGGAAGAAGGATACATAGAAGTCTCCACTTTAGCATGGCAGGCTTACCATACATTTTATCAATAAAATATAAACAATTCACTTGGGAGTATTGGTATTTTTTTCTCAAGTATAGTAAGGATCATAGAGTTAGCATAGCAGTGAAATGATTGTTTCCTAGGGCTAGACACACCATGGTGAACATTTCTACTAAAAACCATCTTAAAGTAGGAAAAGAATAAAGACTTGTTTTAAAACACCTATTAGTCAAACCAAAATGGAAATCATTGTATATGTTAATATGTGATGTACATAAAAAGATACAAAGCAAGTAAATTTCAATATAATATACAAAGTCTGTCATATTTTATTTAAAAGTCTAGTCAGGGTGATATCAAGGGAAGAAAAGAAAGCCATGCATATGATATTGTGTGGTTAACTGTGCTTTGACCCCAGGACCTGAAGCAGCCCTAAAACAATCTCATGCAATTTAAACTAAAAGTGAAGAAGAGTGGCAGAGTCATATGTATTGACCTTTGCAACAAAAGAAGCATACAGAAAGAATATGGGATTTGATTGAGTCACTTTCCCTTTAAGTAAATACAATAGAAGCTCAGTGGCCCATGGGCTGTGGCTCAAGGTTTGTTGGGAACCTCTTTTCCTTAGATGTTAGCTTCCTTGCAAAAGTACCGTATAAAAAACTAAATAAAGCACACACCCGTGAGCACTGAAGATGCATGCTTATGGACAAGGAAGGGAAGATCCGAGACTTGAAAAGAATGGAGAGAAGGAGGTGTTGGTAGCAAGTTCCCTAAAGCATGGGTCCAGAACAGCATAGGAAAAGTCATCAGTAAAATATGGGTAGCAACGACCTTCTAAAAAAATAAAAAGAAGCAAAAATGAACTGAATGAAAATGAAAATAGCTTGGTACAGAAGAAAGTAGACACATTAAAATCAAGAGTAAAAATAATCAAATTGATGCCCCAGGTGCAACGAAGGTTTAAAAAAATATTTTAGAGTTCCAAGAAGCATTTGAGAGCTGAATTAAACAGGCTAAATTAATCTTTGAGCAATTTTCTTACTGGGGAAAGATGAATTCATTTTTTTTCACCTTGGTGAATTTATTAATCTCCCCATGGGCAAAAAAGTCATTTACATTTTTTAAGTACAGAAAGATGTGTGGGTTTTCAAAGCAGCTTTATAAGGTATGAGACATTATTACCAGTGTGTGAACAACCCAGTTTTTTGAAGTCTACACTTGTGCATGATTTTATAAACCCTTGATACAAATCTTAATATTCAAAGGATTGCTTTTCTTGGCAAAGTAAACAGAGTGAAGTGGGAAGCCATGTGAAAGTGTAGAAGGTGCTTTATTAAGTAAAGAGAGCACAGGACTGCACTGCACCCAATGCAGACCAATTCATCCTGTGTGGAAATAGGAAGGGTCCTGGATTATCTCAAAACTGCATGCTCATTCAATCGTCTCATTTACAAACAGCCATTTTATATCCTCTTTGCCCAAACGTGTGTGTACACGCACAGAGATATATACTTGCACACATATATGTACACACACACACACACACACACACACACACACATTCAGAGAGGGGGAGGGGAGATGGGGAGGGGGACAAAGACGGAGAGACAGAGACAGACAGAGAGAGTGAAGAGAGAAATTAAAGTGCTTTTTGGTTTACTCCAGACATAAACAATGTCTTATTTGCCAAAGTAGGCTATAACTTGAACTTGCTACTAAGAAATTGAAAACGTCTTTTAAATATAGAAATTCTGACTGAATATAATTCCTTAAGATATTGTAAATCTGAATTTATGACATCAATCGTTTTCCAAACTTGGAAACAAGAAATCAGGCCTGATAATTGGAGGTTACTGATGTGGTCTGAATGTTGGTGTCTTCCTCAAGTTCATATGATAGAATTCACTATGTGACTTGACATTATTAGAAAATGGAGACTTGGGGTAAATGATTACATCACCAGGGCTGTTAAATCATAATGGGATTAGTGCCCTTAGAAAGACCTTGAAGGAAACCATCCCATCCCTTATCATTTAAGGACATATAATAAGGTGATGATATATTTGAAGAAAAGACCCAATTCCAACATCAAATCTACTGACAGTAATATGGACTTCTCTAGCCTCCAGAAGTATACTCAACAAATTCCTGTTGACTACATTTTCCCCACTCTAAGGAATTTTGTTGTAATAATGGAACTTGACAAGATATCCTACTATGAGTGGTGTGCGCTACTCCTGTGTCTATGTGTGTGCAATATATGAACTTAAAATATCCATAAATATGTAAAATTAACACTATGTATATTCAAAATTTTGCTAAAGAAATATTAAGTTCATGTTAACTAAGAAGCACAGCCTATGGTTTATATTCAAATCGCATAAACCATTTTAGGTAGAATTTGAATAACAGATCTGTCAAGAATGTATGTTAAAACTACCAGTTAAAAGACATTTAGCTTCTGAAAGGCTTCTTTCTTCTTGGTCTGGCACTAAGGGGTTTGTACACAGTATACATATATACTTCATATCTGCTCACCACAGTGACTCACACACCAAGACGGCCACAGACAAACTTATAAATTGCCACATTACCAAGTAGAGCAGACATGCCCTCAGCATCTCATGGCTCCTCCTGCTTCAGCGCTCACTGGCAATGCTCACCATAGCCACCCAGTCCAAGCAAGTCCCATTCTTACACCAGATATGCACTGGAGCAATGTCCCTGAACACATTTCTTTCCAAATCTAAAATGAAAACTATGTTATTTTACCTCATTCTCCCAGTTGGTTGACTAATTTTTCTTAGGATTCAGATTTTGAAAAGTGTAAGTCATCTAAGAACTATTGGTTAGGAATTTAAGAAGCATCTCTTTGTGTGTGTATGTATGGGTTATGTACTTTATGTATGCTATAGATACCTTTAAGATAGCATTTTTTCCAGTAATCACAGTGACATACTGCCAGCCTGACATAAAATATTGTGTCAAAACTCTAATTCCCCAAACTCCAAAAGCTGGCCCAAATATCCAGAAATGAGTTCAGCCAGTACTGTAGTAGGATTTCTGCTAGATAGATTAAAAACCAGAAGTCCACAGGAACTTGCGAGACTGGTTTACAGCTGGCAAAAGGAATCATTTTCCTTCCTTCTGGCAGAAGGGACTTTGTGGCAGCAGGTGGCACCTAACAGCATATCACACTGGTGCTAACTTCCAGGTTCCTCAGTATCATAAGTTCCTGACACACATTTCAAAGGACATGCTAGCATCTTAGCCCTTCTCACCTCAGCTCTTACCACCAGCTCCCTTCAACTCACAGGCTTACCTCTCTCCAGCGACTCACTGTCCTTTGAACCCCGCTATGTCCCTCTATGCTCTGCCTCTGCTATTCTCATGATCTCTGTTTTCTATTCCTACCTATTCTCCCCTTGGCCATATTCAGCCTACTTCTCTCTCTCTTTTCCGTACTCTTCCTCCCTCCCTCCCTCCCCCTCTCTTTCTCTCACACACAGACACACACAGACACACAAACACACAAATCTATAATAAATACCTTCCCCTTAACCATACTTTGGAGCTGTCCTGCCATCAGTTTATCTATATTACATCATGACCAGTATTATTTAATAAACTATAGTTTAAACAGTGTAACCTAGGATAGAATTTTTTTTATTTATTGTTTAAGAAACAGACTTTTGGATAGATGTGTGGAAACAAGGAAGGAAGGGAGGGAGGAAGGGAGGGAGGGAGGGAGGGAGGGAGGGAGGGAGGGAGGGAGGGAGGGAGGGAGGAAGGAAGGAAGGAAGGGACAGAGGGAGGGAGTTTTACACCATGTTTCATTTGTCCAGATGCTAATCGCCTATATTTCTGAGGTCATGTACCAAAACATTTGTTAAGTTTACCAGTATCATCTTTTAACCTGAAATTCTTCAAACATATTCAAGTATGGACATCATTTCGGCCTATAAGCTACTTGTTCATGTGCACAGAGGCTGCCTAACGCTAACTACCCAGTGTGGTCTTTTATATTTCTTGTAACAATGTGAAAATTTACCAGTCCTGTTTAGAATATCTCTCCCTTCCTAAGATGAATTTGTATCTCAAAGATCAATAGTTATAAGAGTGATCAGACTTCTTCTTCAGTGCCTTTTTACTCATGTTCTCTAGGATTTTATCCTGAATGAAAATACATTATCTAATATTTATAGCAGTGACATAGTCAGTTTTAAAAAGACCTTTATGTGGATAAGACACCATGCCACAAGGTTAATTTCAGAAAATTATGATGCTAAATACAACAGTTTGGAATAATAAAATTTCTGGAAAAAAATGTGAATATATATGTATTAAAAAACAAATAAACCTTGATGTCAACTTCACCAATAACTGCAGCAGGAAATTTATAAATGGTGCAAATTTCCAAACTTGTATATAAAATCTTTGAATTCTATAAAAATTTAATGTGAAAGAAGTAAAACTCTAAAAGAAAAGCAAATTCCACTGCAGGTCTAAATTCGTGCTATAAGATCCCAGCGTGAGTACTTTCAAAGTCCTATCTGCTTTGCACACCATATGAGACATAATACACTGGGAAAATAGGAATAGAGTTGAGAGGCTGTGAGGCCAGTTCATTCCAGTACGGAACCAGCCATGCATCTCTGCTATATGCAAAATAGAGTAGCTGTCCCAAACACCATGGCAATACTGACTATGGAGGGCCAGGCAAACAACCTTAGCATGGTTTTTTAATGAGTTTTGTATATAGCAATGGAGAAAAGTCTGTAGAGACAATTACAGCTCAGCATGAACACAGCAGTAATGACGATTTCCTTGCAAGTTAAATTTGAGGTGGTTAAGTTCCATTCCAGTTCCTCTCATTTTGAAAGAGATGTAGTTTAGGAGGTAAGAGCATGAAACAATAATAATTAAAGAAGAGATCTTGGGTTTGAGAAGTTGGGGGCATGGAGGAAGTTGGAGGCAAGGTAGTTGGGGGGGCGGGGTTGGAATGATGTAAATACAGCATTAGTGTGTAAATAGTCAAAAATAAAATAAATTAAATAGAAAATTGTAATTTTTATTTTACTACTCCTAGTTAAGAACTGTTATTCTACATCCATTTCAAAAATAAAGACTCATCTGTTTGACTTAAGCAACACACTTTCTTGTATCTTTTATTGTCCTATTCCAGGAGAACACATATTCCCAATGTGAGCTCAAGAAATGCACAATAAAGTGTGTGCATTTTGTGGGCAGATGGGTGAGAAGATTAACTCCAATGTAAACCAGCTTCCATTGCAGAAGGTAGTTGCTCTTTAAAAGTAGTTAGCTGGCATCTAGAGGCAGTCAATCCATGGATGGAATTCCTTTTGATAGATCCAGCTGTGGCGACTCTGACCAGACAATGCTAGCATAGTCTCAAATAAGATTAGGTGTTAAGCTCTATAAGGCCTTTATGTAAAAAGCTAGTAATTTCCTCTCAGCTGTTTCTCACATCACGGAGCTGGCTGAAGTTACATGCACTGAGATATTTCTAAATTGCTTGGGTAAGTGACTTCCAATGTACGCATATACTACACATTTGGGAAAACAAGAGATGCTAAAGATGTCAGACAGCCCTCTGCAGAGAGGATCTGCCATAATATTGTGGTCAATCACAATTTCTTCCTGGAGGATCCACTTGTGACCTGTGGAACCATAGACCCTCTGGAAGGAGATGGTGAATTGTGTGTTGTTCTGAGATGAAGTCATTATTCCGAAAGTTTATCTGCTGAAGTTATAAACCCCAGAGTGAGAATGTGACCACTGAAGAGGCCTTCAAAGAGGTAATCAAGCTAAAATGAGGCTATGTGAGTATATTCTAGTCAGATCTGAGTGACAGCTACCTAAGGAGAAAACCTGAGGACCAATGTGAAGACAGAGAGTGTACACACACACACACACACACACACACACACACACACACACACACACACAGAGGAAAAGCTATGTGACAACATGGCATGAAGATGCTCATTATGAAGCTCCACAGCCCTGTGGAGTTATAGCATTTGTTTGACAACAAACAAAGACACCAACCGTGTTCAGACATGAATCACAAGGCTGACATGTTGATAGAGATTCAGCAGTCCTGATTAAGAACCGTAAAGCCTGTTCAAGAGTCATTGGTTATATTGCAGGAAACCTGTTTTGCTTGAGACCATTGCTAGTCAGACTTTAGAAGTCAGACACATATGGTTATGTTTTTAAGTTTGGTGATGTTTTGAATCCAAATACTGTTAGAACAAGATGGTTACTTTTTTTTTCTCAAGGCAAAACAGCAATGGTGTGCATGACAGATGTACCAAAACAGGAGGCATGAGAGACAGAATCATGAGGTGAGCCTTTAGAATTCTTCAAAATAGAAGTTTGGACCTTTCACTTGTCTGAAGGAGAAAAACTCTTTGACAACAGTTGGAAAAGAATAAAAGGAAACATGCTAGCACAGTTGCATGCAGCTAATGCCTCTAAAACTCAAGCATAAGAGTAACCATAGCAGTAGAGGAGACAGATTCAGAGAAGCAAAGAGACTCTATTATAAAATGGTGGACAGTGAATGATGAGCGGTAACAGCTCAGTTTTATTAGCTTTGGTGTTTGGAATATACATTGTGTACCAGAATGTTGTTAATTGAAGCTTTGAAATAACTTTCTATAATCCTTTCTTTCCTTCCCTCTCCCCTCTCCTTCCCTCTCTCCCTCCCACCTACTTTCTCCCTCCATCTTCCCATATCTCTCCTTCCCTCCTTCCCTCCCTCCCATTCACCCTCTAATAAATAAGAGGGAGCGATGGCTAAAGGTATATTTTAAACATGTATACCAACTTTCTTGCTACATAGCATACCTCTAAAAGTTGGATCTATTTTCAGTGAAAGTGATGCCTTTGACAAGTGTCATCTCTGTCATAATAGATACAGAATTATTCTAGAGGCTTCAGTTATGCTCCCTCCCTGGCAGTCCCACCTAATTAAGTATGAGCACACCTTTCCATTTTCATAGATTATATTTGTTCTTGTTATGTACTTATAGACATGGCATCATACATTCTATCTCTGTCTGTGTCTCTAGCACTTTGGTTTTGCATAATATTTTGGAAAGCCTTTCTGTTTTGCATTGCTGAACCACATTCATTGTGTGTTTCTCATAAGTTTTCTTATCAGTCATTATTTTTATGGACTTGGACTACTCACAAATTTGGTATCTTATGGTGACTATCTTATGTTGTGAATATACACATGTAAGCACTCCCATGGATACATTTCACTAAGTGGAATTTCTTGATCATTTGATAATCATTTGATGGTTAACCTTGTAAGAAATATATACTTTTCTAAAGTCAGTATTAACCTTTTACATTCTTCCTAGAGATATATCAGTTCCAAGGCCAAGAGACTTTATTGCTAATGTTTTAAACTTCAGTATCTCAGTTGGTAAGTATTGGACTTCATCCTGCTTTGCAAAGTGTTTCCTCTGATGATTAGAGATACTGAGTATCCTTTAAAGTGTGTGTTGACAGTTTGTAGATCTTCCTTTGGGAAGCAACTGTTTGTAAAATTTGTCTTACATCACTGGATTGATTCTCTATTCACTGTTAAACTGTACAAGTTATGGTTACAGGTTCTGATCCCAATATCCATTGCAGATTCTTCCTTCCACTTTATGAATATTTTTTCTATTTTTCATTTCCTTAATAAAAATTTAGAAGCAGAAAATTATTTAATTTTGATGAATTTCAGCTTAACAACTTTTGTTTAACATTTAACAGTCTTTTATGTCTGAAAAAAAGTCTTTGCTTACTCAAATAGCAAACAGATTTCCTTTACATTGTCTTTCAGAAATTTATTATTTCTTTATCAATTTGCACTTTTATTTCTTTTTTATTGGGTATTTTATTTATTTACATTTCAAATGCTGCCCCCATTCCCTTTCCAGTCTCCCCTCTGCAAACCACCCATCCCATCCCCCCTCCCTATGAGGTTGCTCCTCCAACTGCCCACGCACTTCCGCCTTACCTCTCTAGCATTCCCCTATGCTGGGTCATCTAGCCTACACAGAACCAAGGGTCTTCCCTCCCATTGATGCCAGATAAGTCAGTCCTCTGCTTCATATGCAGCTGGAGCCATGGATTCCTCAATGTATACTCGTTGGTTGGTGGTTTAGTCACTGGGAGCTCTGGGGAGTCAGGTTAATTGATAGTGTTGCTCTTCCTATGGAGTTGCAATCCCCTTCGGCTCCTTCATTCCTTCCCCTAACTCTTCCATTGGGCTCCTGGCTAAGTCAGATGGTTGGCTGTATCTGCATCTATACTATTCAGGTGCTGGCAGAGCCTCAGGACAGCTATACCAAGTTTCTGTCAGCAAACACTTCTTGGCATCAGCAAGATTGTTGGGGTTTGGTTACTGCAGATGGGATGGATCTGTAGGTGGAAGAGTCTCTGGATGGCCTTTCCTTCAGTCACTGCTCCATTTTTTGTCCCTAAATTTTCTTTAGACAGCAACAATCCTGGGTTAAAAATTGTGAGAATGAGTGGGTAGCCCCATCCCTCACCTGGGGGCCATGCCTACCTACTAGAGCTGGTCTCTACAGGCTTTGTCTCCCCTTTGCTGGGTATTTCAGCTAATGTCATCCTTGTTGGGGCCTGGTAACCTCTCTATATTCCCTGGCACCTGGGATTTTCTAGTGGCTACCCCCAGTTACCCATCCCGACTGCTACATATTTCTATTCATTTTCCTGACCCTCTGAATTTCTCTCCTGTCTCTTCTCATTCCCGATCCCGCCCCCCTTTTTAACCTTCCCTCCCTCTATCCCCCCCCCCAGGTCCCTCAATTCCTCTAAATCCCATGAATATTTTGTTCCACCTTCTTAGTAGGACTGAAGCATCCACACTTTGGTCTTCCTTCTTCTAAAACTTCATGTGGTCTGTGAGTTGGATTGTGGGTACTCTGAGCTTTGGGCCAATATCCGCTTATCAGTGAGTTCATACCATATGTGTTGTTTTGTGTCTGGGTTACCTCAATCAGGATGATATATTTAGAGAACCCCTACAGCTGATAAACAAGTTCAACAAAGTGGCTGCATATAAAATTAACTCAAACAACTCAGTAGCATTTCTCTACTCAAAGGGTAAATGAGCTGAGAAAGAAATTAAGGAAATGACACCCTTTACAATAGTCATACCCTTTATAATATAAAATATCTTGGTGTGACTCTAACAAAGCAAGTGAAAGATCTGTGTCACAAGAACTTCAAGTCTCTGAAAAAAGAAATAGAAGAAGACTTCAGAAGATGTAAAGATCTCCCATGCTCATGGATTGACAAGATTAACATAGTAAAAATGACCATCTTACCAAAAGCAATCTACAGATTCAATGCAATCCCCACCAATATCCCAACTCAATTCTTTACAGAGACAGAAAGAGAAATTCTCAAATTCATCTGGAATAATATAAAACCCAGGAGAGCAAAAACTATTCTCAAAAATAAAACAACTTCTGTGGGAATCTACATTCTTGACTTCAAGCTATACTACAGAGCAATTGTGATAAAAAAAAAAAAAAAAAACCAAAACCACATGGTATTGGTACAGAAACAGAGAGATAGGTCAATGGAATAGAACTGAAGACCCAGAAATAAGCCCACACACCTATGGTCAATTAATCTTTGACAAAGAAGCCAAAATCATCAAGTACAAAAAAGACAGCATTTTCAATAAATGTTCCTGGTGCAAGTGGCAGTCAGCATGTAGAGGAATGCATATTGATCCATGTTTATCTCCTTGTACAAAGCTCAAGTCCAAGTGGATCAAGGACCTCAACATAAAACCAGATACACTGAATCTAATAGAAGAGAAAGTAGGGAAAAGTCTTGAATACATGAACACAAGGGAAAAGTTCCTGAACAGAGCACCAATGGCTTATGCCCTAAGATCAAGAATCAACAAATGGGACCTCATAAGATTGCAAAGTGTCTGTAAGGCAAAGGACACTGTCAATAAGACAAAACGGCAACCAACAGATTAGGAAAAGATCTTTACCATCCTACATCCTATAGAGGGCTAATATCCAAACTGTACAAAGAACTCAAGAAGGTAGACCCTAGAGAACCAAATAATTCTATTTAAAAATGGGGTAAAGATCTAAAGAAAGGATTCCCTGTGGAAGGGGAGTTGATACTAAAATCTGCTTTCCTAATTGTTTCTTGATTATGCCAATGAAGATGGCAGAAGCTAATCACTGGGCAAAAGAAAAAGGTGGGATTTCCAGGTCCAGAAGGAAGAAGAGGACAGGAAATAGAGAGAAGGCTTTTTGGCTAGGCTTTGGAGAGAAAAACATGAAACATGTAAGGTTTGGGGGCTGCTAGAATGCCACCAGCAGAATTCTAATATAGGTTAGCTAATGAGGTTAGGGCTATAGATACTACTCATAGTTGTTGTGTTATCTGGCTAGTTTTAAAATATTAAGGCTTAAGTGACCCAAAAAAACTCTACCAGAGAACTGCTGCAGCTGAAAAACAACTTCAGCAAAGTGGCTGCATATAAAATTAACTCAAACAAATCAGTAGCCTTCCTATACTAGAAGGATAAATAGGCTGAGAAAGAAATTAGGGAAATCACACCCTTCACAATTGTCACAAACAATATAAAGTATCTTGGTATGACTTTAACCAGACAAGTGAAAGATCAGCATGACAAGAACTTCAAGTCTCTGAAGAAAAATAATCTAAGAAGACCTCAGAAGATAGAAAGATCTCCCATGTTCATGAAGTGGCAGGATTAATATAGTAAAAATGGCCATCCTACCAAAAGCAATCTACAGATTTAATGCAATCCCCACCAAAATTCCAAATCAATTCTTCAAAGACTTAGAAAGAGCAATTCTCAAATTCATTTGGAACAACAAAAAAAAACAGGATAGCAAAAGCTATTCTCAACAACAAAAGGACTTCTGGGGGAATCAGCATCCCTGACCTCCAGCTGTACTACAGAGCAGTAGTGACAAGAACTGCATGGTATTGGTACAGTGACAGGCAGGTAGATCAATGGAATAGAAGTGAAGACCCAGAAATGAACCTACACACCTACGGTCACTTGATTTTTGACAAAGGAGCTAAAACCACCCAATGGAAAAAAGACAGCATTTTCAACAAACGGTGCTGGTTCAACTGGTGGTCTACATGTAGAAGAATGCAAATTGATCCATTCCCATCTCACTGTACAAAGTTCAAGTCCAAGTGGATCAAGGACCTCCACATAAAACCAGATACACTGACTCTAATAGAAGAGAAAGTGGGGAAAAGCCTGGAACACATGGATACAGGGGAAAAGTTCCTGAACAGAACACCAATGGCTTAAGCTCTAATATCAAGAATCGACATATGGGACCTCATGATATTGCAAAGCTTCTGTAAGGCAAAGGACACTTTCAATAGGACAAATGGCAACCAACAGATTGGGAAAAGATCTTTACCAATCCTACGTCTGATAGAGGGCTAATATCCAACATATACAAAGAACTCAAGAAGTTAGACTCCAGAAAACCAAATAACCTTATCAAAAAATGGGGAACCGAGCTAAACAGAAAATTCTCAACTGAGGAAACTGGCAGGTCTGAGAAGCACCTAAAGAAATGCTCAACATCCTTAGTCATCAGGGAAATGCAAATCAAAACAAGTCTGAGATTCTACATCACACCAGTCAGAATGGCTAAGATCAAAAACTCAGGTGACAGAAGATGCTGGAGAGGATATGGAGAAAGAGGAACACTCCTTCATTGTTGGTGGGATTGCAAGCTGGTACAACCACTCTGGAAATCAGTTTGGCGGACCCTCAGAAAAATGGACATAATACTACCTGAGGACCCAGCTATACCACTCCTGGGCATATACCCAGAAGATGCTTTGACATGTAATAAAGACACATGCTCCACTATGTTCATAGCCGCCATATTTGTAATAGCCAGAAGCTGGAAACAACCCAGATATCCCTGATCAGAGGAATGGATACAGAAAATGTGGTACATCTACACAATGGAGTAATACTCAGCTATTAAAAACAATGACTTAATGAAATTTGCAGGCAAATGGATGGAACTTGAAAATATCATCCTGAGCGAGGTAACTCAGTCACAAAAGAACAAACATGGTATGTACTCACTGATAAGTGGATATTAACCCAAAAGTTTGGAATACCCAAGTTTCACTTCACAGTAACCATTGGAGTGAGTGTGAGGTCCCAGATGGAGGAGTTGGAGAAGGGACTGAAGGAGCTGTGGGAGTTTTCAGCCCCATGGAGGGAGCAACAGTGTCAACTGGCCTGACTCCCAGGTGCTCCTGGAGGCTGGACCACCAACCAAAGAATACACATCGAGGGACCCATTGTTCAGACCACATATGTGGCAGAGAAGGGCCTTGCTGGCCATTAGGGAGAGAAGAGGCCCTTGGGCCTGAGGGTGTTAGAGGCCACAGGGGAATGCCAAGGAGGAAATACTGGAGTGGGTGGGTGGGTGGGGGAATACCCTCATAGAGGTGGGGGAGGGGCAGGGGATAGGGGGTTTCCAGAGTGTAGACCTGGAAAGGGGGAAACATTTGAAATGTAAATAAAGTATCAAAAAATTAAAATAAAATAAAATAAAATATTAAGGCTGTCTGGTGTTTTCCATCTGCAGTGACTCAGGTGGGCAGGAAAAAAGGAGCTAGCCTCAGGGTGGTTGGCCAGCAGAGAGGGGGTGTAGCTCCCAGCATTCATGGGAAAGCATGAGCTGGTCATTTGGCAGAGCAGAATGAGAAGTGAGAGACTTGGTGGAGCTAGTCATGAGGTCTGTGTAAGATGGCCATTGCCAGCACTGGGCAAGGACAAGCATTGGTGTTTTAGATTATATACAACAATTCTCAACTGAGGATTCTCGAATGGCTAGAAGCACCTAAAGAAATGTTCAACATCCTTAGTCAGCAGGGAAATCGAAATCTAAATGACCTTGAAATTCCACCTCACACCAGTCAGATTGACCAAGATCAAAAATTCAGACAACGGCAGGTGCTAGTGAAGATGTAGACAAAGAGGAACACTCCTCCATTGCTGGTGAGATTGCAAGCTAGTAAAACCACTTTGGAAAACAATCTGGCAGTTCCTCAGAAAATTGGAAATAGTTCTACCTGAAGACCCAGCTATACCACTACTGGACATATACCCAAAAGATGCTCTACAATATCACAAGGACACATGCTCCACTATCTTTATAGCAACCTTATTTTTAACCAGAAGCTGGAAACAACCCAGATGTCCCTCAACAGAAGAATAGACACAGAAAATGGTATATTTATACAATGGAGTACTACTCAGCTAAAATTAAAAACAATGGCTTCATGAAATTTTAAGGCAAATGGATAGAACTAGAAATTCCATTATGTCAAATTGTTATTTGGTGGCTCATATTCCCTTGGGTGAGTTTATCTTTATCTCATGATCATTTTTTTCTCTTGTTGTAATATCATTTGTTTAAAAGCATTTTTATTAGTTATCAAATGCAGTGATAGTTTGTCTGTAACTTCTGCGAATTGTTTCCAAACCCCTGCCTCTTACATTGACTTATGAATCTATTTTGTTGTCAATATATTATCATAACTGCAGTCTCTATAATAATTTTAAAGAGAACTTATCCACTCTTTTTCTTTGAAAGTATTAAATAGAATCATTGAGAAGAAATTAGGAGAATAGAATATTTGAAACTCTTCAAGAAACTATCCTACAAATGAAATCTCTATTGTAACAGGTGACTAACTCTTAGCAAAATTGACCCCATGTAAGAGACACCATTCTGACCTTAAAATCCAGCATATAGGCTCCAAAACCTGCCAAAATGGGGATGAAGATAACCCATTAAAGATGTAGTCCATAGTTCTAGGAAAGTCCCTAAATTACTAACTTTGCTTTTTTTGGCTTCTGTAATTCTGCTTCTTGTGAGAATCAGTTTGGAGTTTTTGTGCATAAAAGAAAACTGTCTAGAAACCTTGGGGCTGCATGATTTAGGGAATTTCCCTATGTAGCTATTGGCCTGCATTAAAGACTTTCTATTTGGCTTTGTGTGTTTGTATGGTAGTCTCTGGTAGGCTTAAATTCCAGCACTATCTCCATATGTTAAATATTGACATCTTGAAATTTATATCTTAAAAATTGATTAGACATTAAAGACAAGAAGAATATCTCCAATGCTCAGAAAAAGAAAGGTATTCATCAAGAGGAACAAATGAAGGACTCCTCACAGCCACATACAAAGCAAGATAGAGGGCTAGCTTTTCAACCAAATTAAAGTAAACCAAGACTCTCCAATAAACTTTAATAAAGCAAAGCTACAATGATCATTTACAAGCAACAGTCAATTTAATTTATCCCAAACCTTTTGAAAATTGAGTTTTTAGAATATTATTAACACAAGGGACAACAAATTTTATATTCTGCTAATATTCTTTGAATCCCAAGGATAAGGGTACGGAAAATAACTACAAATGTATAAGATTTCAGATAACACTTATAATGTTGATAAGCTTCTACCAAGAGAGTCATTAAAGCATGAACTTTATCTGAATGAGAGATTATTTACAAACTCTAGCAAGAGGATGACGACTTGATTAAGTGATACCTGCTACCCCATGACTGTCTGTGCATCCCTCAGATTCATATGTGTAAATACTCATATGCAAGGTGAGGTCAGGAGGGGGATTTTCAGAAGGTAGATTGGCATGCAGGCAGATCCTTTACAAATAGGATTGGTACTCTTACAAAACAAATATAGGAGGCTCAAACAGCAAGACAACCAGGGAGCAGGCCTTTGCCACATACCTAATATATTTTTATTGCTTTGATGTTTATCTTATAAGCCTATAACCCCCTTATTCTATGGTGTTTAGTTTTGGCAACCCAAACAAAGACATATTTCTAAGGTAAAAGAAAAATCTCAGGGAAGGGAAATACAGGGGAGAAAGTAGGAATACTTTCATTGATTGTTACATTAAAATATGTAAAAATTTTAAGAATGAAGTTCGAAATTGAAAGTATAGCAAATAAAGAATTTGGATAAATAAAGAAGAGATTGCAAAAGCACTTCTACAACAAAATACAAATTCTTTCTAAAAACCAAAGAAACTTCTTAAAAATAGAAAACAGAATAAACTCCAAGGGAAAAAACAAAGGTCAATAAACAAATTGAACATATTACAAGCATAACAAAAATAACACTAAAGAATCATGACATGATAACTATTTAAATAAACACCAACTTACTCACTGTGCTTGTTAAAGGGCCTTTTGTTAGTTCCACAGAGCAAATTCAAGTCGCAGTTTTGTGTAAAAAGCATATATAAAAAGTACTTTAGGAGTATAGAAATGCTAACTGGTGGGCAAACATACAATGGGAAACTAGAAATAAAATAAAATGGAATTTCAGGCAATATAAACTTCAGAAATGGAAACACAGACACTCAAAAGCTAAAATGTACCTAAGATCTAACAGTTACGATGAATATCTCTTTGCCAAAATAACCAAAGACTCTCTCATAAAGGAAAAATGACAGATGAAGAAATAGAAAGAACACTTAAAATAGATTTTGACACATTAATTTCAGTCTAAACCAAGTTAAGTATGCCAAAGAAATCCTTATGGAAGACCATAGCTCCATGACTAGATGTCAGGGAAATCTATTTTAGTACTTCACCAAAACTACAAAGAGAAAAATAATTCCAACATCAAATATATTACTCCAGCACTTATAAAAACATACTCTTTATTAAATAAATATGCTTATGCTTTGATAGCTAACTCTAAAATACATAGATCATAAAATAAAAACTTTCCAATCTATATTCCCAATAACTGATGAACCAAATGTAAATAAAATATTAGCCACAAAATAAATGGTGGCATATTCATCCTAGGAGTAATCATTCTATAGTTGTTAAATATTAAAAGCCCTTTAAATAATTCATGCTAATAAATACAAGAAATATCATAATTGTACATATGTTTTGAAAAATTTTGGTAAATTTAACACTATATAAAACATTAACTCATATAAATTTGTAAATGATATTATAATTAATAAGATGTATGCCTTTATCCCAAAACAAGCACTTTCTCATAGAAAAATAATACAAGCATTCTCTTTAGTTATATTTCCGCAAGGGCTGCAGCTTTGAACATTAAGGTAGCAGTATTTGCCTATGTGACTACTAAAGAAAAAAATTATCAACTATTATCTGATCTACCTTGTGTAAATGAGAAATGAGATCTCCCAAATTACAAAGTGAAAATAGTATACATGAAAACTCAACTCAAAGAATTTCATTAAGATTGGAGAATAAAATAGTAGGTTATAAAAACAACAGTCTCTATACCTGAACAGCAACCAGCTGGAACAAGGATCAGCAATCAGTCTCTAAGAAGCTTCAAGAAGTAAGGGGTGTTTGAAGACCAAGAGCTGACATTCAGTATTTTTGTAGAAACTTATGTTACAGGAATGGAAGTAAATTACAAGCATTTTCTCCATAAAGTCAAAATATAATTATATAGGTCTTTAACTTAGGTCTCACATGAGGTAAACACAAATTCTCTCCTGGGAAAAAGATTCATTCTTCTTAATTGGTGTTGCTAGTCTGAGCCATGGAAATCTATTGAAATTGTTCAAATGTTTTTCATAAATTACCTGTAGGTGAATAACATAGTATGTAACTTACCCCTTTCAAAGCTCCACCAATCTCTTCACCTCAATCTCTGCTCCATTAGCATTTTATTGTCATTGAATGGACGTAGAATCTCTTGTTTCCATGTCAGTCTGTACTGAATTCAATCTCATATATTTGATGATATCTTTGAAAATATCATTGCCTGAACTTGTTCCATCTACCAATCACAGAGGCTCATTCTTCAGTCAGTCAACCTCAAGGCTGACTCCCAGAATGCAGCTGTCCCATCATGACAACTATCTCCCCTGTGCATAAAAAGTCACACTGCCATCTCAGTATCTTAAAACTCCTATCTCCTCTCAGCTTCTGTAATTTTGTAGTTTAAAGAATGTTATCTAAGGGGGATTACACAGCATGTGAAATTTTACCATTTTCTACATTGCATAATAGCCGTAAGGTAATTCAAGTTGTTAAGTTAATCAAGCTTTTTGTTTATACTAGAGACAGTCCAAAGGGATATGCCAAGGCTATTCTTTGCCAAGACACACTTGGTAATTCTAAGTTTGGACTATTAAAATCAAAGCTCTCACAAATGATTGTTTAGTTCTCATTTCTCTGTGTTAAATGCTTAAGAATCTATTTTCTGAGTAACATATAACGTTGTTTCACCTTTTAAAAACCTGTCAGATACTCTCCATATTCCTTACATACCCACTACCAGTGTATGAGAGATCATATTACCCCATCTTCCCAGCACTTGGTAGTAGTAGTCTAGTATTTGAGCTATTCTAACAGGCTTAAGATATGAATCACTCTGGTCTTCCGCTTCTGCTGGAGCTGATTTGAACATCTTTCCTTCTGGCTCAATTAAGCAGCTCCTGCTTGCCGTTCCTGTTTTATTGCGACTGCATGTTCACTTCTTATTGGTGACATTTGAGATTTTCCTCAGGTGTTTAGTATTCAAATGCCCATAATGCTCCATGGACTCTTGTACAAAGCAAAAGGTTTCAGTTTTGAAGTCTGATTCACTTGGTGTCATATCAAAGTACCCTTCATCAAGTCCTAGGTATTCCAAGTTTTATTCTGCTGTCAACTAAAACATTTATAAGTTTAAGATATGTATTTAAAAGTCTTGTTTCCATTTATACTTATATGTAGTATAAAGCTTGTATCAACATTAAATATTTTGTTATGGATATCTAATTTTTCTATGCCCTTTTAAAAAGGAATATTCAAATAAAATTGAATTTTAAATTCAACCCTAACAGTTATTGAGCTATTTAAACTTTGTACTTCATATTGGGTAAGTTTTATTTATTTATACTCTTCAGAGAGTAAGTCCATCTTAACCTAATTGCAAATAAATATGTAAAATTCTGTACATAGCATTTCATGATCCTTTTAGTGTTCCAAGATATGCTGGGTCTTTGTTGAATCTTGCTGTTTGTACCTTTCCTCTGACTCAGGTTCAGCAAGGAAAAGAAACACTACTCGGCTGGGAGTGCATGTTCTCCACTAAGCCTCTGTGGACAAGTGGAAGGTGGGGCTCCTCGTGATGTTTAGAGAAAGGTAGAAAATCAGAGGTTGTGAGAAGCATTGTCCCCCTTACCTCTGAATGGTAGTAATGGTGGAGATTAGTTCCAGCTTCCCCAGATCCATGTTCACCAAAACCGTTGGTTGCAGGCTCTTCACCATCACCATGTGGAGGGGATGAAACTCTTCCTTTGCTTACCTTTTAACCACCATAGTGGGGCTTTCATCCTTTTATATAGCATCGCCAAAGCTAATCACATTGTACAGGCAAAGGCTGGCCACTGTTTTCCTATGGTATTTGTTTGGAGTCAAATGATATTTCCTATAGTCTCTTTGCCGTGGTAGGTATAAGCTGCCTGAGCCATTGGATGTACAAAGCAGGCTTATTTGGGGGATTTTCTCATCCATTCCTTCCTGGTATTATTATTCCCTGACTAGCTTTCCAGGTCCCAATATGGTATGTGTAAGTCAGAAGCAGAGAACTCTATAATGTTGTCCCTTGAGTCCTAACTCCTGATTCAGCCCCAAGATACATTCTTCTTGGTATCAATCAGCATCTTTGTATGTTTCCTTTAATATGGTGTCCTATATTTCCTACCTTAGTGGGAGGATTGTGGCATGGTTGTTTATTCCATCTGTTACCCTCAATGTCCTCAACTGAGCAAGCAACTGTTTGCACTAAAAGGCTAATAGTCTTAATCATGTTTCTTTTCTCAGGACACATTTCTTCATCTGCTGCAATCAAAGACAATTTAATTAACTCTACATTCATTTTCTTTCCTTGGCTAACAAATGAGCTACTCGGAAACTTTTACCTAAGCTTCATTTAAATTGTTTTAAAGGATTAAAATAAATATTGCTTTGATGAAATGTATTTAAAGATTCTTAGTTTTTCCGAAATTTGTTTTCTCTAAAAGAAGAAATATTATAATGAGTAATTAGCCAGGTGATACTGTTGCATCACACCATTTGGGCAAGTTTCTATGTAATAAGCATAATGCTTTGCTATATGATTTGTCAACAAAAATAATTTATACTCCTCTGAGCCTTAAACACATGGCATTGAATGCCAACTTTCCTTGTTTTGACATAGCAGGATACACTGTTAGTGATAATAAATAAATAAGTGATTAAAAGCCAAACATACTGTACAAGATGTGCCATTCAGAATTCTGTCAAATCGTAACAAGTTGTCATTTGTAGATATGTCATAAAGAAAGCAGCTGTGATAAACAATGCACCATGTTTGTTTAGGTTTCCGGCACTGCTATTGTAGTAAGAGAGCATCTGCAGCTCATAAGATGGGATGACTGAAGCTGTGTCCTAATAAAACTTTATTACAAACATTAGCATCTTAGGTAAAGAAATTAGGCACAAAAGAGTGACATCTGTGGATTCCAAAATAAAAGTCATGAACTTGAAGAATTAATCAACATGAATAAAAAATTACTGAAGTGATTCCCCTGGGGGCGGAAAAGGACAAGGGTTGACTAAAAAGTTAGCTGCCTCAACTTTCTTATGTGATTGTATCTCCGTTCAGATGTTGTTTTCATAACTCGATGCATTTATCAAAACACCAAACTGTTCTTAAGGCTGTACGTTCATAGTAAAACACTAGGAAAATGATAAAGCATTTATTTGTGCAGATGAGATGACTCAAAAATAGCATGCACATTAAATTAGTATTGATATGATATTTCTTGAATTTGCTGGCTATATTATGGTCGTAAAGGAGGATGCCTGTTGCTTGGCTTTTCCTGAGGAGACAACACGTGTTCACCCTAGAGAGAGCACTGACAACACAACAAAGAAGTGATTCCACCCAAGTCTAGCTTAGAGAGCCAATGAGTTTATTGTGGTGACTTATAGGAGCATGGGAACCATAAAAACAACTGCATCCGTGTGAAGACCAACCCCATCATGGACAACTAATCGTTTATGGAGGCTTCATTCCTGGAGCTCCTGGATTGACCTAGTTTTGTTTCTGTGGCTGTGATAAATATCCTGACAGAAAGCACCTGACACAGAGTTTATTTTAGCTCACAATTCTAGGTCACAGTCCACGATAGTGTTAAGTTAAGGTATCAGGAACTTGAAACAGCTGCTCATATCACATCCATCGTCAAGAACAGAGAAAATAGGTACACACACTGTTTACTTGCACTCTCTGTTGTTATATAGTTCAGGGCCCAAAACCTGAGATGGAGCCACTCTAAGGATGTGTCCTTCCACATCAACTAAGGTAATTAAGACAATACCCTCTTTCATATCCACAAGCCAACCTAATCTAGATACTTCCTCATTAGTGGATGGGTGGGGGAGCACCCTCATAGAGACAGGAGGGGGAGGGGATGGAGGTTTCTGAAGGGGAGACCTGGAAAGGGGAAAACATTTGAAATGTAAATAAAGAAAATTTTAAAAAATACAACTGAAAAAAAAAAAGATTCCCTTCCTTGGGGATTACATTAAGCCAGGATCACAGTTAGAAGTTACCACTACACTCAACAACATGCCATCAGCACCACTAACACTCTCTCCCCAGCAATCATTTGCTCCTTTTATAATCCTGGAGAAGAACTCTGTGAATATTGTAATGTTCATGAGTTTCCCTGAGCCTTATAAGTTTTGTTAGCTTCCTGGATCTAGTGAACTTATCCTGTCCCTTGAGACCAAAGGTTTAAATTCGGAGGAAATAACTATTTATTCATTTATTCATACATCAAAATAATCATTCATGTTTAAAATAACAATGCCATTCTTAGAGGAATGAAATATTGGGAAATAAAGTGTTATATTGCATACAACTACTTATCAGAGTTTTAAAAATGTTCTCTCTCTCTCTCTCTCTTCTCTCTCTCTCTCTCTCTGTGTGTGTGTGTGTACAAGTGCAAATGAATGTAGAAGAAATAATGAAATACTGTTTGAAAAGCTCTTTACTGAAACTTGCAAAAATTAAATCATTTCAATAAATTTAAATTTTTCTAAATTAAATATTTAGAAAAAATCAAGTTTAATTTAAATTCTTGGAGGAAATAAATTTAATGCAATAATCAGGATGACTAGACTTCAAGTACACTTGGGGAACCTGGTGAAAGCTGGGTGATGGATCTTTATGAAGTAGCAGTGGCTATAGTTTAGTCTTATCAACAGTGAGTTATAGGCATTTGTCCTTCCTTTGGACCGAAAAACAATTTTCTATAATAATAGAACTATGCAGTTAATACAGAGATGGTTTCAAACTATGAATGGCTTCCAAACCAAAGAACAGCCAGTCCAAAAGAATGTCTATTACTAAATTCTAAAACTAAGTACATTGGTATCTAAATCCAAATTGATATCATGCTGATATCCTTGCTTTGAAGTCCAGTAGCAGCTGTTTATCGTAAGCCAGATGTTCAATGAGAGCATGCACACCACATAATTTCACTTGGCAAAGTTGACCACGTGGTGTGGAATGTTCACTTTGGATTTAGTCAAGATATTGTGATACTAGTCTGACATGTATCTAGGATACCACATTTTTTAAATTTAATCTCCATGGTTACAAGTTCCTTAAGATCATGAACCACTCCACATATTTTTTGTATCTTCAAGCTATTTTCATACATAAGACCTTGGTGATTAGTTAGAAATCAGGTCAGTACATTTGTAATTCTGTGTGGAATATTTCTTAACAACCACGTCTTTTTATAAAACCATTACTCTATTTTATAATGAACTCATTTTATTAAAATTCGTTAGTGAGTAAGACTATAGGAAAGAATTTGAGATTTTTTTATTTTAAAATTATCTGTGTTAAACATTAATATTTCAAAGAGGAAAAATAAAACTCAGATCAATTCAGAAAGAAGATTTCATATGAAGAATGCTATGTTGTACTTTCTTTACAGGGGCATATGGTGAGCCATGGTCTCATTCTGGAACTCAAGTTGGCCTCAAATTCACAGCAATTCTCCTTCTCAGTCACCTGGTTGCTGGGAATTTAGCTGTGAAGTACCCTATCCACCTCATAACTTTAAAAATGAAACTATAATACTATAATAAGATCTATCTGTACAATAAATAAAATCAGTTGAAGTACTTATCACCAGATATAGGCAACAAAAAATTGAGGTGCTGATAAAGGAATTTAATTATCAAAAATGAGGGAATAAAGCCTTTTAGGGCTATATGAAGATGAAGCTGACCCCTGACCATCAAATACTCAGCCTGCTGCTGATACTGTAGATGTGTTTTTAAAGACTGGTAGTGATTATTTATTGGCCTAATACACAAAGTCACTAATGATAAAATTTGCAGAAAAATAGTAAGTTTTGAATCCATTGCAACAATTAAAGAGGAGCAATGCATTTAACATGACTTAATTTTCAAGTATTGCCAAATTTCCTGATCTTTCTTTATCATCCCACTAATTAATTGTTGATCTTAGTGCCTGGGCCATTGGTATTCTGTTCAGAAAGTTGTCTCCTGTACTAATGAGTTCAAGGCTATATCCCACTTTCTCTTCCTTTTTTTTCTATTTTTTTCTTTTCTTTTTTCGTTTTTTAGTTTTCTTGGGTTTTTTCTGTTATTTTTTTTAATTGGATATTTTCTTTATTTACATTTCAATTGTTATCCCTTTTCCTGGTCCCCCCTCCCAAAACCCCCTATTACATCCACTTCCCCCTGCTTCCATGAGGGTGTTCACCCACCCACCCACCAACTCCCACCTCACTGCCCTGACATTTCCCTACACTGGGGCATCAAGCCTTCACAGGACCAAGGTCCTCTCCTCTCATTGATTCCCGACAAGGCCATCCTCTGCTACATATGCAGCTGGAGCCATGAGTCCCTCCATGTGTACTCTTTGGTTAATGGTTTAGTCCCTGGGAGCTCTGGGGTGGGGGGGTCCTGGTTGGTTGATATTATTGTTCTTCCTATAGGATAGCAAACCCCTTCAGCTCCTTCAGTCCTTTCTCTAACTCCTCCATTGGGGACTCCATGTTCAGTCCAATGGTTGGCTGCAAGCATCTGCCTCTGTATTTGTCAGGCTCTGGCAGAGCCTCTCAGGAGACAGCTATATCAGACTCCTGTCAGCAAGCACTTCTTGGCATCCACAATAGTGTCTGAGTTTGGTGACTGTTTATGGGATGGATCCCCAGGTGGGGCAGTCTCTGGATGGCCTTTCCTTCAGTCTCTACTTCCAGTGCTTTGGATTGGCCTACCCAACATCTACCCCATACATGAATTGCTGCAATACATGTAGTGGCTGTCCCTACAGATGCAAAACTATAAGATCTCCATGACACAGGGCAACAACAGGCTATCTGAAAGGAGTTCGGGCAAGGTTCCAGGATTGATAGTGTAACAGAAGCCAGAGGCCTCGAACCGGACCAATCACTCATTGCAATGAACATTTGCAAGCAAAGAAGTGTGGACAAAATGGTATACTGTGGAACACACTGTGACACACTACAGCTTCCACAGTGCGATTATTTTTCTCAGTTGGGGTAGGAGGTTGCAAGGGTGGCAGGCAAGTATCAGGAGAGGACAAGATGAGTGGGATTGGAGTGCATGATGTGAAAGCTACAAAGAGCTAATCAAAAGGTTTTAAAATGTAACTCAGTTTGTAGTATTTGCTTATCACACAATACCGATATGACCATAACAACATACAACTATCGTCAAGCAGGGGATGCAGGAGGATCAATAGTTCAAAGCCATACTTGACTACCTACTAGTTTATGGGGCACCTTAGGTCACATGAGATCCAATAATTAAACTAACACATGAGCACTGGTTTATTTCACAGAATAGGTGTCAGGTAAACTCTTTCTAGGATAAGGCATTATTACTATTTAATTATCTTTAGAAAAACAAATTTGATCCAGAGTAAAGCATATAAAATAATTCAATGGAAGCAATTAGTGATCACTTCTAGTAAATGCAAGCCACCAAATTAATACTAAATTTAAGCATTATTTAGTATCAGATTCTTAGAGCACAAAGTACCTGCCCACGGGGACTTTAAAGGTTTTTCAGTCCTACCTTTCATCCTTTATTAGTTAGTTTTCTCATCTCTGTGGGGAAAATACCTGATAGAGCAATTTAAGGGGAAAAAAGAATTAAGTTTGGCTCGGGTTAGATTACAGTCACGGTGGAAAGTGTATAGGGGCTCTTCATCTGTGGATCTTTATTTAAGTAACATAAATGGTACCAATTTACATCTGTTTTAAATTCTCCACGAGGAAATATTCATGCTTTGATTCTGGCTGTTCCTTGAGATGTGAAATTAGTCAGTGGGTCATGGCTTCGCCTTATTCTGCACTCCTAACTATGGGTAATATCAATGCTTTTTAGTAATTACACTCTCATATTTTACAGATAAAAATTGGCTTCACTGGTTTATAGCTACAATATTGTTTGTTCCATACTGAGCAAAAAACATCTTGATTGTCCCCAATTTTGTATCTAATGCATGTTTAAATGAATAAACTAAAACTTTGGTAAAATCTCACTCGACAATATATGTTTTTGTTTCATATCAAGTTTTCACTAAGGATATTTTTCACTAACTCCAAAAATATGTGTCTATAGAGTCAGTAGGTGAGTATATTAAAGGTTTTTAAAATCATCTAGTATACTTTTCTATTGTTTTTCGGGTGAACATAAACTTCATTTTCAATGATCCCACATTAAGTTGCAACTTTAAACAAAAATAAGTGGAAATGTATGATTCTGAGAGCAACTGATTGGTAGATATCAGACATATCTTTTGTTAACAGTGATAAGGAACACCAGGTAAAAAAATGTTTCTGCTTCCCTAGATTGAAAATTATAGATGATATATAATGAGGAGAGCCCCACATGTATTTAAGTCTAAACATGGAGGATTTAAATTGGCTTCAGCTGATGCCTAGGGAAAAGGCCAGGAGAATTTTAACCATTAAGTGAGTATTTCCAGATATTTTAAAGTGAGTGCCACTAGCAACGATGAATCATTCTTTACATTGCTTGAAAAGGAAAAGTCTTCAGAGAAACACATAAAGCTACTTTTTAAATCTTAGTGTATTGATGTGGATAAATGCTTCCAAAGTAATGTTTTAAACAGAAATGTATATTACTCTGTGATTTACCAGAGGCACATTTCATCAGGCTGCTTTATGACCTTGGTCATAGGTGCTGACTGAAAGGCACATTTGAAAGAAGATTCCGTGCTCACCATCTATTCTAAGGAAGTTAAATTAAGGCAGATGCTACAGAGTCAAACACACATTTCCATAATACCAATCAGCATGAGTCTAGAATCTTCCAATATCATTAATGTGTTAGGCCCCTGAGGATAAGCCTGAGACTAAAAAAGAAAAGCATTTTCCTTGCCTTTTCCTAATATAAGAATACAAGTACGATTTAGAATACTATATTAGTTTTGAGACCAAACACATTTGTGATACTAAAGATATGACTATAGATAAAGTCAACTCAACCAACATTCTTTCTATATCCTATTTTCAAATAGAAATAACCCATGTGCCTAAATGTAATCCAGTCCATACCCGATTTTAAATTGTTAATGACTATGTTAACAGAAAATAGCTTACTAGTAAAAATAAGTTTAGTATGGGCTAAATACTATCATTTCCATATATATATATATATGAGTTGAGTCTTTTAAATCTACTGTGTATTTCTCAATTACAATTTGTTCTTGTTTGCATGAACAAATGCTACAAATGTGGCAAGAACTAGCATACAGGACACAATCAGTGCCATCAGCCTGACCAACTGTTTTCTTCTAAGAACTCTCTTTATTTAGTCCACTATTTCCAGAAAATATGTGCTAAGAAATATTTTAAATTATGATGGGATTCTTTACAACAAGTCATGTTTCAAGTTTCCCTAGTTGGGATATCAGGTCACAACACCACGAGCTGACTTCAAACTTTCTATTACTAAGCTAACCTCAAGGGGTATGAATAGAGGCTACTGCTCTAGGAAAGATGGTAGGTTATGGAGGATCACAGGCGAGCCAGTAGCCAAGTACTGATTGTAGTGAAAAGTCTGGAATTCTGTTTTTTTACAAAACACAGAAGTATTATAAGAAAGTTTCCACTTTATTCCCAGGTGTGGGGATATGGGGCTGCTTTACAGCAACTATGATTTGCCTCATGCTCTAGCAGAGGCATGGTTTTGCCAGCTGCAGACAGTTCCTATGATTATGTGACATTTGGGATTCTCGGATTTTCAGGGGATATATAAATGCTAGGACCATGAGAGGTGGCATGGGTGTTGGTTGGTTGTTGTTGATTGTTGTTGGTTGTTGTTGGACAGGATTTGTTAAATAGTTGTGCACAAAGAAGAAACAACAAGAAGAAATTAGATATACTAATGGCAAAGATCAAACTTGCCCCAAGGAACCAGAAGCCCTTAAGCAGCAGGAAGTAGTCTAATAATAACATCACCCCTTTCTGATCCCTGACTTTATTCAGGGATTTCTTTCCTTTCCTCTCTATTATTC
Organism: Uromys caudimaculatus; assembly: GCA_028551405.1. Classification (NCBI taxonomy): domain Eukaryota; kingdom Metazoa; phylum Chordata; class Mammalia; order Rodentia; family Muridae; genus Uromys; species Uromys caudimaculatus. Next base: position 20,795,360 of record CM052702.1, on the reverse strand, counting down.
TTTCTCTCCTATCTAGTGACAGGGGTTGAAACCCGGGAGACGTCATGAGACCCATTATCTCAAAAATCAAACTAGCAAGTAAACAAGTGAGTGAAGAGTTTATTTTGAAAAACTTTTTAGGGAAGAAACAAAACAAATAAAACAACAGAAAGACAAACAAAAACATGGGACTCAGGAACTAGGATTGAGTTACATAGCCAAAGAGTAGGCGCTGTACTTTGATTCCAGAATTATCGTGTCTTAGCCAGTGTTTCCCATTTCCCAGAACTGTGAGGACAATCAGGCTCAACTGTAGTAAGTCTCAATTTCACAATCCTATTCCTTCAATCACGCCCAGCTCTGAAATAAATTTTTCAAAGGTTAGCAGTATAAATTGAATTATTCCAAGTTTATATATAGTCCTTAAAATGCAAGATGTGTTGAGTGTTAGGACATAGCTCTCTGAGAAAATTGTATCTTAAGGCTAATAAGTTTGGAACAGAATTTGAACTCAGACATTCCATTCTGAAGTCATTAACCTAAATATGCTATACTAGCTCTTCAGGTACATATTCATATTTATACAAAAAGTATTTGTGCATGTATATGTATAACTATATAAGAAATTGTATTGTTGTCTAAATGTTTATGAGCACTCAGAGAATAATTCTGGGGCAGAAGCAAATACAGCTGGGAGGGGGTCAGGTGGGACTGGCAGATATCTCACATAATAATCCATACGCCTCACTCCTTCCATCTATGATGGAATGTATGTAGGCTTGACATTGTTGAGGCTCTTTTAAAGTTAATCATAGCTTCCCTGGTCAAGATGGCAGTGGGTGTTGTTCTCAGATGACAGCATTTCACAGCATATTCATCTTATTGCTCATCAATAAGAAAACAACAAACTGTTACAACATATAATGTATATGTATATGCATAGATTTATATCCTAAATAAAATTACTTGATTTGGCACAATAATGTTCCTTTCAAGACTCTAAAAAACTTTCCTTGTAGTGATGCTTAGTGGAGACAAAGCAACTGCCAAACAATAAGCTGTTGCTGTTACCCTTGGTCATTTTCCAGAATTGAAGTTAAGTTCTTCTTGATAAAGATATGCATTTCTGATACAAAATTTGAGGGAATAAATATGGATCTAGTCCCAAAATCTCGTCTCTGAGAAATAGCAGTCACAGTAGCATAAGATACTATGTAAGCTCCCAATAGACAAAGAGTAAGCGCTATCTGGGTATGGTGGCAACAAACCATAACAATGACCACCATCCTGGCAAGACATCCCCAAATGTGTAACTGTGGCCCTTATATCTTGGCAGTAACCAATAGCTATCTAATTAGATTTAAATCTTGCTTAATAAGAAGGAATCCATTACTGGTGCTGTAAACCTAACCAACTACCCATGGCTGGCTCGTCTATGGATCCTAGAAGAGAACATAATTCTTCCACCTTCCTAAATCAATATAATATCTAATTACATTCTCAATACTTACATTTATACCCACAGAAAAGTGTAGTCCTCGCCCCTCACTAAAGAGGTTTCTCTTGGCAATAGATGGAGCTCATTAAAGAAACCTAAAACTGGTTAAAGCGCAGAGAGCAGCTGACCATGGGAGACACATCACCAAATGATACAGCACAACCCTTACACCTAAGGCTCAGGAATATGGCAGAAGAGGAGTAGAAAGTTCGTAAAAGACAGAAGGCTGGGACTCTACTGAGAGATTGTGTCTTCAGTATGTGACAGGGAAACTACACCCATGAACTCTCAACAATGTCACTTTCTAAATAGGCTTGGAAAATGGTAATAGCAGCTGGCAAGCCAATAAGGATAGGTAAAAGCTCATGGTACCCTACCCTTAGTTGGAGGGCTACAGAAAATGACTGCCAAGAGGGAGAGAATAAGGTTCATTTAGTTGTCCAATACCAATTCATCAGCTCCAAAACATACACATACAAGTAACACCAAACAAAATAACCAAGTTGTATTTATGTATTTATACCTATGGCTACATGTAGAAGTCATTTAAAAAAGAGAAGGGGTGAATTTGGGAAGGAAGTAGGAAGAGACATGGAAGTGGCTGGAGGGTGGGAGAAGAGGAAGAAAATGATGTAACTACACACACATACATAAAAATAAAATAAAAATGAAAAAATCATAAAGAAATTAGCTGCTTGTTAGCTCCTCATAATAGTGCTATTATAGGATATTACAGATATCTTGCTGGGTTGACTATTGTCACTGTTCATAAGCTTCGCAGTTGTGTAGGACCACTGACTCTTTTCACCTTCACACACGGCCTGGTATGTTTTGATACTGCTAAAAGCTTGTCCTCGGGAATGAGACTTCCAAATCCTGTCCATCCAGATCTCTAAAAATTCTGCGTCCAACGTGTTTGTAGTATCTTCACCAATGGAGTCTTAACATTTCAAGTTTTAGGAGGCAAGAAAGGGCAATGACATCATTCAATATTGGTTTTGGAATCTTTGACTCAAATGACCAACAATTTGATAGGAGGTTTCCCGTGCCTAATTGACCTTTTGTTAGATAGTCTATGGTTTGTAGGGGGAGTTCTATCACATTTTGTGTTGTAAGGTGTGTGTGTGGGTGTGTATGTATGTATGTGTTCATATATATTGTTTGTATTTTAAAGCAAACTTGTGGAATATTTCCTATGGCTTTTTCAAACATCTTCAGTAATATTTATCTCTCCTCCCTCATTCTTCTGTATTGCTTTCACTTCCATTCTCCAGATATGGTCCTTTCTTCTCATTTTCTCCCTTTTCCCTTCTTAGCATCTATGCCATTATAGGCTATCAGCACTAGTTTGATTGGATTTATGGTCTGTTGTGAGACATTCATTCCTGATACTGAAAACCTACCCAAAGACCATACCCATGGATGGAGCTGTTATAGACCTTAGAGAAGGACCTACTATAGTCATCTTCCCAAACCAGTTTAATGTCTGATTTCTAACTACTTACCTGCATATATGCGTAGCACTCACCTTTTTATCAATGTAGTTTCTTTTTGCAACAGGGGATACTACTACAGAGATCCATAATTGGCTATAATACAGAGATGTGGGTTACTAAATCTATAATGCAAGCCCCTCACCTAAGGCTCACTGACCATCATGAAAGAGCGATCCAGAGGACAGGGATTCCTGCTGCTAGGCTAGATATTATCCTTCACACATAACAAAGAAACTGGACTCATGACATCTCAGTAATGTCATTAGCATGACTTGCATAATGACAATATCAGTTGACTTGCCATCATTGATAGGGAAAATTTTCTAAGATCCCATCCCTAGATGAAGAGCTACAAGCCATCAGTTGCTTAGAGAGGCAAAATCAGTCTTTTCCTGAAATGACCCCATAGTAGACTATCAAATTCCAGTACTCAGCCCTAAATAATGTATATAAATACAACAATAAATGAGAACAGTAGATTATGCACGTATATGTGTGTAAATAATAATTATAGAAGAGGTCATGAACTTAAAAGGAGGGGCATGGATGGGTTGGAGGTGGAGAGGGAGGAGCAGAAACTCTATAAATATAATACTGACATTGCCTTGTTTTCTATCTTGTTATTTCACACCTCACATCATTATTTGTTGAACTCCATTTTAATTTATTTTGTTTTAAGACAGAAACTCAAAGGCTAGTCCTGAACTTACAATCCTCCTGCCCCAGCCTCCTGGGTGCATAAATTATAGGTGTGTACCATCATTCCCAGTTTTATCTCAGATTATTAACTATACAGTAAAGAAAATCAGTCGCTGTAACTCATATTTGCCAAAAACTTCTGCATGGATAGCTTTGTAAATAACTCAGTGACATAGATATGGCAGATACATTACACCCAAAGATGTAAGAAAACAAAAGCTAAGAGATCCTGGACCTACTAAGGAACATATAATCTATCTATGGCAACAGAGGAAACTTTATTTACTTTGTTTCATTATATGTCATCTTAATTCTTTTCCCCTTCACACTTGCCTGCCACTTACAGCATTTAAAACTTTCTTACACAACGTAAATAAAGATTTCAACTGTATGATAATCAAAGGCATATACTCAAATTGAAAGAACTTCATCAGTAGAAAAATATCCACAAGCAGAAATGTTCCATTGAAGACTGTGACAAAATCAGCCACTGGAAGCTGACAAAGCTCTCTTCTGTGTCATGCTTGCCTACAGCAACGTCTCCCTATTTGGTAGGCCGGGAAGCAAGACAAAATGTGCTTTGGGAAATCAAAATTGGAATGAGGAATCTTTGAGAGGGCCAAAGTCATGCAACATAAGAAGAGTATGAAATTCAACTCTAATGTTCCAGTTGGCAGTCAGCGTCTCTGCTTTCAATGGGATTGACAGAGATACCAGGAGTGACTTGTGCATTTTGTGGCTTTAGTGAATACTGTGTTTCCTTTCCATTGTTTCTGTCAAAAGTTGTAGAGACAGAGACTGGTCTTCATTTCAGAATATCTTAAATTACACCAAACGACTTCAGCTGTGAATGGATAAAATAAAGACAAGCAATGATAAATAAACTATTATATTTCTGGGTGGCTGAAGTGGTTCCAGCTGTTGGTCTAATTCCATCTATGCAGAAAACTGCTTTCAGCAAACTCAGGCGAAATCTCTCAACTAGCTTGAATGAATGAAATTTTATTGGAGAGCTTACAAAAAGAAGTTCATAACAATTAGGTCAGAAATGTAACAGAGTAAATAGGAAGAGAAATCCTTTCTTTAAAATGTACTTTCTGAAAAGGAAAGAGGCATTCACCAAAATTTAATTTAATATTAACTAAGACTGAAAATTCACAGCTTCAAAATTTTATTAGAAAAGCTCTCTCCATTTCCTAGCATTCTAACTCTGTTAGGTAAATGTGGAATTTGTGTATTTATTCATTTGGTTTTCTCTAACTACAAATAGCCATCACTCTGAAGAATACACATCCATCAATGTTAATATGATCAGTGATGTCCTTGGACGTAGGGAATCATATTGACCCCTTTATATCAATCAAAACAAATTTTGTTAAATGTCTGAGTCTTATATCATATCCCAGATGAAAACAAACTAAAATTTTGTCAAGTCTAGAAAAATCAGAGAAGCCAGGCAATGGTGGCGCACGCCTTTAATCCCAGCACTTGGGAGGCAGAGGCAGGTGGATTTCTGAGTTCAAGGCCAGCCTGGTCTACAGAGTGAGTTCCAGGACAGCCAGAACTATACAGAGAAACCCTGTATCGAAAAAACAAAAAAAAAAAAAAAAAGAAAAAAGAAAAAAAAGAAAAAGAAAAAAAGAAAAATCAGAGAATAGAATGAAAGCTTGGGAAAGTTTAAGATTTTCACTTTATACATTTTTCTAATAGTATATTATTTCTGTTTTTCCTCCCTCTACTCCTCCCAGATCTTTCTCATATCTCTATTCACTTAAATGTATGTTACCCCCCCCAACAAAAAAAAAAGGAAAGAAAAAATACACTAAAAATGGACTCTCCCAGGCATTCAGCTTATTTTGGAGGATGGTTGATATACCTAGTGACACTCCATTAGTGAAAACTGATTTTACTCTTTTCTGGCAAATATCAATTGCAAGTAGTGTTTAAGTTAGGAGGGAGAAATCCTTCCACTATTCTGAAAAAAAGAACATAGCAAAAAAACAATGAACCAAACAACCTTCTGCTATGCTCATAATCAGTATCTCAATCAACCCTCATCATGAAAGTTTCTTCTTTAAGCAGATGGGAATCAATACAGAGACTACCAACAGGACAATGTATAGAGAGTGAGACATATAGAAGCACTCAATCCTAAATGGAATGTCTTCAACAAATTCCTCCCCTAAAGGTTCAAGAGTCTATGCAGAAGTATTGTAAGAATCAGAGGTGATAGATGACTCCAAGGGTGTCTTCCAGGTACATTGTACTGATGCACATATGAATTTAAGAGACTGTTACACTAGGCACAATACTTGTGCAGGTTCAAGCCAAACAGGATCCCAGCACTGAGCCAGAAAAGTAGACAGAGATTCCCACACGTAACAAAGATTGATATTTTCAAGAATCAAAGTTAGAAAAGGACAATCCACCCACTTCATTTTACAGATGATACACAAGGGACCAGCACAGAATATCAAGCCATGCCCTTGGTACTTGCAACCACAAGAAGTGGGCCTGGAACACTGGTCTCCATCTGTGATGTTTTGTATCTGCTTGGGACAGGGAGCAGCATTATTAGGAGGTGTGGCTTTGTGGAGAGATGTGTCACTGTGGGGGTGGGCTTTAGTATCCTGGTCCTAGCTGCCTGGAAGCGGGTATTCTGCTAGCAGCCGTCAGATGAAGCTGTAGAACTCTCAGCTCCTCCTGCACCATGCCTGCCTGGGTGGTTCCATGTTCCTGCCTTGATACTAATGGAATGAACCTCTGAACCTGTAAGTAAGCCCTGACTAAATGTTGTCCTTTATATGAGTTGCCTTGGTCAAGGTGTCTCTTCACAGCAGTAAAACCCTAATTAAGATGTGGAAACAAATGGCACAGAGTAGAGAGAAGCCCTGCATGTCCACCCTGGGCACTGTGGCTCTGGGAGTGACGAGGACATAAGGGAAGTGACAGTGCGCTCTTCTACAGTCCTCTGGGCCGGTCAGGCTGTATGAGAGGTCTCTGCAGAGACACAGCCTGTGGGTGGAAGAGGTGGCCATTCCTGGGAATGCAGTCCAGCTCTGGAGTTCCCAGGCTCTAGACATCGCAAACACCTCCAGATGCCAGATGCTGAAGAAGAGCTGGGAACAAACGGGGCTGCAGAGCACAGCTGGGGTCCATCTGCAGACTCAGTTGGGCAGCTTGAGCACAGGCTAGCTGCTTTGGCTTGGGTGAATGGGTTCTGTCTGGAAGCGCTGAGATGCCCTCAGCAAGAGATTAGACATGCGGATCCTTAATCAAAGGCCAGATCCCTCACTTCCCACTGTGGATCAAGATGAACACAGACAGTCCATAGTTCTAAAGAAGGGGTTTATTATCATTGTGGAGAGTGGCGTGGATGAGATAGTACCCCTGCAACCTCCGGGAGGAGCAAGGTAGAAATAGTAACTGGGAAGGGGTGTGGCTAAGTCTCTAGGTGTCTCATTAACATGGGAATGGCTTGGAGCTGCGTGGCCATGCCTCTGCCTGTGACAGGGCTTGGGGGCATGACCACGCCTCTACCTGAGGAGGGGTTTGGGGGTGTGACCCTTTTTTATGTGACCAAATGTCACAGACCTATGGAGAGATGTAGCCATGTGTTAGAAGCCGTATTCTAGGAGCTTGGGCAAATGGCTGCTATGCCTTGTAGGCTGAAGATAGCCTATTGGGCCTGCAGTGTTCAAACCTTAGCTCTACCAGAAGTCAGACTTCCAATCACGGCCCAACACAACACTAAGACACCATCAATCATCAGCGACCTTCATCGGTGTTATATCATATTTTTCCATCAGTGTCTCTTCGTAACACCCTACCTTTATATGCTGAGCATCAATCTCAGTTTTTCTCAAAATTCTATTTATGAAATAGCAACCTTAAAGTCAGCCAGATATTTGCTAAAATGCAAACTCTTGGGTCTACTTCTAGACCTGTTAAATGAGAGCAAGAAGTTGATTTTCTATATTCTGTTTATGAATCATTGCCTTCAATCGGGCTTTATCAACCTTGGTTTATTATTTCCTAAGTTATATCTTAAAAATAAAAATTAAAAATTCAACTACACAAGTGGATATGCAAACCAAAGAACACAGGAGATTCTTTTAAAGCCGTACTTTATTTTTTTTATATAATAATGCAACTAACATAGTAAATAACACCATAATAAAATGATTTGATATCATTTTAAATGAAAAATATGGAACAATTTTTTAAGAGTTACATATTCTAAAAGAGTAAATGTAATAAATGTATTCAGTTATTAGCCATGCCTAATTCTATTATGCTGTAGAGTTAAAAACAAAGCCCAACTTTCATAATCACTGCCTCAAAGGAATAGCACATATTTGAGTCTTTTTTAATTCAAAACTGCTTCATGTCATGTCAATACACAGAAATTGAACTCACATTCTACCATGGGAGTGCAAGGGGAACAGACACCTATGATAATGTGAAACAAGAAAACAGGTAACTTTATATCTTCTTTCATGATTCATGACAAAAACAGAATGGTGTCTGTAGTCTAGTTAATAGTAATGTCTCAGTACCCTTGTTTTAATTTCTTGAGCAACCCATACAGGTGTTGATACTAGGGGAAACTGAGGGCAGATAGGCAAATGCTTTACAACATGCTCATGCTCAGTGAGATGCTAATTAGCAAATCAAGAGTAAAAGTGGCAAGTATATCTGTGTTCTGAAAGGCTGCACAGGGGACCCTGAATCAGATTGCTATTTCTGTAAGAGATTCATTAAATGTCATCAATATCATAGAGAGAAGGACAGATAGCAGCATGGTGGGACCTCAGAGAAAAGCCCACATAGCAGGATAAAGTATCCACAAACAATTCATAGGAAGGAAGGGGTTCTGTACCATGTGATTGATAAGTGGTCTGTAGCATTGGTTTGCAGCCAAGCTTTCTCCAATGCATGACTGGTGGGGCTGTCTGTTAGCCTGGGATTTTGTATGGAAATTCAGTTATGAGGGTGGAGAGAGCAAGAATCTAGAACATGTTGATAGAAGAACTTGAAGAAACAGTGCGGCCCTGGCTAACAGGTATGTTTTGGTAAATGGTGTGCATATATGTACCTGTTAATGTGCACATGTGTTTGTATCTGTACTTGTGTGTATCTGTATTAGCAAGAACCACAGCAGTTCTTTACACTGCATCTAAACCTAGTTTCAGTGCCTGATTTCCCCTCTCCAATATCTCCTATGAGATTATTTTAAATACCAATTAAGTCAATTTTACAATGTAGGGCTCTGATTATAAATCTTAGTGAAATTTAGTGAATATTTACAAACTCAAAGAATTTACACCAATGATTTTCATTCTAAAACTTCAAGAGTAATTTTTGTATTGCTTCATGGATGGGTAGATATGTGGAAAAATGTTGTTTAAGGAAGCAGACAGTTGGTGTAGTTTAGCACTTGCCTTGTACAGGGAGGGACCCAAGGGGCAATTCTCAGCAACATAAAGAAGCAATAGAAATCAACATAGAATCTACAAATAGAGAGTACATTAAATGAAAACTAAGCAGTGTATCTGTTCACTTTTGAACTAGTTTGAGAAATAACATTTCTCCAGAATCCAAATAGTACAACTTAAAAGTCATATGAACCAGACAATTTATACATAAAGATGTAAGAACAATGGGCCAATGCCAGCACTCGATACTTTCTAAATGTATTTTTAAATTAAATAATGGAATAGTAAGGTAATGGTGAAATATTTTATTATAAATGATGAATTAAAATCAAGGATGAATTCAAGTCTATGAGCACAGCCCCATACAAACTGGTGGAAAGATTAAAGATATTAGAGCTTCTGCATGAAATTGTCTATTTCTGTAATATTTTTCTTTTGTCTCAAGTCTATCCTACCTTTTATGACAAGTTCATTTCACAAAGTACAGAGAATTTCAGAAGAGAAGATGATCAGGCAACCAACTATCAAAAACACAGCCACTAGCCCACCAGTCTGAGAACTAAAGAAAATACAACTGCTAGTCCATTAATCAGAACTTAAGGGAAAGAGATTTCAAATCAGAATATTTAGATTCTTCTACTTATTATTTCAAACTATTCTTTGGTTACTTGAGTCAGATATAATTTCCCCAAAACAATGTTGTTGTCAAAATCAGCAAACATAGTCAAGAAGATAGTCCTGTGACAGTCCCCCAGGGGACAGCAGTTGCAGCTACTATACAAGAAACAAATACAGAAAGTTCTGATCCGAAGACAGCCCCAAGTCTGTAACATCACCTAGACTGGAACTCCTTTGCTTAGTAAGGCTCTTGTCACGTCCTTCACTGAAATGTGTTTGTATCTAGAGCGCCAAGGAGTGTGAAATGCCAACTATATTTTCACTGTAAAAAAAAAAAATTTCTGAAAATTTTACTTTCCCCAACCCATTATCTCATATAAAAGATCCTGCTCTCAAAAGTAGTGCAGCATGCAGTCTGTACTTCACATGTGACATGGAACAATAAATGATTGTCTCACATCATCCATGTTTTCTTTTGTTATAGAGTAAGCTCCTTGAATGAGGATCTTCTTTTGTTTCTATATCATAATCTCTGAAAATGGCAGAAAAATTGATGTTAATAGTTGAATATATTTCTATTCATTGTTGGATTCTAGGCTCAAATCTAGCACCAATAAAAGAATCATATTTATCTACTATTAGCAATCTAGAATCTGAAATTATTTTGATTTGTGGGCTTGTTGTCATAATTATTATTGTCAAAGTTAGCAAAAGTCTAATTATGTAGGCCAAGCTGGCCTCAAATTCACTATCCTTCTCCTTCCTAAGAACCGAATTACAGACACATGCTCCCATGTGACATACCATAATTATTCTGTAATTTACTTGTTAATGATACTATTAGCTTTACAGTTTTTCTATATTACATGTGTGAACATTTGTTTATATATATGCACTTTATACATGTATGTGTGCATACAACTTGTATATTGCCAAGGACCAGTGTCAGCTTGGAGAGGTGGTCCTGAGAAAAAGGTATTTGGGAGCAGTAAAAGATTCAAAGTCAATCATGGGGTCAAGCTGACAGCTCTTTTGCTTGCTCTCCAAACAGAGAGCTCAGCTCTTGCATACCAAAGCCCAGCCTTTTATTTACATATCAATTCAATCATTATCCAAGGTTCCCTTTTTATTATACCATGAATCACCATTTTATGATTTTAGCCCCTTGATTCTTAGAAAGAGACAGCAAATACATTTTTTTTAAATACATAGCAAATGAACTCAGAGATCTGCGTCCCTTTTCAAGCACAAACAATAAGCTTAGATGAGTGGGACCCAATCCTGACATTACCGTTCCCCAAATCTCTTCATCTCTTTCTTTAATATCTTTCTGACAAGCTGATTGATTAGTGTAGCTATCTCTGTTTTTTTTTAAGTCCAGGAAGCCCCTCATAGAATTCCTATTGCACACTTATGTTATGCATGCTTGAGAAATTATATATTCTTGAACTTGATTTCAGAGTTCTTTCCCACAGCCTTAAGGGCTGTCCTGAAGGACACCACATTTACCATTTTCTGAGGAATACATTCTTGCCTACTGTTTTTAATTATCATGGAGTCATTACCCTTAACAGGGAGAGTATTCCCTGAAGGAGGAACATGAAAATATGTACATTATTATACAAACAAACCTTATACTTATCAACTATCAACAATCGTGGAGGCCCACGCCCTGCTGGCTCCTCTCCAGAGGCAGGAACTGTGTCACAACATCCATTCTGCAGCCACACCGGACTTGGCAATATATTCTATATACAATATATGATCTATCCTGTTATTTATTTATGCTATGATTGCTAACCATTATATTCTATAATACATAAAACAATATAAATTATCACCTTAGTTGAAATTTAAACAATGATCAAAAGACCTAAAAGGAAAATCAAAGTTGTCATTTACTCCAAATTCAGCCCTTTTTGAACTTTTGTACATAATAACCTATTTTATGTACACTCTGAATATAAGGCTAGATGTGACTTGAAAATATTAACAGAAAATAGTAGAAATCATTTCCATTTCATTTGCATGCTGTTCAAAATATCATGATGTTTTACCCCAACATTCTCCCAGCATGATGACCTCTGCTAAGTAGGTACACACTGCTGAGTATGCTAAGTAGGTATCCTGTATGTGTTACCTGCTTGTTAGTCATAGTGTCCTCTACGTTATTGTGCTCACCGGCACAGCATCGCAGTATGTGTGCTGCTGTGTTACACTATTCATGGAGATACATGAACAAATATCTATTCACACCAGATAGGGAACCAATGGCAGACCAAAGTATGAACATCACTGAGGACCAACTTATTGCACCCACAAGTTTTATCGAGGTTACTTAGAGGAATATGGGGGAGAGTTTACTTACAGGAGCAGAAAGGACTCACAGGGAGCTGTATCACCAAAGCCCACCCCAGCATGTGTGATAGCTCCTGAAAGCTGGGACTGGCTATCACTCAACTATTTAAAGACAGTTTAACAGGTTGGCAAGTGTCTCTTCTGGCAGCTCAGTTTTCCTGAGAGTGCTTTTCAGCAGTCAGTTTTGATCACAGGAGTTTAAGGAGCGAAGAACCTAGTGAATATGGTCAGAGTCAGGGACTTTCTGAAGCTTTTGACTTGTTTACTGCAGGAGTTTTAATGATTTATCCTATAGGATGAAGCTTTTCACCTTTATTTAAGATTGTGTTGTGTCTTCAGAAGCTTCCATGCAGAATAAAACTTTCACCTGTGAGGTAATTGCTGCAAAATAAAAGTCCAAAAAATGGTGGCCTAGCAGCTTGTCACTGTTATCTGCTGTCTAAGCTTCATCTCACTTCATATCAACATTTAGGCATTATTTAACTTTATAGCAAGAGGATGGGGAAGAGATTAAAGTAAAATATTTTGAGAGAGGACACAACTAAATTGTTTATTTATTTATTTATTTTTTATTTTTTATTTTTGATGCTTTATTTACATTTCCAATGCTTCCCCTTTTCTGGGTCTCCTCTTTGGAAACACCCTATCCCCTCCCCCTCCCCATCTCTATGAGGGAATTCCACCTCCCACCCACCCGCCCACCCATCCCCATATTCCCACCTTGACATTCCCCTTTACTGGGGCCTCTGACATCCTCAGGCCCAAGGGCTTCTCCTCTCTCCCTGATGGCCATCCAGGTCATCCTCTGCCTCATATGTGGTCTGAACCATGGGTCAATAGATGTATATTCTTTGGTTGGTGTTCCAAACTCCAGGACGACGGGGGGGGGGGGGG